>CM042255.1:39013149-39613149 GCA_023566225.1 Romanogobio albipinnatus | reverse complement strand
TCTGTATAATACATTTAGGTCGGTTGATCTGTGACAACAGCTGTGATGATGATTAGTGTCCATAGACACAGATGAGTGGCGGGAAACTCAAACACATAAAAACATGTGATGAATGAAACCCAAATAAAAGTCCATAAAAATGAACACAACTGAATAGGTGTGACAATAATAAAATATCATATTTATTTGTTACTACTGTAATGCTTTATTAAATCCAGCACCTGGCCACATGGTGCGCTGATAATAACCTGCTCCTCCACACCACCAAAACGAAGGAGCTCATCGTGGACTTCAGGAAAGAGTCAAGAGGCACACACGACACCATCCACATCAATGGAATGGCTGTTGAGCGTGTCTCCAGTTTCAAGTTCCTGGGGATCCACATCTCGGCGGACATGTCGTGGACGACTAACACCTCCAGCCTGGTCAAGAAGGCTCACCAGCGCCTCTTCTTCCTGAGGACACTGAGGAAGAATCAGCTCTCCTCGGCTATCCTGGCGAACTTCTATCGCTGTGCAATAGAAAGCATCCTGACCAACTGTGTCGCAGTATGGTATGGGAGCTGCTCTGTTGCGGAGCGCAAGGCACTGCAGCGGGTGGTGAAAACTGCTCAGCACATCACAGGGACTCCACTACCTGCCATCGAGCACATCCAGAGGAAACGCTGTCTGCATCGAGCTCGCAGCATCCTCAAGGACTCCTCCCACCCGACCCACAGACTGTTTTCTCTCCTGCCCTCCGGCAGGCGTTTCAGGATCCTCCGGACCAGGACCAGCAGACTTAAGAACAGTTTTTTCCCCAGAGCTGTCTCTTTACTGAACTCGAACCCCCGTTGATCCACTTCCCTCATAAACTGCTAACTCTCCTACCTCACATCTGCCTTCACTTTGTTATTTGCACTACCTACTGTTTATTACAGTAACAACTGTCTACTTATGCATTTTGCACTACCATATCTTAATTGGATTATGCTCATTTGCACTGCCGACTGTATTTATAGTACCACTGTTTACATTTGCATTTTGCACCGTACTTCTAACTGTAATATGCAACCACTTTCCACTGCGCTTTTACACTTTCTTTCGGATGGCTCTGTCCATAATTTATTGCACTACCTTAATCCACTGCTATATTCCTCATCTTAGCCTAACATATTATTGTATACCTCTATCTGTAAAATTCTGTTTAAAGTAATAGCATCTGTATATTATATTCATAGTACATATTCACCTGTAAATTCTGTTTATAGTAATAGCCATCTGTATATTTATTCACTGTACATATTCACCTGTAAATTCAGTTCTGTTTATAGTAATAACCATCTCTCTATTTATACATATTTATATATATTCAGTACATATCCATGTCCTGCACTTACGCAACCACTGTATATCCTGCACTTGCTGCTATTGCACTTTTGGTTAGACTTAAACTGCATTTCGTTGCCTTGTACTTGTACTTGTGTAATGACAATAAAGTTGAATCTAATCTAATCTAATCTCATTCAATGCTTTCAGAATCTTTACTTTTTAAAATAATGTTGTTTCTGTATTTTTAAAATGAACATAAACAAAAATAATGAACAAAAATGTATTATTTTATCTATCAAAATAAACCGAATATAGTACAAACTTGGCTAAAGTGATTGTTTCGAACAAGTATTAACTTTATTACATTATTAAAATATATTATTTTAGCTATTATGTATTTGCATACATAATGTGTGCCTTTTTCCCCATGCTGGTGAGCCTTGTGTGGGGTAGAGCCTTGTTTATACTCGACGAGTCCACACGAGTGCGAGGTTGCGCGCTGTAAAAATTACGTCATCCCAGAGTGGGCAGTTGTGCGTGTTGAGGGCACGAGACCCCATTTTGCGTAGCGGTGTGCAGCGTATTTTTTGTAACTTTTCGAGCATGATGTCTCATCACACCAGCACCCAGTTTGCACATACAAATTAGTTGCTTATATTTACAAAATGCGCCTACAATAGCATAAATAAGCCTTTTCATTGAAAATAAAGATTTTTTGTGAAAAAATTTTCACGAAACTAAAGGAAAAGGTTAAGTGAAACTAGGAAATATTTAAGAGATCGTTAATTTAGTTGTATACATGTACATACATACATTTTGTTCTCATGTCACAAGTAACAATATCAAGGTTTACAGAGTTTTACACAATTCTTTTGTAGTGATCCATCAATGTTCAAATAAAATAAAAAAAAACTTCCTGCAATCATACACTATGGGAGTAGTGAAAAGCACATTTTCCTTAGCCCTTTAGCCCTATGTATCCTACATACAAAGATAAATTAACATTTTCAGTGGTGTGTTGTAGAGAAAATTACCAAAAGTTAGTCTTAACCTAATAAAACTTAAGTGTAATGAATATATAAAGTGTAAATACATTCATATCAAAAATTGTACTTTAATGTGCATGGAAAACAACACAGTTTGTTTGTATTTGCTTTTTTATTTTATTTGAACGTTTATACATTTAAAAAATGTGGGTATAATAAGCCATGAAGTGCGTGTCATATGCACGTGAAAAACGGCTCGGGTTACATCTGTAACCCTTGTTCCCTGAGAAGGGAACGAGCACTGCGTCGGAATGACACTTTGGGGGATACTCCCTAAGCACTAGCGAATCTGAAGTCCGTATAGCAACTAAACCAATCTGATTGGCGTGCGTGATGACGTCACTGTGACGGCATACCCGGAAGTATAAAATGGGAGTCGGCGCATTGAAACGGCAGCTATTGCTCTGAAGCATGCGCTCCAGGCGTGCCGAGGTGTGGTGACGCGACGCAGTGCTCGTTCCCTTCTCAGGGAACAAGGGTTACAGACGTAACCCGAGCCGTTCCCTTTCGAGGAACGACACTTTGGGGAACGAGAACCCACTAGCCCACACCGAGGGTAGCGCCTGCCCTAGTGTGAAGCCGGAGACCGGGCACAACTAGGACTGGAGCACCCTAGCGCCAGGCGCAGTAGGGAGATGCAGGCTATAAAACCTGATAAAGGTGTGCGGGGTAGCCCACCCAGCCGCCTCGCAGATATCCTGCATGGGGACCCCAGAAAGGAGGGCCACCGAAGAGGCCATGCCTCTGGTGGAATGAGCCCTCACGGCCATAGGTGAAGGCAAATTGCGCACCTGATAAGACGTGGTTATCGCCTGGACAATCCAGTTACTGATTGTCTGAGTAGATGCAGGCAACCCTTTCTTGGGTGAACCAAAGCACACCAAAAGCTGTTGAGATCTCCTCCACTGCGCAGACTTCTCCAGATACACTCTGAGAGCCCTAACTGGGCAGAGCAGGTGAAGCCTCCCTTCTTCCGCCGTCACGTGAGGCGGAGGATGAAATGCCTGAAGAACCAAAGACCTGGCCACCCTTGATGGAACTTTGTGCACATAGCCCGGCCTAGGGTGTAAGATGGCTTTTACTCCCCCAGGGGCGAACTCCAGGCAAGTCGGCATTACCGCCAAGGCCTGGAGGTCCCCTACTCTCTTTAGCGATGTAATCGCCAGGAGAAAAGCCACCTTCAGGGTCAGGTTCTTTGGTTCCGCCGACTCCAATGGCTCAAAGGGGGCCTCAGCCAGACCTTCGAGAACCACTGCCAGATCCCAGGTTGGGACTCTGGAACGAGCCGCAGGCCTCATCCTCCGAGCCCCACAGAGGAACTGTACAATCAACTGGTGCCTACCCAAAGGCCCATCGCCCAAAGGAGTGTGGAAAGCCCCAATGGCAGCCACGTACACCTTGAGTGTGGACGGGGTTAGACCCGCAGAGAAGCGATCTTGGAGGAACTCCAGCACTGAATCCACCGGGCAGTTAACTGGGTCCACCTCACACTCCCTGCACCAAGTGGCAAACACATTCCACTTGAGGCTGTACAGTCTCCTTGTAGACGGAGCCCTGGAACTGAGTAATGTCTCTATCACCTCTGCCGACAGGCCAGCCTCTAGGTACCTGACCCCCTCAGGGGCCAGAACCAAATGTTCCAAACCTCCGGCCGGGGGAGGAATATTGTCCCCCCCCCCGCCTGAGATAGGAGATCCCTCCTCAGAGGAATCTGCCATGGAGGACCTGCCAGCAGAGCTATGATATTTCAGAACCAAACTCAAACGGGGTGCTACCAGAAGTAGACTGACCCCCTGTTGACGGACCCTCTCCAGGACTCCCGGGAGCAATCGGGGGAAATGCGTACAGACGCCGCCTCGGCCACGTCTGAACCATGGCATCCAACCCCAGCGGGGCTGGATGCGTGAGGGAACACCACAGTGGGCAGTGGGACGTCCCTCGAGACGCCACCAAATCCACTTCCACTGGGCCGAACCTCTCGCACATGGCCTCCACCACCCCTGGGTGGAGTCGCTACTCCCCGGGCCTCAGCCCCTGCCTCGACAGGATGTCTGCTCCCTGATTTTGGACCCCCGGGACATACATTGCCCTGATGCACAACAGTTTCCCTAGGGTCCACAGGAGAATTTGATGCGCCAGTCTGCATAGAGGGCGCGAACTCAAACTCCGTAAATGAAAAAACCTTGTAAATGTGCGTGGGGAAAGAGCTAGACCGAAGGGAAGCACTCGATATTGGTACGCCTCGCCCCCGAAAGCGAACCTCAAGAACTTCCTGTGACATGGAAGGATGGAGATATGGAAGTATGCATCCTTTAGATCTATCGTGACGAACCAGTCCTCGAACTGGATCTAACTCACGATGATGGAAACCGTGAGCATTTTGAAACCGAACCTCCTCAGAGACCGATTCAAATACCTCAGGTCTACCGGATGCAACCCTCCATCCTTTTTGGGAAAAATAAAGTACCGGCTGTAGAACCCGGACTCCCTCTCTGGCGGAGGAAAGCACCCTAAGGCTTCCTTCGCCAGCAAGGATTTTACCAGTTCCCTTACCCGACCCCGCTCTTTGTCTACAGTACGCAGGACCCATGTAGAAATATTCAGAAGGCATCTCCATGCGCCGAGATACTCTACAAAGGGAACCAGCCCCTCGAGGCTGGCTTCGGGTGTTACACGAACCTTGTCCCCAACCCCCTGAAGCGGATGACCGGCAGGAAGTGGTTGGGAACGATTCTCTATGTGCGGACGCGTTAGCTGCCCAGCCGCAAGTCCTTCCAGAGGTGGCTGGAGCAGCATGCGTTCGCGGGAAATCGATGGGGCCCGAAGCGTCATAGACGGCGGGATTACCTCGATTTCCCCGGAGCGCCGCAGAGGAAGCAACCTCGGTTGCCCCTCTGCGGGGGGGACCGCTCTTGGAAGTCCAGCCGAAGCCAGGACTTCTTCCCAGCAGCCTTCCGCCCTGGAGTACGTTCCTCAGATCGCCTCCAGGAGCGGAAGACCGCTGGTGGAACTGCTGGTGAGAACGCCGCCTCTGTTGCCAGGCTCCTGGAGGAGGGGCTCTAGAGGTGACGCTCTCCTTCTGCACCAGCCGGTGCGAGGAGCTGGCAGACGGCTGAGGCTGCCCCCTAGGGGCCGCCTTCCCAGGCTCTGATTGGCGAGGGAGGCACTGGCGGAAGGCTGCTGACTGCATCTTCGCCTCCTGGTATTTGGCGACAACGGTCTCAACCGCGTCACCAAATAGACCAGAAGGCGAAATCGGGGAGTCTAGGAGGAAGGACTTATCCTTCTCCCTCATCCCCGACAGATTCAGCCAGAAATGCCTCTCCACAATCACCATAGAAGCCATAGCCCGGCCGATAGCACAGGCCATCTCCCTGGTGATGCGGAGAGACAAATCTGCAGCCCTCCGTAGTTCCAGCACATCCTCCGAAGAGGGACCGTTGCCCTCATCGAGCTCTTTCAGGAGGTCAGCCTGGTAGGCCTGCAAGATAGATAATGTGTGCAGGGAACTACCAGCCCGCCCAGCCGCCATATAAGCTTTGCCCACCAACGATGAGGTGTCCCGACAGGGTTTGGTGGGCAGCTCCGGGGTCTTAAGGGACGACGCAGAATCGGGCAAAAGATGACTCGTGAGAGCCTCTTCCACCCGAGGCATCGTCCCATAGCCCGCCTCGCGCGCCCCCAGAACATTGGAATAATCCAATACTGGAGGAACACGCGAGGAATAGGGCTTCCTCCAAGACCTACACACCTCGGTGTGTAGATCTGGGAAGAATGGTAAACCCCGGCGAGGTGTTTGGACCCGGCGAGAAAGAAACCGGTCGTCCAGCCTACTGGGTGGCTGAATTTCCGGCACTTCCTGTGGCCAATTGATATTCAATTTGGCCACCGCACGAGTCAAAACCTCAATTAGCTCCTCTTGGGCGAGTGGATGAAGCGATGAAACACTTCCTGCTTCTCCACCCGCCCTGATGCCAACCTCATCCAGCTCCTTGGAACCGGAGAGAATAAGCATCAGATCCTCAACCCCGGGGGAAGAAGCCGCAGCGCGGGCTTCCACACGGGGAGGAAGATCTTTAGAACTGTCAGACAAGGATTGGGAAAGTGCCGCAGCAGTCCCAGATCCTGCTGACAAGTCCTTCTGTGAACCCCATGGTCTGTGACACCGAGACGCCTCAGCGATCGCGGGTCCAGAACCATGGGGCTCACGAGGCTGGCCGGCCTCATCGAACACGGCCAGCCGAGAGCGGAGCAGTCTGAGTGTGAGCAGCTCACAATGCTGACAGGCAGCTCCCTCGAGAGCTGCCCGAGCATGCTCAACACCCAGACACTGCACACAAAGCAGGTGTGCATCTGAGCCCGAAATGAAGCGGGGACACGGATGCACACACTGCTTAAACTCTCTCACATTCTTTTCCATCATTCACACACTTTTGCAACTGTGACAAACAACAGTAAATAGACAGACAATTTCAACAGAGAGTGCTATGCTGAAGAGCAATAACTGCCGTTTCAATGCGCCGGCTTCCCTTTTATACTTCCGGGTATGCCGTCACAGTGACGTCATCACGCACGCCAATCAGATTGGTTTAGTTGCTATACGGACTTCAGATTCGCTAGTGCTTAGGGAGTATCCCCCAAAGTGTCGTTCCGACGCAGTGAGAGTTCCCTCGAAAGGGAACCGCGTAACATATGCATGCCAAAACTCCTTTTGCTGTATACATTCCACGGCATTGCACACTTGTATTATTTATAAGCATTTTCGTGTGACCGGTGTTACGACCCGCTCGTTTGAAGTCGCAACATACAAGGGGGATCAGACAACAAAGTCTAATAAATGAAAAAGTGTTTTATTAAATTGAAATAACAATGAATAATGAAAGATAAACAGAAGTCTAGGGATAATAAGGGAATAAGTAAACATACCACAAATAATGTATCATGCTACATAACATAAGAAATACAAACAGAAGCAAATGAGAAATAAATCATTAGAATCTCACATACTACAGGAGACACCTCTGGGAATGACTATCCCACAGAGAGTGCCCTCACCAACTGATACACACCACTCTTATATACACACTCTAATTAATCATCAATTAACAGAAGAACCAATCAGAAACTTCCTCCATCCTGCCCAATAGGAAGACAGGAAGACTCAGGGTCGTCACACCGGGCTCCATATTCTCATAACTGATATTAGTAGATTATATTGTTAATCACAATTTTCTTTTCACAAAGACAGTGTTTGAACACCCTCTGTTGTTAAAAAGTACATGGTTAAAAGTCCAAATTCTACAAATTACACAAACAACATTCAAAAGCTGAACAGTTATTCTGTCCATTGGGTTTTGAGTTTATTTAGCTAAAATGACCAACACGATGCATGAATAGGATGAAGATGTCCAACTTTTTCTTATTTTGTTTAAATATATTTGTTTTCCATTTAGTACTGCCCTTCAGAAGCAACAGAAGATACTTATATGTTTCCCAGAAGACAAATTAAGTAAAATTTACCTTGATCTTCAAATTAAAAAAGTTTCCTTTTGGAGCATCAGTGAATGTTTGAACCATTTTTATTATTTGTGTTTGAGTCTATCAATTGTCCTCAGTGTGAAAAGATGGATCTCAAATCAGTCACTGCTGGAAAGAGTTCAAATATGCAGGAAAACTGAAGAATTTGCTGGATTTTCTGAAGAAAATTGGGCAATTTAACTGCTCAGGACAAACAAGGGACTCATGAACAACCATCACAAAAAACAAAACAAAACAAAAAACAGCTGTCAATCATCCAGGTTAAGACACACAGTATTAAGAATCATGAGTAAACAAACGTTTGAACGGGGTCATTTTTATAAATTATATAAAATATCTTATTCAGGAAAGTACTAAATAAAAAATAACATGCATTTTATATGATCCCTTTTATTTTGTAAAAAATATTCACATTTTCACAGATTCTGCAAGGGGTTCACAAACTTTCAAGCAGCAATGTATATGAATTAATAATAGGTTCAGTGACTGAATGTTCTGTGTAAAACATTCACCTTTTCACTTTATGAAGAACAGAGGCAGAAGAGTTTCCCAGCTCTGTGCAGATAAAGAACAGGTTGCACAAAACCAGCCAGAATAAAACAACTAAGACTAAAAAACCAGCTCAGTGCAACTCCATTCTGTTCTTGCTGTTGCAGAACACTGAGGAATCCAGTGAAAATGAAAGGTGCAAACATGACAACCAAGGTAACAGTAGTTATTAGAATGAGATGAAATGCTCTTCTCTTTGTCTGGTTTTCCTCCTCTCTCTCTCTCTCTCCTGGTCCTGACTGCTTCAGAGCTCTGAGAACAGCCACAAGACAAAACAACTGAATGGAGAGGTAGAGGAGGAGCTGCAGTGAGAAGAACCATGTAAACAATTTCAGATTAGATAATGTTAGTATGATCAGGGAGACCAAACAGGATCCAATTGTGATTGTCCAGGCCACAGTGCAGCAGATCACTCGATATCTGAGAGGTTTGTACTTCAGAAAGGTTACAGGATGGACCACTGCCAGGTAACGCTCAACACAGATCAGACACTGAAACAGAGGACGGCCGGTAATGCCTATTCCTTGCAAAAAATGTTGTAACTCTACATTTAGGAATATTTGAAAAATATAAATAAAAAGAATCAGACAGTAAATAATCTCACAAACTGTGAGATTGACATGGAAGATTTCTGATGGAATTCTTCTCCCTCGTGCAATAAGCCACAAAACATAGGAGTGAGTAGGAACCCCGAACAGAAGACAAAAAAATAGCAAACCAGTCCTTAAACCCGTCAGTATCGAAAGTTCCTGTATTATGAGATTGGTGGAAGGATGAACCTCCGTTGAGTTGAATTTCTCAGTGGAGACGTTCATGCTCAGTGCCTCTTTAATGTATCATTAAATATTTGTGCAAATGTAATCTACAAAGGAGACAGAGAGAAAGCTATAAGTGTCAAACGAGATGATAAAGGGTGCGATTGAATGAATCATATCACGCTCATCATCGTGAGTTTATGTATTTAATAAGTGTATGAGAAGATTATAATATCAGCACATTTTAGTCAAGAAATGTCTCTATTCCTAAGATTAATGCATTAATGAATGCATTTCAATAATGTGTTAAGCTCAGACAAATGTTATACAATATAGTGCATCAATCTAAACTAATCCAAAACTACCTTAAAACTCTTACATAACCACAATGATACTATAAAATATTTATTGTGGGCAATGTCCAACCAAAAGGAGTTTGTTACCTGCAGTCTTCTCCCCAGACATCCACCTCTGCATATCTGTTCTGTAGAATGACTAAAGATATAATAGCATGGTTACATAAACACCGTGCGTGGCATGCAAATGACCAAGAGATATAAACAAAATACTCAAAAAGACTTGCATTCTGAAAACAGACACTCCTGGAAAACCTTTACAACAGTTGGGAAAACATTTTATTTGGAAATTTATGAAACTAAGATGTCTAAAACCTTTTAAATGGTGTAGAGGAAACAGCCAAAATATAGTAAGACAGAATATTTGAGACAGAATTTTAATATACCAAACTGATCATTTCTGCTTAATGAATAAATGTACTGTATTCCCTATTTTAATACTGTATACTGCTTTCAAATGTCCTAAAGAAATTGTTTACTCACCATATTCATGTCATTTCATCGCCTATATGGCTTTCTTTCCCCTATGGAACACAAACTGCTCTTTTCAATACAACGAATGCTTACCAGGGGCTGTCGAACTCCAAAAAAGTGCCATAAAAGTAATCATATGATAGCTTCATGTGATGAACAGACTGAAATTATTAATTCGTTGATATGGTAATCTTCTTTGCGATCCATAATATGCAAATTTGGCAGGTCAGAGATGTCTCTCCATGCACATTAAGCAAGTTGTAATTTTGATGGTGGTTATTTTTATTTCAAATGAAAGTGAAAGTTTACAGTGAAATGTAAAAAAAAAATGTCTTGACAGGGTGGTGGGGAAAAACTGGGTCAGACATAGTATTCACAAAACAGTCTGCGAAAAGTACAGAAAGAAGGACATACACTGATTCCGGTAAACTAAACTAAATTCTTAAGTGATGGGCTGCATCTGAAATCGCATACTGAATAAGTAACTACCTCATGACCACTAAAAAAGTATGATCTATATAGTATGAATATGTGTAATTGTAATCTGGACGTACTACATCCGCCATGTTGTCATCATCGTGTGACCTACCAGCGTCAGTTACGTTGCTTCACTGCCATTCACAAATCCTTTCCCGTGGTCTCATGGGATGGGAAAGTGTCCATCGTACACACACTTCACGAGTTCACACTTACTGTACATCAAATTAAACAGAGTATAGAGTATGCGTATTTGCCGTGCTGTCCGGGGAGGGCTCAGGGCTCTGAATGTTTGGCCTGAACCCAGAGCACCCCCCCCCCCCCCCCCCCATGAAAGAGATAGTCTAGAACTAGACTGCATTGTATTATGGATTGTGTTGACGTCTAATAAGAGCAGTGCCCCCGCTCCCACCACGTGCAGCCCCCCCACCCCCCCATCTCTACAAATTCGCGAACACCGCAACCGCGGGCATTATAAAGTGTGCTTGCGCATAAGGCATCACAACGGCCAGCTGAATAAGAGTTTATTAAATCAAAGTGAGGAGATGGGGTGGTGGAGGGATGCTAAGAAACTGTCAACAAAAGAAGGTAAATCTGCTGTATATATACACCTCCAATCGTTGATTAAAATGATTAGCTTAATGTGCTCCACTCGTGTTTAATTATCTGAACGTGCTCCTCCCGAAATGTGTTAATAAAACAACATTTCAGAATCTCGACGAAAGTAGTAGGTCATCCGGGTACTTTTTGCCTACTCTTTTATGAGTACTGTGAATTCGGACAAAATTATTTTGTCACATACTGTTTTTCGCCTACTAGTAAGGAAGGCGGATGCTATTGACATCCATTAAAGGGATAGTTCACCCAAAAATGAAAAGTAGCCCATAATTTACTCACCCTCAAGTCATCCTAGGTGTATATGACATTCTTCTTTCAGACGAATAAAATCTGAGGTATATTACAAAAGTCCAGGCTAATCCAAGCATTAGAATTGGATTCATAGTTGCTCTGTTTTTGTCCATAAAAAGTGCATCTGCCCATCAAATAACATGCTCTACACGGCTCTGGGGTGTTAATAAAGGCCTTCTGAAGCAAATCGATGCGTTTGTGTAAGAAAAATATCCATATTTAAAACTTTATTATTGGCCTGGACATAACTCAGATTTTATTCGTCTGAAAGAAGAATGTCATATACACCTAGGATGACTTGAGGGTGAGTAAATCTTGGGCTAATTTTCATTTTTGGGTGAACTAGCCCTTTAACACTGATGGACACTTACTATCCCATGAGGCCACGAGAGAAGATTTGACAGTGTCCGGATTACATTCACAGTACACACATTCATATAGAACATACCTGTTTTTCTGGGAAGTAATACTTATCCAAATGGATTAGGCTTACTGATAGGTTAAGTTAATTCAAACGTGAGGATCACTATTCTGCCCTAAAAAGGTAAAAGGCAGTGACTTATTTTTTGATCTAAAATGACTTATTGATATTTTTGAGACATTCAAGACCTCCTTTATCATGTGGCTAAGTATCTTTGATGTGGCAGTATAAGTTAATTATTATTGGCCTGCTTAAGTATGGTTGGTAAACCAATGAGGTGTAAGCGGCCATAGTATTTAAGGACCCTTATTATGGCAGGGTTTGTGCGGTTCTGCTGATTCAGGGTATTTTTTAGTTTTCTCCTATTATTTAGTGTTATTTGTGTAAATTCTGTTGTGATCTTTTGTTGATGTGTTTCCTCTTTCTCCAGGAGCCAGTGTGGATTCGTTGTGGAATGGGGAAAGGTGTTCGGTGGCGTGTGTTTCACAGTGTGCTGTGTGTGTACTGACACAACTGCTTTAGGGTGTGTGTGCATGTGGTGGCGATGTGGTGTGAAGTTGAGGTGGGTTTGAACAACCCTCCTGATTAGCAGCCGTCCTGCCTCGTTCCTGTGACACTTGGCCCTGGTGAATTCTGTTTTTGGGCATGTCCCCAGACAGAAAATGTTAATGTTTTATAATAAAGTCTAATTTTTTCTAATTTTTGTATTGATACTCACGTCTCACTAGACATGTCTTTGCCTTCAGTGATAAAACTTACCTGCGTCCTTATTAGGAGTATTTCCTTGGTCCTCCACCAGGGTGGCGTAGTCGGATTCATTAAATTGTAGGGGTGTAACGATTCATCTACTACATCGATGTATCGATTTATTTTCCTACGATCTAACTACATCGATCTGTGCTCGGCAAGTTGGCCTTCCGGACGACATATATCGATCTAACATCGTTTTAAAAGGTAATCAATCGATTGTATCGATCATAGGAAATAACGCATTGGATTTAAGCACGTCAGACTTTAAATGGATGTTTTTTCTTAGCACTTTTAATGATAACGGCGTTAAACGTTACTCGATTCATTCTGCCTATCTGTGACATCAACGCACGCAGCAGCGCTAAGAAAACAAAACATAGCGGCGGATGGCAGAGGAGAAGCCAACCAGCGAGAAATTATCAAGCCACCAGGAGAAACAGCTACCTGTACTTTCAACCCTGGCTAAATGTTACCTGTGCATTCCTGACACCAGTGTGCCAGCAGAGCGAGTTTGTAGTACTGCTGGCGACATAGTGAACGCACAGAGAAGTGTTCTGCGGTCAGATCATGTTGAATCAGTGGCGATTTTTTTAAGACTGCAAGGGAAGCTCGGCTTCCCTTATAATGTCACAAAATTAATGGTCAAATATGTACTATTGTATTAACATTTTATTGACTAAAAATGCGTTAGAAAACGTTCATCTCAAAGACGAGTTCGTTCAGAATCAGTTACATATAGCAGGTCGGCTGACTCGATTTCCTTCTCATACATTCCCGCAGCGTCACAGTGCATTTCCCTAGTGAAGCCCAGCGTCCATTGACTTCAATGGGGCTGCTGTGAACTTTTTTTTCAGCGCTTCGAAACTAGACGGTCATTGGATAAATGCTGCGATTATGTCCCGCCCACGGACGCTCTGCGTCTCTGGGGGTGAATGGGGAGTGGGCTGGCCCGGACTCCGAGCTTCTGCGTGATGATTGGAGGGTCTGTCGAAAGACTGCATCTCCCTTTGACTGACAGCGATTCTGTACTATAAGGAATCACTGAAGCTATTCGCGCTCAGTCCCATCGCGGATTTCTGAAGTTCAGTCGAAATAAAAACTGCTGCAACCTATTTCTTTGATATTTGCTTGGCGAAATTGCTTGATTTTCATCATACATTTCACACAATTATACACCACATTCCTTGTTTCAGTTTTACAGAGTTTAATTTTTTTTTTTTTAGATCGTTCATTCATTCATTCATTCATTCATTCATTCATTCATTCATTCATTCATATAACGTTAGTAGGCTAGGCTAGCGTCGTGGGTGAAACTTTCTTGAAAAGGAACGTAGGGCAGAATTTACTTTTAAATAAATAGACAATTTTATGATGTAGGCCGAAAATGAGCTTCCCCTCTCTGACAGACCAGTAGCCGCCACTGATGTTGATATTTTTGAAAAAGAAATATGTAGAGTCATTGAAGAGTAGTTGGTTACATTTGATCTTTTGTTAAATATTGTTTGTTTATTAAACTGAGAGTAGTAGCAGGTTCAGCCAGTTTATTCAACCTGAAGAAAATGTTGGTTGCACTTTATTTTTGATATTAATATTGTATTTGTATTATTTTAATGTTGAAAAACAACAGCAAAAGTAACAGGTACACCTACTATTAATTAAACCTGAAGAGAAGTTAGTTGCACTTTATTTTTGATATTAATATTGTAATATTAATATGTTGGAAAACAAAAGCAGAAGAAGCAGGTTAACCTACTGTTGAAATGTTGGTTGCACTTACTGTGCTTTTATTGAAAATGTATTAAATATTGAAAATGAGAGCAGAAAAGGTTAACTTCCTGTTAATTCAACCTAAACTGTTGGTTGCACTTTATTCAAATAAAATTTGAATGCATTTGCCATTAATTGTTGTTTACTTGTTTGTTTATATCCATAATTAATTGATACCTGATTCCCTTACAAGAAACAACAGGAATCTAGGAAACTTCACCTGCACTGACCAGTATCCAGATATTTATTTCAGTCACACAATTTTTGGCTAAAAAGTTACTGAATCGATTTCAAGTCACTGAATCGTTTCGGATCGTATCGTTCTAAATGAACCAATATCGTCCTTGAATCGTATCGACAACCTCAAATCGTGATACGAATCGAATCGTTATTAAAACGAATCGTTACACCCCTATTAAATTGTGATCTTTTTTTCAAGTTTCCCACTACTGGGGAATGCCACATTGAGTCAATTCCATTGTTTTATTGAGCAAATAATGGGTTGTCTTAAGAGCAACTTCCAAAAGCCCAGGAGAAACCAAGACACCCAACAATCAAAGCGGCATTACGTCACAAAAGTGTAGACTCGGAGGAAGATTGTGAGGGCTTCGGGTTCTGTTTGGGACAAATCCCATGCCCTCACTCTGAAGGGCTGATCATATTTACATGCAAATCATCTTGTGGGATGTGATGCATGTACACATAAATAAAATACGGAGAGCTTTTTCAGACATATGTAAATAAATGTATAAATAGAGCTGAATCAATACAAAACAACAAAAAAGACTTCACTTTATGTGATTTATCTTTAACTAGAATAAGTACACAAAAAATATTATATACAATGACAAAATATGTGCATACTAATTCAAGATGTTCATAAATCATTTTTAATACCATTTGCATAGAATAAAATGCAGTTTTTAAAGGTTTACTAAAATAAATAATAAGACAGAAGAAAGTTTAAACAAACTTTAATTTTAAATTATAACACGTGCAACCCAAAATTCATGACGCATAAACCAATAGACTTCCAAAACTGTTGTACCATAACTTATTCATAGTAACAGATAATCACAATTTTCTTTTCACAAAGACAGAGTGTAAAATATATAGCTTGAACACCCCCAGTGTTAAAAAGTACAAATAGATTCTACAAATTACATCATTCGTAATTCTGTAAATACATATTTCTATATATTTGTTCTGATCACCTTTTCTGGGTTTACTTTGCTGTTATGACCAGCTGGCTATGCTTATACAGTATACACAACACATTAGATGTTTTGTCTAAAATATCTTCTTTGTCAAGAATTAAGGCAGAAGAGTTTCCCAGCCCTGTGCAGATAAAGAACAGGTTGCACAAAACCAGCCAGAATAAAACAGCAAAGACTAAGAAACCAGACCACTAAAACGTCTTTATGTTCTTTCTGTTGCACAATAGTGAGGAATCCTGCGAAAATGAGAGGCATAAACATGGCAACCAATGTCACAGTAGTTATTAGAATGAGATGAAACGCTCTTCTCTTCATGTGGTTTTCCTCCTTTCTCTCTCTCCCTCTCTCTCCTGGTCCTGACTGCTTCAGAGCTCTGAGAACAGCCACAAGACAAAACAACTGGATGGAGAGGAAGAGGGCAAGCTGAATTGAGATGAACCATGTATATGCCTTCGTGTTAGATAATAATAAAGTGATCATGATGCCTAAACAAGAACCAAGAGTGATAATCCAGGCCACAGTGCAGCAGATCACTCTATATCTGATCGGTTTGAACTTCAGAAAGGTTACAGGATGGACCACTGCCAGGTAACGCTCAACACAGATCAGACACTGAAACAGAGGACGACCAGTGGCGCCCATTCCTTGTAAAAAACACTGTAGACTTGGCAATATTTGTAAAATATAAAAGAAAAAAATCGGAGAGTAAATGATCTCACAAACTGTGAGATTGGCATTGAAGATTTCTGATGGAATTCTTCTTCCTCGTGCAATAAGCCACAAAACATAGGAGTGAGTAGGAACCCCGAACAGTAGGTTAAAGCCCAGCAAACCAATCCTGAAATTATTTATTGTGGTGGAAGGATGAATCTCATGTGAGGTGAAGTTCTCAGTTGAGACGTTCATCCTCAGTTCCTCTCAAATATATTAGTAAATATTCGTGCAATCGTAATCTACAAAGGAGAATAGAGTCGATAAAGGGTGTGATTGACTGAATCGAATCACAAATAATACAAAATAATAATCTAGAATCTTAAATAATCAAATGAATAGCTAATCTATCTAAATAGCCTAAAACTTGTGCATGGATAACCACAATGATATATAATATATATAAAAAGAGTTTATCACCTTATTAAGCGTGACGTCAACCCAGACCAGTGATCTGTGGACTGATTTAATATGAGAGCACGGCTACATAAATACCTCCCATGTGACATGCAAATATTTACTTTTACAGAAGGTTAAAAAAGCCATGCATTATTTCATGCAAGTTATTTTTTTTATTTAAAAGTTAAAGAAGAAATGTAAAAATAAGCAATTTGACAATTCCACATAACTTATTTTTTTCAATAGTAGTAGTTACTTTTTGCCCACTCTTTTATGAGTACTGTGAATTCTGACAAAATTATTTTGCCACATACTGTTTTTCGCCTACTAGTAAGGAGGTATGCAATTTCAGATGCCATTGACACTGATGGACACTTACTATCCCATGAGGCCACGGGAGAGGATTTGACAGTATGTCCGGATTACATTCACAGTACACACATTCATATAGAACATGCCTGTTTTTGTGGGAAGTAATACTTATACAAAAGGATTCGGCCTACTGATTAGCCGCAGTGATAGGAACGTCTGATTAATTTATTTAATTCAAATGGTTCAATGAACGGTTCTTAAAACCGCTTCAGTATTTTTACGTCATTACATCTCAAAGCAATTCTAACTTCCCAGCATTAGGTGAGTTCATCCAAAAGTGAGGATCACTATGCAGTCTTGTGGCCCTACAATGTTAAGTCCACAAGACTATAGGTTGTCCCATTTGTCATTTTAGGCTTCAGATGGGTGCTCGTGAGTGCCCCTTTTGCGGCCGATATGCATCCTGGATGCACACTTTTGTCGAGCCCGCACTGAAGCGAGTTCCACAGCAGACTTATACCCAACAGTCAAAGCGGCATTACGTCACAAAAGTGTGGAATCAGAGGAAGATTGTGAGGGCTTCGGGTTCTGTTTGGGACAAGGTCCATGCCCTCACTCTGAAGGGCTGATCATATTTACATGCAAATCATCTTGTGGGACATGATGCATGTACACATAAATAAAATACAGAGAGTTTTTTTTTCAGACAAATGTAAATACATGTATAAATAGAGCTGAATCAATACAAAACAACAAAAAAAGACTTCCCTTTATGTGATTTATCTTTAACTAGAATAAGAACTCAAAAAGATTAAATAAAATGACAAAATATGTGCATACCAATTCAAGATGTTCATAAATCATTTTTAGTACAATTTGCATAGAATAAAATGCAGTTTTTAAAGGTTTACTAAAATAAATAATAAAACAGAAGAAAGTTTAAACAAACCTTAATTTTAAATTATAACACGTGCAACCAAAAAACAATAATGCATAAACCAATAGACTTCCAAAACTGTTGTACCATAACTTATTCATAGAAACAGATAATCACAATTTTCTTTTCACAAAGACAGAGTGTAAAATATAGCTTGAACACCCCCAGTGTTAAAAAGCACATATAGCTTCTACAAATTACATCATTCATAATTCTTTAAATACATTTATATATTTGGTCTGAGTTTACTTTGCTGTTATGACCAGCTGGCTATGCGTATACAGTATACACAACACATTAGATGTTTTGTCTAAAATATCTTTATTGTCAAGAATTAAGGCAGAAGAGTTTCCCAGCCCTGTGCAGATAAAGAACAGGTTGCACAAAACCAGCCAGAATAAAACAGCAAAGACTAAGAAACCAGACCACTAAAACGTCTTTATGTTCTTTCTGTTGCACAATAGTGAGGAATCCTGCGAAAATGAGAGGCATAAACATGGCAACCAATGTCACAGTAGTTATTAGAATGAGATGAAACGCTCTTCTCTTCATGTGGTTTTCCTCCTTTCTCTCTCTCCCTCTCTCTCCTGGTCCTGACTGCTTCAGAGCTCTGAGAACAGCCACAAGACAAAACAACTGGATGGAGAGGAAGAGGGCAAGCTGAATTGAGATGAACCATGTATATGCCTTCGTGTTAGATAATAATAAAGTGATCATGATGCCTAAACAAGAACCAAGTGTGATAATCCAGGCCACAGTGCAGCAGATCACTCTATATCTGATCGGTTTGAACTTCAGAAAGGTTACAGGATGGACCACTGCCAGGTAACGCTCAACACAGATCAGACACTGAAACAGAGGACGACCAGTGACGCCCATTCCTTGTAAAAAACGTTGTAGACTTGGGAATATTTGTAAAATATAAAAGAAAAAAATCGGAGAGTAAATGATCTCACAAACTGTGAGATTGGCATTGAAGATTTCTGATGGAATTCTTCTTCCTCGTGCAATAAGCCACAAAACATAGGAGTGAGTAGGAACCCCGAAAAGTAGGTTAAAGCCCAGCAAACCAATCCTGAAATTATTTATTGTGGTGGAAGGATGAATCTCAGGTGAGGTGAAGTTCTCAGTTGAGACGTTCATGCTCAGTGCCTCTCAAATATATCAGAAAATATTTGTGCAATTGTAATCTACAAAGGAGAATAAAAGTCAGAAGAGTCGATAAAGGGTGTGATTGACTGAATCGAATCACAAATAATACAAAATATAAAATAATAATCTAGAATCTAAAATAATAAAATGAATAGCTAATCCATCTAAATATCCTAAAACTTTTACATGGATAACCACAATGATATATAATATATAGAAAAAAAAGTTTATCACCTTATTAAGCGTGATGTCAATCCAGACCAGTGATCTGTAGACTGATTTAATATGAGAGCACGGCTACATAAATACCTCCCATGTGACATGCAAATATTTACTTTTACAGAAGGTTAAAAAAGGCATGCATTATTTCATGCTAGTTATTTTTTTATTTAAAAGTTAAAGTAGAAATTTAAAAATAAGCAATTTGACAATTCCACATAATTTTTTTTCAATTACAGAAGTAGTAGTTACTTTTTGCCTACTCTTTTATGAGTACTGTGAATTCTGACAAAATTCTTTTGTCGCATACTGTTTTTCGCCTACTAGTAAGGAGGTATGCAATTTCGGATGCCATTGACACTGATGGACAGTTACTATCCCATGAGGCCACGGGAGAGGATTTGACAGTATGTCCGGATTACATTCACAGTACACACATTCATATAGAACATGCCTGTTTTTGTGGGAAGTAATACTTATCCAAATTAATTAGGCCTACTGATTAGCCACAGCGATGGGAACGTCTCTGTTACGTATGTAACCCTCGTTCCCTGAAGGAGGGAATGGAGACGTACGTCGGAACTGACCGACAAATTGGGATCTATTTCCAGAGACCAATCTACTTCGAGTGTTTAAAAACGCTCCAATGAACATTGGCATGCGGTTCACGTATTCCACGGCCCGCCCCGCGTTGCGGGTATAAATATGGAAGTGGAAGCGCCGCATATCGTTTTCAACTGAGGAGCCGAGATACGTGGCTAGGGCCTTCAGCGGAAACACAGCACCTGGCGACGGGATGTACGTCTTCGTTCCCTCCTTCAGGGAACGAGGGTTACATACGTAACCGAGGTGTTCCCTTTCAGTCGGTCACGTTCGACGTACATGGACAGACATGGAGATTCCAGAGGTCTGGACGCGGGTGCGATAGCGTGCTCCGCCCCTGAGAAAGCAGGTCTTTCCTCAGGGGGATCGGACAGGGAGGGGCTGTCCCAAGGAGTGTGAGTTCGGGGAACCAGGTCCAGTTGGGCCAATAGGGCGCAACTAACAAGACCTGCTCCTCATCCTCCCTCTCTGATGCACTTCCGGAAAGAAAGGTACTGGGGCGGGGCGCTGAGAACCAGCACGGGGCCGTCCCGAGATACCAATCGTCCAGCCGCGAGGGTTCGGGACACGGTGGAGGGTTCCACTCGAGCCCAACACTCGCGGCGGCCCGGGAAAGCATAGCCGTGAGCTCTGGATCAGACTCGGACAACGCTACCACAGCTGAAGGGGGTAATGCAGCCAGATCCTCATCTCTAGGGTCCATTAGCTCGTCCCCCGATGCAGCTATCAATAACATATCCTCAGTCGGAGCCCCGAGAGTAACGGCTGGCCCCCCATGGTGAAGGACCAGGCGCTCTTCCAGAAGCTCTACCGGCGCAGCGGAGGGGGGAGGGGCCCGAGGAGCCTGGTGACCCTGCGGGAGTGCCCTCACTGTAACCCTCAGGTCTCCACCAAAGGCATCAGCCAAAGTAGCAGCCCTCTGCTTTGCAGCGGGAGGACCGCTAGATCGGGGGATACGCAATGGGACTCCACCCGTTTGAGGTATTGGAGCCTAGACCGTAAGTCTGCAATGGTCGTGTTCGCACAGTGCGAAAGCCATGAAAGCCGCCTCAGCGTGCTGAACGCCCAAACATATGAGACAGCGATCGTGCCCGTCAACTGGAGATAGATACCGACGGCATCCAGAAACACACGGTTTAAATGACATCTTGAAAAAGGCGCAGGGTCAAACCGTGTTGCTCTTTTAGAAAAGGAAAACCGCTCCGTTCAGTGCGAGGCACACAAGGGAAATGGCCATGGCTCACAGTGGTTCAAAGGTGCAAGCCCGCTGTGAGCACTCAAGAGGAAAACGCCCAGCAAGCTGTGAGAAAAGCTGTTTGTTTTCTTCGCTCGCGACCACCGCTGCAAGGCACCGTCACACCAACACTGGAAACTACCGGAATGGTTCAGGAAGGTCCTCTTCTCAAGACTGTAAACACTCTTCATAGGAACACACACAAAGTTAATGCTCGGCTCTGAAGTTGAAAGCGATATGCGGCGCGTCCACTTCCGTATTTATACCCGCAACGCGGGGAGGGCCGTGGAATACGTGAACCGCATGCCAATGTTCATTGGCGCATTTTTAAACACTCGAAATAGATTGGTCTCTGGAAATAGATCCCAATTTGTCGGTCAGTTCCGACGTACGTCGAACGTGACCGACTGAAAGGGATTTTTACGTCATCACATATCAAAACAATTCTAACTTCCCAGCATTAGGTGAGTTCATCCAAAAGTGAGGATCACTATGCAGTCTTGTGGATTGACAATGTTCAGTCAAAGCTGAACACCCCCAGTGTTAAAAAAGTACATATAGATTCTACGAAATACATCATTCATAATTCTGTAAATACATATTTCTATATATTTGTTCTGATCACATTTTCTGGGTTTACTTTGCTGTTATGACCAGCTGGCTATGCTTATACAGTATACACAACACATTAGATATTTTGTCTAAAATATCTTCTTTGTCAAGAATTAAGGCAGAAGAGTTTCCCAGCCCTGTGCAGATAAAGAACAGGTTGCACAAAACCAGCCAGAATGAAACAACAAAGACTAAGAAACCAGACCACTAAAACGTCTTTATGTTCTTTCTGTTGCACAATAGTGAGGAATCCTGCGAAAATGAAAGGCATAAACATGGCAACCAAGGTCACAGTAGTTATTAGAATGAGATGAAACGCTCTTCTCTTCATGTGGTTTTCCTCCTTTCTCTCTCTCCCCCTCTCTCCTGGTCCTGACTGCTTCAGAGCTCTGAGAACAGCCACAAGACAAAACAACTGGATGGAGAGGAAGAGGGCAAGCTGAATTGAGATTAACCATGAATATGCCTTCGTGTTAGATAATACATATGTGATCATGATGCCTAAACAAGAACCAAGAGTGATAATCCAGACCACAGAGCAGCAGATCACTCTATATCTGAGAGGTTTGAACTTCAGAAAGGTTACAGGATGGACCACTGCCAGGTAACGCTCAACACAGATCAGACACTGAAACAGAGGACGACCAGTGACGCCCATTCCTTGTAAAAAACGTTGTAGACTTGGGAATATTTGTAAAATATAAAAGAAAAAAATCGGAGAGTAAATGATCTCACAAACTGTGATATTGGCACTAAATATTTCTGATGGAATTCTTCTTCCTCGTGCAATAAGCCACAAAACATAGGAGTGCGTAGGAACCCCGAACAGTAGGTTAAAGCCCAGCAAACCAATCCTGAAATTATTTATTGTGGTGGAAGGATGAATCTCATGTGAGGTGAAGTTCTCAGTTGAGACGTTCATGCTGAGTGCCTCTCAAATATATTAGTAAATATTTGTGCAATCGTAATCTACAAAGGAGACACGGAGCAAAATATAAGTGTCAGAAGAGTCTATAAAGAGTGTGATTGAATGATTCGAAACACAAATAATATACATACGAAATAATAATCTAGAATCTAAAATAATCAAAATAATAGCTAATCTATCTAAATAGCCTAAAATCTTTACATGGATAACCACAATGATATAAAATATATATAAAAAAGAGTTTGTCACCTTAAGTGTGATGTCAATCCAGACCAGTGATCTGTGGACTGATTTAATATGAGAGCAAGGCTACATAAATACCTCCCATGTGACATGCAAATGCTCGACTCTTCTCCACTATAACCCAGTGTAATTTAAATGGTTCTAATAATTCCAACATAATTAAACATTAAACACTATTAAACAATATAAAATTTTCTCATTTTGCCCCAAAACACATAAAATAACTCTTAATTTCACCAATTGTACTCTACTCGTCAAGTCCCAAGCAAAGCATGCTGGGAACTATAGTTTCAGCAAAAATCATTTTCAAGTACTTAATTGGTTCACATTCACCCCAAATAATTGAATCTCGTAGATTGCACATTTTAGGGAATTACATTAATCGAAAGCAAATAAATCATGTTTAGAAGAGAAACACAGTTTTGTTGTGTAGATCACAAATAATAAGATTAAGAAAATTGGACAATATGTGTTTTCCTGTTTTTTCAGTGTACGGGTCAAAATGATATTTTTTTCTTTTATGCCATAAATATATCAAATATGTATTATTATTAGCAGTAATATGCATAGCTAAGCGATTTTCTTCACCCTCAGATTCCAGATTTTCAAATAGTTGTATCTCCAAATATTGTCCTATCCTAACAAACCATACATCAATGGAAAGCTTAATTATTAGCTTTCAGATGGTGTACAAATCATTTTTTTTTTTTTTACATAACCCTTTTGACTTGTTTTGTGGACCAGGGTCACATGTAATAAGCTTAAAACATGTAACATTACTTCTCTGTTTTATTAATGCTATACATAAACACTTCTATACACTTTTTGCTATACACTTTTATAACCTCCAAATAAAACATACGTAGGCCTAACTGTTAATAGCAGATCATAACAATGATAACAATGAACAATGTGTTTGCAAGCTCTAATTTAAAGAGTGTAAATCTAATGATTATTTTTCAATCCAAAATAAATGTTCATAATATCTAAAATAACCTTTAATAACATAAAATATCACTATTGCAGGCTTTAAGGAGAACAGAGGCAGGAGAGTTTTCCAAAACGGTAAAGATAAAGAATGGGCTGTAAAAAACCACCCAGAGCAAAACAAATGAAACCAATATTCCAAAGTAAATCAATAAACATTTGGGCCACAAGGGTAAATAAGGCCGCGATAACAAATGGTAGATATATGATAAACATGTTCACAGTAATTATTAGAATGAGATTAAATGCTCTTCTTTTAACTTGATTTTCCTCCTCTTTTTCTCTCCCTTTATCTCCTGGTCCTGACTGCTTCAGAGCTCTGAGAACAGCCAAACAGCAGAACAGCTGAATGGAGATGTAGAACACAAGCTGCATCAAGAAGAACCATGTGTATGTATTCAAGTCAGATAACATTGTGATCATGCAGACTGAACAGGAGCCAAAAGTGACTATCCAGACCGCAAAGGAGCACATCATTTTATATCTGATCGGTTTGAACTTCAGAAAGGTTACAGGATAAACCACTGCCAGGTAACGCTCAACACAGATCATACACTGAAACAGAGGACGCCCGGTGATGCCTAGTCCTATTAAAAATATCTCTAATGGCGAAATCCTTGGAAACCAATTTGTCAGCATGAAGAACAAACAATTCAGACAGGTACCAATCTCACAAACAGAGAGATTGAGGTTGAAGAACTCTGATGCAATTCCACTTCCTTTTCCTGCGGCGATGAGCCATATAACGCAGGAATGTGTAGGAAGACCAACCAGTAAATTAAAGCTGTACACAACAATATTCATTATGTTATCTGATTGTTGAGTTGTGGCGTTCATAGATGCTGCAGATGTGAAGTTCACAGTCAAGTTGTTCATCTCGTCTCGTTTTATTTTCTCAGCTTATATGCTCGTAAAGCATCAAAGATAAAACTGTGATCTGTTGGAAGAGAAATGTATATAATGAACCAGGCATTTTGTACCGCAAACAACAAACAAGTCTACATCTCAATACTTGATTACTTACAATCTGAATCTGAACTCTTATACAAATAACAGTTCTTAATATGCATTGATGGACCTTCAACATCCATGGAAAAGGTTCTTTATAGTGGAAAAAGGTTTAAATGTAAACAAAATTATATGATCGATAAATTATACCAACATAAGTTATGTTTTTACATCGCTTTAACTCAACACAAATCAAATTTCAACTTTTGGTAACACTTTAGAATAATGGTCATTAGTTAACATTAGTTAATGTATTAACTAACATGAACTAACCATGAGCAGTACATTTGTTACTGTATTTGTTCATCTTTGTTAACATTAGTTAAATATAAATACAGCTGTTCATGGTTTGTTCATGTTAGTTCACAGTGCATTAACTAATGTTAACAAGATTTTAATAATGCATTAGTAAATGTTGAAATTAACATTAACAAAGATTAATAAACGCTTTATAAGTGCAGTTCATTATTAGTTAATGTTAACTAATGTAGTTAACTAATGTTAACTAATGACCATTATTCTAAAGTGTTACCCAACTTTTTTTAAGTTATGTAATATTCAACACATCATTTTATTTAAGTTGCAATGACTTAAACATCCAAGTTGATTGTACTTTAAAATGTATTATTATTAGTAATTAGTAAAAACATTGCTAAGGTCTTAATTTGGACAACTTTAAAGGCGATTTTCCAAATATTTAGACTTTATTTCACCCTCAGATTCCAAATTTTCAAATAGTTGTATCTCCAAATATCGTCCTATACTAACAAACCATACATCAATGGAAAGCTATTTATCCAGCTTTCAGATGATGTATAAATCTCTCTCTAAAAAAAAAAAAAAAAAAAAAAAAAAAAAAAAATGGTTTTGTGGACCAGGGTCACATATAATAGTCTCAATACATATAAAATTACTTTGTTTAATGTATTCTATATACAAAAGGTTCTTTATAGTGGAAAAGAGATATTTAGATTTTTTAAATGTTCTTTACGCTAAGAAAAAAAAAGAAGAAAAAAAAAAAAAAAAAAAATTGATATGATCAATCAATTACAACGTAAGTTATGTTTTTATATCGGTTTAACTCAGCACAATAAGTTAAGCAATTTTCAACTATTTTTATAAGTTATATAATACTCAACTCATACTTTTATTTAAGTTGCAATGACTTAAACATCCAAGTTGACTGTACTTAAAAATTTAAGGCTGCAACGTTTTTTCCTTCTTTTTTTTTTACAGTGCTGAAAGGTTCTTTGGGAAACCAAAAATTGAGCTACATCAGCTGTTTTTACATACCCATTAATCTTTATCATCTTTAAGCCTAGTAATCACAGTGTCATTGTAATATATTGTTCAGTGGAAAAAGAGTGTCACCTGAAGATTGAATGCTCTCTCTGGATCGACCTCAATCCCTGTGTTGATTTGTAGACTGATTCCACAACTGTCACATCAGTAATATATATGTATGACTTAAAAATGACATGCCATGTAGAAACCTAAAATGCAAATATGAGATTAAATACGAGATAGCCCTCTCTTAGTAACAGTCATTGAATTTGTATACAAAAAAAATGCAAATTGTCCTCATATTGTTTCACATCCGTGCATACAAATAATTGGCATGCAATTTAAGTCATTTTGTAATCCATGTTTTTCATAAATACCCAGAAGACATGTTTTTTATTAATACACGTAAAAACCTAATATGCAAATATGAGATCTCTTAGTAAGAATCAAAATATTATATAAAACAATGTAAAAACAATGCAAATTGTCCTCATATTGAATACACACAATTTACATGTAATCTAATCTATATTTTTAATCCATATTTTACTTTCAAATGCATTTGTGGTAACACCAGAATGCACCATGTTTTCATAAAAAAAATATATAGCCTACTTGTAACTGCTGGGGAATATAATTAGCTGGTATTTGCTTTTTCTGGGCATTCTCTAGGATAAAGTGGTTGCCAGCAGACAAGTCTTAATTTTATCTTTTCTACTTTTTTAATTTAATTTTCATTGCACTCAGATAACCATTATACTCAACTAGTCTATGTTTACAGCAATGGAATGTCAGCGGTACAGAGTGGACCGTTTGGTTTGGGTGAGTTAGTATTTTTGTAGCTTGATATGGGTGATGAATTAACTATTTTTTTACATAATATTACTGATGTTTGCATTTGCATTTTACTGTGGAGTACCAATTATTATAATTTTTTTTGGTATGTGTACATTTTCCAGGCACTTGTTTTGAACTACCGTGCTTGCCCTGGAAACATTTAGGGTGTTGGTGCAAATGGCCTGACATATAATGAAGACAAATAATGTTCTTTCACTTGTTAAATTGACAAGATTTAAAGTACAGATGGAAAATAATCCTTCTGACAAGTGTGTAGCCAATCTGTGTCAGAAACAAATAATAGGGAATTTTTATTCAGCAACACCTGACATGGTGACAGGCGACCCTGTGTCAGAGATCAATAACTTTTCTTTGAAAGCGAAGACAAAACAAACCACAATATATATATATATATATATATATATATATATATATATATATATATATATATATATATATATATATATATATAATGATTGTCTCCTAACCCCACAAGTAATTTATCTAGTTATTGTAGCACACTTAAAATTTTCAGAATAGATTGTACATTTTAATACTCAAATGTTTTCGTGAAATTATTAAATTTATGTGATAAAGGAATAAACTACACAACATTAAAATGAGGGCAACACAATCACAAAATCAGTTAAGCCAAAAGCTAAATAAATACTGGAGATGTTGCCTTCTCAAACCCTTCACACATACAATCACACCGGTGTGTCAGTCTAGGCTGGTCCCTGGAGCATACGATCACACCGGTGTGATTGGAACGGTCAGTGCATCACATGATCAACTGATACATTCAACAACCCATTTTCACATTTCTTTCAATGGGAAACCTGTAGCGTCGAAAACTGATGCAAAATGTATCTGTATGAAATTGCGATATTTGGCATCAGTTCACGTGTGCCAGATGGTAAGTAGTAAATATAATGTCCTAATGTTTGATATTATAATGTCTTTTCTGTTTGTCGAAATTAATCAGGTTAGCTCCTTCATGTTCAGTCATATGTACAGTTCACATATCTGTCATCTCCACTGAGGCTTTGCATTTCATTGCTTTCTAATTCAAAACACCTTACTAATCTAGAGTGATTTAACAGTCCTTATATCAAAGTAAGTTAATCGAATAAGTCCTTTGTTTAGGGTGAGGATAGAACATGGCCATCTTGTGCCCAAAGAAGACAGAGAGGTGCGCAAGTCCATTGTTATGTCTAGTATTGAAGCAATGTTGTTATATGTAGTAAAGAATTTGATGTTGATCTCTCAAAGGACTATTCAATTCTTAAAAAGTTCTTAAAAATGGAACCTTCTGTTTTTATAAAAGATAAAAGCAGACAAATGTGATAAAAGGCATTTAGTTATATAAACAGTTACTTTGTTGTGTTGTAGTACTCAAGGCCATTCTTGGTCTTGAGACTGGTCTTAAGACCATTTTTTTAAGGTCTTGGTCTTGTCTCCATCTCGACCACATTTGTACTCGGTCTTATCTTGGCCTCAGACTTAGAATACTCTGGATTTTATCTCAAGACCAGTCAAGACCACAACTGCTGGGAGGATAATACTAAATTGCAGGTGCAACATTTTAACATTATTAACATCATTACTGTGACTGGATGTAAAACTTGCTCCTTTAGATGCAATCAATAACTTATTTCAATTTTGATTTATGTATTGTGTCAGTTCAGAAATTAATAAGGGATTGTGTCAAAAATGTCACCAAAATAAATACAAACGCTCACAAAATTCAAAATGTTGCAAAAAAGTATTTGTATGAGATCTTTTTATGTAACGTGATATAATAAAGCAATATTACAAGAGAGCTGTTTTCACAAATTTGAGCGGGACGGCAAATATGATATTGCTTTTATACAAACATTCAGTAATTAAAAAAAAAGAAAAAACATTATTCTCAAATTGTTTTATGCATTTGTAATTTACCAATTTAGATCCATCTTCTGTACCTCTGCAGTGCAAAGACAAATTTTGTTGTTAATGATTTCCTTTGATTGGTAACAGCTCTATATAGTGTCTTATTCTATTTATATTTATTGATTAAAAATACATTTTCAGGCGGTAATGTGGACCATTATGAATTTAAGGAGTGCTGGTCTGGTCTTGGTCTTGACTCTCTCGCCCTGCCTTGGTCTTGGTCTTGTCTTGGACTCAACACACATTGGTCTTGGTCTCGACTTGGTCTCGGATTAGTTGGTCTTGACTACTACACTATTACATTGTTCCATTGTTTTGTAAATGCTGGGGTGGCGTTGAAAGATAATGAGTTGTGGCATGTATTTAGAATCAAATAGTAAATGTTCTTTGAATTATGTGTAATATCTGGTTAATTCTTTGGCTTGAAAAGGCCTTATACTGCACAGACCAAAAACATTGCTTTTGTGTTGTAAGATGGATTGCAAGAGAAGGCACAAGAGGAATAAGACTAATGTGCAGCCATGGAGATAACAAGAGGAAAAACTCCGGTTTCTGGTCTCTGAGAACTATGCATGGCCATGGGTGCTTCAAGAGCATGGTAAGTCCTGTGCCTCTTAACAATTTTATATTGTATGGGTTATCACTTGTTTTTTAACCAAGTGATGCTCTTGAAACAAGTGACAGAAGAGTATGTTGTCTTGAAAGAAATCTAGCATCACTGGCAAAGGCTCAAAAGAGACCATGCCTTTCTAAAATATCTTTTAAAACAGGTTCCTGTTGATATGGGTAAAATAGTCTTTGTTCAGTACTTAGTTTGTATTATGTGCTATATTATTATTATTATATATACAGTATAATACTTCAATGTGTATATTATATAATGTACTGACTGCTGCTTTGTAAATTTAAATCAGCAACGGGCAACTCTGGCCCTTTTGCGGTCTGCTTTTTGAGGTGGAGAGTTTACCTCCAACCCTAATCGAGCACACCTGAACATTTTAACCAAAGTCTTCAGGTTTACTTATAGACAATTATAGGCAGGTGGGTTTAAATACATACAAAGTACCAGCAAAACAATACATTGAGTCTGTAAAATACACACTGATGTCTATGGAAGCGGCAATAATAATCCTTTCCATTATAATTAGGCAACAAGTTTTATTCATATTAGATACACATTGTGTAAGTAACTTTAAAGTTTACTCTATTCTTCTCCCAGTTTACCGGCCATTTACTTTAATTTAATTTAATTTCAATAGAAGTGGATGAATTCACATGTTGTAAATCCAATAGATCTGATTCTCTGAACTGCTACACAAACTAAAATGGCGGCGCCCATCGCGCATATAGCTCAAATAATGTGATCGATATAAAAGGTGTTTAAACAACAAAACATCCAATTGCCCATATTTGACAATCGGAATATCAGATATTTAATGCTGTAGTTAACAAATTTGTGAATATTTTTTATAAAAAAAATCATCAGTGATACTACAACAAATTCCGTTTTGCATCACCGAAAATAAATTATATTTGAAATTATATTAAAATAGAAAACACTTATTTTAAATTGTTTTTGCTATGATCCTGTTTTCAGTATACTCACAAATGTTTTTTTTTTGTTTAGTTTTTTTGTATGTGATGTATCTTTAATGTGGTGTATCTTTAAACATGATTCGTTTCCGGGTATAAATGTGCCAAAATGTGCATTTGGCACTATATTATATTAACTATATTCTAAATCAGGGGTCTCAAACTCATTTTACCTGGGGGCCACTGGAGGAAGACTCTGGGTCAGGCTGGGCCGCATCAAGTATTCCACATAAAAAGTGTTTCAAGTATTCCAAAAAAAAGTAGCACAACAGATCCAGTCTTCTCAATCTTTATTATTAACAGTTCGTCAACATGAATGTTTCTTCTGAACATGAACTGTTCCTCTGAATTTGAACTAAATATAGCCTATAGAAATTAAATCATGTAATATGAAATAATTCATGATTTTCATTTTATTTTAAATAATAGACTAATTCACAGCAAGGCCGTAACCAGGTCAAACAGAACAGTGAGCGAAATTCTAGGTCTAATTCTAGTTGGGAAATAATCTTTTTGGGACTATTTGTAAACAATATTTGCATTAATTTGCGTCAAATATATTATTAGTCCCGATATTCTTTGTATGAGTGAGTGAATAAATACATAGATCCACAAAAGACTATTGAATTCACTAGTGGTCTGGTGGTAGAATTTTGGCCAACCGTGTCAAAGGTTCCGGGTTCTAATCCGCTCTCATATAGTTTTTCTTCATTAAAATCAAAGATGCTCATCAATGATTATATAATAAGACCATGGACACTTTGCATTTTGTCCGGAAAGAATAGAGTCTCTCTCAGCAACGACATGAAGCGATAGATTGACGCGCTCGTCTGTGTGTGAAGACTGTGCAGTGTGCACGAGCCAAAAGAGAACGTAAACTCCGCCTACTTTGATTTGATTGGCCATCTCAATCATTTTGACATTGACGAGCGCTGTTAGACCACATTCGTTTCAACTGTCTGATCAGCTTTGTTCGTCTGTTTCTGTCAATCACGCGGTGTCAACCAATTATACTGCACGAGGGAGGGGCGAGCCAACTCTCTCTCTCTCACACACACACACACAAAGGAGGCAGCAAGCGTGGCAAACGCGGCACACTTAATGACTCAGCAAAAAGGTGCTTTTCAAAGCAACGCGCGGGCCGCACTTACACTAAACTTTGATGTCAAGAAGGGGGCCACAACATATCATCCTGCGGGCCACAAGTGGCCCGCGGGACGCGAGTTTGAGACCCCTGTTCTAAATAAACAACAAAAAATATATTTATTTTGTCCTCATATTCTTGTAGTAACCTCTGACTCAAAGGCTCATTCATTATACGGCTCATTATGCGGTTCTTTGTCTTCCGGTGTGAATCACAGCATTATTCACAATCGTTCATGACTCTTTGCGAATGGGCTTTGTAAACAAGAAGTGTCTTACAAAATTTTAATCAATATGTTGTTTTATGTGAATGAGTAGGCACAATGATTTTTACATTATTTTGAAACAAAAACTCCAGGCAACATCATCCATTAGTCAAAAGTCTTGTGGACACTTTACTATTTACTATGTGTGGTGTGACTTTTTTGTTTTTAAAAAAACATGCATAAACGTTATTCTCTCAAAAATACAAGCATGTACATACACGTTGGTCACACATTATGGTAGCCCAGTTTGTGCTGTATATAGTGTAGTGACATTTTTTCCATTAATATGTTTATAAGCAACTGAAAAAAGCACAAATATTAGAGCATGTCAAAACTTCTAAAAGGGCCCCAAAACCCTCTCAGTTTTAAAGCAGGTTTGATAATTATTAATTTGTTTTTAGAAAAGTCAGCTGGGTTGCCTTGGTTCTAATATTATTACTTTGTTTAGTTTTTTTTACTTTAGCAGGGTGATAAGAGAGACACAGAATACCATCCCTGCCTCCACTCAGGCAAGTCTCGCTCTCTGTCGCTCTCTCTCTCTCGCTCTCTCTCTCGTACTGCACAAATAATCTTCACCCTTCACCCTCACTACACTTCCCAGAATCCCTCCAGCTCACCACCTGCACCCATCAATTATCACTGATAAAATACAATCAATTTTAAATCATAAATTGTAGTTAATTTTAATTATTGTAATTTCAAACAGAGTTATTACAGCACTTTTCTGATTCCTGATTTTTGATTTCTGTGAAAATTGACATGTATTCACATTGGCTGCATTTGTCTAGTGTGTATTCGTGCATAGCTATGTCATGACAAAACAAATAAAATTTAGCTTGATTTACTAAAAAAAGTAATATAATTAAGGATTGGTCAGCATTTATCATTATTATTGTGCATAAGTGTTGGGGTGGGCTAGCAATGCCATTCATTATGGGGTAATCTTAAGTTTTAAGTAGTAATACTTACATTTCCAGAGTATAAAATCAACAGTCTTCTCCAAAGGCGAGATCTTTGAGCAGCTGCCCGACGTCTCCTTTGTGCAGACATTACAAACACTGAGGAAAACCGTACTAGGTAGGGCTATTGAGTTACTGATGCTTATATCTTTTTTATTGCAGAACTTATGATTACATGGTTGGTTGTCTCTTTAACAATGAACAATCATAATGATAATTATATATATAATCAAAAAAGTACCTACTCAGTGAGTATGGTTCCGGACGCAGCCATCATCTCATAAGTAATCATATGCATATGTACAATAACGCGTTCATCAACATTAAGCATATAAATCAAAACTGCCTAATGATACTGAATGAAATGTCTACCCAGGATGAGCTATAGGAGCTGTGCATGCATTAGGGGTGTTGATGAACTCAATTTACTTTTTAATCATCGTTCTGAATCTGACAAAAACTTGATTTTCTCAGCTTTTTTCAGATATTCATACAACAAAATATTCTGGGGGCCATGACATTTTTGTGAAAATTACCAAAAACACTGGCGCTGGCTGGCAATAAAAAAAAAAGAAAAAAGGAAAGAGTTAATAACAAAATCTAAATTAGTACTGCCTATTAACAATTATTTCAACCGTGTACTCACTCTGCGTTTGGAATATAGATAAACAAAAATATTTTATGTTGGGCTTAAATTGCTTCAATTCCTATATAACATAAATGAGTGGTTAACATTCAGTCCCCTTTCAGTCGGTCACTTTCGAGGTACGTCGGACGTACCGACGAATTGGGATCACTTCTGGGAGCCCTTATCAGCTTCGAGCTATATAGAACCGGCCAATGAAAAATTGGCGTGCGAGATTTGCATCTCGCGCTCCGCCCCGCACCGAGGGTATAAACAGGAAGCGAGAGCGAATGCACGCTGTCATCCACTTCGGAGCCGAACGGCGTATGAAGAGGACACTCGTTATTGAGTGGAAAGCTGCTAACAGCAAGCGAGTTATTGAGAAGACCGGAGATCGGGGAGAACACATGTTGGAGAGACGGCACATTTCAGCGGGATCGCGGTGCTCACTGCTGCCTCTGTTTAGAGAAAAAACTTCTGTTTTCACAGCAACCTGTTGGTTGGTTGGGCGTTTTTCCTGTTTGAGTATTTGTGTGTATTTCCACGGTACGGCTACCTACGGCGAGCCCGTGTCTTTTCCTCGGCAGAGCTCCTCTGCTGTCTCAAGAAGGTGTAGTCCCCCGCCTCTAATTCGCCGGGGCCACCCCTGGGGCTTCCGTATGTTGTGCTGCCCACGGCCAGCCCATACGTGTATTCTCCACATGTTAACTCCCTCCGGGCATGATGTGGCTTCCGCAGCGGCCTCCACGGCCACGCTTTCCCAGCGTTATCCAATAAAGTCAGCTGAATGGGTCTTGCGGAACAGCAGCTTTTTGACTCTCCCTGCGTGATTTTCCCCGCCCGCTAACAGACGGGGTTTGAGGGGCTCATCGCTGGGCGCTGGAAGTGGTAGTAACTATGGCGTTTTCCAAAGGGATCCCAATTCGTCGGTGACATACGACGTACGTCGAACGTGACCGACTGAAAGGGAACGTCTCGGTTACGTATGGTAACCCTCGTTCCTTGAAGGTTCCTGTACCATCACTGCATGGCCGAGTCACTGAGTTCGGCTCCTCAGTGAAAAACAGCGTGCATTCGCTCTTGCTTCCTGTTTAGATGCAAATCTCACACGCCAATTGTTCATTGGCCGGTTCTATATAGCTCGAAGCTGATAAGGGCTCCCAGAAGTGATCCCAATTCGTCGGTACATCCGACGTACGTCTCCGTTCCCTCCTTCAGGGAATGAGGGTTACCATACGTAACCGAGACGTTTTTATTAATGAACACAAATCTTGCATTTTTTTCTTGAAAAAAAAAATTGTGTCAGAAACTATAAACAAAATAAACCACAAATAGCATCACAAACTATAATGAATTAAATTACATAATATTTATAGCCCATAATAGGCTTAATGCATATACAATTACTCTCTGTTTTATGCAGGTTATAAACAAATCACTAAATAAAACATCTGTTAATAGCAGATCACAACAAACCTAATTTTAAGAGTGTAAATCTAATCATTATTTTTCAGTACAAAATAAATTTAAAATAACATTTAGTAACCTTTAATATCACTAGTGCAGGCTTTATGGAGAACAGAGGCAGGAGAGTTTTCCAAAACGGTGAAGATAAAGAACGGGCTGTAAAAAACCACCAAGTGCAAAAAAAATGAAACTAATATTCCATAGTATCTCAATATACATTTGGGCCACAAGGGTAAATAAGGCAGCGATAACAAATGGTAGATATATGACAAACATGTTCACAGTAATTATTAGAATGAGATTAAATGCTCTTCTTTTAACTTGATTTTCCTCCTCTTTTTCTCTCCCTTTATCTCCTGGTCCTGACTGCTTCAGAGCTCTGAGAACAGCCAAACAGAAAAACAACTGAAGGGAGATGTAGAACACAAGCTGCATCAAGAAGAACCATATGTATGCTTTTGAGTTAGATAGCATTGTGATCATGCAGACTGAACAGGAGCCAAAAGTGACAATCCAGACCGCAAAGGAGCACATCATTTTATATCTGATCGGTTTGAACTTCAGAAAGGTTACAGGATAAACCACTGCCAGGTAACGCTCAACACAGATCATACACTGAAACAGAGGACGCCCGGTGATGCCTAGTCCCATTAAAAATATCTGTAATTGCAAAATCCTTGGAAACCAATTTGTCAGTATGAAGAACAAACAATTCAGACAGGTACCAATCTCACAAACAGAGAGATTGAGGTTGAAGAACTCTGATGCAACTCCACTTCCTTTTCCTGCGGCGATGAGCCATATAACGCAGGAGTGTGTAGGAAGACCAACCAGGAAATTAAAGCTGTACACAACAATGTCCATAATCTTAACTGATTGTTGAGTTGTGGCGTTCATAGATGCTGCAGATGTGAAGTTCACTGTCAGGTTGTTCATCTCGTCTCGTTTATTTTCTCAGCGTATAAGCTCGTAAAACATCAAAAATAAAACCGTGATCTATGGGAAGAGAAATGTATAAAATGAACCTGGTATTTTGTACCGCAAACAACATAAAAACAAGTCTACATCTCAATACTTGATTATTTAAAATCTTAATAATAAAGGTTCTTTATTTCATCCGTGGGACTTTTCGCGCAAGTTTCTCTGCGTGCTTACATCATGCTTCAAGTTTAGTCAACCTTCTCATGTACGCGCTTGTGATAGTTGGTCAGAAGCTATAGTCTAAAACGTTTAAAATATTGTTATTTTTCTTACAAACACTTATTGTTTCATATAGCAAGAGACATGGGATTCCTTCTTAAGATTCATCTGTGGCAAGAAAGAAAAAGAAGAGGAACAAAAGGAGGAAGAAGCCAAGCAAGAGAAACGAATAAGTGTTGTAAATCTGTTTTGAAAGTTGTTTTTCAAATAAATGTTTTAGAGTGATATCAGATTGTGTATGTGTTTTTATCGTACTTAGCCTACCCTGTAACTACATGAAACAAGAGGGTAACAAACAACACTTTAATTTACAGCCCGCATATGTCAAATGTAAGATCCTCGTCCGAAATGTTCACGCGTAAAAAAATAAATACGACCTCACGTTGTGTCAATCAAGTTTACACACTGCCTCCAAAACTATCCTCCATCATAAATGTGGATAGTGTTCGATTTTCTGAGTTCTTCCAATCCGCTCAAGCATTTTGAGAGGGGTTTTGACAATTGAGAGCCACTGGATGACGCATACAACAAAACACAATGCATATATGTATTTAAAAAAAAAAAGTTGCAATAGTTTTAGTTTTACTTGACTTGAAAAACGAAAGGCCAAACCAAAAGAGCTGCACTTTTTCTATCAAAACAAATTACTGTATAAATGCACTGATATGTACCACATCGTTTTAAAAAAGCGGACCCACCTTATATTAGGTGGCCTTAACTACTATGTACTAACATTTAAATTAATAATTTGATACAATGCACTTATTGTGTACATGCATGTTTTTACATTGTACTTGCATTAAAAAATATTACCTGTATGTAATTACATCTGAAGGCTTCAGATGCAAAAGCCTCTAAGTCCGTCTGACGTTTTTCTTTAAAATAAGCATTTTTGTCAGGCTCCTATGTATAGGTTTCTACCTAAGTACTGGTACTTCTGAATGGGCTGAGGCTGGGATTTAGTGGGTTTGAAGTGAAAGTATTTTATGAACTGGCATCATCCCTCAGTCTCCTCTCCACCAATCAGCTGGTGTGTGGTGGGTGTACTGGCGCAAAAATGGCTGCCGTCGCATCATCCAGGTGGATGCTGCACATTGGTGGTTGAGGAGATTCCACCCCTTCTATGTAAAGCGCTTTGAGTACCTTGAAAAGCGCTATATAAATGTAATAAATTAATTAAATTAATTAATTAATTAAAGGTCCCGTTCTTCGTGATCCCACTGTTCAAACTTTAGTTAGTGTGTAATGTTGCTGTTACAGCATAAATAATACCTGTAAAATTATAAAGCTCAAAGTTCAATGCCAAGCGAGATATTTTATTTAACAGAAGTTCCCTTCCAAAGCCTACAGCGACCGACCGGCTTGGACTACATCCTGGTACTTCCTTCATAAATGACGTCAGTAGAACAGTAGAACAGACTAACCTCCGCCCACAAGAACACGCGAAAAAAAGGGGACGTGGTCTTGTTGCTGTCCCACGTGGAGAAGATAACGTGTCGTGTGGAGAAAAGGAAGTGCTGCGTTTCAGTGTGTTTGTCGCCATGTCGTCGAGAAGCTGTTATTTTCATCCCGGAGTCAAATCACCTTTGTTTGGCTTTCCCAGGGACGCTGTAGAGATCATTGAGCGCATACATCTCCCCGTTAAGAGGCGTGACCTTTCCACCTGCGCTAAGCTGCTGTCGAATCACAACACAGGAACCGTGCCACGTTTGCTAAGCTGCGGTCAAATCACAACACGGGAACCGCTGGCACAATCAGAACTCATTACGCATTTCTGAAGGAGGGACTTCATAGAATAAAGGATCAGCCGTTTTAGGACAGTGAAAACAGCGGTATACAGATAAGTAAATTGTGTTAAAAATACTGTTTTTTTTTTACAAGCGAAACATGAACACATGTTATATTGCTCACTGTAAACACAATCAAAGCTTCAAAAAACCACGAAGAACGGGACCTTTAAACTTACCCATACCACCACACCTGTCCCAGCTTTACCCTTATTCCACCTCAATATCAGCAAAAGTGTTTTGCAATACAATATGAACACAATAAGTACATTGTACTTATCTTTTTTTAAATATAAGTACATAGTAGTTAATGCCACCTAATATAAAGTGGGACCAAAAAAGCCTTTATGTATTGGTACACTTTTATTACAAAAAGCTATGCAGTGTATATTCTCATTAAATTGCTCCCAAACGTAAGATTGTTGCCTATAATAGTAGAATAATTACCCCTTAGTTCTAAAATACTTACAGTATAAATTATTTGTTAATTTTACTGATAGTTACCCTTTTATTCTACATATTGTTCCCTCATACCTACAAGTATGTACTTTATAGGTACGCTATAATTACCAAAAGTTACGCTGTAAATTTGTTTCACTTGCACAGTACTTTCCAGGCTGTAATCTAAATCATTACCATTTAATGTAATTAAGTTGCAATGACTTAAACATCCAAGTTGATTGTACTTAAAATTTTTAGGCAGCATATTTTTTCCCTTTTTTACAGTGCTGAAAGGTTCTTCGGGAAACCGTTCCTCTATGACATCACTTTTGGTACATTGATTTATAATATTAGCCTTCATTCGCATGGTAAAACAAACCATTTTCTGTCATATTTCCTTTGGGTTCATCTGTTCAAAACAAATTGAACTATGCCATCTTATTTTACATACCCAATAATCTTTATCATCTTTAAGCCTAGTAATCACAGTGTCATTGTAATATATTGTTCGGTGGAAAAAAAAAGAGTGTCACCTGGAGATTGAATGCTCTCTCTGGATCGACCTCAATCCTTGTTGATTTGTAGACTGATTCCACAACTGTCACATCAGTAATATATATGTATGACTTAAAAATGGAATACCATGTAGAAAATCAAAAATGCAAATATGAGATTTAATAGAAGATATCCCTCTCTTAGTAAAAATCATTGAATTTGTATACAAAGCAATGCAAATTGTCCTCATATTGTTTCACATCCGTGCATACAAATAATTGGCATGCAATTTAAGGCATATTGTAATCCATGTTTTTCATAAATACCCAGAAGACGTGTTTTTTTTATTTATTAATACACGTATAAACCTAATATGCAAATATGAGAGAGCCATCTCTTAGTAAGTATCAAAATATCTGTATATAAAACTATGCAAATAAGTCCTCATATTGTAATGTAATGTAATCGAATCTATATTTGTAATCCATATAGATTTGTGGCAACACCAGAATGCACCATGTTTTCATAAAAATATATATCATATTCCTGCTGGGGAATATGATGTGCTGGTATCTGGGCATTCTCTAGAATAAAAGTGGTTGCCTGCAGACAAGTACTATATCTTAATTTGAACTTTTCTACCTCTTTTGTTTTACTTTTCATTGCACTCAGATAACCATTACACTCAACTTGTCTGTGTTTACAGCACTGGAATGTGAGCAGTACAGAGTGGACCCTGTTTTGTTTGGGTAAGTTAGTATTTTTGTCTGCTTAATAATGGTGATAAATTATTTAAGATAATATTAACGATGTTAGCACTTGCATTTTACATATCCAGGTGCTTGTTTCGAACTATCATGCTGTTTATTTGGTTCCCATGGAAAAGACTAGGGTGTTGGTGCAAACGCCACAACATATAGAGAAGACTAATAGTGTCTTTTAACTTGTTAAAAAAAACCTACAGTAGGGAAAAAAAAACGTTTATGTGTTGCCAATCTGAGTGTATCTGCGATAGAAATAAAAAATAGAGGATTTTCATTTGGCGACAAAGTAATAGGCGACCCTGTGTCAGAGATCAATATCTTTTCTTTGAAAGCGATTACAAAACAAAGCACAATATGATTGTTTCCTAATCACACACTGTTAAAATTTTGTTGTAATTTTACAGGAAATTCCTGGCAACTAACAGCCGTAAATTTACAGCAAGAAAGATACAGGATTTTTACTGTTTTTTAATACAATAAAGTACTGTATTTATACAGCAGTGCTACTGTGATTATTACAGTAATTTATTATAATTTCCTGTAAATTTACTGCAACTCAGTTGCCAGGAATTTCCTGTAATTTTACAGGACAGAATTGCAATTAAATATTCCTGTTATTTGTAAATATTACAATAAAATATTGTAATTTTCCGTCTTCCGCAATTATCAACAAAACAATTGAGGGTTCAGACAGATGTGTTGAGCCCGTGTCTCTTCTCTGCTTTGCTGCCTGCCTGGGAGAAAGAGAGAGAGATAGATAAAAAGATTCAAGTTTTCATATCTGTTGATAAATACAGTGTAAAAAAAATCATTAAAAAATTAAAAAGTTACCTAATTCCTACTTGCTCATTGAAGAAAATGACCTTGATGTATTTAACATTAACAATTTATATATTACAACAACTTCACATTAGAATATTTTATGTGAATTTTAACAGTTTCCAGTCAGGATTTCTTTTTCAAATTGTTAATATGTACATTAAAAAGTTGTTTGGAGATCCAGCTATTGCCGTTAAGTGTCTGTTCTATCTAGAGATGGTATTCCCCTGCAGGCCATTTATTTAAACAGAAGAGTCTGACGGACAGCAGTTTGACATTACGACTTTCATTAATTAATTAATGTCAAATTTTGTGAAGTATGGTTAAGGTATTTAGCAGATGCTTTTGTCCAAAGCGACATACAATATACAGTAGATGCATACATACAATTACATATATTGATGAAAAACTTTAAAGGCCCAGAAAGTCCAAAACAGAAGTCATAATAACGTTACAATAGCCTGTCCGGTAATCAATGCAATAATAACCTGAGCTAAGGAAGCTGACCGGGCTAATGCTTATTTTTACAGTCTAACGTTAGTCTGTGTTAATGTTAATGATGCTAACGTTTTTTGAGCTATCGTCATTGTGTTGGTTTTCCATTAGTTACAAGTTCAGCTCGCCTCGACTCTATTCACCATGTTTGCTTTTCCATTGTGAAAATCTCGTGCCTTGTACCTGCATGTGGCACCTTTCCCCGTATCACTTCCGTCGAGGTAACATGAGATAAAAAGCGAGCCGATGAGATGACGTTCAGATCAACGGCTCTGGTTCAGATACAATTGACAACAAATCCGTGTCTGAAATAATCCAGCTAGTAGCCGGTGTGCAGCTACTCCCGCGGCAGTGTTACAGCTGCTGCAGCTCAGTTTGTCTTTACGTTAGTTTAGGATTCCTTTGGTGTTGACCGTTCAGGACCGCGGTGAAGTTAGTTAAGCTGGATAGAGTAAGAAGATGCGAACTTCACCGTGGTCAGTTCAGGAGGTTTCTACTGGGAGCGAACAAGTCGAGGCAAGTTGAGCTAACGTTAATAACGGGACCTAACGCTAATGCCACAGAAATATACCAAACGAAACAATCAGCACTCCCTCAGATCACCGGTATTAATATATCCATAGACTTACAAAATACATTTCATGTTACATACCTGAGATATTCCTTCTTCCAAAAATGGTTGAATACTTCTGGTACCGTTGTCCCCGTAATTTCAAAATTCAAACAGCAGAGATCCAACAATGCTATGCGGTGGCTGTAAAATAAAGCTTTTTCTTTTTTACCTTCATACCCTCCTACACCTAGACTGGAGAGGAATATAATGTGGATATAATGGAATATCAACCAGTGTATCTTTGGTTTTAATGTAGCCTAAACCATAAAGTACTAGCCCAGACGCAGGTTGAAAGTCTCACAGGAGGCAATTTTAACAACAAAATGCTTATTTTATTTGATACATTTAAATGCCATTAATGTAAAGTTTGAAATATAAATATAAATCTTAAAATGGAAAAAAAGTGAGTGTCAGAAACTATAAACGAAATAAACCACAAACAAATAGCATCAGAAACTATAATTAAATGACATAAACTACCCATATAATAGGCTTAAAGGGTTAGTTCGCCCAAAAATGAAAATTCTGTCATTAATAACTCACCCTCATGCCGTTCCACACCCCTAAGTCCTCTGTTCATCTTCGGAACACAAATTAAGATTTTTTTGTTGAAATCCGATGGCTCGGTGAGGCCTGCATAGCCAGTAATGACATTTCCTCCCTCAAGAGCCATTAATGTACTAAAAACACATTTAAATCAGTTCATGTGAGTAAGGTGGTTCAATATTAATGTAGTGGGATAAATGGTGCTTTGAGTTTTTAATATTTTTTTATTTTAAAAACTTGTATGCGTGTTATCCAATCACATACTGTGTAGTGGGTATATAAACAGGGACTTTAAGGCACTGCGTGTGTGTCAGAACACCTTTGTGCATCACTGCTCGTGGACCGCCTTTCCGGTTTCGCCCGCCTGCCACTCTCAGGTATGTGTTGTTGGGATTCTTAGTAATATTGAGATGTGTGGCTTGAGGTCACTCGCTAAATTATTTAGTTTATAGCGTCCTTTTTGACAATCGTTTGTGGGTTGTTGGCGGCTGCCTTGTTCAACATTCCCTCGCTGTATTCCCGTGCCGATATTGGCCTGACGCAACTATAGCAACATGGAGGTATGTGTAATGGCCGCTCTTCACGCACATCCATTTATGTGTTAAGTAATTGTACATTTCAATTAATTTTAGGAGAACTAGTTGGGACCCATTGTGTTCTGTACAGCTTGTGGGGCAACATTGTTTGATGCTGCTGCTTTGTCTACATTGGTTTCTTTGGAGCGTTATGAATCAGCATGTTGAATCATGATTCGGATCGCATGTCAAATCGCCAAACTCACGTCACGTGACTTTGGTGCTCTGAACCGCTGATTCGACTCCCTGATTCGATACGCTCCGAAGCTTCATGAAGCAGTGTTTTGAAATTGGTCATCACTATATAAGTCGTTATTTCGTTTTTTTGGTGCACCAAAAATATTCTCATCACTTTATAATATTAATATTGAACCACTGTACTCACATGAACTGATTTAAATATGTTTTTAGTACATTAATGGATCTTGAGGGAGGAAATGTCATTGCTGGCTATGGAGGCCTCACTGAGCCATCGGATTTCAATAAAAACATCTTAATTTGCGTTCCAAAGATGAACGGAGGTCTTACGGGTGTGGAACGGCATGAGGGTGAGTAATAAATTACATTATTTTCATTTTTGGGTGAACTAACACTTTAATGCATATACAATTACTCTCTGTTTTATGCAGGCTATAAACAAATAACTTTTATAAACTCTAAATAAAACATCTGTTAATAGCAGATCACAACAAACCTGTTTGTAAGCTCTAATTTGAAGAGTTTAAATCTAATGATTATTTTTCAGTCCAAAATAAATGTTTATAATATTTAAAATAACATTAAGTAACATAGTATATAACACTATTGCAAGCTTTATGGAGAACAGAGGCAGGAGAGTTTTCCGAAACGGTGAAGATAAAGAACGGGCTGTAAATAACCACCGAGTGCAAAAAAAAGGAAACTAATAACCCATAGTATTTCAATAAACATTTGGGCCACAAGGGTAAATAAGGCAGCGATAACAAATGGTAGATATATGACAAACATGTTCACAGTAATTATTAGAATGAGATTAAATGCTCTTCTTTTAACTTGATTTTCCTCCTCTTTTTCTCTCCCTTTCTCTCCTGGTCCTGACTGCTTCAGAGCTCTGAGAACAGCCAAACAGAAAAACAACTGAAGGGAGATGTAGAATACAAGCTGCATCAAGACGAACCATATGCATGCTTTCGAGTCAGATAATATTGTGATCATGCAGACTGAACAGGAGCCAAAAGTGACTATCCAGACCGCAATGGAGCAAATCATTTTATATCTGATCGGTTTGAACTTCAGAAAGGTTACAGGATAAACCACTGCCAGGTAACGCTCAACACAGATCATACACTGAAACAGAGGACGCCCGGTGACGGCTAGTCCCAATAAAAATATCTGTAATGGCACAATACTTGGGAACCAATGTGACAGTATGAACAACAAACAATTCAGACAGGTACCAATCTCACAAACAGAGAGATTGAGGTTGAAGAACTCTGACGCAACTCCACTTCCCTTTCCTGCGATGATGAGCCATATAATGCAGAAGTGTGTAGGAAGACCAACCAGGAAATTAATGCTGTACACAACAATGTCCATAACATTATCTGATTCTTGAGTTGTGGCGTTCATAGATGCTGCAGATGTGAAGTTCACTGTCAAGTTGTTCATCTCGTCTCGTCTATTTTCTCAGCTTGTAAGCTCGTAAAACATCAAAAATAAAACTGTGATCTATGGGAAGAGAAATGTTTCAAATGAACCAGGCATTTTGTACCGCAAACAACATCAAAATCAGTCTACATCTCAATAGCACTCTTAATAATAAGGTTCTTTATAGGCATTGTTTGTTCCATTCAACAACAACAAGAACCTTCAACATCCATAGAACAAAAACATGTTCTTTAGTGGAAAAATAATCTTTATATTTATAAAATGCTAAGAAAAAAAAATTGTTTTTAAGATTTGTTCACTCACTGTAAAAAAAATAAGATCAAAAAATTATGACAACATAAGTTATGTTTTTACATTGCTTTAACTCGTTAAAATAAGTTAAGCAATGTAATCTTAACTTAATTTAAGATTACAGCCTGGTAAGTACAAATTAATTTACAGTGTAAATTTCGGTAATTGTAGTGTACCTATAAAGTACGTACATGAAGGTAAAAGGGAACAATATGTCAATTTAGTGGAAAAAAAGGGGTAACTACAAGGAAATTTAACAAATTACTTATACTGTAAGTATTTTAGAACTAAGTGGTAATTGTAATACTATTATGATAGGCAACAGTCTTACGTTTGAGAGCAATTTAGCAAAAACATACACTGTGTAGCTTTTTGTTATAGTGTATCAATAGATTAAGGCTTTTAAAAAATTACTGGGGACATATCAGTACATTTATATAGTAATTTTTTGATAGCAATAGTGCAATGATTAAGTTTGGGCTTCCGTGTTTTAAGGCAAGTAAAACTAAAACTATTGTAACTTTTTTTATATACTGGGGAAATATACTCTTGTTTTATGTAGTTACAGGGTAAGTGTCACATCTGCGGGGTGTGAGTGGTGTTTGTGACCCTCTTGCTTCATGAAGTTACAAAGTATGTATACTAAAATACATACACAATCTGATATCACTGAAAAAACTTTTCATTTCAGTCTTGACAGAAAGTAACACCTTTTAGCTGCGTTTCCACTGCAGGAACTTTCCCCAGGAACTAGGAACTTTGGGGTGGTACTCGGTGTGTTTCGACCGCAGGATCCAGGGTCTAAATGAAGTTCCGGGTATATATTTCCCCCTCCAAACGGCCCTGTTCGCGAGGTAGTACTTTTTCAAAGTTCAGGAACTTTGGACTTGGGCGCTGAACATGCTGATTGGTTGAGCTCACGCAGCATTTTATTTCAACCGGCATTTTTTTAAAAGTCTTTTACAAGGTTCGTTCTGCGTTCAGTAAATATCAGTCTTGCTCTTTCTGTCTGATGGCGCGCGTTCATCTCAGCCATCTCACGGTCAATGTCCGTAATAGCTGATTACATACGTTGTCTTATTTTAAATCTTGCTTTACGAGCTTTCAGAATACGCTTTAGTATCAGTGCTCGTCTCTTTTCCGCCGTTTTGTTAATTACCTCTTTAGTAAACCAATACATAACTAGCAAAAGCAGCACTGCTTGCATCTCCTCCATACTTGTTATTGTTGCAGACAGTGTCGTGCAAAAATTATTACTGTCCGTCGGTGACTGGGAGGAGCAGTCGTACGCAGTCCCACGTCTGGACTAATTTGCCTAATCTTCACGGTACTTTAGACCGCAGTGGAAACGCAGACAGTAGCAGGTATGGGGGAAAAAAGTTCCTGTAAAAAATGTTCCTGGTACAAATTGTTCCGGGTAATCTTGGTGGAAACTGGGCTTATGTCCCTTTATTGTTCCTCTTGCTTGGCCATTGATATAACTTAAGAAGGAATCCCATGTATTTTGCTATTCTGTAGGCTATGTATTTAAATAAAATACAGTAGGCTACAAAACAACAAGTAGTTCCTTTTTTAAGGGAACCCCCGTTACATTGATTGACACTATGGCAGCACACTGCGTGATTACGTCGTGAAGCACTTGTGAAAACAGTCCAATGGCATATAGACGGGTGACGTCATGGCAGGAAGCTATAAAGCGCACCCAGACCAAACATAGTCAGTGTCTGTGTCTTCAGCAAGCACTCTGTGTGTAACTATCTATTTATTGTTGTTTGTCCACAAGCATAATATATCTAGACAGGAGTATAATGGCAAGCAAACAGCATTTTTGAATGTGTATTCCTTCCTGCCCTCGCTTCATTACGAGTGGGGATACACGTGATTCATGTGTTGTTTGTTTGGGAGTGAAGCATATATGGTCAGCTCTAGTAAAAGGTGGCTGACAGTGTTCATTCATAAATTCCTGACGTGTAACAGGCTATACACTATCGAGAGGTTTAGCTCTGCTCCTGTTGGCTGTCTTCTCGAAGGAAGAAAGTCAACAAAGATTCTTTGACTCCGCGTTTGCCGAGGCAGTGCGTGGGTTATGGGTCTGCAGCTCTGCAATAAGAATCTAATGGCTCAGATCACGCGTTTGCCGAGGAAGCGTGGGTTATGGGTCTGCATCTCTGCAATAAGTAACTGGCTCAGATCGCGAGTTTGCCGAGGCAGTGCGTGGGTTATGGAGCTGCATCTCTGAAATAAGAATCTAATGGCTCAGATCGCGCGTTTGCCGAGGAAGCATGGGTTATGGGTCTACAGCTCTGCAATAAGAAACTGGCTCAGATCGTGCATTTGCCGAGACAGCGCGTGGGTTATGGTCTGCATCTCTGCAATAAGAAACTGGCTCAGATCGCGCATTTGCCTAGGCAGAACGTGGGTTATGGGTCTGCAGCTCTGCAATAAGAATCGAATGGCTCAGATCGCGCGTTTGTCGAGGCAGCGCGTGGGTTATGGTTCTACAGCTCTGCAATAAGAATCTAATGGCTCAGATCGCACATTTGCTGTGGGTTATGGGTCTCCATCTCTGCAATAAGAATCGAATGGCTCAGATTGCGCGTTCGCCGAGGAAGCGTGGGTTATGGGTCTGCATCTCTGCAATAAGAAACTGGCTCAGATTGTGCATTTGCATTTCATAAGATAATAAGATAATGCCTTTTGATTGGTTACTATGTCCATCAATCAAACCTTTGTTGGCAAGACATTAGCTAGGCATTGACTGCCTTTATCCAACGAAAACCATGGGTGCTTTGACTGACACCTCGCATAGCCAGTAATACGCTTCCTGTATATAATGAGTCATCAGAAAGCCTGTGATTGAAGCAGAGAGATGACATTTTATAGCCCTATATGACAGCGCTACTGAAGCATGCATCGCCGCAGATGACCAGCTGCGTATCTCTTCATCAAGCTAACGCACACACCACCGAAAGTAAAGTCACAGGTGCTCAACATACAATCATATTCATTAAAAGTACATTTACATTTACATTTTGCATTTTGCCTTTGTGGAAAAGTAAAGAAACTGAATGATCTTACCAGTGCTATTTGCCGTGCTCGCTCCTATTGCGATCCTTTATTGTGAAATTAGCTGATGATTAATAAAATGCAGCTCATATCTGTTGTTTTCGGTGATGTGAATGACAAAAAATATGCATATAGTGCTGGAATTGTAGATCTGATTTATATCCTTTTTGCGGAGATACATTTATGTGTCCAAGTGTAAATTAAATTGTTTCTATAAATCAGATAGCTTTGATTTACACAAGCGCGTGTGTTCTCCAGGTCATGCTTACCAGGTTGTTCATAAAAGCCCAGATGTCAGCTTTTGGATGTCAGAGTAGTTGGAGCATTTTAATTACTTTCACTCGCGTCTCGCCTCCCTCTGCCATTGTATGCTACCGCGACACAGAAAAGAATCAGTACATTATAATCGGTTATGGTCTATTACTGCAGTGGTTCCCAACCACGGTCCTGGTGGACCCCCAACAGTGCACATTTTGGATGTGTCCTTTGTCTGACACACCCACATCAGGTCTTGGAGTAGCTACTAATGAGCTGATGACCTGAATCAGGTGTGTTTGATTGAGGAGACATGCAAAATGTGCACTGTTGGGGGTCCACCAGGACCGTGGTTGGGAACCACTGTATTACTGAACCAATACCTGTAATACCGATACGGAATCATCCTCGTCTGCGTCGCGATGCATCGTAGAAACAATTAATTTCGACACCCCTATTGATTATTATAACTCAAAATGCTCATGCAAACAAAGGAGGATTTTTGTTTTTTTCCCTATTTTTTTCATTGTTTTGGATTAAAAAGTAGGATGCATTTTGAAGAGTGGACCCTTACAATGACATATATGCTGGTGTTTCTTGGATTCGTCTGATCTGATCTGCACGATAGGAGATGAAAGACGAGTACTGTGTTTATCATGTTGATGTTTAAATGGCCAGTCCTTTAGCATTAAATTTACCCCTTTCTTATCTGGTGTATTTATTGCAGAAACAAGTTCAGAACATGATTCTTGAATGTTTTAGCTTTCAAATGATGCATAGTTTGTGATAGTTGATTGAATATTTTGTTTAAAACAAAAGTAAATAAAAGTACACACACGCCCACTTCCGTCCACTTCTTGACAGACTGGTTCTCTTAGTAGATTTTTTTGGCAGCATAGGAAATTCTGCCAAACATATCTCAACAGAAGCAGAGTCTGCTGCCGAATCCCCACTAAAAGACTGGGGGTCGGGCTGGCGCTCACAACTGTAGCCTTCAAGGGGTAAGACGAATTGAGGACCGCCATTATTTCCAAGGTGGCTGCAGGGGGGAAAAGGTCCTGACGCTGAGGGGTCAGGCCAGTGAGGGCAGTCCCACCTTCCCAGGGTGGAGTGGTCAACACCTCATAGGTCCATCCGGAAACGTAGTGGCATTGGCATGCCCTCCCGAAAGCAGTCAGTTCGACCATTCCCTGTCGGTTCGCCGTTACAGGGCATCGGGCTGAATGCATAACAAAAATGAAATCCGTCTCGAAGCTGGTACCTCTAGTAGAATTTTTGGCAGCATGGAATCTACTGCCAAATGTTTCTTATTAGTTACTGCAGACCATAAAAAGGGTTATCAAATTTAGTTTGTGCCCACCCAGGTTTAAAGGGTCCTATCCACCGTGGTGGGCCCTGAACAGGTTCTGGTAATGGAACAAGAAGGGAAACCCTGGTGGCAACCGGGGCCATAGAACATGTAACCCCCCCCCCCCCCTACAGGAAAACCGGGTTGTGCTAGACCGAAGGGAAGCACCCGATATTGGAACGCTTCTCCCCTGAAAGCGAACCTCAGGTACTTCCTGTGCTGTGGAAGGATGGAGACATGAAAATATGCCTCTTTGAGATCTATTGTGGCAAACCAGTCCTCGGACCTGATCTGAGACACGATCTGTTTGAGTGTAAGCATCCTGAACTTGAGTTTGGCTACTGAGCGGTTGAGGACGCGAAGATCTAAAATAGGGCGCAGCCCCCCATCCTTCTTTGGCACGATGAAGTACCGGCTGTAAAAGCCTGACTCTCTGTCTGGTAGGGGAACCCTCTCTATAGCCTCCTTTTGCAGCAGAGTCTGTACTTCTTGAGTCATAACCAAAGCATGCTCTGGGCCCACCACCGTGGGCAGAACCCCATTGAAACTGGGTGGACGAAACTGAATGGCGTACCCTTTTTTTTTATAAACTGCAGGACCCACCAAGATATATTCGGCAGATTCTCCCATTCTGCCAGAAAAACTACTAAGGGTACCAGCCTCTCGAGACTGGCCTCTGATAGACTCTGATGCACCGCGAGCACAGCGCCATGAAGCGGCGGACCGGCAGTGAACAACTGGCTCGATGGCGTGACCTCCCTCCTCAGAGGGCGCGAGTCATCCGAGGATGGTATGCCTCCACGCCCCGGCACTCGGGCGGGGTTGGTGGATTGACCCTGTGAGGGCACCGAAGGCAGACGGGCACCGTATGCAGAGGTGAACATCGCCTGCCCCCGAGGGGGACCACCCTCACAGCTCTGTGCCTTGGCGGCAGCGGGGCCCGTGCCACGTGGAACGCGAGCCGCGGCGCTCTCGGTGAAGAGCGCCCGGCGGGATCGCAGCACGCAAAGAGGCAGTGCCTCACAGTGCTCTGCACCCTCGAGTGCAGACTGCGCGTGCTGCTCTCCCAGACAAACAACACACATCAAGCGTGTATCCCCGCTCGTGATATAGTGTGGGCAGGGAGGAACACACTGTCTGTAATGCTGCTCGCTCGCCATAGTGTCTCTCGTGTATCAGTATGTGTTGCAACTTGTTGTAAAAAAAAAAAAAAAAAAGTCTGAACTCAGAAACACAGAACTAACAGGAACAATGTACACACATATCTTGCTGAAGACAACAGAAGCTGTGGGCGTGTGCTTCCTGCTATGCTTTTTAGTCTCCGGTCGATGACCTCACCCGCCTATGACGTTCCGTCTCTCTATTGGACTGATTACATACATGCTTCACAACGCAATCACGTAGAGGCATTCCGAAAAACGGTGACGCAGCACGAGTTCCCTTGAAAGGGAACTTAACGTTTCACTTCAGAATACATTGATTCATCCATTGGAGTTATATGGACTACTTTAGTTATTGCTGTAAACTTTTAGGAACCCATGAGCTAGCATTAACAAAGATTTATTTATTTTTCTAAAAAAAAGTTTGTGTTCATCTGAAGAAAGTCGTATACAAGATGAGGTGAAGACATTTCTAGGTGTACTGTATTTTAATACTGTAAATAACACAGAATAGCAAGAGACATAGGATTCCTTCTTAAGATTCATCTGTGGCAAGAAAGAAAAAGAAGAGGAACAAAAGGTTGAAGAAGCGAAGTAAGAGAAACGAACAAGTGTTTTTCAAATAAATGTTTCAGAGTGATATCAGATTGTTGTTCGTGTTTTTATTCTACCCTGTAACTTCATGAAACAAGAGGGTAACAAACACCACTTTAATTTATAGCCCGTAGATTCATACTTACCCTGTAACTACATGAAATAAGAGGGTAACAATTGCCACTTTTATTTACAGCCCACAGATTTCACACTTATCCTGTAACTACATGAAACAGGAGGGTAATGTCACAGGTCGGGGCGAGCCAAATCAGGCTGAGGGCTTCACTGCAAAGCAGACAGGTGAGTGTACAGACACGTAATCCTCCTCTTCCACAGGTGACAGACAGAGAAGTCCCGGTTGAAGGGCTTCGCTATAAAGCAGTCAGGTGAGTATACAGGTAGGTAATCCTCCTCTTCCACAGGTGACAGACAGAGAACTCCCGGTTGAAGGGCTTCACTATAAAGCAGTCAGGTGAGTATACAGGCAGGTAATCCTCCTCTTCCACAGGTGGCAGACAGAGAACTTACGGCTGGAGGAACTTCACTGCAAAGCAGTCGGATGAGTATTCAGGTCTGAACTCCTCTTAAAGGGCGGGCAGACACAGAGCTTTCGACAGGGAGACGTTGCTGCAAAGCAGACAGATGAACATACATGCACGTAATCCTCTTCTTCAGTAGTGACAGACAGAGAACTTACGGCTGGAGGAACTTCACTGCAAAGCAGTCGGATGAGTATTCAGGTCTGAACTCCTCTTAAAGGGCTGGCAGACACAGAGCTTTTGACAGGGAGACGTTGCTGCAAAGCAGACAGATGAACATACATGCACGTAATCCTCTTCTTCAGTAGTGACAGACAGAGAACTTATGGCTGGAGGAACTTCACTGCAAAGCAGTTGGATGAGTATTCAGGTCTGAAACCCTCTTGAAGGGCTGGCAGACACAGAGCTTTCGACAGGGAGACGTTGCTGCAAAGCAGACAGATGAACATACATGCACGTAATCCTCTTCTTCAATAGTGACAGACAGATAACTTACGGCTGGAGGAACTTCACTGCATAGCAGTCGGATGAGTATTCAGGTCTGAACTCCTCTTAAAGGGCTGGCAGACACAGAGCTTTCAACAGGGAGGTGTTGCTGCAAAGCAGACAGATGAACATACATGCACGTAATCCTCTTCTTCAATAGTGACAGACAGAGAACTTACGGCTGGAGGAACTTCACTGCATAGCAGTCGGATGAGTATTCAGGTCTGAACTCCTCTTAAAGGGCTGGCAGACACAGAGCTTTCAACAGGGAGGCGTTGCTGCAAAGCAGACAGATGAACATACATGCACGTAATCCTCTTCTTCAGTAGTGACAGACAGAGAACTTACGGCTGGAGGAACTTCACTGCATAGCAGTCGGATGAGTATTCAGGTCTGAACTCCTCTTGAAGGGCTGGCAGACACTGAGCTTATGACAGGGAGACGTTGCTGCAAAGCAGACAGGTGAAGATACAGACACGTAATCCTCTTCTTCAGTAATGACAGACAGAGAACTTACGGCTGGAGGATTTCTCTGCAAAGCAGTCAGTTAAACATTCACCTAGGTGTCCCTCTTCACAATGGGCTATCAGATAGTACACTCAAATATCTGCAGAGTACAACAGTGTTAGCCTCTTCTTACGTCTTTAGAACATGATAGAAAACTCAGGTAAGTGATGGACATCCAGCGGGTTTAAGTTCACACTTCACACATCAAGACAGTGCATCACATCACTTCATCACTGCAATTCAACACTCAGTGGAAAAATACATATATAAATGGCCGTCGCCCACTTCTGACCTGGCATTCACATCAGGAGTCCCATAGACAAGAGAGAGCAGATGGAGATCGATTGGACTACTCACAGTCTCTCACAAACTATCTTACTGTCCAGCGATTTCCTCCTTTCGGTTGAGTCAATGTGCTCCTTCTCCCAAGCTCACAGTGTCGTGCCCGTTTGCCAGTCCCACTTCCTCTTCTCCGTCGCTCACGTTTCCTCTGCCGACTCTATTCCTCACGCTTCCTCTGCCGTCTGACCTCCCGCTTCCTTCGCGAGCCTTAGGCTTCCTCTGCCGCCCTTAGGCTTCCTCTGCCGCCCGTCCCTCTTTCCTCTAAAAACTACCTCCTTTTATCCTCCCCTAATGGCAAAGTGCGCCAATCGCGGGGCTTCAATCCAATCGCGCACAGCTGTCGGCGATTTTGGCTACTCACCCCATTCGCGGGGAATTTGCGCTAACCCAGAACTAGCCCGGTGTTCTGTTGTTATGGGTCCGGCGGGAGGCAATCTCGGCGAACATTAGTTCCGCCTTACATTGAAAAAAAGTTGGAATTTTGTCACCCCGTGACATACCCCCCCACCAAACCGTTCTAGTCCCTAGAACGTGGTGGCTCTACCCAGTCTCCGTACCGTGCCAGAGGCTGGCCTCGGTTGTCCCGCTGTGATCGTGTTGGGGGGCGAGGGGAAATTTGCTTGCTCAGGTTCAATGGCCGATCCCCTTGGGACCACTACCCAACCTATCATTGGGGTTCGGTGAGCTCTCTCTTTGGTGGGGATGGTGTCTACAGGCCTTGGGTAGTTGGGGCAAGGGCGGATCAGGTTCCAATGCAATACCCGTTCTGGACCGGTTCCTCCATACTTTTGGGCCCATAGGGCTCCCATAAAGATGGGCATGACATGTGGGTGACCCGCCGGTGCATCTTCGTCTGGCATTGCTCCGCCTCTGTCTACTCAACCCAAGGTGGAACCCTGCCGGTGCATCTTCGTCTGCCATTGCCCCGCCTCTGTCTACTCAACCCAAGGTGGAACCCTGCCGACTACGCCAAATTATGTCACAGGTCGGGGCGAGCCAAATCAGGCTGTACCCATCCCTAAGACCCGTACCACCCTTGGGGAGTCGGACAGAGGCCAGGCAAGGACAACAGACAACAAGAACTTAAATCACAGTATTTTATTATATATAAAAGATGGGTAGGGGGGATCTAAAATGGTGAGTAGCTTCACTGTCTCCTAGGGGTGGGGCAAGTCGGGGCTTACGACTGGGGGAGGGGGGCTGCTGGAAGACCGTTCAGGTGCGTATTTCGGGTGACGTACTCCCTTCTTCTGGAGATGATCGACAGAGAACTCACGGCTGAGGGCTTCACTGCAAAGCAGACAGATGAGTGTACAGGCACGTAATCCTCCTCTTCCACAGGTGACAGACAGAGAACTCCCGGTTGAAGGGCTTCGCTATAAAGCAGTCAGGTGAGTTTACAGGCAGGTAATCCTCCTCTTCCACAGGTGACAGACAGAGAACTCCCGGTTGAAGGGCTTCACTATAAAGCAGTCAGGTGAGTATACAGGCAGGTAATCCTCCTCTTCCACAGGTGGCAGACAGAGAACTTACGGCTGGAGGAACTTCACTGCAAAGCAGTCGGATGAGTATTCAGGTCTGAACTCCTCTTAAAGGGCGGGCAGACACAGAGCTTTCGACAGGGAGGCGTTGCTGCAAAGCAGACAGATGAACATACATGCACGTAATCCTCTTCTTCAATAGTGACAGACAGAGAATTTACGGCTGGAGGAACTTCACTGCATAGCAGTCGGATGAGTATTCAGGTCTGAACTCCTCTTAAAGGGCTGGCAGACACAGATCATTCAACAGGGAGGTGTTGCTGCAAAGCAGACAGATGAACATACATGCACGTAATCCTCTTCTTCAATAGTGACAGACAGAGAACTTACGGCTGGAGGAACTTCACTGCATAGCAGTCGGATGAGTATTCAGGTCTGAACTCCTCTTAAAGTGCTGGCAGACAGAGCTTTCAACAGGGAGGAGTTGCTGCAAAGCAGACAGATGAACATACATGCACGTAATCCTCTTCTTCAGTAGTGACAGACAGAGAACTTACGGCTGGAGGAACTTCACTGCATAGCAGTCGGATGAGTATTCAGGTCTGAACTCCTCTTGAAGGGCTGGCAGACACTGAGCTTATGACAGGGAGACGTTGCTGCAAAGCAGACAGGTGAACATACAGACACGTAATCCTCTTCTTCAGTAATGACAGACAGAGAACTTACGGCTGAAGGATTTCTCTGCAAAGCAGTCAGTTAAACATTCACCTACGTGTCCCTCTTCACAATGGGCTATCAGATAGTACACTCAAATATCTGCAGAGTACAACAGTGTTAGCCTCTTCTTACGTTTTTAGAACATGATAGAAAACTCAGGTAAGTGATGGACATCCAGCGGGTTTAAGTTCACACTTCACACATCAAGACAGTGCATCACATCACTTCATTACTGCAATTCAACACTCAGTGGAAAAATACATATATAAATGGCCGTCGCCCACTTCTGACCTGGCATTCACATCAGGACTCCCATAGACAAGAGAGAGCAGATGGAGATCGATTGGACTACTCACAGTCTCTCAGAAACGATCTTACTGTCCAGCGATTTCCTCCTTTCGGTTGAGTCAATGTGCTCCTTCTCAAGCAAAATGGAGGAGAGGTTGATCATTGCGGTAGCGGGTTTCCCTATAATATATATATATTCCTCGCAACACCTTTTATATGCAACATTTTTGCGCTAGAAAGCCTTTTTTTCAGCGGGAATGCAATTCATTTGCTCAAAACAACACCGATTTGACCAATTGCATGAATGCTGCAGTTAAACCAGGACAGTTATTGTAAAGTAGGTTGCACACAAATTAATGTTAATGTTAAAGACCAAGGCTAGCACCTATAAACTGCATGTTGACATTAGACTAGCACTTCCAAGAACACAAAAGCCACACCACACAAATGGCTTTTAAATGGTTTATTTCATTAGCAAACATGCAACTATAATAAAGTTAACTTTCACATTTAAATTATTTCATGATGTTCCGATTTTAAAAATGCGAACATGATTGTTTGCTTTGCAGCCCCTTTAAATGCAGTTTTAAAAAATACCAAGCATTCGATCTACGTCAGAGCGGCAGCGCGTCCACAGATTTTTCTACAGCGTCGATGGCAGGGCGGCCAGAGCGAAGTTTGACGCTCTCGCCGGCGGCGGTGTGAACGCACAGTTAGGCTTCCTCTGCCACCCTTAGGCTTCCTCTGCCGCCCGTCCCTCTTTCCTCTAAAAACTACCTCCTTTTATCCTCCCCTAATGGCAACGTGCGCCAATCGCGGGGCTTCAATCCAATCACGCACAGCTGTCGGCGATTTTGGCTACTCACCCCATTCGCTGGGAATTTGCGCTAACCCGGAACTAGCCCGGTGTTCTGTTGTTATGGGTCCGGCGGGAGGCAATCTCGGGCGAACATTAGTTCCGCTTTACATTGAAAAAAAGTTGGAATTTTGTCACCCCGTGACAGTAACAAGCACCACTTTAATTTACAGCCTGCATATGTCACACTTATGTCAAGCATATGCCTCTGAAACTTTCGTCCATCATTAAAAATTTTTGGATCGGGTTCGATTTTCTGTGTTTTTTGCTTCCACTCAAGCATTTTGAGAGGGTGACGTATACGAAAGGAAAAAAACGAAAATTTTGGACTACATGGAATAACAAGCACCACTTATCCTGTTAATACATGGAACAAGAGTATGCATTTTTAAAAAGTTGCAATAGTTTCAGTTTGACTTGAAACATGAAAGCCCAAACTAAAACAGCTGCCATTTTGCTATCAAAACAAATACTGTATAAATGCACTGATATGTACCCCGTAGTTAAAAAAAAGACCCCCATTATATTAGGTGGCCTTAACTACTATATACTAACATTCAAATTAATAATTTGATACAATGCACTTATTGTGCACACACGTTTTTACATTGTACTTACATTAAAAAAATGACCTGCAATAATTACATCTATAATTAATATCTGTAGTTCCCTTACACCTAACCCTATACCCTACACCCTTAAACTCACCCATACCACCACACCTGTCCCTAACTTTACCTCAATATCAGCAAAAGTGTTTTGCAATACAATACAATACAATTTTGATGTAAGTACATAGTAGTTAAGGCCTAAAAGCCTTTATTGGTACACTATTATAACAAAAAGCTACACAGTGTATGTTCTCGCTAAATGCTCCCAAACGTAAAATTGTTGCATATAATAGTAGAATACTTACCCCTTAGTTCCCAAATACTTACAGTATAAATAATTTGTTAATTTTCCTGGTAGTTACCCCTTTATTTCCCAAAATTGACATACTGTTCCCATATACCTACACGTATGGGTACACTATAATTACTGAAAGTTACGCTGTAAAATTGTTTTACTTGCACAGTACTTTCCAGGCTGTAATCTAAAGTGTTACGGTTCAATGTAATTTAAGTTGCAATGACTGCAATGAAGTTGATTGAACTTAAAAATTTAAGTAAAATTAAAAGATTTTAATTTTTACACTGCTTAAAGGTTCTTTGGGAAACCAAAAATGGCCTCTATGGCATCACTTTTGGAACCTTGATTTATAATATTAGTCTTCATTTGCATGGTAAAATAATTTTCTGTCATATTTCCTTTGGGTTCATCTGTTCAAAACAAATTGATCTACGCCAGCTTATTTTACTTAGCCATTAATCTTTATCATCTTTAAACCTAGTAATCACAGTGTCATTGTAATATATTGTTCAGTGGAAAAAAGAGTGTCACCTGAAGATTGAATGCTCTCTCGACCTCAATCCCTGTGTTGATTTGTAGAATGATTCCACAACTGTCACATCAGTAATATATATGTATGACCTAAAACATGGCATAAAACCTAAAATGCAAATATGAGATTAAATAGAAGATATCCCTCTCTTAGTAACAATCATTGAATTTGTATACAAAGCAATGCAAATTGTCCTCATATCGTTTCACATTCGTGCATCCAAATAATTGGCATGCAATTTAAGTCGTATTGTAATCCATGTTTTTCATAAATACATCTGTTTCCATTATGTGTATTAATACACATAAAAACCTAATATGCAAATATGAGAGAGCCATCTCTTAGTAAGAATCAAAATATCTGTATATAAAACTATGGAAATAGTCCTCATATTTTAATGTAATCAAATCTATATTTTTATTCCATATAGATTTATGGCAAACACCAGAATGCACCATGTTTTCATAAAAATATATATCATATTCCTGCTGGGGAATATGATGTGCTGGTATCTGGGCATTCTCTAGGATAGAAGTGGTTGCCTGCAGACAAGTACTATCTTAATTGTAACTTTTCTACTTTTTTTGTTTACTTTTCATTGCACTCAGATAACCATTATACTCAACTTGTCTGTGTTTACAGCACTGGAATGTGAGCAGTACAGAGTGGACCCTGTTTTGTTTGGGTAAGTTAGAGTTTTTGTTTGCTTGATTTGGGTGATAAATTACCTATTAAGATGATACTAATGATGTTAGCATTTGCATTTTATTGTGGAGTACCTTGTGTTGTAGGTATGTGTAGATATTCTAGGTGCTTGTTTCGAACTATCGTGCTGTTTATTTGCTTCCCATGGAAAAGTCTAGGGTGTTGTTGCAAATGTAATGAAATTAGGTGATTGACAGCCGGATGTGCCTATCAGCGATCAGTATCCATAATATAAGGGCCGATTTGTTGTTGGCCATGGTGCGTCACGTCCACTTTCCCCTTTGCGCCCGTGTTTTTGGTGGTTACAGTGTCGTTTTGTCCGGGTGTCAGTCTGTTTTCGGCGCTGCTTTAGTGGATTGCCTCTCAGGTATGGTTTCCTGTACCCCATTGTTATCGGTAGGCTGATTAATAGACCTGTGCCTGTACATTTTTTATTTGGGGTGATACCTTGACGGGTTCTTCCTCTCGTTCACACTCTTTTCATCTCGTTCCATCTTATATTTCGGATTTGCTGTATTGCGGCTGTCTTCCGCTTTGTGCTGCGGACGTTTTGCTCACATTCCTGCAGTCTTGTGTATACTGTCGTGCAGACGCCACCACCATCATTGCTGAAAGGGGACTGTTCGTCGGGTTTCGATTGTGTGTAGTGGCTGTTTTCTGTTTGGATCGCATTTTATTGAGAGAAAAGAATTGTTTCGTTTTGTATTTTTCTCTTTTGATTTGATTTCGTTTCCTTTTGTCTATATTTGTGTGGGAGTTAAGGTTGTTTTGTCTTGTTGGATTTTTATTTTGGTTTTTGTGTGTGTATATATAGATATACCCAGAAATATTGTGTTTATTTGTACGTTATTTCTTTTCTTTTATTTGTATTAATGCAACTTGATTTGCTCCTTCTTACAACGGATTTCAAGTTGCTTCGTAATTTCTTTTGGATTTATTTGATTCTTCTAACGTTTTTCTTTGTTTCATGTGATATTGATACCTTTTTCCGTCTGGAGTTGCTTTATTAGTTATTATCATTTGTTTATATTGTATGTTGAGCTAATTGTATTTAACTGTGATTTTGCTATAGTTTATTTATTTATTTTTGTTTGTCTGCAGGAGCTGGGGGTCCCACGGGTGAACGGATCTTCCTCCTTGTGGTGGTGGTTCTTCTTTATTGAGTGCTGTGTACCACTTCGAGTGTGTTGGTAGTGTGACCTGAGTGCACTTTGGTGTGTGTGTGGAAGTGTGCTCTTGTAAAACCAGACTCCATTTGGTTTCCTGCCGGTGGGAGCCTCAGCCCTGCTGATCTCTATTTCATTTAGTTTTTTTTGTATTTAAAGTTGATTTTGTGTCATTGCCAGTGATGCCAGTAACGCGTTACTTAGTAACGCGTTACTCTAATTTGACCACTTTTTTCAGTAACGAGTAATCTAACGCGTTACTATTTCCAAACCAGTAATCAGATTAAAGTAACTTATCCAAGTCACTGTGAGTTACTTTTTTTGTCATTTTCCTTAGTAAAAATATATATTTTTGCTTTCTTGTTTAGTCTCAGCAGGGGTTTTCCGGCATAGAGAATTACGAGGCGGCCGCTCCGTCAAATTTCTTGCTGCCTCCGTCTGTCGACAAAACTCAAGACAGGCAGTCACTTGCTCAGATTAGGCATGTCGTGATAATTAAATAATCATCAGAAATATATATTGTCACATCCTTCAGCAACCATTATTAGTATATTATGATTTGCTAGTACAAAGTCATCTAAAGCCATTCCATAGCTGAATGTCTTTCCTCCGCTGTAGCTGTCAATCATTCTCCGTTCAGCATTCAATCGTTCGGTTCCAGTCAGCAGCTGCACGGGAAAGCTCACTCCATATTATATATTCCCGTTATAATACTTGATATGTTGATAAAATAATGTATCTTCCTGGAGTTAATCTAGCGGTTTCTGAAAGATGTTGTGCTCGCTACTCAGGTGACAACACAAGGACTATTATAGCATCACACGCACAATAACCAGAATTAAAAACTGTGAAGAAACAAATAATCAGTGAATATTTGGACCGATATAGGCTACATAGTAGACTAGGATTTGTGGGCTCAACGCTCATCTTCTCTTTATGCCGTGAACTTTTCAATGTGCACTCGCGCTGCACTGCACACTGACTCCATGTTGCTTTAAGCACATCATTCTGCACCCGGGATGCGCATAAGCGCTTTGTTGCCGCTCTGTTTTGAAGCGTTTCATATATTTTCATAGTTTTGTGCAATTAAAGATTATTAAAAAATATATTGTTCTCACGGATCGATCATATATTTGTTGTCCCTTTACAAGGCTGCACATTACGTTTACAATAAAATATAAATCTTGTAATTTTATATTATTTGTGTAGGCCCATATAATTATTTACATTCATATATAAATATAAATTAAAAATTAAATATAAATTGTTTTTCATAAATGTATTTAATAAGAACACAAAGTAATTTGTACCTTTTCATTAACATGTTTAGGGTTTTATGTTTAGTGTTTTATGTTTAGTGTAGTGTATGTTTTATGTTTAGTGTTGGCAAAAACGGTTGTCATTTTTATGTTGAGGCTGCAGAGGTGTTGTCGGCAACTGATGAATGTAACTAATAAAGTAACTTGTAATCTAACTTAGTTACTTTTAAAATCAAGTAATCTGTAAAGTAACTTAGTTACTTTTAAAATCAAGTAATCTGTAAAGTAACTAAGTTACTTTTTCAAAGTAACTGTGGCAACACTGGTCATTGCCCACATTTATTCTTTTAGTAATTTCATTTTTTCCCATTTAAAGTGGGGTTTCCTGCTGATCTCCTGATATTTTAGGGTTTATTTTAAAACATTCTTGTATTAATAAATCTTTGTATTTTTATACCTCACCCACGTCTCCTGCTTACTTCCATGAGGGAACCGAACCTGTGTGCTTAATTTTACTCCATTCTTGGGTTTTGAGCATTGTTCCCTAGAGTTAATCTCGAGGGTGGCGTAGTCGGATTTCTTTACTGGTAAAAGGTTGATTTCACAATTGTACCGCTCCGTCACACAAACATGTAATGAAGACTAATAGCGTCTTTTAACTTGTTAAAAAAAAAACGTACAGTAGGGGGGAAAAAACCTTCTGACGTGTGTAGCCAATCTGTGACAGAAAAAGGGATTTTCATTTGGCAACACCTAACATAGTGACATGCGACCATGTGTCAGAGATCTTTTCTTTGAAAGCAAAGACAAAACAAAGCACAATATATTTGATTGTCTACTAACCCCACAAGTATATCACACTTTAAATCTACAGAATAGATTGTAAACTTTAAGACTCAAATGTTTTTGTGAAATTATTTAATTTGTGTGATAAAGGAATAGCAACATCAAAATGAGATTCTATAAAATAGGTAAAATAGATATATGTGTATGTAATGTTCTAGGATGTGTATATAAAGTGGGGGTGTTTTTTGTTCTGTTTTTCTTTCAGACTCTGCTATGGACTATCAGGTGGCGTTCAATCAGTTGGTGATCCCGGACGAGCCCCCAATTTATTAAGTTTCTCCCCAGTCTATGGGAAGGATTAATAAAGAAGGGGACACTTTCTCCTTTTTCCACAATGTTCTTCATACCTTCCTACACCTAGATTGGGGGGGAATATAATGTGGATATAATGGAATATAATATGGGATATAATGGAATATAAACCAGTGTATCTTTGGTTTTAGTGTAGGCTAAGGATAAATAAATTTAGCCTAAACCATACATAAAGTACCCGGATGCAGGTTGAAAGTCTCACAGGAGGCAGTTTTGACAACAAAATGGTTATTTTATTTGATACATTTAAATGCAGTTAATGTAAAGATAAAAATACGACACAAAATCAGTTAAATCAAAAGCTAAGATACTGCCTTCATTAACCATAAATGAGAGGGCATTTCCATTATTGCTAGAGTTTGTATTTTTAGTTTTAAATTAACCACATTATCTGTTTTGTATGATGACCATGTAAGGTGGCTATATAGTGTCCTATTCATGGTGGTAAACAGTGTTCTTGACTACATGAATTTAAATGAAGGCTCTTTATGTGCCATGTATTATCTGAATATCTTCCAAAAATATTAATCAAATAATTTCACTTATATGAACTAATAATGAGCACCATTTGTCTTTAATATCTCTTGGAGCCCCTGAGTGATTGCATTATCATCTATGCATTTGAATGGCACTGTTATACTGATTGGATCAGAACTGGTTATTGGTCATTGCTTTGATCATTGTCTCTTCCTCTACTCACTTCCTGTTCTCAATAAAGAATCCCGCTGAAAGAACATATCCAAGTCTCCTGGTCTCTACTTCAAATTCACAACACATTTTTAGATCAATTTTTAGTCATTAATCTATCTGTCACCATTATGTTATGATAATTTCAGTTTTCATGGACCTGTTTGTTTGTGTTAGTCACATGTGTTCCTGTGCCTCATTTGCCACCGCTCATCAGTCACCATGGACATTCATCACAGCTGTGTGTCGTTTGTCAATCATCACTGTTTTTATGTTCAGAGTCCGGTCTACGTTGCATTGAGTGTATTTTGCACTGCTTGTCTGCTTGTTATATATTATTAAACTTTGTGTTGGATCTAGAATTTTCATCTTCATCTGTTTGCTTGTAACCACCAGTGACAATATCTAGACCCACTTTATATTAGGTGTCCTTAAATGACTAGTTCACCCAAAAATGAAAAATAGCTCATGATTTACTCACCCTCAAGTCATCATAGGTGTATATGACATTATTTCAGACTAATAAAATCAGCGTTATATTAAAAAAAGTCCTGGCTCTTCCAAGCTTTATAATGGCAGTGATTGTTGCTTCGTTTTTGAAGTCCATAAAAAGTACATTTATCCATCTTATAACTGCTCCACACGGCTCTGGGGGGTTAATAAAGGCCTTCTGAAGAAGCGATTTGTTTGTGTAAGAAAAATATCCCTATTTAAAACGTTATAAAGTCAATTATCTAGCTGCCAGCAGCTTGCCTTCCGTATTCAATTTATGGAAAAAGTTCAAAATGCTTATGCTACGTCTGACGACACTGCACACCTTATTGTCCACATTATTGGTTTACTTTTGTACAGTACATGCATACTTTGTAATATCTCACTTTTTCATCTGCATCTTTCAATATCCCATGTAGGTAAATGCAACATCAGCTGACATTTCCAGTATTGACATTTGTATGCTTTTAAAATAATTCAAAGATTTGTGACTGGTAGGAAAATAAGACGGCATGGTTTTTACTGGGAAAAACAAATTGGGCAACACTTTACAATAAGGTTGTATTAGTTAACATTACTTAATGCATTAGTTAACATGAACAACACCTCTCTTCAGAATTAGTTAATCTTTTTTAACGTTAGTTCATACAAATCCAGCTGTTCATGGTTTGTTCATGTTAGTTCACAGTGCATTAACTAATGTTAGCAAGATTGTATTAATGCATTAGTAAATGTTGAAATTAACATTAACAAATGTGGCAACCCGAGGGGGAAGTCTAAGATGATATGGGAGGAGAAAAGAGAAGCAGAACACCGGACCAATCTCACACACTCGTTATCTAATGTTTGGCACCTACACAGGTTGACTACGCCACCCCGGAAAACATGCCCTATGGGCACGCAGGTTCCTTATCATTTTATAAAGAATGGGCGAAGAGAGACATGGGTCATATATAGAAAAAGGGAGTAACAATGTTATTGTATCAATGTTGAATAAATAAACTTCAGCAAAATTGGCCATACCGTAACGTGCACCAATCTGTATCTGGCACACCACACAAAAATAAACAAATTACACAAAATGACCAGCAGCAGAGGTATCTGGAGGGTGGCCAGCCGTCCAATTAGACGGTCCCCTGTGATACAATACACGCCCATGCCACACGTGAAGAGTGGATACAAGAAAACACAGCACTCGGTGTAAACACCTCACTCTCCAGGAACCCCCGCTCCTGTAACAAAACAACAGGGGGAAAAAAACCCAACAGGAACCGAAAATATAATAAAGAATCCAAATTAAAAAGCCAAAAATGTCCCAAATTAAATTAATGACAAATTCAACACAGTTAACACAAACCTAACATTCACTCAGGCATCCAGTAATCCTGCCAACTACGCCAAAATTGTAACCTTTGGCTAAGAGTGTTAAGAAAATCCAGACTACGCCAGGTTATGTCTTACCCTAGGAAAAATAAATACCCCAAAGAAATTTACAATATGAAGGACCCTGCTGGTTCAGAGTTGGTTAAAGACAGAGACGTGGTTTGCAAAATAATACAAATTTATTTCTCAGGAAGCATCAGTAGATTTTAAGATGTCTAAAATGAGTCTCAGACAGTTTACCAATTAAATACCCACAATAAATAAGACCACAATAGACCAAACGTTACAGAAGGGATAAACCACACAGCAAATCAGTGAATAAATGAAAACATAAGTGACAGACCAATAAAAGAAACAACACCAAACATACACTCTCCCCTTTCTGTTAACCGTCAGTATTACAGCTCATTCCATGTGAATATAAACGGGCAAAGACTAGGCATAGAAAAGAAACAAATACATAAACAAATCAAACCATTAATTTAAATCAAAATTATTTAAAACCGTTCTGCTTCAGGGCATGCAGATAGAAGCGTGTTAATTTAATATGATGGTACAAAAACTTCTAATACTTTCACATAACATACAGACTGATAGGGCAGGATAATTCTAGCACACTCAGTAGATCAGCGATTCAAACGAGAATGTCCACAGTGGTCTGACAGGCAGCTACACGAACGGGGCAGTGAAACAGTAATACAGAACGGGTATATAAAACAGATCTGTAAACGACATGCATAAAAACAGCAGCTAAAACAGCAGCTAGCGCTCACAGGCCACACCTGAAAAACAAAAAACAAATAATGAAAGTTACAAAATAATTTCCCCCTTTCCCAGAAAAAGAATCCACACAATAAAGTTTCTTACCTCACAAGTGAGACTGTTAGACTATTGTAACTTTACGCTACCTACGCCTGTCACTTCGCACACACGTTCCTAGTAACAAACACATATTTAAATTGTGATCTGAGACTGGAAAAAAGGAATAAAAACCTGCGACTCACCAGGGGACCACAAATAAAGCTGAGACCTTTTCTGCCCAAACAACATGCTCACAGGAGAATCAAAAACGTCACACTTTGATATGCCTTTTATACAGCCACAAACGCCACAGTAATTGCGCTGCACAGGTGCACTCAATGTCAGGCTGCAGCTCTGCGCTAGCGGGCGTGTATTCCCAATTGAAGCACACGACCATTGAAGGGAAAAATAATAAACCCAAAATAAAATAAACAGACTCAACCTGTCACACAAAGATAAATAAATGATTTATAAGTGCAGTTCATTATTAGTTCATGTTAAACTAATAGAGTTAACTAATGTTAACTAATGAACCTTATTGTAAAGTGTTACCAGAAATTGTGTACTTTAAAAGTTATGACATTCCTTATACCTACCACGCAATATTTAGTAAATGACTAGGTTGTTATAAAAGTGTTATAACATCTAGTTACACTTACACAAGGGCAGTTTGCCAACCCTGTAAATAAAGTGAATAGGTTGCACAAAGCCCGCCATAAAGTAACATATAAGACTCAGTAAATCCAGTCCTGGGAGAGATGGTATTGACAGAAGATATCGCAATGACAAAAATATACTAGGCACATAAACAATTAGTAAAGTCACAGTAGTAGTTAGAATGACATAAAATGCTTTTCCCTTCATGTCGCTCTCTCTCCCTCTCTCTCCAGGTCCAGGCTGCTTCAGAGCTCTGAGAACAGCCACACAGCAGAACAGGTTTATGGAGAGGTAGACTGAGAACTGTAACAGGTAAAAGTATGCAAAATGACGCTTAAAACAGGGGTTTGTGAATCGCAGACAAAACACACAAGATATAAGATTTGCTATCCAGGTAACAACGGAGCAGGCAACTTTGTATCTGAGAGGTTTGTACTTTAGAAAGGTTAGAGGATGAACAACTGCCAGGTAACGCTCAACACAGATCAGACACTGAAAGAAACGACCAGTGATGACAATTCCTGTTAAAAACATCACAATATCCCAGAGCTTTGGAAATTCATTGGCAAGTGCAGATATCAGTGAGCGCAGACAGAACACAATCTCACAAACAGAGACGTTCAGAATGAATATTTCGGATGCAATTCCTCTTCCTGTTCCTGTGGCAATGAGCCACAGAATATAGGAGTGTGTAGGAAGACCAAACAGGACATTGATAGCATTCATCGCAAGGTCACAGTTCGGAATTTTATGTTCAGGCTGTTTAGTTATGTTACACTCCTCATGTGTGAGAAGTGTTGCAGCTTCCTTCGAGATGTTCATTGTACAACTGTCTTTTGTTTTGTCCTGGACAAAAAAAAAAATTAATTAAATTGCATTGTTTTCTATAGTATTACCAATCTCCTGGAAATGGTTGGTTACCTGAATAATGAATGTGAAATCATCCCACCAAGATTACTCTCGTAAGGTGATCAGTGCAACTCATGCTTGCAAATCTACAATGCTGTATTTATTAGAAAAACAAATGCAAATATTCTGAATCATAGATCAGCCAGGTGAAAATACCACGTGATTCTTAACAGCATTGATCATAAGAGCATATAAAGCTATTTTGTAATGTAAACAGAAATGGAATGTGATTGAAAAAGCTGATAAATCACATCCCACATGCAGCGCATAATCCCTCGGGTGATGTATTGCATCTAATACATACATTTTGACATGTAAAATAGCCTTTTAAAAAAAAAATTTAACCAAAGAAAATCACCAATGTAGTTTTAAGTTTTGGTGGTCAAAAGAGACTCACGTTTAGCATTATCACACTTAGACATTGAATGCCTCCACCCAGCCGCCGGCACAGTCGCCTCAGCCTGCTCGACGCCGAGGACACCCTCCTAAGGCTCCCGCCCCTCCCGTCCGGCCCCAGCAGCAGCCTTCACCCGGGCCGGGTCGCGGAGGACGCCGTAGGAAGGCACTCCTGATGCGGATGGCTCAGGGATGGGAAATTCTTTCAGGGAGATGGCAGCAGGGCCACTCCTTCCCCCGGTGGAGGGCCGGGGGAGAATCATTTGTTCAGCTGCTGGCCCCCGGGTAACCCTAATATGGTTAAAGAAAGAATTGACATTCCCATCCCTAAGTCCCCAGAGACTGGTGTGCGCCGCCCCCGGGCCACGCTGCATCGCCAGCCTCCTTTCAGAGCAGACCCCAGTGGAACGTGCGTCCTTCCCGGGTCTCCTCTGTCAGGACGTAGCCGTTAACCATGCCCCCACACCGGGACGCTCCGCCTCCCACGTCTGGGCCGGTAACGCTGCCTCGCTGCCCCACCCTGAATACGTCTGTGGTCCGAATGACCCCGCTGGTGCAGTTCCTGGGAGCCTGGCTTCAGCTTCCGGGACTGTCCCGCTGGGTCGCAAAGACCGTCAGGATGTCTCCATCCTTTCCTCGGCTTTCGAGGGGCGGGCATATCAGTATGCGGTCCTCCCATTCGGGCTAGCTCTGTCTCCTCGCGTCTTCATGAAGATTGTCGAGGCAACCCTTGCACCACTCAGGCAGCACGGGGTTCGCATCCTGAACTACCTCGACGACTGGCTCATAATTAGTCACTCTCGAGTGCAGGTTTGCGAACACTCTGGGCCTTCAGGTCAACTGGGAGAAGAGCAAACTTTGCCCCGGATCTCTTTTCTTGGTATGGATATCAACTCGGTTGCCATGTGCGCGCAGCTTACGAGCGAGCGCGCGCAGTCTCTGCTGACTTGCCTCCGTCAAATCGAGAGTAAGAGTGCGTTCCACTGAAATTATTTCAGAGGCTCCTGGGGCATATGGCATCTGCAGCCGCGGTGACGCCGCTCGGATTGCTTCATATGAGACTGCTTCAGCATTGGCTTCGCGATCGAGTCCCGAGATGGGCATGGCGGTCTGGCACGCTTCGGGTCCTAGTAACTCGGGCCTACCTTCAGACGCTCACCCCCTGGTTGAACCTCAGTTTTCTACGGGCTGGTGTGCCCTTAGAACGAGTTTCCAGGCATGTTGTTGTGTCAACAGATGCCTCCGCCACGGGTTGGGGTGCCATGTGCAATGGGCATGCTGCCGCGGGCTCCTGTACAGGACCCCAGCGGTGCCTGCATGTCAATTGCCTCGAGTTGCTGGCAGTACAGCTCGCCCTGCACCACTTCCAAGCGTTGCTGAAGGGTCAACACGTACTAGTCCGGTCAGACAACACGGCCACAGTAGCGTACATCAACCACCAGGGCGGTCTACGCTCCCGCCGTATGTCTCAACTCTCCGATGAGCTCTTATGTTCTCAGCCACTTCCTGGAGAATGGAGACTCTATCCCCAGACAGTCCAGCTGATTTGGGAACAGTTCGGCAATGCACAGGTAGATCTGTTTGCCTCCTTCTTTGCCTGTTCTATTCCTGGCGCACTGGCGCACAGCTGGCTGCGGGGCCTGCGCAAATATGCGTTCCCCCCAGTGAGCCTTCTCGCACAAGTCTTGTGCAAGATCAGGGAGGACAAGGAGCAGGTCATGTTGGTCGCCCCATATTGGCACGGCCAGACCTGGTTCTCGGAACTCTTACTCCTTGCGACAGCCCCTCCCTGGCCTATCCCTCTGAGGAAGGACCTCCTCACTCAGAGACAGGGCACCCTCTGGCACCCGCATCCCGAACTCTGGAACCTCCACATGTGGCTCCTGGACGGGTCGCGGCAGGTTTGAGTACCCTACCACCTCCAGTGGTGGCTACCATCACTTCTGCTAGGGCAGAGTCTACTCGGCATGCCTATGAGTTGAAGTGGAACCTCTTCGTCACCTGGTGTTCTTCCCGCCAAGAAGACCCCTGGAAATGCCCGATCGGGTCCGTGCTCTCATTCCTTCAAGAAGGGTTGGAGCGAAGGCTGTCTCCCTCCACCCTTAAAGTTTATGTGGCCACAATATCTGCCCACCACGACCTCTTGGAGAAAAAAAGGGTCAGCACGACCTGGTCATCAGGTTCCTGAGGGGAGCCAGGAGACTAAATCCTCCTCGCTCTCCCCTCGTACCCTCTTAGGACATCTCAGTAGTCTTAGATGCTCTGTAGAGGCCTCCCTTTGAGCCTTTGCGGTCAGTAGATCTTAAGTTCGGGTCTATGAAGACAGCACTCCTGACCGCATTGGCCTCCATCCAGAGGGTGCAGGCATTTTCGGTTGACGAAGCGTGCTTGGAGTTCGGGCCGGCTAACTCTCATGTGATCCTGAGACCCCAGATATGTGCCCAAGGTTCCCACCACTCCGTTTAGAAACCAGGTGGTGAACCTGCAAGCGCTGCCCTTGGAGGGGGCAGACCCAGCCTTGGCATTGCTCTGTCCAGTACGCGCTCTCCGCGCTTACGTAGACAGGACGCAGTTTCAGGACCTCAGACCAGCTCTTTGTCTGTTATGGTGGAGAGCAGAAGGGAAGAGCTCTCTTAAAGCAAAGGCTGTCTCACTGGATAGTGGACACCATTGTTTTGGCTTACCAGCAGCAAGGTCGACCGTGTCCCCTTGGGGTTAGGGCCCACTCCACCCGGAGCGTGGCCTCCTCTTGGGCTCTAGCGCATGGCGCCTCGCTAACAGACATCTGCAGAGCTGCAGGCTGGGCGACACCTAACACATTCGCCAGGTTTTACATTCTCCGAGTGGAGCCTGTGTCCGACTATGTACTCGCCTCTACTAGTGGCCGGTAATGGACTAGGCTCAGGTGTCTTCGCTTGCTCGCCATTCCACTCCACGGACTGGATACGTGCAATATTTTCCTCAGGTGAGCTTCCCGAAGTTCCTCCAGCACTGTCAACGCTGACACCAGTAAGTCTGCCCTCTTGAGCCCAGACCCTCGTGTCCGGCCTGGTGCCCCATATGCATGGTGTCTTTCCCTTAGCAAGTCCCTGCATTCCCTGGGGTTAAAAATCCACCTTCGGCTGGTACCCCAGAGTTTCCCATATGCAGCCCTTAGCGGGTCATATGTGTACTCTCTAAGTCCTCCCTACGGGTAGGCATTTTGGCATATCTCCACTGGAATATGCTTCCCAGTGTACCTTGGTATTCCTGTGTTAAGTGGGAGTCCTTTGTCCGTACTAGTCTTACGACAGGGTACTCACACTTATGCAGGGCACTGGAAGACAGCTTAGTGGCGTCACTGTATTGGGACCCCCATTCGTTAGTCACTAACGTTACGTCGTAGTGACTGAACGAAAGGTAACATCTCGGTTACGTATGCAATCCTCGTTCCCTGAGGAGGAGACACATCCGCTGTACTGCTGGAACGGCCGGGAGTTCAGTCTTGGCTCCGCAGCAGATAACATAATGCGATGTTGCCAGCGTACTTCCTTATATACCCACGCTGTGGGGCGGAGTTACGCATGCTTAGAAGTCTGGCTTAGAAGTCCAGTATACAGTTACATGATGTCTCTAAATGTGTGAAACCACAAAAAAAGAATAAAATCTGTCACAATATTTAGTTGGCATTATTGGGAACGGCCACACAAATGTCATATCCATTTATGCCGTGGGGGAAACAAGCTATTCAAATGAACACGCATAGACATTGTTAGGACGCTTGATCTTTACTCTTTTAAAGATTGCGATTGACTTTTGCTTGGTGTAATGGCAAAAAGTTGATTGGCGTTCTGCACCTCTAATCAGGAAAAGCCTGTGTAATACGTCCATTACAATTAAACATTTGCACTATATGGTGCTGGTATTATTACAAAGATGAAGAAAAAAACCCAAGAGATTTCGTTAATTGCAAGGGCAAAAGTTTGTTTAACAAAAACGCCAACAGTACATACTTGTCACGGGACTCGAACTGTGTCAAAAAAAACGTATCGTTAAAGCGACAGAATGCATTAGGTTATTGCTTTTGATGAAGATGGTTGCTATAAAAAGCAAACAAAAAAGACTTTGTTATCATCATTAATTTGAAGGCAATTTGAATAATATTGAGACTGACAACTCAAAATTTGATTTGTAAAATGTAAATGCTGAGGAATTCATTTGTGCATGGCTGTACTAACAAGAAAAACGAAAAAATCAACAATAAATAAACTACATGCGTGCAAGACAACAGAAAACTGTCAGATGTCTAAACTTTATATAAAAATGCATCATTGATGCTAAACAGCTCATCATATATTACTGAATCTATTCTAGCCCAAACAAACGCCCTTTGGATTGCACATGGCATATTCAGAAGACAAGTTTAATGATAATTTTAAAACGTTGAATGTATGTAATACATACTTTAAATCCATTACATTCAAGAACACTGAATTATGAAGTATGCATGTTGTGAAATATTTGTGGGAGCAGCATGCATTTTGATGAGAAAATGACACCTCTGGCCATTCCGTTGGGTCGTTTGTCCAGTCACAGATACTGTACGAACAATCCGACCCAATACGGCTCAGTGTATTGAGCAAATATGCGTTTCCCCCAGTGAGCCTTCTCGCACAGACTCTGTGCAAGGTCAGGGAGGACGAGGAGCAGGTCTTGTTAGTTGCGCCCTACTGGCCCAACCGGACCTGGTTCCCCGAACTCACACTCCTCGCGACAGCCCCTCCCTGGCCGATCCCCCTGAGGAAGGACCTTCAGACCTCTGGAATCTCCATGTCTGGTCCCTGGACGGGACGCGGAGGTTCTAGGTGGCCTGCCACAAGCAGTGGTAGACACCATCGCTTCAGCTAGAGCTTCCTCTACGAGGCGCCTCTATTTCCTGAAGTGGAACCTGTTCGTAGAGTGGTGTTCCTCCCGCCGGGAAGACCCCCGGAAGTGTTCGATTAACGTTGTGCTTTCCTTCCTGCAGGATGGGCTGGAGAGAAGGCTGTCTCCCTCCACCCTCAAAGTGTACGTCGCAGCAATAGCGGCGTATCACGATGCAGTAGACGGTAAATCCTTAGGTAAGCGCGACTTAATCGTCAGGTTCCTCAGAGGTGCGAGGAGACTGAATCCTCCTCGTTCAACCTCGGTACCCTCTTGGGATTTAGCCCTGGTGCTTAGAGCACTCCAGGGTCCACCATTTGAGCCTTTGCAGTCAGTTGAGCTAAAAATCCTGTCCATGAAGACAGTCCTCCTGACCGCATTGGCCTCAATCAAGAGGGTAGGGGACCTGCATACACTTTTGGTCTACGAATCGTGCCTAGAATTTGGGCCGGCCAACTCTCACATTGTCCTGAGACCCCGGCCTGGATATGTGCCCAAGGTTCCTACCACTCCCTTTCGGGACCAGGTGGTGAACCTGCAAGCGCTGCCTTCGGAGGAGGCAGACCAGCCCTAGCTTTGTTATGTCCCATCCGCGCTCTCCGCGCTGACATTGACCGGATTCAGAGCTTCAGATCCTCACAGCAGCTCTTCGTCTGTCTTGGAGGCCAGCAGAAGGGAAAGGCTGTCTCCAAGCAGAGGTTGGCCCACTGGATAGTGGACGCCATCGTCTTGGCTTACCAGTCCCAAGACGTGCCTTGCCCGTTCGGGGTGTGAGCGCACTCCACAAGGAGCGTAGCTTCATCCTTGCCGCTGGCTCAAGGCGCCTCGCTGACAGACATATGTAGAGCTGCGGGCTGGGCGACACCTAACACGTTCGCTAGATTTGATAGCCTCCGTGTAGAGCCGGTATCTTCCCGCATCCTCACCCCCAGTGGCCAGTAGCGCTAAGTACCCATTCTAGTGTCGGCTTGCAACGCCACTCCCGCCCTCTGGGCCGGATACGTGCGTCTATTTGCTCCAGTTGAGTTCCCCGGAAACGGCTAACCCTGTGAGTTCCTCCGTCACCCCTTCGGTGTCAGACTTTGCAGACCGTCTGACGCTAGGCCTGCATCTGTATGCTTGTGGAACGTGTATGTAGGCTGGGTTCCATATGTTGCGGTCCCCTAATGGCTACCCCATATGTGTATTTTCCACGGTACCAGCACGGTACCAGTTCCGACATACGTCGAACGTGACCGACTGAAAGGGAACGTCTCGGTTACGTATGTAACCCTCGTTCCCTGAAGGAGGGAACGGAGACGTACGTCCCGTCGCCAGGTGCTGTGCTTCAGCTGAAGGCCCGAGCCACTTATCTCGGCTCCTCAGTTGAAATCGATATGTGGTACTTCCACTTCCGTATTTATACCCGCAATGCGGGGCGGTGCGTGGAATGCGTGAACAGCATGCCAATGTTCATTGGCTCGTTTCTATACACTCGAAGTAGATTGGTCTCTGAAAACAGATCCCAATTCGTCGATCAGTTCCGCCGTACGTAGGGTTACATACGTAACCGAGACGATAATGATGATGATAATGAATGACTGTCAATTTTCAGATATAATTGTGTATCATCAGCGTAGCAGTGGAATGAAATTCCCAAGCGACTGATGACTTTACCAAGAGGAAGCATGTAGATATTGAATAGGATAGGTCCTAGAACTGAGCCCTGAGGTACCCCGCAACCAACCGTGTGTGAAAGGGACCTTGAGCTACCCATGGTCACAAATTCAGATCTGTCTTTCAGGTATGACTCAAACCATTACAAGACAGTGTAATTAAGTCCAATAGAATTAGATAGTCGTTTATGAAGTAAACCATGGTCAACTGTATCGAATGCTGCAGAAAAGTCCAGTCGGACAAGGAGTGATGGTGAACCAGCATAAGCTGTCATTAGCAGGTCATTTGTAACCCTCACTAAGGCGGTTTCCGTGCAGTGACCAGAACGGAAGCCAGATTGGAACTTTTCAAAAATGTTGTTTGAGGTGGACCTGGAGGTGCCTGTCAACTACTTTCTCCAACACCTTGGCAAAAAATGCCATGTTGGATATGGGCCTATAATTAGTAAGAGTTTGAGGATCGAGGGTTTCTTGGGTAATGGTCTAATTATAGCTGTTTTTAGGACAGATGACCAGACTGAAGGGATTGGTTTATTATCATGGTGATAAGGGGACTGATGGCAGAAATATTAGCTTTCACCAGAGCTGTAGGGAAGGGGTCGAGAGTATATGTGGAGGATCCCATACCCCTGATGGTTGACTCAACCTCCAGTTGAGTAACTTCTGGGAAGCAGCAGAGTAGCCTCAAAATACCAAGCTGCAGGTCAGCAGTTGGAACAGACAAGGAGGATATACAGAAGAGTATTATAGACTGTATGTAGCCCCGCCCCTTTTCAGCGCCATGCTTGTTGTGTTCTGTCTTCCGCTTTGTATTTCCATAGATCTTATGGATTCCTGATTCCTGAAATCTTCTTGATCTACATCTGTTGTGACATCCGCTTCAAATATTAAAATGCTCATGATAACTTTCGTTATCTCTACAATAAGTAAATCTACTTCACCAGCCAATTGCTCTTCAACTTTATTTATTTAGAGCTTTTAACAATGCAGATTGTTTCAAAGCAGCTTTACAGTGTTAAACAGGAAAATAATGCAGCACAATTTTATTCAGCCGTATAGCCATTCTGGAGAAAATGGTGATGTCATCAGTTAATTTCAATTATCATACAGTGGCAGTGTGGGCTTTAGATCAGTAATTAGATCAGTAATTTAGTTTATATGGTTAATTTAGTTTAATAATTAGATTTCTTTCGATGTTTAGTTGAAAACAGCGATACCATATAAATATACAGAGCTACTGCAAAAACGGAAGGTCAAAGAAACTTCTAAAGATGGCTATGCACTTGTTTCTCTGCCGCATAAGGTCTATAGAGTATAATTCTTTCATTAAAGGTGCCCTAGAATGATTTGAAACAACATTTTAAATTGTTCTCTGGTATCTACATAGAGGGTATATGGCTTATTTAAGGTCAATAATTGTCCAGCTACGGTTTTACAGGTCCATTTACAACTCTAGAAATCTTCCCCAGGATGAAATGGTCTGTTTTTGCCTTATTTGGAAGGGTCATGAATATTAATGCAGAGTTCTGCTCTGATTGGCTGTTTCACTGCGCGGCTCAATGATAGCATGCACGTCTATACTGACCGTCATGACGATGGAGAGATTAGGCATTCAACCTTATATATATATCAATCAGTATATAATCATACTTCAGTTGTCAAAAATATAAATAAATAAATATCAAATTACTATCGTTTCAACTTAAATGGTGGAGGTGTTGACGTTAGCTAGAAGGATCGAGTGTGTAAGCAACTAAACTAACATAGTATGTTACGTATCTATGGTTTCATTTACTAATTTATGACAACACTGGCATGAAATAATATTAACCTGTCATTAGACATATTATTTAGTTATGTAAACCACTTGGAATATCCTATTCTTACCGTATAGCATCTTGCGTTGGATATAGACAACAACAGGAATATTATCGTTAATGTTGTCTCTCTAAGAAACTTTCGATTTAATCAGAAATGGTTTAGACAGTCAAGAAGTGGATAAAATCACTTACTGCTTGCAGGAATATGGTTGGAATTGACTCTTTCTTCAGTGTCAGACGCTGAGCAAAGCCGGATTGATATTGTCCCAGGTTTGAAAACTATCCGTGGTCAAATGGGCTGAGCAAACTATCAACTTTGAATTAAATTGTTGCGATATCCGATTATAAATAAACATCAACCATGCCTGTTGACATGTTTTATCTGTGGGAAGAGTATGAAACCCCTGCACAGCCTGGAACATAACATTTGTTTCCATGATCTGTCATGTTCGCTATCCTCGCGTCAGGCTTACTGCTGCAGAACTCCAGTTGATACGGCGGCTGCGCAGTTTCGCCAGATAGTGAACATGTGCTTGCTTATGAAAATGTTGGGGGGCGTACATATTAATGATCCCGTGTATTGCATCACTGCTGGCGTTACGTTGAGATTTGCCTATTTTTCCGTGGTGTTTTTCACAAACGAGATTTACATGTGAAGGAGGAGGCAATGGTGTTTGAGACTCACTGTATGTGATTTACATGTACTGAACTCTTGTTATTCAACTATGGCAAGGTTCATTCGATTTTTCATTCTAGGGCACCTTTAAAGCAAGCAATGATACCAGGCTACTTTGACTTTTGATTAACTTAATACATTGATTAAAATGTGAACATGAAAGCAAAAAAATTAACAGGACTATGGAGCTTTACAAAAAGGTAGTTTCCCAGTCCTGTGGAGATATAGAGAAGAGGCTGAACCAAACCACCCAGCAAAAAAAAAAAAAAAAAAACCTGACCAATAGACTATAGTGTTAAAATAAACTTTTGTGTCAGAACATAACTGAGTCTTGTGAACAAATACGAAGCATACATGAGAAGCATTGCCATTATAAGCTCTTCTCTTCATGTGGTTTTTCTCCTCTCTTCTTCTCTCTCCAGGTCCTGACTGCTTCAGAGCTCCGAGAACAGCCACACAGCAGAATAATTTAACACACAAAGTGAGCAGAGCCTGACACAAGCAATAATATATGAACACATACAATTGAAAATGAATAACAGTAAAACTGGCAAACACACAAGACATTAGAATAATTATCCAGGCCGCAGTGCAGCAGATCACCCTATAACTGAGAGGTTTGTACTTCAGAAAGGTTTTAGGATGAACCACTGCCAGGTTACACTCAATACAGATCAGACACTGAAACAGAGGACGCCCAATGATGGAAAGGCCTGTTAGAAATCCCACAAAAAAAACTTTTTGAAACGCTTTGGACACTAGTGACAAAAAAGACTGCAAAAATCTCACAAACAGACAGATTGAGGCTGAAGAACTCTGATGCAACTCCATTTCCCGCTCCTGTGATGATGAGCCAGATCACGTAAGAGTTTTCAGGAAGCACAAAAATGAGGCTGAAGATCCATCCGGCAGTGTGAAAATTCAGGAATGACTCACCGTTGCTTGTTGTCATGTTGTTTTACCAGGAGAAAATATCAATTTTTTCTTCCTCTCCTTTCACCTGACTTCCAAAAAAGACAATCAACTTTCAAATATATTGTAACTTTGTAAGGAAATATATATACACTATACAAGTATTTTAAAGTGTGAAGTATATTTGCTATCTCTGAGTCAACAGAACTGTAATCGAATAAATATCTAAATGTACCTGTACTGGATAAATAATCAGGTTTATCATACATATTGTTTATGTAAAAAATGAAAATGTAATTTGCCAGTTTGAGTTACTGCTTTTTTAACTATAGTGATAAAGTACAAACCTCTATCTTTGGCAGAACACTAAACATTTGATCAATGATCATTCCAAAGTATGACATTTGGTTAGAAAACTGTGATTAGAAAACTTAAATTAAATGTTGGTTACCTGACTAATGAATTTCAAATACTTTCAAACATCAAACTTGAAGCTTTGTCTCATAAGGCGATCAGTGCAGCTCACATACCATTATCTACAAAGGTAATCTACAACTGTATGCAAATTATTATGAATCATAGAACAGCCAGGTGAAAATGTCATATGATATATATTTGTGTCAACAACATACATCATTGAATTGTTTTATAATTTTGACACCATCCATCAAAATCTAATATATGTCTTGTTGATATAAATTGATTCTGTCTTAAAATTAAATGTGATCAAATTGAGTCTCTGAAATACCTTTGTAAGATTCTATCTTTTGATCACCATCAAAACCTATGAGGATTTTTAAATATATAATTTATTTGTTTCCTTTCCAATGTAAAATGTGATTTAACATGTCAAAAAACAGTGAAAATCAATATCAACAAGATGTAAATTAAATGCATAAGTAATATAGATGGGGATTATGTGGTGTGGGATATGAAGGGCCTTTTCACTGAATCCAGTATCAGTTTGTCAAAGCCATCACTCCAAGGTGCTTATTACATATTACATTTTATATAATTTCAAATATTTTAGTTCATGTACAAGTACTGTTCAAATGTTTATAATGTCCATCAGCATTTTCAGGTTTTTGAAATAAGTTCAAAAACAGGGCAAGGATGGCACAGGTAGTTCAAGGGGCATTGCAGGTAGTTCAAGGGACCATGATGGTGCAGGTAGTTCAAGGGGCCAGAGAGGTGTGGTTTCCATGGCCTTATCAGGGTATCTGTGCCCCCCCCAAAAAATAATAATAATTGGGCGGAGCTATCGGGTTATGGGCTGGAGCCATTACTGGTTGCTGGTCAGGGGCTGTAGTCCCCTCTGGATGCTGGTCGGGAGATGAAGTCCCCTCTGGATGCTGGATGGGGACGGATGTCCACTCTGGATGCTGGACGGGGACGGATTTCCTCTCTGGACTCACCAGCTCAGTCACCCTCAACACTACACTTCCCAGAATCCCTCCAGCTCACCACCTGCACCCATTCATTATCACTGATAAAAAAAAAAAAAAATAAATTAAAAAAAAAAATATATATATATATATATATATATATATATATATATATATATTTCAATCTTGAGTTGTAGTTAATTTTAATTATTGTAATTTCAAACAGAGTTATTACAGCACTTTTATGATTCTTGATTTCTGTGCATTTGTGATGGTTACTTTAAATAATTATTGTACTCATTTATTCAAGTTTCCTATGGTTGTCAGTAAATAAAATATAATTATTTTATTAATTCATTGCTTGACTGAAAATTGACATGTATTCACCTTGGCTGCATTTGTCTAGTGTGTATTCATGCATAGCTATGTCATGACAAAACAAATTACATTTTGCTTGCTTTACTGAAAAAAAAAAAGTTATATAATTAAGGATTGGTCAGCATTTATCATATATTATATTGTGCATAAGTGTTGGGGGTGGGGTTATAGCAATGCAATTCAATCTGGGGTAATCTTAATTTCTAAATAGTAATACTTACATTTCCAGAGTATAAAATCAACTTCTCCAAAGGCGAAATCGTTGAGCAGCTGCCCGACGTCTCCTTTGTATAGACATTACAAACGCTGAGGAAAACCGTAGGGCTGTTAAGTTACTGATGCTTATATCTCTTTTCTTTTTTCTCTTTTGCAGAACTAATTACATGGTTGGTTGTATCTTTAACGAATCATAACGTGTATATGGGTTTGCGTACATTATAGAATGAGGTTGTAAACACAGAAAAAAAGCACAAAGCACACAAAGCACAAAGGTTAAATATATTTTAACAAAAAAAGACAGATGAAATGAGAGTTAAATTTAACAAGAAAAAGAGGAAAACATGAAGAAATTAACAACATATCCAAGAGATCAAGAGATATCGTCAAAATGGATTGCATTCATACTTAAAGGTATAGTTCACCCAAAAATGGAAATTCTGTCATTGTTTACTCACCCTCAAGTTGTTCCAAACCTGTATAAGTTTCTTTGTTCTGCTGAACACAAAATAAGTTATTTTGAAGAATGTTTGTAACCAAGCAGATAGAGCAACCATTGACTACCATAGTAGGAAAGAAAAAATACTATGGTAGTCAATAGTTGCTCTATCTGCTTTGTTACAAACATTCTTCACTCCATCTTCTTTTGTGTTCAGCAGAACAAAGAAACTCATACAGTTTTGGAACAACTTGAAGGTGAGAAAATGTGACATTTTTGGGTGTACTATCTCTTTAATGTGATCAGGCTATAGTACCTACTCTTTTAGTGCTTGTTAAGTAAGTACTTATTGAAATTAAGTACCCACTCAGTGAGTATGCGGTTCTGGATGCAGCCATCATCTCATATGTAATCAAATGCATATGTAAAATAATGCTATCATCAACATTAAGCATATAAATCAAAACTGCTTAATGATACTGAATGAAATGTCTACCCAGGGAGTTGTGCAAGCATAAGGGCTGTTGATGAAGGTGAGGTTGAATCAGCGTGTTGAATCATGATTCGGATCACGTGCTGCCAAACTGCTGAAATCACGTGACTTTGGCGCCCTGAACCACTAATTTGATACGCTGATTCATAACACTCCGAAGCTTCATGAAGCAGTGTTTTGAAATCGGCCATCACTATATAAGTAGATATTTAGTTTTCTCGTTGCTTTATAATATTAATATTGAACCACTGTACTCACATGAACTGATTTAAATATGTTTTAGTACATTAATGGATCTTGAGAGAGGAAATGTCATTGCTGGCTGAGCCATCGGATTTCAACAAAAATATCTTAATTTGCATTCCGAAGATTAACGGAGGTCTTACTGGTGTGGAACGGCATTAGGGTGAATAATACATTACATTATTTTCATTTTTGGGAGAACTAACCCTTCAATGCATATACAATTACTTCTCTTCTTATGTAGGCTATAAACAAATCACTGTTATAACCTCTAAATAAAACATATGTTAATAGCAGATCACAACAGCTTTGTAAGCTCTAATTTAAAGAGTGTAAATCAAATGATTATTTTTCAGTCCAAAATAAATGTTTATAATATTAAAAGTAATATTTATTAACATAGAATATCACCATTGCAGGCTTTATGAAGAACAGAGGCAGGAGAGTTTTCCAAAACGGTGAAGATAAAGAACGGGCTGTAAATAACCACCAAGTGCAAAAAAAAGGAAACTAATAACCCATAGTATTTCAATAAACATTTGGGCCACAAGGGTAAATAAGGCAGCGATAACAAATGGTAGATATATTACAAACATGTTCACAGTAATTATTAGAATGAGATTAAATGCTCTTCTTTTAACTTGATTTTCCTCCTCTTTTTCTCTCCCTTTATCTCCTGGTCCTGACTGCTTCAGAGCTCTGAGAACAGCCAAACAGAAAAACAACTGAAGGGAGATGTAGAACACAAGCTGCATCAAGAAGAACCATATGTATGTATTCAAGTTAGATAACATTGTGATCTTGCAGACTGAACAGGAGACAAAAGTGACAATCCAGACCGCAAAGGAGCAAATCATTTTATATCTGAGCGGTTTGAACTTCAGAAAGGTTACAGGATAAACCACTGCCAGGTAACGCTCAACACAGATCATACACTGAAACAGAGGACGCCCGGTGATGCCTAGTCCCATTAAAAAAATCTGTAATTGCAAAATACTTGGGAACCAATGTGACAGTATGAACAACAAACAAGTCAGACAGGTACCAATCTCACAAACAGAGAGATTGAGGTTGAAGAACTCTGACGCAACTCCACTTCCCTTTCCTGCGATGATGAGCCATATAATGCAGGAGTGTGTAGGAAGACCAACCAGGAAATTAATGCTGTACACAACAATGTCCATAATGTTATCTGATTGTTGAGTTGTGGCGTTCATAGATGCTGCAGATGTGAAGTTCACTGTCAGGTTGTTCATCTCGTCTCGTTTATTTTCTCAGCTTATAAGCTCGTAAAACATCAAAAACAAAACTGTGATCTATGGGAAGAGAAATGTATATAATGAGCCTGGTATTTTGTACCGCAAACATCATCAAAACAAGTCTACATCTCAATAGTTAATTACTTAATATCTGATTCTGCACTCTTAATAATAAAGGTTATTTATAGGCATTGATTGTTCCATTCAACAACAACAAGAACCTTCAACATCCATGGAACTATAAAAGGTTCTTTATAGTGGAAAAATAATCTTTATATTTATAAAATGCTAAGAAAAAGTCCAGCCCCTTCACGCTAAGAAAATAAAAGTTAAGATAAGAAAAATAAAATAAAATAAAAAATATGATCAATAAATTATGACAACATAAGTTATGTTTTTACATCGCCTTAACTCGTTAAAATAAGTTAAGCAATTTTTTTAATTTTTTTATAAGTTATATAAGATTCAACTCATTATTTTAAATCAATTTAATGGGTAACGCTTTAGATTACAGCCTGGAAAGTACTGTATTAATTTACAGCGTAACTTTCGGTAATTATAGTAAGCAAGTAAGTAAACTTTATTTATATAGCACCTATCACAGTTAAAATCACAAAGTGCTTTACATAGTGCAGAAATTTAACAATATAAGACAACAACAAAACATAAAACAAAAACATAAAAGCCCAGTCAACTAAAAGCTTGTCTAAATAAAAGTGTCTTCAGCTGCTTTTTGAAAGAATCAACAGATTCTGCCTCGCGCAACGACCGGGGCAGGGCGTTCCATAGTTTAGTGGCAACTGCCTGAAAAGGCAGGTCTCCTCGAGGTTTAAGGCGGGTTTTGGGGACACTCAAGAAATTTTGACCTGAGCAACGAAGAGTACGAGAAGAAGAGTAAGCAGCCATCAGGTCTGTGATATATTGGGGAGTCTGTCAATGTAGTGCTCTAAAAGTTAGAACTAAAATCTTGTAATCAGTTCTGTATTTGACTGGAAGCCAATGTAATGTAAATAAATAACTGAACGGTTGACTCCAATGCGATCTTAATGCAAGACATGCATTCCAATAATTCAGATAACTTACTTAACTCTGACTCTTTGAATGAGCAGTACTCATTCATGAATGTCATCAGCATAAAAGTGATAAGACACATTATTAACATTACAAATTATTGCACCAAGAGGGCTAATATATAATAAAAACAATAGGACCTAAAACCGAGCCCTGAGGAGCTCCACATGACAGAGGGGTCATTTCTGACAGAATGTTGTCAGCAAACACACAAAATGATCTGTCACTCAAATAAGAGGAGAACTATTTTAAAACCGACCCAGAGAACCCCTGTTTAATTTTCTAACCGATTTAACAATACATTATGGTCCAATGTATCAAATGCGGACAATAAATGAAGTAAAATCAACACAGTGTAATGTCCAGAGTCTGCAGCCTTCAAAATGTCTTGATACTTTTAGAAGCGCAGTCTCAGTTGAATGGCATTTGCAAAAACCTGACTGAAATGTATCAAAAATCTTTTTACTGTCAAGAAGCGCATTCAACTGCTCTCAAGGTTTTAGATAAAAAAAAAGGCAATTTAGATATTGGCCTGTAGTTAGTTCTAAATAATTCAAAATAATCCAAACTGTTTTTTTTTTCAATATGGGGCTGACAACTGCTTGTTTAAAAAGACTGGGCACAGAACCAGTTAAAAGAGAAAGTATCATATATAAGTGTACAAGGGAGATACAGGATGTGACCTCAAATGGGTTAATTGTAGCTCTAATATCTTGCACCTTGTTTACAAAAGCTTGTAAAAACCTGTTACAATCGGCCTTTGAGTGCACAGGCACTTGGGGGGCTAGAGGAGCGACAATCTTAGATATTGCATCAAACAGGACTTTAGGATTTTTCTTGTGCACAAATACAAGATTAGAAAATAGTCCGACCTGGCCTGTTTTATCATATCATTCAGTGATGCGATAAGCTCCTTCAAGTGCAGTCTATGCACTTCTAGGCTTAAGGATTTCCACAAGCGTTCTACCTTACGACATTATCTTACAACTTGTTTCATGTTACAGGGTAAGTGTCACATCAGCAGGCTGTAAATTAAAGTGGTATTTGTGACCCTCTTGCTTCATGAAGTTACAAAGTATGTACAATAAAATGCAGAGTCCGCTACCCTCGAGACGAGAGCTACGGATGGGGCCTACACCAAAAAAACTGTAATTATAATACTTGCTGGTCTGTAAATAAACTTGCTATTTTATCGTATATCATCTGGCCTCCCGAGTCTTTCTGGTAGAACTTAAGAAGGAATCCCATGTCTTCTGCCGTTCTGTATTATGTATTAAAATGAAATACAGTAGGCTACACCTAGAAATGTCCTTATAATTTGCTTTCGACCAACTGTCACCAGCGCGTTGCATGAGTAGCAAAAAAGAGCAACATGTAGTTCAATTTCAAGGGAACTCCCCTTGCATCGATTGACGCTATGGTAACGCACTAATGTGACGCTAATGTGATTACGCCGTGAAGCACTTGTGAAATCAGTCCAATGGCATATAGGCAGGTGACGTCATGGCAGGAAGCTATAAAGCGCACCCAGACCAAACATAGTCAGCTTCTGTGTCTTCAGCAAGCGCTCTGTGTGAAACTGTCTCTGTCTATTTATTGTTGTTTGTCCACAAGCATAATCTAGACAGGAGTAAAATGGCGAGCTTCATTACGAGTGGGGATACACGTGATTCATGTGTTGTTTGTTTGGAAAAGTAGAGCATGCACGGTCAGCTCTAGTAAAAGGTGGCTGACAGTGTTCATTCATAAATTCCTGACGTGTAACATATGCACTATCGAAAATGTTAGCTCTGCTCCTGTTGGCTGTCTCGAGGGAAGTCAACAAAGATTCTTTGACTCGGATCTCGCGTGCAGAGGCAGCGCGTGGGTTATGGGTCTGCAGCTTGGCAATAGGAATCTAATGGCTCAGGTCAACACCTCATTATATGATGCCCGCCTCCCTTCTGGGCCCTCAGGGGACCGTCCTGCCAACCCAGCCACCTCTGGTGTTACAGGGCGCAGTGGTCTCCGGCGAGCACATATCTCACGGTCTATCCGGTAAACCCAATTTACCCCTCTAAGGAGGGTCTCAGAGCAATCAGTTCTACCAGAAAGACTCGGGAGATAGAATAATGTATGAAGCATGCATTTATTGACAGCCCAGCAAGCATAATAAAGTTTTGGCGTAGGCCCCGTCCATAGTTTGTAATCCGAGGGTAGCGGATCTGCATATTCCTGCCTGAAGATGAAGACAGGGGAGCAGCCGACCCCCCTTTGAAGGTATGGCATCCATGGGCACTAGATTCAGCACTAGATTCAGGGAGCAGACATCCTGTCGAGGCAGGGGCTGAGGCCCGGGGAAGGGAGACTCCACCCCGAGGTGGTGGAGTTAATGTGGAGTTGCAGACGTGGCTGTGCTGCGTCTGTACATGGTTTCCCTGAGAGAGAAAACATAGTTATGGAAGTGTGGGTTTGGCCTCTTAGGGGGCCCAACTCATAGACTCAGGTCAACTGAGGTTGCTGATGTCACGATCACTCTAGAGCTCCCTGTGCAGGAAACAAACTGGTTTCCTCCGTGGTGCATTGAAGCAGGTGGAGTATGGTGGCATTGTAGTCTTGTATTAGGGGTATCCCTACAAGAGGTGTATTATGCGGTGGGCTGTTCCTTTCCGCACACACTCATCAGGTTTACAACCTAATTTTGGGCTTCACCCCTGGGTCCCAGGTGTTTCTGTCTTTGTTGTGCTTGCCTGATTTCACACAAGACAGGCACTAGTCACTATGGTATAGACATTACCATAGCATCAATCGATGCAACGGGAGTTCCCTTGAAAGAAAACGCCTAGGTTACGAGTACGACTGTAACCTTGGTTCCCTGAAGAACCGTACTTCTGGTGTGCCTGTGACCGACTTGCTTCAACTTATCAGAAGCTGACTATATTTGGTCTGGGTGTGCTTTATAGCATCCTGCCATGATGTCTCCCACATATATGCCATTGGACTGATTTCACAAGTGCTTCACGACGTAATCATAGTGCGTTCCCATAGCGTTTCCACAAGCGTTCTACCTTACGACATTATCTTACAACTTGTTTCATGTTACAGGGTAAGTGTCACATCAGCAGGCTGTAAATTAAAGTGGTATTTGTGACCCTCTTGCTTCATGAAGTTACAAAGTATGTACAATAAAATGCAGAGTCCGCTACCCTCGAGACGAGAGCTACGGATGGGGCCTACACCAAAAAAACTGTAATTATAATACTTGCTGGTCTGTAAATAAACTTGCTATTTTATCGTATATCATCTGGCCTCCCGAGTCTTTCTGGTAGAACTTAAGAAGGAATCCCATGTCTTCTGCCGTTCTGTATTATGTATTAAAATGAAATACAGTAGGCTACACCTAGAAATGTCCTTATAATTTGCTTTCGACCAACTGTCACCAGCGCGTTGCATGAGTAGCAAAAAAGAGCAACATGTAGTTCAATTTCAAGGGAACTCCCCTTGCATCGATTGACGCTATGGTAACGCACTAATGTGACGCTAATGTGATTACGCCGTGAAGCACTTGTGAAATCAGTCCAATGGCATATAGGCAGGTGACGTCATGGCAGGAAGCTATAAAGCGCACCCAGACCAAACATAGTCAGCTTCTGTGTCTTCAGCAAGCGCTCTGTGTGAAACTGTCTCTGTCTATTTATTGTTGTTTGTCCACAAGCATAATCTAGACAGGAGTAAAATGGCGAGCTTCATTACGAGTGGGGATACACGTGATTCATGTGTTGTTTGTTTGGAAAAGTAGAGCATGCACGGTCAGCTCTAGTAAAAGGTGGCTGACAGTGTTCATTCATAAATTCCTGACGTGTAACATATGCACTATCGAAAATGTTAGCTCTGCTCCTGTTGGCTGTCTCGAGGGAAGTCAACAAAGATTCTTTGACTCGGATCTCGCGTGCAGAGGCAGCGCGTGGGTTATGGGTCTGCAGCTTGGCAATAGGAATCTAATGGCTCAGGTCAACACCTCATTATATGATGCCCGCCTCCCTTCTGGGCCCTCAGGGGACCGTCCTGCCAACCCAGCCACCTCTGGTGTTACAGGGCGCAGTGGTCTCCGGCGAGCACATATCTCACGGTCTATCCGGTAAACCCAATTTACCCCTCTAAGGAGGGTCTCAGAGCAATCAGTTCTACCAGAAAGACTCGGGAGATAGAATAATGTATGAAGCATGCATTTATTGACAGCCCAGCAAGCATAATAAAGTTTTGGCGTAGGCCCCGTCCATAGTTTGTAATCCGAGGGTAGCGGATCTGCATATTCCTGCCTGAAGATGAAGACAGGGGAGCAGCCGACCCCCCTTTGAAGGTATGGCATCCATGGGCACTAGATTCAGCACTAGATTCAGGGAGCAGACATCCTGTCGAGGCAGGGGCTGAGGCCCGGGGAAGGGAGACTCCACCCCGAGGTGGTGGAGTTAATGTGGAGTTGCAGACGTGGCTGTGCTGCGTCTGTACATGGTTTCCCTGAGAGAGAAAACATAGTTATGGAAGTGTGGGTTTGGCCTCTTAGGGGGCCCAACTCATAGACTCAGGTCAACTGAGGTTGCTGATGTCACGATCACTCTAGAGCTCCCTGTGCAGGAAACAAACTGGTTTCCTCCGTGGTGCATTGAAGCAGGTGGAGTATGGTGGCATTGTAGTCTTGTATTAGGGGTATCCCTACAAGAGGTGTATTATGCGGTGGGCTGTTCCTTTCCGCACACACTCATCAGGTTTACAACCTAATTTTGGGCTTCACCCCTGGGTCCCAGGTGTTTCTGTCTTTGTTGTGCTTGCCTGATTTCACACAAGACAGGCACTAGTCACTATGGTATAGACATTACCATAGCATCAATCGATGCAACGGGAGTTCCCTTGAAAGAAAACGCCTAGGTTACGAGTACGACTGTAACCTTGGTTCCCTGAAGAACCGTACTTCTGGTGTGCCTGTGACCGACTTGCTTCAACTTATCAGAAGCTGACTATATTTGGTCTGGGTGTGCTTTATAGCATCCTGCCATGATGTCTCCCACATATATGCCATTGGACTGATTTCACAAGTGCTTCACGACGTAATCATAGTGCGTTCCCATAGCGTCAATCGATGCAATGCTCATTCCCTCTTTAGGGAACCGAGGTTACAGCCGTAACCTAGGCATTTTAAGCTGACGTTCTCACTCGAGTGTCATGTGAAACTCACGTGCGAACTGGCTTCTGTTGTCCTGTCTTGTTTGTTTCTCATTGTTATTATTTGTTATTGTTTGTATTTGTTTGTATTGTGTTTTGAGCATTAATAAAAAAAAGAGAAAACTGCCAGCATCAAACATCCGCGGGACTTTTCGCGCGAGTTTCTCGGCGCGCTTACATCAAGTTACGTCATCCCTCTCATGTACGCGCTGGTGACAGTTGGTCGGAAGCAAAAGTCTACAGTTTAAAATATTTGCATTTTTAACGTTTCACTTCAGAATACATCGATTCATCCATTGGGGTCGTATGTACTTTAGTTATTGCTGTACACTTCTAGGAACCCATGAGCTAGCATTAACAGAGATAATTAAATTTTCTATAAAAAGTTTGTTTGTGTTCATCTGAAGAAAGAAAGTCGTATACAAGATGAGGATGTTTTTCAAATAAATGTTTCAGATTGTGTATGTGTTTTTATTGTTCTTACCCTGTAACTTCATGAAACAAGAGGGTAACAAACACCACTTCGTCCCCTTGGAATTATAAGGTTCTATCTGACGTTTTTGTCAAAATTGAGTTATTCACATATTCTTATTCTGTGACAACTTATTTACATTATGTGATGTTTTTTTTTAAGTTGTGTACATTTTGTGACTTTTTATTGAAAAAACAAAAAGGTTCTATCTACAAAGTCGAACTCTGACTTGGCTCTATAAGGTTCTATCTGCGTGAGCCAATCAGCACTTCGAATGCACAGACGAGGACCAATCAGGATCAACTTTATATGTCTTGTCGCCGGCTATTTCCTTGACAGGAAAGATCACAGACACACAGCCTGCGTCCGAAAACCTAGGCAGCTGACTCGTTGCCTCGCTGCCTTATCAGACAATGGCTTGTAAGGCAGCGTTTAAGCATGAAGGCACCTCACAAAACTAATTTCGGACAGACTTCTTAGGCAGGGTAACAGTTTAATGATCTACAGCAAAATAGAGAGAGCTTTGGTGAGAACTAAACACATATTTAATTACTACATTAGTAATTTCTCGCTAGAAATCACATCAGAAGTGGAAAATGTTGGTAAAAAACACGTACATTTACACACAAACCGACCAACAAACGCAACTTTCAGACACCATCTTTTTTTCCAGCTCAACTGTCACATAATGGGAAGCACAGGATTGTGGGATAGCAAAGGGAGCGAAGGATACAAATATGCTGCCTTCAGAAATCGATCAGATGAAGGTATCTCAGGAGACAGGAAGTGAAGCTAACATTAGATTCGGACGTGCCTTGGTGCCTTCCTGCCTTGAAATGTGTCCTCCGAAGGCAGCATTTTCCAGATTTTGTACGCAGCCACAATATCTGTGAGGATTATGGCAAGCAACGCAAAGTTTTTAAAGGTCCCATGGCATGGCATTTTTCTATTATTTTATAATGTTTCCTGAGGTGTGCTTATATTGTTAGTATGATTTTAACATAAAAAATGTCATAATTTAGAAATAAAAGGCATTTTTTCTATACTGTTATTACCCCTCTGGCTGAATGTTTCAAGGGGTGTGTCTGCTGTGAGACTTCAGTGAAAACGCCCACTGTTGTGATTGGCTGACATCTTTGCATTTGAAATGAGTGTTAGATTATGTTGTGGAGGGGGTGTGGTTTAGCGAGGCACTGCACGCACTGCACACATGCACTGCATACATGAGAGAGAGAGACTGACAGGGCACTGTGAACCAAGGAAAGCTGGAGGAAGTTTTATTGTACGGAGTTGTTGAGAGCGCTGTGCTGTTAGTGCAAGCTTATTTGTAGCTGAGAGTCCCAGTCACGTCGACTCTGTCTTCTTCCACCTTATTCTACGAACTTTGTAATACATGTAATGTACCATTACAGCTGTCGAGATGAACAAATCGCCAAAGTGTGGATTATAGCATTATTTAATGATCTATTCCTATCACATGAAAAGCTGCAGTGATGAGCATTGAGTAGACAGATAGTCTGTTGATCGCGTGAATGCTGTGATCTCGTCATTGCAACGCGTTTTATCTCACAAAATGCTTTGACCACAACTAACAGCAAACACAACGTCGATATGAATACAGTAAGAGCTTTGTTGTGCAGCATAACAGCGTCATTCATCATAACGGCAGATTGGGCAAGTGTGCAGATACACTTGCGACGTGTGATTGACAGCTCCGGACATTATAAAGAGTGTTCTTTGATCGCTCTCTGTAGTTTAATCACTTAAATAACTGATTTGTTTCATGCTACTAACAGAAACGATCATTTTAGTCACTGGCTTGATTCACTGATGCATTACGCTTAGGGCATCAAGACGGCGATCATTAAACGATCTAGAAAGAAAGTCTGAGTGAACTTGAATGATTATCAGGCATTAATGAACACTGTTACTCACTGTTTGTCACGGTGCTGTTGAATCCATATCGTAAAGTCTGTTTGTAAAGCCTGTGCTGACATAAACTGAATCCATTTTCTCCACATTCTCTGGACGGGCAAAGCAGAGGAAGGGGAGGTAACCTTTCCTGGTATGACGTCATAACAGGAAAATTCAAGATCAGCTCATCTGAGAAAGACAGCCAGAACTCGGTTTACACCCATCAAAAATTCTAGCCACTTAGGGACCATATAAAGGCTAGGGAAATCATATTAATGTTAAAAAGCCTCATAAAAGGACATTTTCATGCCATGGGACCTTTAAGAAACCTCAAGATCGACAATTTTATTGACGATCTTGTCAAGGACAGCAGCCCGAATTCCAGGCAAGTTCAGTCTTTTTTTTTTTTTTTAGGTCTTGCTGAGGAGATTGTTTTCATAGTTAGACACCACACTAGCCAGCCTGATATTAAGAGGCAAGCACTAAGAAAATACAGAAAAAACAAATGAACCTATACTACTCAAAATAGTGCGGTTACAGTAAGTTATGATCGTTATGTGAAAATTTGAACATGTGAAAGATCGTTAAAGCAGTTACCTCAGTATTAAAATTATTTCAGAATGATTGTAGCCTGTAGCTACTCAATGGTATACCATATATATATATTTTTTTGTCTATTTTTGTAATGAACCTGACATATCCAGGAGGGGGAAAAGTAATGCTAAAAACAACAGCAGGAGAACGAGAAAGAGTCACAGAGAGTATTATAGTTCTGTGTTTTAAAAAATGAGTCTGACAAATTTTGTGATTATATATAGTCAGTGAATCATTTTTCAATGATTATTAAACTTTATGAATTAATTTGCTGAAATATTGTCTGTTTTCTTGCAGTTTTTAAAGTCTTAAAATGTAATAGTCAACAGTTTAATTGATGGGGTCTTAATTACAACAATAAACGTTAGCATGTTATTTCAGCCATACTGATGTCTAGATTTCTATATTTCGACGTTTAATGATTTGAAATGTCCTAAATACATGGAAGTACTAAAAATATGAAATAAATGTCATAGAAATGATACATTTTTACTTTCTAACACATGTTGAAACATTGTTACAACATTAATTTTATATTTAATGTTCAAATAATGTTTTGGCAGATAGAACCTTATAATTCTAAGCAAAAATGTTTTTTTAGAATTAGAAGGTTCTATCTGCATTTGACCCATTCCAAAAATCCCCATTTACAATTTTGAGAGGATTTTGATATTGTATATTTAGAATACATTTAGGGTCCCTGTTATTTTCATGTTTGTAAGAAACTTGTTCCCCATATAAATTTTCCTATATGTAATGCAAAAACTTTGAAGCTCAATATCTCAAAACTGCTCAGAACGCAGATAGAACCTTATAATTCCAAGGGGACGACTTTAACCCTCTAGGCGCCACGGTCGAGTTTACTCGACAAGATGCGGCACTGAATAAAACGGCCGATTTTGTCAAATAGGGTGTCAAATTTCGTTTGACCTCCCCTCCACTAGATGTCAGACATGTCATACTTCATCCCTGACTCAAAAAAACGTCATGCTTCTATACAAAATCTTCGAGCAAGAGCGCATTGAATCAGTGCGAACAAAAGCGAAGCTAGTGTGCGAGTGAGCCATTTTATCAGAGCAATATTGTCAATGTCAGCGAGTATTTGCATTTTCTAATGGCATCAATAAAGCTTACCCGCAATGAAGTGTTGGGTCTTCTTGGACCCTGATTCTGAAGGGGAATATCTGCCGTGATTCTGAAAGTGAAAGAATAGCCCTACACCAAGTACAAACGTGAATCCCTTGCCCAATGCAGATGGTCCTTTGCCCAATGTCAGTGGTGGGAACACAGTGGTGTTTCCCGGGGTCGGAGTGTTCATCGCGAAGTAGTGTTACGCCGGCATCACACCGCATGTGCAAGCAGTGCGTTGGCAAGGCAGGAGTGGTGCGTATGGAGAGCTGGAGCCGCGCGCGCCCGTTTTGCATTCACATTGGCAGCGTTTGACTCATGCAGCTGAACCGCGGCTCGTGTATTGCAAATACAGTTAGGGGGCAACGTGGAGGCAGGGTGGAGAGTCACAATGACAGTGATAGTAGTCTGAACTGTGCACACTCGGCAGGCACGCGCGCGTCTGTCTCTCATCTTGTCTCGTCATCTCACTCATGATCTCTGCCTTGCCGTGGCGAGTGATCTTTTGAACTAAACAGGTCTTGTCTACTTGTGTTTGTGTGTCATATGAATAATATATATGTGCCCCATACATGGAATCAGAGTGCCTACTGTATGTAGTACAGTGAGATGGTGGTCCAGTGGGTTAAACCATGGAACTGATATGCAGAAGGTTGCTGGTTCGATCCCAGTGGTCACCACCAGTGTGTCCTTGATCAAGGCACTTTACTCCATGTTGCTCCAGGGGGATTGTCCCTGTAACAAGGGCACTGTAAGTCGCTTTGGATAAAAGCGTCTGCCAAATGCATAAATGTAAATGTAAATGTAGTAAATGGAAAGTCTCTACAGCAAAAGGCCAACGGTTACAGGCATTTGGTTTGTTTCTATCATTTATTAGTAACAATTTACACAGTTTGTTTACTATTTACTATTTACCTGAGCATTCAGTATTGTGCAATATAGCATACAGAGGGTGAGGGACATTTTGGGGGGAAAGAAGTGCTGCATTTATCATTTAAACATGTGACTTTTCATGAAAATTCTATAATCCAAGGTGACCACCACCACATGACGTCATAATATGCAAATTAGATGGGAAAATGTAATCCCTACATAAACTTTGGGTTATCCTTAATATTTCTCTAATTCACAGAAAGTCTCTATCTTTTATCACTTTTAAGATTTAGCCTTTTCAAATTAAGATGTCAAAATCGAACGTTTTAGGAAAAAACCTGGTGCCTAAAGGGTTAATTTACCGCCTGCAGATTCACACTTACCCTGTAACTACATGAAACAAGATGGTAACAAACACCACTTTAATTTACAGCCCACAGATGTCACACTTACCCTGTAACTACATGAAATAAGAGGGTAACAAGCACCACTTTAATTTACAGCCCGCATATGTCACACTTAAGGTCCTTCCACACTGCCTCCAAAACTTTCCAGATCGGGTTCGATTTTCTGTGTTTTTCGCTTCCACTCAAGCATTTTGAGAGGGTTTTTGACAATTCAGAGCCACCAGATGACTACAGTATAAACAAACATCTAAATTCATAATTTGATACAATGCACTTATTGTTTTAAAATTGTAAAAAATTACCTGCAATAATTATCTGTAATTCATTTCTGTAGTTCCCTAACACCTAACCCTACCCTTAAACTTCCCCATACCACCACACCTGTCCCTAACTTTACCCGTATCCCACCTCAATTTCAGCAAAAGTGTTTTGCAATACAATACAATACAATTTTGATTTCAGGCTGAAATCTAAAGTGTTACGGTTTAATGTAATTTAAGTTGCAATGACTTAAACATACAAGTTGATTGGACTTAAAAATGTAAGTAAAATTTAAATGTAAGTAAAATTAAAAGACCCCCACCTCCCACCTCCTTTACAGTGCTGAAAAGTTATTTGGGAAACCAAAAAAATAGTTCCTTTATGGCATCACTTTTGGAACCTTGATTTACAATATTAGCCTTCATTCGCATGGTAAAGCAAATAATTTTCTGTCATATTTCCTTTGGGTTCATCTGTTCAAAACAAATTGATCTACGCCAGCTTATTTTACATACCCATTAATCTTTACCATATTTAAACCTAGTAATCACAGTGTCATTGTAATATATTGTTCAGTGGAAAAAAGAGTGTCACCTGAAGATTGAATGCTCTCTCGACCTCAATTCCTGTGTTGATTTGTAGACTGATTCCACAACTGTCACATCAGTGATATATATGTATGACCTAAAACATGGCATACCATGTAGAAAACCTAAAATGCAAATATGAGAATAAATAGAAGATATCCCTCTCTTAGTAACAATCATTGAATTTGTTTACAAAGCAATGCAAATTGTCCTCATATCGTTTCACATCCAAATAATTGGCATGCAATTTAAGTCGTATTGTAATCCATGTTTTTCATAAATACATCTGTTTCCATTATGTGTATTAATACAAATAAAAACCTAATATGCAAATATGAGATAGCCATCTCTTAGTAAGAATCAAAATATCTGTATATAAATATCTGTATATAAAACTAGGCAAATAGTCCTCATATTTTAATGTAATCAAATCTATATTTTTAATCCATATAGATTTATGGCAACACCAGAATGGACTGTTTTCAAAAACTTTATATATATCTATAAAATTATATATATCTTAATTTGAACTTTTCTACTACTTGTGTTTACTTTTCATTGCACTCAGATAACCATTATATTATTTATATTTATATTTTATATTTGTCTGTGTTTACAGCACTGGAATGTGAGCAGTTCAGAGTGGACTCTGTTTTGTTAAGGTAAGTTAATGTTTTTGTTTGCTTGAGTTGGGTGATAAATTACCTGTTAAGATAATATTAATGATGTTAGGATTTGCATTTTACTGTGGAGTACCTAGTGTTGTAGGTATGTGTAGATATTCTAGGTGCTTGATTATCATTTGGCAACACCTGACATAGTGACAGGCGACCATGTGTCAGAGATTAATATCTTTCCTTTGAAAGCGAACACAAAAAAACCCACAATATATGTGATTGTCTCCTAACCCCACAAGTACTTTAGCTAGTGATATCACACTTTAAATCTACAGAATATATTGTAAACTTTAAGACTCAAATGTTTTTGTGAAATTATTTAATGTATGTGATATGTGTATATAAAGTGGGGGTGTTTTTTTGTTCTGTTTTTCTTTCAGACTCTGCTATGGACTATCAGGTGGCGTTCAATCAGTTGGTGATTAATAAAGAAGGGGACGCTTTCTCCTTTTTCCACAATTTTCTTCATACCTTCCTACACCTCGATTGGGGAGGAATATGATGTGGATATAATGGAATATAATATGGGATATAATGGAATATAAATCAGTGTATCTTTGGTTTTAGTGTAGGCTAAGGATAAACAAATTTAGCCTAAATCATACATAAAGTACCCGGATGCAGGATGAAAGGCTCTCATGGGGCAGCTTTGACAACAAAATGGTTATTGTATTCTTAGTACATTTAAATGCCATTAATGTAAAGATAAAAAAAATACAACACAAAATCATCAAAATAATCAGGCTCGGACCAGCAATACTGGAGATGCTGCATTCATTAAGCATAAATGAGAGAGCATCTCCAATATTGCTAGAGTTTGTATTCTTAGTTTTAAATGAACCACATTAACTGCTTTGTATGATGACCAAGTAAGATGGCTATATAGTGTCCTATTCATGGTGATAAACAGTGTTCTTGACTACATGAATTTAAATGAAGGCTCTTTATGTGCCATGTATCTGAATATCTTCCAAAAATATGAATCAAATAATGTCACTTATATGAGCTAATAAAATTGTTCGATCTATTTTTAGTTATTAACCTATATCTGTCACCATTATGTTCTGATCATTTCAGTTTTCATGGACCTCCTGTTTGTTTGTGTTAGTCACATGTGTTCATGTGCCTCATTTGCCACCGCTCATCAGTCACCATGGACATTCATCACAGCTGTGTGTCGTTTGTCAAATCATCACTGTGTATTTATGTTCCTGCCTGTGTCTGTGTTCTGTTCGGAGTCCGGTCTACGTTGCATTGAGTGTGTTTTGCACTGCCTGTCTGTCCTTTGTGTTGGATCTAGAATTTTCATCTTCATCTGTTTGCCTGCAACCACCAGTGACAATATCTGGACCCACTTTATATTAGGTGTCCTTAAAGGGCTAGTTCACCCAAAAATGAAAAATAGCTCATGATTTACTCACCCTCAAGTCATCATAGGGGTATATGACATTCTTATTTCAGACGAATAAAATATAGTTATATTAGGACTTATATTAAAAAAGTCCTGTCTCTTCAAAATTTTATAATGGCAGTGATTGTTGCTTCGGTTTTGAAGTACATAAAAGTGCATTTATCCATCATATAACTGCTCCACACGGCTCCGGGGGGTTAATAAAGGCCTTCTGAAGCAAAGTCAAGTCAAGTCAAGTCAACTTTATTTATATAGCGCTTTTAACAATGCAGATTGTTCCAAAGCAGCTTTACAGTGTTAAACAGGAAAATAATGCAGCATAATTTTATGAAGCTGTATAGTCATTTGATGTCATCAGTTTAAATTTCCATACCGTGACAGTGTGGGCTTTAGATCAATAATTAGATCAGTAATATATGGTTCATTATTACGTATATGGTTAATTTAGTTTATTAATTAGATTTATTTCGATGTTTAGTTGAAAAATTTTAGTGTAGCCAACTGAGCACGCCAAGCCAGAGGCAACAGTGGCAAGGAAACCAAAACCCCATCAGGTGACCTAATGGAGAAAAATAAACCTTGGGAGAAACCAGGCTCAGTCGGGGTGCCAGTTCTCCTCTGGCCAATTAACAAACAGCGTAGTATTATTATTATTATTATTCTGCCAGCTTTACTGGTCAGAGGTCATAATAGATCGGAATATTCGAATGATCGGAGGCAACACGCTGGAGACGGGTTTATTGTGGATGACATATCGATTTAAGTATTATTTAATGGTAATATTTGAACAATCGGAGTCAACACGCTGAAGACGGGTTTATTGTGGATGACATATCGATTTAATTATTATTTCATTGTAATATTCGAACAATCGGACTCATCACACTGGAGACAGGTTTATTAAGATGCCGTGTCAATGAGGCAGTTGCAGGGGGAGACTAATTGACACGGTCTCTGCGGACACTTCGGGGTCCTGTGTTGGTCTTCTCTGGGCGCAGGTCCATCATCTGATCAGGATATGGCCCGGATCCGGCTGACTGCAGTAAACCTCGGGATAAAACAGAGAGACTATCATTAGCGTAGTAGATGCCATTCTTCTGATGATGTAACGAGTACATCAGGTGTTATGGGAAGTGTTCCCGGTTCCGGCTGACCTAGTTAATGCAGCCTAACAATAATTTCAAAGAAAAAGTGTTTTATGTGTATGCCACAGTAAAGAGATGTGTTTTTAGTCTAGATTTAAACTGACAGAGTGTGTCTGCTTCCCGAACAATGTTAGGAAGACTGTTCCAGAGTTTAGGAGCTAAATAGGAAAAGGATCGACCGCCTGCAGTTGATTTGGATATTCTCGGTATGATCAACTGGCCAGAATTTTGAGACCGCAGTAGACGTGATGGAGTATAATATGTAAAGAGCTCGCTCAAGTATTGGGGAGCTAAACCATTTAGTGCTTTGTAAGTAATAAGCAATATTTTAAAATGTATGCGATGTTTAATAGGTAGCCAGTGCAATGTTGACAGAACTGGGCTAATATGGTCATACTTCCTGGTTCTAGTAAGAACTCGAGCTGCTGCGTTTTGGACCAGCTGGAGTTTATTTATTAAGCGAGCAGGGCCACCACCCAGAAGAGCATTACAATAATCTAGCCTTGAGGTCAAAGTGATGTGTTTGTGTAAGAAAAATATCCATATTTAAAACTTAATAAAGTAAATTATCTAGCTTCCACCAGATCACCTTCTGTATTCAACTCACGGAAAAAGTGTAGTCCCTCTCGTAGTTCAAAATGCTTATGCTACGTCTGATGACACTGCACAGCTGTTACGATCTGGCTAGCTAGAAAAAACTGTTTTGGGTGAACTATCCATTTAAGTAAGCAGTAATTAGGAGTTTATTGAGGCAAAAGTCATAGTTAATAGTTAGTTAATAGTGAGAATTTGACCCTAATCTAAAGTGTGACCACATTCTTTTATTATTGGTTTACTTTTGTACAGTATATGCATACTTTGTAATTTCTCACTTTTTCACCTGCATCTTTCAATACCCTCTGTAGGTAAATGCAACATCAGCTAATTTCCAGTACTGACATTTGTATGCTTTTAAAATAATTCAGAGAAGATTTGTGACTGGTATGAAAATAAGACGGCAGGGTTTTTACTTGAAAAAGAAATTATGTACTTTACAAGTTATGACATTCCTTATACCTAACACCCAATATTTAGTAAATGACTAGGTTGTTATAAAAGTGTTATAACAAAGCTACAGTTACACAAGGGCAGTTTGCAACCCTGTAAATAAAGTGAATAGTTTGCACAGAGCCCGCCATAAGGTAACATATGACTCAGTAAATCCAGTCCTGGGAGAGATGGTATTGACAGAAGATATCACAATGACATAAATATACTAGGCACATAAACAATTAGTAAAGTCACGCTTTTCCCTTGATGTCTCTCTCTCTCCCTCTCTCTCCCTCTCTCTCCAGGTCCAGGCTGCTTCAGAGCTCTGAGAACAGCCACACAGCAGAACAGGTTTATGGAGAGACTGAGAACTCTAACAGATAAAAGTATGCAAAATGGCGCATAAAACAGAGGTTTGTGAAATGCAGAAAAAACACGCAAGATATAAGATTTGCTATCCAGGTAACAACGGAGCAGGCAACTTTGTATCTGAGAGGTTTGTACTTTAGAAAGGTTAGAGGATGAACAACTGCCAGGTAACGCTCAACACAGATCAGACACTGAAAGAAACGACCAGTGATGACAATTCCTGTTAAAAACATCACAATCTCCCAGAGCTTTGGAAATTCATTGGCAAGTGCAGATATCAGTGAGCGCAGACAGAACACAATCTCACAAACAGAGACGTTCAGAATGAAGATTTTGGATGCAATGAGCCACAGAATATAGGAGTGTGTAGGAAGACCAAACAGGACATTGATAGCATTCATCGCAAGGACACATTTTGGAATTTTATAAAAACATGTATGTACACAATAAGTGCAATGTATCACATGATTAATTAATATGTTAGTACATAGTAGTTAAGGCCATCTAATATAAAGTAGGTCCGTCTTTTGTTTAGTCCTGGAAAAAAAAAAAAAAACATGTATTTGCATTGTTTGCTATAGTATTACCAATCTCCTGGAAATGTTTGGTTACCTGAATAATGAATGTGAAATCATCCCATCTCAACATAAACTTTAAACTTAATTTCGTAACGTTATCAGTGCAACTCACGCTTGCAAATCTACAATGCTGGATTTATTAAAAAACCAAATGCAAATATTCTGAACCATAGATCAGCCTGGTTAAAATACCATGTGATTCTTAACAGCCTTGATCATAGGATAATATAAAGCTATTTTGTAATGTAAACAGAAATAGACAGGGATTGAAAAAGATGATAAATCACATCCTACATGCAGCACATAATCCCACGGGTGATGTATTGCATCTAATACATACTGATTTCGACATGTAAAATAGATTTTTGAATTGCAAATGAATCACAAATAACTTAAGAAAATCAGCAATGTAGTTTTAAGTTTTGGTGACCAAAGTGTTCGAATCTTGCAATAATATAACAGACTCATGTTCAGCATTATCACACTTAGAGATTGAATATAGTGAGTTGAGTACATTATATAGCATTATTATTATGTTATTAATCAGGCTCCCTCTAGTGGTACACAGAGGAATCACTAAATTAAACTCGCTGTAAAGGCGATTCTAAAATTTGTTTCTAAATGCATTCTAAATGTTAGAAATGTATTGCTGAAACACGTTACAAAGCCTGTGAACTGTGTTGTACTAAAATGGTGGCTCGATGACGCACTGGAGCCACTGAGCAAGGCCCCTCCCTCAACACTATAACAACCAGAGCATATTCGCATCAGTGCGCCCGTTCAATCATGCGTTACTGTCACTACCATTAGTTACTACAGCCTACATTTAGCTAGCTATTTATGCCTTCATCGCGTAAATGCATATTACCTAGTTGTAAAATCGATGATATCAAGAGGTGGATTTTAATTTTAATCCACTGCAGAATGGGGCTGAACCGACTATCTCCTGCCCCGGCCTTCATCCGTCCATCCCACCAACATTTAGTGTCATTGTTGCGGTAAGTGCCACTGCCCAGTTGTCAGTATGCTTACTGCAGCTTTCCCGCTAGTGGGCGTGGTTTCAGCGCAGACAGCGGACACGCTTCCAGCGTTTGAGAGCATTATATTTAATTTTGACTTTACAGGGACTTTTAATATAAATAAAAGTTAAAACAATACATTTTAATTTAATCTTTATTTGAGTAAAGGTTTTTATTTTTTTACATTAAAGTACAGTACAGTTTTATTTTAACTTTTGGGTACAACACATTTTAATTTAATCATTATTTAAAAAAATGTTTTACCTATATGTACAGTGCAGTGTTAACACTAGAACCGCCATGGGGTAAAATTTACCCATGGCTGTTTTTCAAATGTACATAACAGATTTCGAATAAAATATCTGTAGCGATTATGGTCGCAGACCTAATAGATGAATGAATCTTCCAAATGATTCATTAAAGGAACATTCCTTTCACAAAGCCCTGATTCAGCTCCAGACCACAGGAAATCGATCACGAGGTTCCATTTGGCCTCGGGCTACCACGTCTACATCACAATTACGTGATTTCCTATGGACTTTTGACCAAAACTTCACAAAGAGGACAAAAGACTCGTTGTGATCGCAAGACAAAGAAACAAACAGATCTCTGTCTTTTCAATGGCTGCTAAATGAACTCCAAGTGACACAGTTTAAAACTCCAACCAAACTTCCAGAAAATGTTACATACTAGAATGTATAAGATTATGATTATTGGACTTTCACTCAAATAGCCTTCGACATAGTTTGTTAGCGTGTTTACAACTGATGCACGTGACTATTATGCATGTATATCATTCCCAAATTCATGCAATTATGTAACTATTGAATGAGTGGATGAAAAGACACCGTTTTTGATACCGTTGTGCTCGTATTTACATAATTAAGCAGATGAGCTGAATTAAATCTTTATAGAATCGACCATGTCCTCATAGTAAGAAATTAGGTCTAACTTTACTCTCTGCTTAAGAGCAGGAAATTAAATGACTATAGATAATCCAATTTTATGGGAGGGGTGGAGGCACAGTCACCCCTGAACCCTAATTGGCCAGAATCCATCCAGGGGATGGGCAAGTTTTTGAGTTTAACCTCTCTCACAGACGAAGAGTTGTGTTCAGTGTTGTTCGCGAGACGTTCACAGCTGGGTGTTCGCGTGGTGTTCACGTTCTGTTCATTGTTCAGTCAAGAGCTGTTCACAGCGCGGTTCCAGAATCCGCCAAAGCGACGATCGGACGATCGTGGCAGACCATCAGAGAAAATGGGTTAACAGATTTCATTCAGGCCATCTGCTCTTCTCTCACTTTCCTTTCTTTTACTTAAAGTTTATTTTCTTTCCGTTAAGTCGCGGGTTCTGTTAAGTTTCGCCGCAAAGTTACTCAACAAGTTTCCAACAGCGCGTTTCAACGCCACGTGATTGGCTTCCCAAGACGTCGATCAAAGACACGACCAGACCTTCAGCGAATCAAAGACCCGAGGGAACCCCTCTCCAGCCAGGAGGAAAAGGGAATCCCCCTTTGTCAAAGACACACGTGAGACAAACGCAAATGATACCTCTAGATTTCAAGCTGAAGTGGTGCATTAGATCAAATGTAATAACCCCGCCTAAGAAACGATAGGAGGATAAATTACTGATCAATGGTTTCTTCAGGTCATGTGTCATAAATGTATATTGCTTGGGATTTCATAATTTCTCTCTCTTAAACTTATTCTTTCCTCACTTTCTTCCTTTCTGCAACGTATGAATGTGCGAGTGCATGTGTTTATGTTAGATATTAGTTTGATGTGTTAGAGTAATCAATAAAGTTTCGTTTGTAGTCAAAGATAACTGTTCTTGTGTTATGTGCTTATGAATTTAATGTCTTGAACTGCCGATCTAAGTTACCTGGCTGTTAAATAGTGTTTCACTATTGTACGGATATTAATATCCGCTGCAGAGTTGATATTTACGGCCCGTTCAAATGAACGTTGGAAGAGTCATTTGCTCGGCTGTACATTAGACTTGCAAAATTCCCTATGAATTCATTCATTTGAGCTACATAGACCTGTTTCCCTTTAACAGACTCCCCTTTAAGTTCTTACATATCGGTGGACGAATAAGTTAAGGTGTAAACATTAATTCTGAATTATTTATAAATTATAGCGTAATTCGAGTCTCTTTTATTTTAATTCAAATTCCCCGTTGAGTTATTATTTTATCTGACTCATTGTCGCTACATATCCAAGTCACTGACTTTTACTAAAACTGTGTTCCCTTTCAGTCGGTCACGTTCGACGTACGTCGGAACTGACAGACGAATTGGGATCTGTTTTCAGAGACCAATCTACTTCGAGTGTATAGAAACGAGCCAATGAACAGCAGTGGTCGCGAGCAAAGAAGAAAACAAACAGCTGTTCTCACAGCTCGCTGGGCGTTTTCCTTTGAGTGCTCACAGCAGGCTTGCACCTTTGAACTGCTGTGAGCCGCGGCCATTTCCCCTGTGTGCCTCGGCACTTTTCGGAGCGTTTTTTCCTCTACTAAAAGAGCAACACGGTTTGACCCTGCGTCTTTTTCAAGATGTCATTCAAACCTTGTGTTTCTGGATGCGGTCGTTTCCTGTCCTCATTTGACGGCCACGATCTCTCTCACATATAAACATGTGAGAGCATGGTCACGTCTGCGCGTTGTTCGTCTCACCTTTCTCGTAAGGGCTTGAGCGTTCAGCGCGCCGTGTGCCGTTGAGTGCCGGCTGACAGCGGGGGTTGCCACGGCAACCCAGCGCGTCACTCGGCACTCTCTAGATGCGCGGTCCAGACTATGAAACCTCAAACGGGGTTGAGTCCCTTTGCTTATTCCCTGATCTAGTTTCTTTTCTGGTGCACCAGAAAATGGCTACTTTGGCTAATAAACCTTGGTGACCTGAGGATTACAGTGGGGCATCCCCGCCGGGTACATCTCTTCAGGCCCCCACTCCTCTATCGCATCATGAGCATGCTGAGACTTTGTTCGTGGGTGGTTCATGTTCTTTCATGAGAACATGGCCACGTCGGCGCGTTGTTCATCCTGCCCCTTTCATAGGGGCTTGAGCGTTCAAGCGTGCCATGTGCCGTCGAGTCTGGCGGCCACACCCACTGTCTCTCATGTCTGCTGGTAGCCCAGATGGGATTGCTGGTCCTTTTTTGAAAAAGGGGGGACCTAACGTTTCATTTGTGGCTCTGGCAGAGGACAGATGTCAATTGCTGTATCGGAGAGAGCGCTGTTATGCGCTGGAGATGATGACACTGAGTTTCCCACTATAATAGTGTGTGCTCATGCTGAATCAGATTCAGTGTTGACAGCCTTGCCTTCCTGGGTGGCTGCCTGGATGTGCATCGGAGAAATTTAGCAGTGTGCAACTATTTGGTGTCAAAATATGGAACACCAAAAGGGCCATAATCTGTATACATTTTTTCCCTCTCTCACTACCCTCTGTCCTGCATGCACGAGGGTAGTCCCGACTCAGGGGTTATGCAGGAACTGCGTGCAGTGATGGACCTCGTTCTCCGGGTGTGCCCAACCCGTCCAGGGTCCTGCGAGTCCAAGGGCAAGTGGCAAACATTCAACATTCTTCTAGGGTCTTTTCTGACCCCAAGGGACGTTTGCTCAAATTAAAACAAATGTTCCCTTTGTCCAAATGGCATGAGACTTTGTACGGTTGTCAACACTCTCTAAATCTACAAACAAAAACAAAAAAATTGGATTGATCTCTGTTTTTATGTTCGTGCAGTGACAAAAAAAGTCACACTTAGGCCGCTTAGAAAATGGACAAAATTCATCCTCAAAAACAACACAGAACACGCATACAGAAATGAAGTGGCACACTTCCAACAATGCATAAAACATCCACAATGCAAAATAATCATGCTCAAACACACACACACACACACACACACACACACACACACACACACACACACACACACACACACACACACACACACACACACACACACATACAGGAATATTTGTTCAATTTGTTATTGCTGTTAAGTTCATAGCATTTTGATGTTCAAGTTGTGTATTTTTTACTCAATATGTAATATAACTGTACATTTCTGTTCTGTTACAGTTAGTAACTGAAATGTACATCACATTTGTGGAATTATAAGAAAATCAGATGTTTGAAATAAAATGATAAACTCTAAAGACTCTGGTTTGATTCTAATCATAATGTAACATTGAAAAAAAAATTCAGTAAAAGAAAAAATACTAAACTTTGACAAAATGAATTAATTTTAATTGTTATAATTGTGATTTCATAACATTTAGATCAGTCAAATAGCACATAGCAAATAGTGGAGCTCTGCAGCCATTTACTAGTCTTTTTTTTTTATTTTTTTTTTATTATTATTATTATAAAACTATTTTCCAAAGGATGGGCAAAAATCTTACACTAAACAATGTCAAATTATCCATGTTATCCCCACGAATGAAAGTTAGAAATTTGGGTCTTTTATAAAGTGAATTTTACATAAACTGATTTTGTGTGAAAATCCATTGAAAAAAAATGCTTTAATGTATTTATATAAATTTAACAATTATTATAAATACTCCAAAAACTGCACAGATGTTGAGTAATAACATTAATAAACAGAGTAAAATTAAAATTTTGTTACAAAATTACATTTTGTTGCCTGGGGTCTGTGGAGACCCCAAAGACCCTGAGTGTAATTCCCAAATGAAGAGGGTTAAACAAGGGTTAAACATCTTTATGTTCAGCAGAACATAGAAAGGTATACAGGTTTGAAACATGAGGGTGAGTAAATGACGACAATTTTCATTTGTGGGTGAACTATCCCTTAAACACATTAAAGTAGTTACACAAACACAAACTACATTTCCCATAACTCACTGCCCGGACTCATCATCACTTATCACTGATCACATTCACCTGTACCTCATTCACTGATTGCATTCACCTGTGTCTCATCATCCTGTTAGTCTCAGTCTATTTATACCATGTTCATTCATTCACTCACCGCAAAGTCTTGTTTAAGTGTTACACTGCATTTCTGAGCATTCTCATGGTTTTGGATATCTTGCCCTGTTCCCTGGATTACTCTCTTGCCTCTGGTCCCTGCCTGTTTTGTTTCTTTGTTTCTTTGTTTTGACTGCCTGTCTGTGTATGACTCTTGCCTGTACATTGGATTACGCCTCTGGATTGCCCTCAAATAAAGCTGCTATTGGATCCACCTTCGAGTCTCGGAGCAGTTCGTGACACATTCACAATCACTTAACCACACAGGGCACTTTGTGATTATAATTTATTTAAACAAAATAAATTAAATATAGGCTAAATCTTGTATTTCATAAAGGTTTTTTTTATGCGTCTTGACTAGACGTGTACCGGACGTCAGTGGACGTCTATTCACAACCTCTTAAAAACTACTTGGGGCACTTAAATTAATTATTGCAATATTAATCATGCAAGGTGTAAGCAGCTTCTGCATATTTCACAATGCTTTCACAGAGGGTCATGATGGACTATAAATGCACGTGTAAAGGATGTCACTATCTCACAACGGATTCACAACAGGGAATATATTGAACTACACGTAGCTAAAAGTCAAAGTAACTATTATACATGCAACCGGAGAGAACGTCTCGGGTTATGACTATAACCCTTGTTCCCCGAGAAGGGAACGAGACACTGCGTCATCGTGATGACACTTCGGGGAACGCCCCTCGCGTAAAGCGTCTGAAGAAACTGTAGAATCAGCCCAATCCGATTGGTGTTGCATGATAACGTAGTATGTGACGGCATACCCGGAAGATACAAAGAGACGTCTGAACGTAACAGAGATAGCGTTCTTTGCGATGAAGCGAGCGCTCTGATGATTGGGTGGACACGAGACGCAGTGTCTCGTTCCCTTCTCGGGGAACAAGGGTTATAGTCATAACCCGAGACGTTCCCCTTCGAGGGAACTCGAACTGCGTCATCGTGATGACACTTCGGGGAACGAGTACCAACTATCCCGCACCAATCATACCCACCCCAGTGTGAAGCTGGAAACCAGGCACAACTAGGGGGCGAGCACTCTCACGCCAGGCGTCTCAGGGAGATGCAGACTATAATAACGAAAGAAGGTGTGAGGGTTGGCCTCCCAGCCGCCTCGCAGATCTTTTGCATAGAGGCTCCAGAAAGGAGGGCCACCGAGGAGGACATGCTCCTGGTAGAATGGGCCCTCACGGCTAAAGGTGAAGGCAAGTTGCGCACCCGAAAAACCATGGCTATAGCCTGGACAATCCAGTTACTGATCGTCTGCTTTGACGCAGGCAGCCCTTTCTTGGGTGAACCAAAACACACCAACAGCTGGTCTGACTTTCTCCACTGAGCAGACTTCTCCAAGTAAATCCTCAATGCCCGCACGGGCAGAGGAGGTGAAGTCTGCTCTCTTCCGCCGTCACGTGAGGTGGAGGATGAAAAGCCTGGAGAACCACTGACTGTGCCACAATAGATGGCACCTTGGGCACGTAGCCCTGACTGGGATGCAAGATGGCCATTACCATGCCAGGGGCAAACTCCAGGCAAGTCGGCGTGATAGCCAAGGCCTGGAGGTCCCCCACTCTCCTCAGAGAAGTAATGGCAAGGAAAAAAGCCACCTTGAAGGTCAGTATTCTCGCCTCAGCCGACTCCGGTGGCTCAAAAGGGGGCCTCAGCCAAACCCTCGAGCACCACCGCCAGGTCCCAGGTTGGGACCCTAGAATGAGCCGCAGGCCTCATCCTCCGAGCCCCACGGAGGAATCGTACAACCAGATAGTGCCTTCCCAACGGCCCATCACTTAGAGGTGCGTGGAAAGCCCAAATGGCAGCCACATACGCCTTAAGTGTGGACGGGGAAAGACCGGCGGAGAAGCGGTCTTGACGGAACTCCAGCACTGAAGCCCCCGGGCAGACTGGGTTCACCTTCCGCTCTCTACGCCAAGTGGAAAATATTCCACTTCAGGCTGTACAACCTCCTGCTGGAAGGAGCTCTGGAGCTGAGTAGGGTCTCTACGACACCCGCCGACAGGCCCTCTACTAGGAACTGAGCCCCCTCAGGGGCCAGACCCAGAGACCCCACACCTCTGGCCGGGGGTAGGCTTAAATCGTGCCCTCGGCCTGAGATAGCAGGTCCCTCCTCAGAGAGACCTGCCATGGGGGACCGTCCCGCAGGTAGATGATGTCGGAGAACCATACTTATATACGGTGAACATGGTCTGAATAATAGGCTGAATATCTAACTCCTCAACGTCAGATCATATTTCATTTAATTCCTCAGAATAAAACGCAGCCACAATTATCAGACAATACTGCTTAATTGTATTATATACGGCTCGTAAACCACACGTTGCCTCAGCAACGCGGTTCAAGCCGTTATAATACAACTGGCTTTCATCCCTCGAGAAAAAAGCCAAACGGGCGCGAGGCTGAAACACCCGAAGGCGCACGGCAGTACGCGTCGAGATATTTCTGAATGAAAACAGCCCGCCCCCTCAGGAGCTGACTGCATGCCTCGCACCCACAGTATCCCTTCTCACCGTGTCACGTTGTATCACTCTAATAACAGACCCAAACCTGCGCGCCGCCTCGGCAACTCGAGGTTGAATCTGCATTAGGAAAGGCGAGCCTCGATACGGAGCCCATCTAATTCCTCAGAATCAGACAGCTCACGCATCGGGTCCTCCACCCCGGGGGAAGAAGCCGCAGCGCGGGGCCGCGGGCTTCCACGCGGGGAAGGAGAACAATGGAGCTGTCACCGGGAAGGAGAAGATGCATAAGCACTCTCAAGTTCCCCTGACAGACCCATCTGCGAGTCCATGATAGATCAACCGTGCTGCCTCAACAGCACGGGACCGGCCATGGAATTCGCGAGCCCTGTATGCTTGTGAAAACAACGTTAGTAGATAACAACACCAAATACTCTCAGACTGGTAACACAGAGCGCTAACGCTGAAGAGCAAAAAAAGCTATCTCTGTTACGTTCAGACGTCTCTTTGTATCTTCCGGGTATGCCGTCACATACTACGTCATCACGCAACACCAATCGGATTGGGCTGATTCTACAGTTTCTTCAGACGCTTTACGCGAGGGGCGTTCCCCGAAGTGTCATCACGATGACGCAGTTCGAGTTCCCTCGAAGGGGAACTGTAGACATGTACAAATGTATCTGAGTGCATTTTTAAGAAATGTTCTGTTACATACTTTTACCGATTTATGTCATCCTACCGCAACTATTTTTCGCCAGGGACACGACGTTGCCATTGGACCAATGTTTGCTGAGCAGGTTCACTTCACTTTCAATTAATCTATTGAAAATATAAAAATTGCAAACATTTGTCTTTGAGGTAGACAGTTATATTCAGATTCAGCTCATTGACCTTTTATATTTGAATATCATTTCTTTTTTTGTCTTTTTTTGAAATCCAAAAATTTTTCTCAAGAGATCACTTTATATGATAAAGCTTTTAAGCTATATATATATATATATATATATATATATATATATATATATATATATATATATATATAAACGTTGATCAATTACCATTACAATTATCTCACAAATATTTGCTAACAATTTATTTTTTACAATGGGGTAATTTTGTTGCAATAGCTTACATACAGCACAAGGAAGCTTGACTTAAAATGGTAAATTGAATTAAAAAGAAGAGTAAACAGTAATAAAATAGAAACAAATAAATACTTTAGAATAAAGAGACCAATTAAATAGACTGCTTTATTTTTTCAGATAGGCCTAGGTCTAACAGTATTCAGGTAGGAAACTCAAAAATTTAGGAAAATCAAATTTAAAATAACATTGGATAATCTTCATTGTAAAAAATGTAATACATTTTAATCCATTAAAGTTACACAAGTTAATCAGTCAAGAGTGGCAAGTGATCGTTTGTCTTTTTGTAATTTGAATAACTGCTGTCCCTTTAAAACCTGACACACGCGAGGAATCAAAATACTGTTCCTGTAACTCTTTCTTCTGAACTTTTTACGACTGTATTTACGTTCATCCTCGCCCAGATGGGCATTGTGACATTTTTTGTGAGTATTTGACCATAAAAGAGCTCATTTTTGCACTTGTATGTCAGAGGCGGCTTTATTATGGTATGTATGTACACATCAGATGTGAACGCGAAATCTGTGTGAATGAGTAGAATTATGTGCAATCCTGCGCGAAATTCAGACCGGTCCCACCAACACTAACACGCTATCATAAGGAAAAATCCAGCAGAACGCGCCGACGCGTTCTCCGTGTTCAGAGGGTTAACCGGACTGAATTTGCGGATAGTTAACGTTACAGTTACTGTGCTGTAACTTTGGCTATGTTCACGGCATATTCCACAAATGAACATGCCATAACAGACATGATAACATTACATTATCACATCAAGTACTATCAGTCACTAATGCGAATTCCTAGCTAGCAATTAATAGCGCAAGTTAAACAAATAGGCGCTAACGTGTACAGTAGGCTACTTCAGTTAGCTTACTTGAAAAGTCTATGACTTACCTTTCATGTGACTCGAAAGAGCAGACTGACTCGCCCATTGTGAAAAGATGCACATCTTTTTTGCAGACTTTACAAGAGGCAATTCATGGGGTTTATCCCAGTTTAATCCATAATGCATATTTTGCATCTTCCAGCCAACGTTCATTGAAACGACAACATGGGGGGTGGAGTCACACATGGAAATAGACTGGCAGATCGCGAGCACAGCAGGTTTAATTTTAGGCTCTCCTTTATTTCTCCATTTAATAAACTAACTATTCAGTCAGATATGTATTTGTTGTGAAAGAAATACAGTTACAATTTCAAGCATTTTATCCAAAATGTAAGCACTTTTCAAACCTTGAAAACACTACATCAAAATTCACGAATTTACAAGGATTTCAAGCACCCGTACGAACAGTGTGCTTTTCTCTTCATGTGATTTTACTTTTCTCTCCCTCTCTCTCCTGGTCCTGACTGCTTCAGAGCTCTGAGAACAGCCACATAGCAGAACAACATAATAGAAAAAGTGAGTAGAGCCTGACACAAATAATAGCACATGAACAAGTACATATGAAATGATGGACTGGTAAACCAAAAAGTTAAACTGGCGAAACACACAAGACATAAGAATAATTATCCAGACAGTAGTGCAGCAGATCACTCTATATCTGAGAGGTTTGTACTTCAGAAAGGTTACATGATGAACCACTGCCAGATAACACTCAACACAGATCAGACACTGAAACAAAGAACGACCGGTGACGGTAAAGCCTGACAGAAATCCCACAACAAACCAGAGATTTTGAAAAGCTCTGCTCAGTAGAGACAAAAAAGACTTCAGACAGAGGAAAATCTCACAAACGGACAGCTTGAGGCTGAAGAACTCTGATACGACTCCATTTCCCGCTCCTGTGACAATGAGCCAGATCACGTAAGAGTTTTCTGGAAGTACAACAATGAGGCTGAAGATTCATCCGGCAGTGTGAAAGTTCGAATATGATGTGGTGTTTGTTGTGAAGTTGCTGTTCGAGATAGAGAAACTTTCCATTTTTCTCTCTCACTCTCTTTTTACCTGACATCCAAATAAAATGATAGAACCCAGATTTATTTTGAAATATAAATGAAAGAATGCTATAAAGTACAGTGTGTTGGATTTTAAGTATATTTGCTATTTCTGGGTTAACAGATCTGTAAATATTTCAATGTCCATATACTGCATAAATAATCACAAATTCAAACAATTGTGTGGAAAGCAATTTACTTTGAGGTATTTGGCCATTTTTAATTCTCTTTTTTTAACACTTTAATTCTCTTTTTTTCCAGCACACAAAATATTTGCTCATTCCAATGGTTACAAATTATGATTAGAAAAATAACATATAACAAAATAAATGTTTAATTGAATAATGCCAGATTTTCCCACTATTTCACTTTAACTACAAGCTGTCTAAGGTGATCAGTGCAACTCACATGCCAGAATCTACAATGCTGGATTTGTTATTTGTTGCATACAACTGTATGAAAATATTAATAATCATCAACAGCCAGGTGAAAATGTCCCGATTCTTAACTGCAACAACCATAGGTGTGTATAAACTTATTCTGTAAAGTTGACAGGAATCAGAAGAAAAGCTGATGCATCACAGCCCAATCACAGTTTTGGTGGTCAAAAAATATTTTTTTTTCAATTTTGGTGGTGAAAATATCCATCCTACATTTAAGTGAAGAAATACTGGCTCAGAAGTACAGTATACAGTTACATGACGTCTCTAAATGTGTGAAACCACAAAAAAAGAATACAATTTGTCACAATATTTGGTCATAGACCTTGTTAGGTCCTTGATCTTTACTCTTTGTAAAGTTTACGATAGATTTTTGCTTGGTGCAATGGCGAAAAGTTGTTGTGTGGCGTTCTGCACCTCTAATCAGGAATAAACAGATGGAGCTGGATCAATTCCGAAAAGCCTGTGCAATATGTCCATTACAATTAAACATTTGCACTATATGATGTTGTATTATTACAAAGATGAAAAAAAAACAAGAGATTTTATTAATTGCAAGTGTAACCCCTCCTGCTCAAACTGCCCGCTCCAAGCAAGACTTGAACTCTGGTCCGCTGGCATAAGAGTTGGATGCTCTAACAAGGAGGCTAAAGGCTGCAACCTCTAGCATCAGTCGCTAGAGCTTCTCTTGAGGTCAGAGGAATGAGGTTTACTCACACAGCAACTACTAGCTGGCCTCCGTTACACTCACCCCCCTAAACCTCACTCCCATCCGGGTCACGGCACCAATGTAACCCCTCCTGCTCGAACCGCCCACTCCAAGCAGGACTCAAACTCTGGTCCGCCGACATGAGAGTCGGAGCTCTAACAAGGAGGCTAAAGGCTGCAACCAATACGGCTCAGTTTTTCTATGGATCTTGCTCTGTTGAGTGGCAGAAGTGATTCTACGGAGGCCATACTGGGTTAACGCATGCTTTTCCAGTCAGGGTAAAGGATTGTTTTTCCTTACGCCAGTGGTCTCCAAACTCGGTCCTGGAGGGCCGCTGTCCTGCAAAGTCCTGAATAGCTGGTTCAGGTGTGTTTATTTGGGGTTGGAACTAAACTCTGCAGGACAGTGGCCCTCCAGAACAGAGTTTGGAGACCCCTGCCCTACACCAACTCTGCCCCCACGCCCACAGCTATGACACGACACAGACCAAGTCTATTGGTTTATTATATTGGTTATATACAGCAGAGTATAATAGACCGTATGTAGCCTCTCCCCTTTTTCAGGGCCATGCTCGTTGTGTTCTGTCTTCCGCTTTGTATTTCCATTGATCTTATGGATTTATGAATAACATTTTAAAATCTTCCTGATCTACTGACATCTGTTGTGACATCTGCTTCAAACATTACAATGCTTATGATAACTTTCCTTATCTCTACAATAAGTAAATCTACTTCACCAACCAATTACTCTTCGACAGCGATGCTATAGAAATATACAGAGCTACTGCAAAAATGGAAGGTCAAAGAAACTTCTAAAGATGGCTATGCACTTGTTTCTCTGCAGCATACGATCTATAGAGTATATTTCTTCTTTAAATTTCGATGAACTTAATACATTGATTAAAATGTGAACATGAAAGCCAAGAAATTACAGGACTATGGTGCTTTACAAGAAATTAGTTTCCCAGTCCTGTGGAGATAGAGAAGAGGCTGAACCAAACCACCCAGCAAAAAACAGACAAGGGCTGCATTTCCAGATAACGATGGATCTTCACACTTAAAGGGGTGGTAAAGCACATTCTTTCGAAGGCTTGATTGTGTTTGTGGGGTGCACTGTAACATGTGTTCATGCTTCGTTTTTAAAAAAATGCAGTATTTTTCATATATTTTACCTTTATTCTACACTGCTCTGTCCCTCCTTGTAAAAACGGTCTGATGGTTTCCGTATTCTGTGAAGCCAGTCCCTCAAAAATACGCAATGGGCTCTGATTGGTTAGCTGGCCCAGTGTGTTGTGATTGGCTAACCGCCTAGAGCAGTTTGTCTGAAACGTCCCGCCCCTTCCCTTCACGTAGCCTCAGGCTACTAGCCTGTGCTTTGGGTTCAATAGCGTCAATAAAACCATACCAATTTGAGCCCGAATCAGACCCAGACAATTTTAGTGAAGATGATCGAGCAGAACCTGTTCAGTCCTCAAGAGTAAAGACTGCGGATCTATAGTGATCGCTACTGAATGGCACTGTTACTTTTGTATTTTTAGAACGATTTGCCAAATATCTGTCGCAAGAACGAACACTAAACATTGGCTGTACTGTAGTAGCCAAATCAAACACAGAACCATGTTTAGCATGCCTGTAGATAAACAATACATAAAAGCTCTAATCAAAGAATCATTTACACTAATGCCAAGTTTGCTGTTGAGATGTTAAAAAGTTTGTAACGTTAGGTGTTTGTCGGATAACGTTAAGTATGAATGAGCATTTAACAAACTGGTTTGCAGAGCCAAATGAGCGTTGTCATGTTTACTTCCTTGCTACAACATAGACTACAATTAACAACACAAACTATTACAGGAAAACACATCGACGAAAAATAAATCCTACTTACAGGTTGTGGCCCGTAAACAGCTTCTGTTTTTAATCCATCTTTCAGGACAAGCCGTTGTGCGAATTTCATAGCGCTCGTGAAGATTGTGGAAGCCTTCCTGCGTGAGATGAGCAGCGGGAGCCGCGCGCGCCCGTCTCATGTGGCGTTCACACCGGACGCGAATAAATCGCGCTATTCGCGTGAAGGTGGACGCTTGAACATTTTGAGTTTACTCGCTTCATTCGCGCGTGACATTCACTGCACAACAGACGCAAATTCTCGTCATAGGAGGGACTTCTGCCAGCGGCTCGTCTCGGTGAGAAATGACTGACATGGGCTGTGTTTACGTCTTTTTTTGTTAAAATCTACTGTTAATGTGTGACAAAACGGAGTTTTAAGACTTTTTCAGTCGATAATGTAGTTGTTTAAAGCTCAGATCTGTGGTTTATTTATATAAAGAGTGCCTATTTGTACATTTTATCTGGGGTTTTCGGAGTTGTGAGCTCCAGCGGATCAGCGGCGCTTACACTGGCTGGTTTGTCTCGTGCAGCTGAACCGCGGCTCCATGTATTGCAAATACAGACGAATATAGTCCATTATGTCATATATTTCGTAGGCATTGGGAACAACACTCTCCAGCCTACTAACTAGCCTACCACAACAACTCTTCCCCGCGGCGATTCAAAATGGCCTCACCCCCCCTTATTTCATATTCTCAGAGGAGGGGTTTATGTAAATATTGGGGCTGGTGATGTCAGAGACCCTGGAGGAATGTGTAGTAGTCCCTAGCAGCCGTTTGCTGTAGTCCTTAGAAATAGATTTCTTTAAAAGCAAATATCTCCCTTTGCTTTAAACTTTGAAAGTTGTAACTTTGCAGATGTTGTTTATGCTCAAACAGCAACATTACACACTAGCTAAAGTTAGAAAAGTGAAATCGTGCTTTACCACCCCTTTAAGAGCGGTTTCTACGAGTGATATTACGAATGTTCGTGTTACTTTCACATGCGTTTCACAAACATGCACTTAAAACGATCGCACGCAGCTGTGCTTAAAGTGCTACTTTAGAGTCACTGTCCATTTGTCAAGTGCTAAAAAGTCACCTTATAGAATGGCGCGCAGTTGTAGCACACGCTTGTATTTCAAAATGTTTAGCCTAATTATCATTTGCTACGAGGTCAAAAATCTATATAACACATATGTGGAGACAAACAAAATGGCTGAATCAAAACAAAAAAAAGAAATTTTTCAAAAAGAGGAAACTAATGTTATTTTAGAGGAGATGGAGCTAAACATAATTTCCAACAGGTTTAATGGCAGTCATACAAATAAACAAAAACAAAAAAATCTTTCAGCAGCAGCAGCCCTCAAGAAGGCCAAGCTGGCTTTAGAAGAGAGGAGACTGGATGAGATGAGGTTTGCAAGGCCCTCCATTTTGATGCCAATTATCTTACCAGATGATTCAGGTAAATTTTGGTTAATCATGCCTAATTATATGTTTTAGTAATCTCTTGTGAATATTATTTTCAATATGAAGGACTCATCCCATTGTGCAATGTATTTTGCAAATCCTGACAAACAAAAAGCTCAAATAAATTTAGATGAAATGGTTTGATATCTGAAGGAGGGAGTCATTTGTCTGTTTTATTAATTGTTGATCTTTGTGGTACCCTTGAGGCTTGCAAAGTCTTCCTGTCCAGCGTCCTGTGACGATGAGCCACATCACGTGAGAGTTTTCGGGAAGCACAACAATGAGGCTGAAGATCCATCCGGCAGTGTGAAAATTCAGGAATGTTGTCATGTTGTTTGACTAGGAGAAAAAATAAATTTTTCTCACTCTGCTTTCACCTGACTTCCAAAAAAGACAATCAACTTTCAAATATATTGTAACTTTGTAAGGAAATATACACTATACAAGTATTTTAAAGTGTGAAGTATATTTGCTATCTCTGAGTCAACAGAACTGTAATCAAATAAATATCTAAATGTACCTGTACTGGATAAATAATCAGGTTTATCATACATATTGTTTATGTAAAAAATGAAAATGTAATTTGCCAGTTTGAGCTACTGCTTTTTTAACTATAGTGATAAAGTACAAACCTCTATCTTTGGCAGCACACTAAACATTTGATCAATGATCATTCCAAAGTATGACAAAACTGTGATTAGAAAACTTAAATTAAATGTTGGTTACCTGAATTATGAATTTCAAATACTTTCAAACATCAAACTTTAAGCTCTGTCTCATAAGGAGATCAGTGCAGCTCACATACCATTATCTACAATGTTGGATTTCTTAGTTTTTCCTCATAACTATTATGAATCATAGAACAGCCCGGTGAAAATGTCATATGATGTATATTTGTGTCAACAACATACATCATATAATTGTGTAAAATTGTTTTATAATTTTGACACCATAATTCAAAATCTAATATACATCTTATTAATATAAATAGTTTTTTTATTTTTTATTAAATGTGATAAAATTGAGTCTCTGCAATGCCTTTGTAAGATTCTAACTTTAGATCACCGTCAAAACCTATGAGGATTTTTTTTTAAATATATAATTTATTTGTTTCCTTTTCAATGTAAAATGTGATTTAACATGTCAAAAACAGTAATGTTTTCAATATCAACAAGATGTAAATTAAATGCATAAGTAATATAGGGATTATGTGGTGTGGGATATGAAGGGCCCTTTTCACTGAATCCAGTATCAGTTTGTCAAATCCATCACTCCAAGGTGCTCATTACATTACATTACATATTACATGTTGTATCCTTTAAATTGTTTTAGTTGACGTACAAGTACTGTTCAAATTTATAATATCCATCAAATTTCTTCAGGTTTTTGAAATAAGTCCAAGGGACCATGGCCAGAGTTCAAGGGTCCAGAGAGGGTACCTAAAGCCCCACCCCAAAAAATATTGGGCTATCTGGTTATGGGCTGGAGCCATTACTGGACGCTGGTCAGGGGTTGGAGTCCCCTCTGGACCCTGGTCGGGAGATGAAGTCGGGACTCTGGACGCTAGACGTGTACAAATAACTGTCAAACACAAACGGATGTCCTCTCTGGACTGATGTGTGTGCTGCCCACACACACAACATAGCTGAAACCAGAATGGTCAGTGCTTCACACTCTGAAGACTCTGGCTCAAGCATGGCAGCCATCTTGGACGAGGGCTCTGGCGTGGCGGCCAACTTGGCGGAGGGCGTTAGCGTGGCAGCCATCTTGGCAGAGGGCCTGACATGGGGGTCTGCAAGTTTATCTGTGCTGCTGGGGTGGTTGTCTGCTCCGCCGTGGCGGTCTTCAAGCCTGTCTGCAGGGCCGCCTGCTCAGCCTGCTCTGCCCTGGACATCTGTTCAGCCTGCTTCACCCTGGTCATCTGCCTGGCTTACTCAGCCCTGGCTGCCTGCTCTGTCTCAGTCTCCAGGCCCTTTTTCAGCTCCACGGGCATGGCCCTCCATCCTGTATTTATTCCTGTGATGAGAAGCTGAATTTTTCAGCATCATTACTCCAGCCTTCAGTATCACATGATCCTTCAGAAATCGATTTGGTGCTAAAAATGTTGCATAATATTTTTGTGGAAACCATGATGCATGTTTTTCTTAGATGAATAGAAAGTGAAAGATGGAAAGAAAAAAAAACAGAATTTATTTTAAATCTTTTTTTTTTTTTTTTAACAAAGCCTTTACCCTTTTGATCAGTTTAATACATTCTTGCTGAGTGAAAACTTTCAAAAATGATAATACAATTATATAATACTGACCCCAAAAAGTTTGAACTGAAATGTTAATATTACATACAAGTATGCAATAATAAATATTGCTGTTTCTATATAATGCGTGTTATGTAAATGGTTACATATATATACAGTATAGATTTGTTTATGTTTCCCTGCAAAAACCTCACTATTTTAAAATGTTATATTATTTATCTTTATTGTTGCAGAATTTTCTTGAAAGAGTCTTAACATCTCTTAAAATTCTTCATATGTTATATGTATATACATACATAAAATAGTGTTCATTAGTGCCAGGTGTGTTTTCATTTCCCTATTTGCATGTGATTCATTTGACATTCTGTTCCATCCATTTCACTGTAAAGTGTTGAGACCTGTGGTGTCACTCTGGCCACTGGAATATCACATCTAAGGTTGTGATTTCTCTATTCATTCTTATTTAAAAAAATATATATATGTCAGATTATGCCATTTTTTTTTTTTTTTTTACAGGTGTTCAGACTGGTGACATCAACACTTTACAGACAGCATCAAAACGATAGAGCTGTTTAGGAGCGACTAGGCAAACAGTTAATATTTTTAAGGTAAACAGCATTTTCTTGTTTAATACAATTACAAATGTCTGAAAAAAAAATATCATATAGTTCTACAAATAGAGCAGCATTTTAATGCAGATAATCGCTGTATTTATATTTGTACCTATCTAATGCATAATTTGATATCTACATTTTTAAGTGTAACTTTATAGCATTCTTTAATGATTCTTTAATAGAAATTAGTTAATTTATTTGTACATGTACATCAGTTATTTGTCAAACATAACAACATAAACATGGTTCTGTATAGAACCATTGGCTCAATTTTCAACAACCCTTTACGCCACAAAGGTTCTATGTATGGAGAAATGCCTTCAATTATTGCATAATACTTTCATGTGTATCTGGTTATTTCAATTGTTTCTAGTGATAAGGTATAAACAAGCTGTTCATAAAATAAAACACATAAAATGATCCCCTGATGGAACCCCAAAAAGGTTAAATGAAGTGCCTGACAGAACCCTTTAAGGTTCTATATAGAAAATTTTCTTCTAAGAGTGTTTATGTGTTTCTTATTATTTTGGATGTCAGGTAAAAGAGAACGCAATGGATGTTTTTAATACATCAGAAAGCAGCATCAACAACAATACCTCCATCGATATTTACACTGCCGGACGGATCTTCAGCCTCATTTTTGTGCTTCCTGAAAACTCTTATGTGATCTGGCTCATCGTCACAGGAGCGGGAAATGGAGCCGCATCCGAGGTCTTCAGCCTCAATCTGTCCGTCTGTGAGATTTTCCTCTGTCTGCAGTCTTTTTTGTATCTATTTCTCAACACTTTACCAAGTCTCTGGCTTGTGGTGGTTGTGACATTCCTAACAGGCATTCCCTTCACTGGTCGTCCTCTGTTTCAGTGTCTGATCTGTGTTGAGCGTTACCTGGCAGTGGTTCATCCTGTAACTTTTCTGAAGTACAAACCTCTCAGATATAGATTGATCTGCTGCACTGCGGTCTGGATAATTATTGTTTTGTCCTGTGTGTTTACCGTTGCTAATATAATTAATATGTATGTTTTCATTTGGTTCTGCTTGTGTCAGGCACTGCTCACATTTTCTGTGAAATTATTCTGCTGTTTGGCTGTTCTCAGAGCTCTGAAGCAGTCAGGACCAGGAGAGAGAGGGAGGGGGAGAGAAAAGGAAAACCACATGAAGAGAAAAGCGTTTAATACCATTGTACGGATTATGATGGCACTTCTTTTCATTTATGCTGCATATTTGGTGGCAGGATTAATCTATGTTCTGACACAACAGTTCATTCCAATGCTTTGGACTGCTGGTCAGTTTTGTTTTATTTTAGGTGGTTTGGTTCAGCCTCTTCTCTATCTCCACAGGACTGGGAAACTACCTTTTTGTAAAGCACTGTAGTTCTGTTAATGCCTTGGCATATATGCATGTTCAGATTTTTTTTAAAGGGTTACTTCAGCGATTTAGCATTACGCTTTGTATCAGTAGAAACCCGGTAGTATATTAAAATTATGGTACTTTCCCCCCTCATATACCCCTTAGACAAGAGAATTATGCATTTTATTTCTGGAAAAAATCCTCAGATGACTCAAATATCATCATTTTGTATAATCTGAGGATTTTTTTGGCCAGAGGCATAGACTGTAAAAAAAATATGGACGTAGTGTCTGTGACGTCACCCATAGGATTCTGATGAGCTGTTCTGAAGCGCAAAGTATGGACGAGATAGCCGTTGCCATCTTGGCAGCGCGTCATCGCGTGTCATTCCCGGAAAACAGAAAATGGGCAAAAAGGCGTGACGTGGGCGGAGCTTAAGTGATGCAATGACTAACAGACAGCAGATAAATGGCTATCCACCTGTCACTCGAAGTGACCACACCCTTAATTATGCAGAACTTTAATGCTTTATATAATGTAAACGAATGCGTTATAAAAAAATTGTACCCCCCTCACAGTTGTCATGAAGGGCAAAATTAGCCGTATAGACCAAAACCACAATTTGTACCAGGCTGTAAACATGTTTTATTCTGCTGTAAAGTTGGCCATTTTAACATGGGGCTCAATGAGATTCTGCTCCCTTCTGGAGCCTGTCACTAGCGGCCAGTCGATGAATTGCAGTTTAAGGCACTTCCGTATTAGCTTCAAGAGAAACTGCGGGAGGTTGCCGCTTGGCCAGAGGCTATAGACTACAGCCAGTAGAAGGAGCTAGTTCCGCATGTTTTCAACCCGCCCATAGGGGAGAGATCTCACTCACAGTATGTAAATACGCACGGCCACTCTGATCGGGCATTAATAACGTTTCAACTTTCCAATTAATTCCTATGAAAGTTAAGCTTCCATAGGCATGATCTGAAAAAGCGCCAGACTGGATACGCGCTCTCGTGACGAATGAAATCTGTTCCGTGCCTTTCGTTCAGATTTTAATTGTAGTGTCTATTCTCGAACTGAACGCAATTATTGTATTATTATGAAGATCAAAACGACGGTGGGGGCAATGTAATGGTGGGCAAGTAATAACCAATAGCCGTGGCTTTGGGAGTGGCCTCGTAAGGCACCAAATTCAAAAATGATTTCACATTTCTACTACTTAAATGACCCAGTTTCAATACACATTCATCTTCCCAGCGCTGAAGTACCCCTTCAATTGAAAGTTAATGTGTAACATCATTGTGTGCATCATTGCTTTCTCAATGAATGAAATACACTCACATGTGTAGTTTGCTTCCTGAGTAAATAAACCACAAAAGTCTCTGTGAAGGAATGTTTTTATTTATTTGTATTTATTTTTATATAAAACATTCACACATCTTACATTATTTGTATAGTTTCACATATTTATATATACAATACCTATGTTTCTGAGTCTGTAGAGTATAGTCACTAAAATGTACACTGACAATATTTTATCTGTTAAACTGAAATAAATTTTATGTTGTAACATCTAAATTAACTAAACGTATTCATGACAAAAATATGATTGAAGCATCATACGGTTATAAATTTAAGTAATTTTAAGGGTCAAACCAGGTTGGACTAGTTTGTTAACCCTTAAACAGTTTACATATCCTGAGGGATTAGTAGTTCAGAAGAATAAAAAGGTAAAATCTACATGAATGAATGTTTCGCCAATCATTATTACATATTCGGGTCTTTAGGGACGCGCATCTTTATCCAAAGCCGAGTGCACACGGTGCGATTTATAATAGTCCTTTACGATTGTTCCTTGTTAGACTGTACGGACATGATCCCCGCTGTAAGCCATGTCACACTGTAATATCTAAGTTGTCAATAATGTCAGACTGTACGATAGTCAAGGCCCACGCACACAATAAAACTCGTTTTATATCATTGATCAATGACGTGTTCGTGACAGCATTACATGCAGGATTTAAATGGTGACTACAAAGAAATCTCAAGTGCTCATATTGGTCGTAGTTTGTCTTGAAAAACGAAGATAATTTGACGGTCGTCGTAGGAGAAGTCACACTGCAGGATTGTGCGGCAAATCTTCGGACACTGCCAGAATTTCGTCTGAGGTAAAATTTGATCGCAGCGGTCATTAATCGGCTGCCGGTAAACATGTCAAACTAATGATCAAAGACTTTAGATTTTAGCCTAGGATCAGAGGAATCTTTTAGGATTTGCAAAATTTGTCTCAGGCGGCCAAATTGTGGCCAAAATCGCACAATCTGCACCCAGCTTAAATGTATAACTAACATGAACTAACCATAAGCAGTACATTTGTTACTGTATTTGTTCATCTTTGTTAATGTTAGTTAATATAAAATACAGCTGTCCATGGTTTGTTCATGTTAGTTCACAGTGCATTAACATATTAACAAGATTTTAATAACATATTAGTAAATTACGAAATAATTAACATTAACAAAGATAAATAAATGCTTTATAAGTGCAGTTCATTATTAGTTCATGTTAACTAATGTCTGGTCGTTAGTGACCCTATACAATTTTTTACAAAAAATGAATGGGAAAACAGGCATTATTTAATCATTTTAATTTTCCTTCTTTTTATATTGTTTATAATTAATTGATCAATAAATACTAAGAAGGTTGATGAATGAATGAGTAGGAGGGTTTGCTATGTAAATGCTCATTTTAATTGCTTTCTTCATTTTAAATGCAACAAAAGAAAGAAAGAAAGAAAGAAAGAAAGAAAGAAAGAAATAATTGTTATCACTGATATTTAAGTTCCATGGTGTTTGTAGATCAAATATAATCAGTACTGAAATTCACTGTTGTGAATTCAAAATATGTAATTTTGTGAATTCAAAATGTCAGCAAAATCAGGGAATTTCCTGTGCAGCAATCAGAATGAGTGTCCATGTAAACATATAGCTACCTCATGCTATAGATATTCTAAACATAAAGCTATCTCAATTGAATTTTCACTTTACTCTGATTTATATGATTACATTATCATTTTGGACAGGGTGTCTGATTAAAAAGTTTTTTCTTGTTTCATCTTAAAGTGTTACTTTAACATTAAAAAGGGCAAAAACATAACAATACATTAAGACTCTTAAAATGTAATAATTTTCTTTAAAACATCTCAAAATAAAAGATTGGGGTCACTATTATTTACAGTTAAGTCAGTTGCCTTATTCTTATGGGATATCGTCATGTTGTTTATTATATACAGATTTTATGTCAGAAAGTGTACACTGACTACTGACCAGAAAGTGTACACTGACCTGAGCAGTTCAGTATTTCAAGTTCCCTTTCAGTCGGTCACGTTCGACGTACCGACGAATTGGGATCACTTCAGAGAGCCCCTATCAGCTTCGAGATATGGAGAACAGGCCAATGGCCATTGGCGTGCGAGATTTGCATCTCGCGCTCCGCCCCGCACTGCAGGTATAAAGCGGAAGCGAGAGCAACACGCAGCTGTCATTCACTTCGGAGCTGAACTTGCGCTAATTCGAAGAATTACAATTCTTCAAATAGAGAATTTCGCTTATCAGCAGAGAGAGAAAGGAGGACGTGAGGATGTTCTTGTTAGCGAGACGGCACGGAACTGCGAGACCGCGTGCTCACCGCTGCAAGCATGCAGCAAAAAAACTGCTGTTCTCACAGCAACCAAACAATTTCTGAGTTGGTTCGGTGAGGGCGTTCCAAACAGTGAGTGCAGACACAGGCTGCACCTTTTCCCTGTGTTCTGCTGCGGTTATCCCTGGGTGCTTCAGCACTAAGAGCGTTTCCTCACAAAAGAGTACACGGGTGTGACACTGCGTCTTTCCACCCATTCCACCCGCGCGTTTCTGGATGCGGTCGTTCCCTATCACCTGCTGACGGTCACAATCGCTGCATCACGTACTTCGACGGATGGCCGGGTGACCTGAGGATTACGTTCAGGCCAAACCCACCGAGCGAACCTCCGATGGGCGTCCAGTGGTGACTTTCGGGGCTCCAGCGGGCGATCAGATGTCGATCGCTGCATCGGAGGGGGAGTTCCAGTCCTCTGGGGATGAAGATTCAGCTGTATTGCCTCCCTCTGGGAGAGTGCCAACGGTCGAGTCGGACCCGGAGTTGACGGCTATGCTTTCCCGGGTGGAACCCTCCACCACGTCCTGAGCCTTCTAGGTTGGATGATTGGTTTCTCGGGTGGATTGCGCTGGTTCTCAGCGTCCCGCCCCGGTGCCTTTCTTCCCGGAGGTGCATGAGGAGCTTACTAGGTCGTGGTCGATGCAGTTCAGTGCTCAGAACCGACCTAGTGGCTCCTCCCTCCTCACTACCCTCAACAGTGGACAGGCCAAGGGTTATGTGGGAATCCCACCAGTTGAGCGGGCTGTCGCAATGCAGCTGTGTCCAGTGACCGCTTCCAAATGGCGTGGTGGCCCGTGTCTCCCGTCCAAAGCCTGTAAGTTCTCTTCTGGTCTGACCACGAAGGCTTACAGGTCTTGTGGACAGGCCGCGTCTGCCTTGCATGCCATGTCACTGCTTCAGGTGCATCAAGCCCAAGCACTCATGGACATGCACAAGGGTAGGCCTGACCCAGAGCTCCTCCGGGAGCTCCGGACGGCGATGGACCTCGCCCTAAGGGCGACGAAAGTCACTGTTCCCGTTCCCTTGGTCAGGCGATGTCCACGCTCGTGGTCCAGGAGCGGCATCTCTGGCTCAACCTGGCTGACATGAGGGATACCGATAAATATCAGTTCCCGTTTTTCCTGTTTTTTTTAAGCTTTGATTGTGTTTACAGTGTGCAATATAACATGTGTTAATGTTTCGCGAGTAAAAAAACACAGTATTTTTCACACAATTTACTTATCTGTATACCGCTGTTTTCACTGTCCTAAAAACGGGCTTATGACTTCCTTGTTCTATGAAGTCCCTCCTTCAGAAAACGTAACGAGTTCTGATTGTGCCAGCGGTTCCTGTGTTGTGATCATAGGTTGTGATTAGACAGCAGCTTAGCGGTAAGGCCAGGTAAGGTCACGCCTCTTACCAGAGATGCATGCGCTCAGTGTTCGAGTGACGTTATTAAAGAAGGAAGTAGAGGGATGTAGTCCTAATCGGCCGTTCGCTGTAGGCTTTGAAAGGGGACCTCTGTTAAATAAAATATTTCGCTTGGCATTGAACTTTGAGCTTTATAATTTTACAGGTATTATTTATGCTCTAACAGCAACATTACACACTACACTGTAAAAAATGGCTGTGAAATCTACAGTTATTTACTGTCGATTTCACAGTAACAGTACTGTAAACGAGTTTTACAGTAGAATATTGTAAAGTTTACAGTAAGACCGTAAAAAACACAGTAGTCCAAGCATTACAGTTGACATCACAGTAGTCAAAGCATTACTGTAAAAAAATCACAATTTAGCCACTATAGTACTGTAAATAGTAAAGTAAACTACTGTAATTTTCCTTTTTTTTATCATATCTTTCTTTGTACCCCTTTCACATGGACGGCCCCAGATTATTGTTGTTCAGAATTCATTACCGGAATATGATATAAATACTCGATGGTGAGCTTTAAGTAAAAGTGTAATATTAATAAATTAAAATGTGTCATGTAACTTGTACTCTGATGCACCTGCTGCAGCTTTCTATTCCATACAATATATATTTTTTTAAGAATTCACATAAGATTCCAAGAATATTTTTTGTTTGTTTTGTTTGGTAAATGGGTGTTTGGGTGTAAATGGGTGTTAACAGGGCAATAAAATATTTGATAGGCCTTATCTTAAATTTCTCCAAAGTCTCCCTTGACATGGTTTAACAATATGCTTCATAAACCATAATTCTTTGAGATATCCTCAGATTTGAAATTAAGCATGACCATTGGTTATAAGTTGCAATAGTATATTCACATAATTATGTATATTACTATTAAAATATTAATATATTTTATACATTTAATAAATATAATCTTAATATTTGTTGTTTTTATTTTTGAGCTAATATATCTCAATATTAATAACATCTGATACATTTTGAGTTTTGAACTTCTACTTCGGAAGCAGGAGAGAGAAACGTGCAAGTTTCCAGAGCTGTTTCTGAGCTGCAGGGCGAAATCAAAGCGCCGGCAGAGTGGGCGGGGCTTACCCAGTCTAGAAAGATCTAGAATCTGTGGAGGAAAAAGCGCGAAAGAAGTGCAGCACTTGAATTTCTGACACGTCGTCAGTGACAGAAAAGTTCCGTTAATTCTCAAATGTACGTTTCTTTACACACTTTGTTTCTTTACACACTTTGTTTCTTTACACACGCTTTGTCTTGTGGTTGTATTCATTTTGTTTTCGTCTTTGTGTTGATTTCTTTAACTTTTTGCCTGAGAGGAATTCAGCGAACACGTTTCCGTGAGAGCTCCGACGGAGACGTTTTCACAGCCTGTAACGTTAATGTATTTTTCCCACCCATGGCCTCTGCCGAAGTTTTCATCTTGGAATCGCGGATCCTTCAACTGCTTATCGGGACTTCCAGAAAATCAGTAAGTAACTTTACTATCACTACTAGGGGCAAAAAATAAATAAATTCAGTGCCACACCCTTGCCAGGCTGTGGAAAGCCACATTAACTTATACAGACAGCGCTAGGAGTACGTTAACGTTATAACCAGTTAGCTTGCCATCAAAATGAATTAAGTTAACTTACACGTGGAAGCACTGTAATGTTCATTTCACCACAGCTTCAATTACTGCATAATTATGTAACGTTACCTCTCTCAATTTCTCTTGAATTTGTTGGTGTCCAGGGCTCGACATTAACGCTTGTCTGTGAAAACAACACTCTTGTTATTTTTCCCCTAGTTATTTTTTCTTTTGACGTTTTAACCAGGATACTTGTCCGTCGGGCAAGTAAAATTATTTTTCACTTGCCCCTTCAAAAAAATCCACTTTTTCCGGACAAGCTGATTTTTTTGAAGGGGCAAGTGAAAAATAATTGTACTTGCCACTTGCCAGACGGACAAGTATCCTGGTTAAAACGTCAAAACAAAAAATCACCAAAGTGCAATAATGATTCTGCATTCAGTTAGTGTAACGTTAAGTGGAGATTGATAGTGGATAATATAAAACGAACTGACAAGGTTGCGCTGTTGAGGCTCGCGCAACCTCTCGAGGAGAAAATCGAAAACAAATGAGCACCACTCATACAAAGAAACTCAGTTAACATACACGGTTAAAATTGTGTAGTTTCTATATTTATAACATATGATACAGTTAAGCAACATTACACTAACAAGAGTGTTGTTTTCCTGAATATCATCACGACTGAAAATGACTGATTTCATACGCCAGTTCCATAAACAATTATTTAACATTAAGTCACTTACATTTTAGATGCAATATGGACTGTTTTTTGTTCTATTTCAGCAGCGAAAATAGCTCCAAACAAATATCACAGCAGAACCGCATCTCACTGCAACAGTGTGAGTTAGTGAATGATTCAGCGTTTTAATGATTCGGTTGAATCAAAGGTTCAATGACCTATTCGTAAACGACCGCCAAATTCTTGAATGAATCAGTCGTTTGAACGAATCGACTCAATGACTCACTCATTAAGACGGTAACATGCTGCCACCTACTGGTGGTTTAGTTTCATCTTTCCAACATTTCTTATTTGTACACATTTAAAAAAAAAAAAAAATCCATAACATTATTTAATGCAGTTGTAATTTTTCAGTGTAAATGATTTAATTTTATTGGTAACAGCCTATAGTGTCTTATTCTAATTTAATTTATAGATCAAATTTAAGAATATAAAAGGAAATCTGAAGCATATCCTATATTTAATAAGATTATGGAAAAATGCCCTTTATAAAAAGGTAAAAATATCACAAATAGGCATATTTAAATGTGTCAAAGCTGATTAAACACTGGTGAGAATATTGCTTCAGAATAGATTATATTTACAAAAAAATCCAGACAAGCAAATGTTTTACCCAGACAAGTGAATGACAGATTCACTTGTCCGAAGGACAAGCGTGTGAAAAGGCTTAATGTCGAGCCCTGGTGTTTTTGGGACAGTAATGTGATATAATCTGCCAAGTCTAGGTCGTCCATTTGTGTAAATGGGGTCCATTGGGATCCCATTGCGCCTCTAGTCGACCTTCGAAGAGGAATGGTAAACAAGAAAGTAACGTTACACTGCCTTGACTAACTCCTGTTGAGATGTGAAATGCCTCTGTCAGCTGGCCTTTATGTATGATTCTACATTGCTCACTGCACTTACAGTTATTTATTAATGTGTACATATTGTCCCATCCCCTAACTCCTATACTCATATTCATAGGTTTTTAGTCAGGATTAATCCTGACTCCAACAAGTGCACTGCCAAGGAGCAGATGAGCAAAACGACTGGGAGAGTGGTGAAGCGGAAGACTTCATACATGAACCCCCATGTAATCTCCTTCATCAGGGACTTCACAGAGTTCTATTTGCTAACTGACTAGATACAGGTGAGGTTCTGATAATAGCTTTAATAATAATTATAATATAATTAATAATATAGGTATATGTGGGTATAATATGATTAATCATAGTTTGATAATAATAATAATTATTACGATGCACCGATACCGGTATCGATATCGGGCCGATACTGAGCTCAAAGTACTCGTACTCGTAAAAATGTTTTTTTTTTACTCCAATACCAACAACCGATACCAGGCGTGTAAACAGTGTTTGTGTTTAGAAAAAGAAACACTGACAACAGAGGGCATAATGGGGATAAAAAAGGCAGTCTATGAAGTAAATCTATCTTATTAGTGGAATATTAAACAAAATATAGTAACATAACTAGGGGTGCTCCGATTGATCGGCATCCTATCTCGATCGGTCGATAATCGCTTTGGGATGATTGATCGGCGGTCTCTAAAAAGGCCGATCTCATGAACCGATCTCATGCTGACGACACATAAAACCCGCACCTGCAGTGAGAGCTAGGGCATGATATGCAGCGACACCGTCTCATTCTCTTTCCAGCGCGGGTAAAATAATTATAATGCTGAAGGTGAGGTACAATTCATATTTCTATTAAATAACTTACGTCTCACAGAAAGTTTTCAAATGACTGCGTAAGTTCACAAACAGCGCGAGTGAATCACCGCGTGCGCGCGCTCTCTCTCCCTTTCAAAATGCTCAAATGGCTTCATATCATCGCATCTGCACTAAAATCAAGCTGCACAGTTGACAGGATTTGCCACTTGCACAATCGAGGCAGTGTCGCATCGTCACTAAAGTTTATCATTTGCATTTATTTTTAAGTCTTGCCAGTGTTCAAACCGCTCAGCACTCGCGCGCTCTCCAGACCGTGAGCGCGCGCCCACACACACACACACACACACACACACAGGCCATCTCACAAAAAGCTTGCGAGAACAAATTGCGGTGAAATGGTCAGATACACACAAATGTATGTACTAAATTATCGTCTTGACGAGTATGCACGTAAACCCCGTCGTGACTCGGCAGTGAACGTTTGTGCAACTGCATGTAACTGTAACCGTGTTTACTCTTAAAGTGACAGCTGTCGAATAAACTGCTGCTGTCTCTGAGTTTCTGTCTTGTGGTGTTTGATGAACCTTTATGACACTCACTGCTCTTGAATGACTAACTTTTGCAACCTTAAGTGTAAGGATTAATCTAATTTAATTTATTCAGGGAAGACCAATATAAATTTACATTTGATTTCTTATTAAATGTCTTTAGTATTTCTTATCTCAATACTAATGTTAGACCTACCTGAAAATTGGTCTTTAAAAACAAAAATGCACTGCATGATCAAATATTTAGGTGAGATAATTATATACATTTATTATATACATTTATTTGGGAAAGATGGCCTACAGTAGCCTTAAGTTATCTCATTTTCTAAAATAAACACTTGGTGGTTCTTCAAGATCTTGACTCTAGCCTATTTCTACAGTTTTTTTTTCTCAATACAGTTAATTTAGAGTTAGTTTCATTTCTACAAATGGTGCAAACTCTGCAAGATTATAGATAAAAGATTCCCATTCCCCTGCCATTCTGTGATCAGCAGTGATCGGCAATCGGCAGATCATGATCTTGGTGATCGGTAATCGGTGATCGGCCCCAAAAATGCTGATCGGAGCATCTCTAAACATAACATTGGTTTGGTGCGTGAGCTGATAAGAGAAAAAACGTGTCGTGGATTGAGCGTGCAGCGGGACAGACGCGTGAGCTGGTCGAGTGCATCCGTTTAACCAGATGTCATTGGAAAGTTTGTAGTTCAGTCAGATGTAAATGGCAAAGAAAGGTTAACTGACGAGAGAGAGACTTGTTGATTGCTCTTGATTGACTAAATCATATATATGTAAAACATAAACTATTACCTTATTTATTAGGGCTGGGTAAAAAAATATAGATTTTTTTATTTTAATCGATTCTCATTTTTACAAAACTGACATTGATTCTTAAACATTTTCATTGAGACATCAGTAGCTATATTACTAATATCAGTTATACACGCCTTCATTCATAAAAATATTCCATTAACATGTAGGGGTGGGTACCGAAGCTGGTATTAAAGGGTTAGTTCACCCAAAAATGAAAAGTCTGTCATTAATTACTTACCCTCATGTCGTTCGACACCCGTAAGACCTCCGTTCATCTTCGGAACACAAATTAAGATATTTTAGTTGAAATCCGATGGCTCAGAAAGGCCTCCATTGGCACAATGGTACTCTACACTCTCAAGACCCATAAAAGGTACTAAAGACGTCGTTACAAAGTCCATCTCACTACAGTGGTTCTACAATAACTTTATGAATCAGCGAGAATAGTTTTTGTCCACAAAAAAACCCTTCAATAACGACTTACATAATGCTGACCGATTTAAAAACACGGCATCATGAAGCTTCGAAGCGTTATGAATCAATGAGTCGAATCATGATTCGGATCGCGTGTCAAATCGCCAAACTGCTGAAATCACGTGACTTTGGCGATCCAAATCGCTGAATCGACTCACTGATTCATAACGCTTCGAAGCTTCATGATGCAGTGTTTTGAAATCGGTCAGCACTATATAAGTCGTTATTTAGGTTTTTTGCGCACAAAAACTATTCTTGTCGCTTCATAAAGTTATTGTAGAACCACTGTAGTGAGATGGACTTTGTAACGACGTCTTTAGTACCTTTTATGGGTCTTGAGAGTGTAAAGTGCATTGTGCCAATGGAGGCCTTTCTGAGCCGTCGGATTTCAACTTAAATATCTTCATTTGTGTTCCGAAGATGAACGGAGGTCTTACGGGTGTCGAACGACATGAGGGCAAGTAATTAATGACAGAATTTTCATTTTTGGGTGAACTAACCCTTTAAAGGCGGCATGAAATCAAATTTTACAATTCGTATTTTTATATTACTATTGTACTGTTTACTATAACTGATTTATCTGTGCACTTCATTATTTTTTAAAAATTCATTTACCCTTATAATCTTTAATAAAATATGTTAACTTTCCCTCCCCCATCGAAACGACCTCTCTTCTCTCCCGGTCATGTGCTATGGCGCGAGGGCGGGGTTATCGCCCCGTCTCGTTTCTGCCCCGCCTCTCAGAAACATGTCACTGATCGTGGTTTGGTGCATTTTTCTCGGTATACACAATACCTTCTTCAAGAAGGACTTGAGGCAAAAAGAGAGAAATAAATGAGAAATAAAAGCTTTTTTTTTTTATGTAAAAATTACTCAATATAGTCGGACGAACAGCTTATCGTGACAACTCGCACTGAGGAATGCAGCGTGTGTGAACGCGCTTACGGCGCGCCCCCTTATAAGGGAGCTGAGAAAAAAGCTTTACAGAAATAAAGCCATAAAGGGCTTAAAATAAGTAAAATATGTAGCATAAACCAGCGAAAAGTGAGGAAATATGCTCAGTAACATTATGTAGAAAAGATTTAGAGAGAAAATACATTTATTTAAGAGATAGATCGAGTTTTTCTCCACAACTGAGTGCAAACTTCAAATCTGCCTCCATTTTGTTAGCAACGCCCAACTTCCAACGATCCAATCAATTCCCGAAGGATGAAATCAAGCCTCGCCCTACATTTTTTCTAATTTCAGAAGCCGTTTCACTCGGATATACGTCACAATAAGGAGAAAAAGACGATCTCAACTTCCGTTTCATGCCGACTTTAAACGGGCCCGGGGGCTGAATTTTGAAAGACCGCTGTATCGATAAGCTCAGACGTTATCGGTTCTGCTGTCGGTACTTAGAAAAATACATGTAATGTTATTATTGCTATAAAGATGTTTTTATCACGCCAGCCATTTCTATATACCATAATATTAAAGCATTTGTCTGTGATGCATTTTTGCTATTCGCAGTCCAAGAGAGAGAGAGAGAGAGACTATTGTGCGTCTAACATAATGACATGGTAAATGTGGCATCCTAATTATGAAAAACAAAAAAAACATGCACATTTCTGAAATTGACCACCACAAAATCAGTCATTTTGATCTCACAAAAAATGTATATACATACACACACACTACTGGTCAAAAGTTTGAGAACGGTAAGATTTTAAAAATGTTTTTAAAGAAGTCTCTTCTGCTCACCAAGGCTGCATTTATTTGATCCAAAATACAGCAAAAACTGTAACTGTAACTTTTTTTACAATTTAAAATAACTATTTTATATTTCAATATATATTTTAAAATGCAATTTATTTCTGTGATTCAAAGCTGAATTTTCAGCATCATTACTTCAGACTTTAGAGTCCTTTGTCAGACTTTTATAATCCTTCAGAAATAATTTTTCTACTTTCTATTTCAGATGAATGCTGTTCTTTAGAACTTTCTATCCATCAAAGAATCCTAAAAAAAGTTTAACACAACTGTGTTCAACACTGATAATAATCATAAATGTTTGTTGATCATCAGATCCTATATGAGAATGATTTGTGAAGGGTCATGTGACACTGAAGACTGGAGTAATGATGATAAATTCAGCTTTGATCACAGGAATAAATTACACTTTACTATATATTCACATAGAGAACAGTCACAACAGAACTGTCACAATATTACAGCTTTTTTGTATTTTTAACAGGGCTCTGAACCGGTTCAAGGAACGAAAACCGGAAACGAACGAAATTTTAAGAGGAACAAAAACGGAAACGAAATCAAAATCAATTTGAATCGTTCTGAACAGAAACGTTAATTTGAAATGACCATTAACCGGTTAATAACGTTATTTTATCGTTCTCTTTAATATTTTAATTTGGCAGTGACCAATCATGAAATGAGTAGTACAGCATGTGACGTTGACGGATCAAGCGTGAGTGAAATGCCCGCGCAGTGTGAGCGCGCATTTTCATGCCTCAAGTACATTTCTTTCCCCGCTGAGGTCTACAATGAATGTGCAGGTATTGAAGGACATTCTTTTCGAACGTTTAAATAAGCAGTACGGACTTTAAGCTCAAATAGACTGATTTAGGATAGTTTATGGATTCCGTTTAAGCCTATCCAAGTAGGCTATAGCATCTATCAAACATTTTTCCTATAGTCTTTCAGATTGCCAATACAGGACAGGTCAATGTTTTCTATATAGACGGTTGATGCTTCGTATTAAATGGTATGTTATATTGCATTAAATGCAAGCTTTATTAGCTGACTGAATTTGATTATGTGATGCAAGAACGTGTTGCGCAGTGTTTGCTTTGAAATTAGCAGTTGAAGGTGCATTAAAAGAGCAATGGTTATCCAGTTTATTTATTCTTTATTCATGCATTTTTTAAAACAAGTCGTGTTGAAAAAAAGTTATGTACAAAGAATGTTATCACTCTTCTGAAAATAATTCGGCATTAGAGGCCACTTTCGATTGTCTAACGCTCCATTAAAACAGGTCCGCTGTTTATGCCTTGTAATTAATGCATGTATTTCTGGTTTTAAAAATGTTATTAAATAAATATTCAAGTTTAATTACCATGTGTTATATTATTATTGAGTGAAAATAAGTCTATTTATACATATTTGTTTAAAATGTATACATATTTGTTTAAAGTATAGGCTTAATTAAATAACGTTATTAACCGGTATTTTTTCATATCAAACCGTTTTCGGAACAGTAATGTTTATTGAGGAACGCAAAAACCGAAACGCTATAATATTGATTCTGCTCGGAGTGAACCGATTGATATTTTTTTCCGTTTTTAAGCCCTGATTTTTAATAACATAAATGCAGCATTGGTGAGCAGAAGAGACTTCTGTAAAAACATTAAAGAGCACCTATCATGGAATTTTGAAATGTACCTTTCATGTAGTGTGTAACATAGATCTAAGTGAACAAAAACATCCTGCAAAGTTTGAAATATGATAGTGCACCGTATATATATAGTTATTTTCTTTCAAAAGTAAGAGTCGACTCTGAGTCATTTTTAAGAATCGTTAGAAGACCGAAGCTTTTCCTCTGACTAGATGACGTCAACTTGTCAAGTTATTTGAATACGATACGCCCACTTATTGCGCTCCAAGACGCCAGTGAAAACTAGAAAACATCATGGCGACGAGACGCTGTGTTCTGAAGTGCGACTCAAAAGCAAACTTTTTTGATGAGCATTTGAAGACTAAGTGGCTTGAAGACAAACCATACATCGTCGCGATTGTGTGTTTATTAGTCTTCAAATGTCTCTATTTGCATGTTTTGCGATCTCAGGAAGCTTTTATTATGGACTTCTATTATGGCACATGGTATCTTCTTCGTCTGTCTGTACCATATATGGACTACATGTGCACAGAGCGCTCTCCGGCTGCCAGGATGAATTGAAAACAACACATAAGAGACATCTGCGCATTTTGAGGAAGTAATGAATAAAAAATACATGAAAAAAAATTTGACACAGACATATGAGAATCTATCAATATGTCTCCTCATCTGCACACTTTTGAACTAAAATCCCTGAGGGATGTTGATTTGTTGCGAGTCTTCGTGAGGAGAATAGAGGAGTTTTTTTATGAATGAGAGCAGCTGAGGCTCATATTACAATCAAACGGTACCGACGCGGTTTTCATATTCATAACTCCTGACACATATTAACAAATTACTGTCACTATAAGACTTTGATGGGCTTTCCGTTTCTGAAAATATCTGCACAGACTATACCAATCACAACTGACTGGGTCATCGGACCAATCACCGCAGATTAGCGTCAAGTAAAGGCGGGGTTTTGAAAAGTGAATCACTAAAGGAATCATTTGAGAATCGCTGTCAAAACAGGTAAAAATAAATGTATATTATAAGAAAACTAAAGTCTTTTATGTCATTGCATGCATGCAAAACTGTTGTTGGCGACTTCTAAAACAATATTTGGAACATTTTAAATGCCATAATAGGTGCTCTTTAAAAAATCTTACCGTTCTCAAATATTGACTGGTAGTGTGTTTGTATATTAATCCTGGTGGGATTGAGCTATGAGTAAGTGCAGGTTTACTAATACTTTGTTCAATTTGAATTAATTAATTTGCTTTGCAAGTAATTTTGTGATTCTGCATTTCCTTTTGTTCGTTTTTTTTTAAATTGCGTGATATAGGTCTTAAATTTAATTCATAATGGTCTTGAAAAGGTCTTATAAAGTCTTAAATTTGACTTGGTGAAACCTGCAGATACCCTGATAAAGAGAGCGCCTATTTTACAATTTTATCTGCCGTTTTCAGAGTTGTGAGATCCAGGCGATCAGCGGGTGTTCAGCGCTCGTTAACCCCGCCCAGAGCAGCCTTTCCTCAGCTAGTCCTTCTGCCGTCTGCCGCTGGCTCGGATGTCTCTGAGATATGATTCATCTTGTGTAGATCTAACGGCCGATCTTTGGTACCCGAGCAGTGTTCTTGAAAATAACGATTTTACAGACACGGCATATTTAAAACACGACATTGAGTGTGAGTGATTAACTCCCGTCAAGCCAGTCACAACGAAAATAGTCTGCATGAAATCTACGGTAATCTGCAGGAAGCGCAAAAAGACGGGCTTTGAGGTGTTTTTCATTCAGCGAGTCTTCAGTACCTTTCAATAAAAAAAATACGATATAACACCTTTTATTTTCTTCTCAAGTAAAAAAATTAAGATGTCCTTAAGAAAATATTTGAGAACTTCTTGAGAATTTTTCAAGAATTGCACTTAGGAACATTCTTACGAACTTCTTAAGAATTTTCTTAACTTCTTAAAAACTTACTTCTGAAATTAGAGCCCTGAATATTTAAAAAAAAAATCGATTCGTGGTCCCTAAGAATCGATTTTGAATCGACCACATTTTAAAAAACGATTAATCGAAAAATCACAATTTTTTGCTCAGTCCTATTAAAGGGGCTATATGCAACTTTTTCCCCAAAATAAACGTAACAATAGCCTTTTTATTTTACCATTTATGACTCAAACATCTCCTGATGAGCATACTGACACCTTGTCCGCTCACAGTGGGTGCACCTATAAGCCTGTATCCTATTTTTCCTATTTTCTGGCGGGTCGTCTTTTCCCGCGCTGTCTGCAGATGTGACGTCACCACCGCTGCGAGAGCGAGCAGAAAATAAGAGCAGTTCTGTTTTTTGGCCACAGGTGTCAGTCGCGAGTTTAAATTTCAGAAAAACGCATATAGCCCCTTTAACATACAGCCGTAAAACTTGAAAATCAGTGTTTCCCACACATAGACTAATTTGTGGTGGTGTGCCACAGAATCAACACCGGCTGCCTGCCACATTGCGTTTCGTTATTCATTTAAAAAATATTAAATGGTGTTAAAAGAAAATGAATAACTTTCCCTCCATTTCTCTAAGCCGCCAAAACAAATTTTTGTCCCGCTAAAGCCATTTGAACGGTGTAATGTAGATGACTGCTGCACTTGACAGGACGCATGTTACTGATAGAACGAGCAGAGAGAGAGAGCCCTGGCCGCGCGCGCACTCTCACAGTCGTCAAACTGTCTTGCTCGCTCTCACTCCCTCAGGCATATTAATCAAAATCAATTGAGAATTGACACGATGGTAAAAGATCGGAAGACCGAAGTTCATGTCGAGCATTCAGAGATTTTGTTTTTCCCTGAATTACCGCTGGGTGTGAATTGTGCCAAAAAAAAAACGTTGCCTTATGTACTCTGAAAAGTGTTCCGCATCAGCTGAAATAAAAATACACTTTCAATTAACAAACAAAAAACTATCCTGTGATGAAATGTTACCTGTGTTGACAAAAATCTTGTGCAATGTCCTAAACTCCCGGGATAATAAAACGTGTGCCATAGTCCGCTAATGACACATCCGATCCTCGAACTAATGACTCCTTTGAACCGATTACATTTAATGAATGGTTAAAACAACTGATCTGTCCAACACTGAACTCATGAGTCGTCTGAATCGGTGTATAACAAAAATTGGTACACTTTACAATATGGTTCAATTTATTAAACTCTAGTTAACTACATTAGTTAACATTAACTATTAATAAACTGCACTTCTACAGCATTTATTAATCTTTCCAAATGTTAATTTCACCATTTACTAGTAACCTACATTATTTAAATAAAAAGTTGTATATGTTGTAAGAACACTCCACTCCACTTTTTTTGTAAATAGGCTCATTTTACAACTCCACCAGAGTTAAACAGTTGAGTTTTACCGTTTTCGAAACCATTCAGCCGATCTAATGTGTTTTCTTCTTTAATTTCAGGGCTCCAACTAGGATTCTAGGTCTCCAAGGTCAGGGCATGCAAGAGGCCATAGACCTTTGTCAAGTTGCGGGGAAGTTTATTATCCTTTCTGTTTTAAATGTTCATGCAAATGTTAAATATTAATTTTTTGTAATGTTTTAATGTTTTTTTTTATTTCAATATTACCATAGTGTTATTTATTGCTCTTTAGAATGTGGTAATAATCAGTTATTTGCACAGCTTCAAAGTAGTAAAGTTTTTGACCATATTTTATCAATTTGCATTATTGTTCTGTCATAGTAACCAATCATGCGGAACTAGTGAATGAACTAGTAACAGTTTGCTCTGTAACTTTACAAAACTTGTAATGAAATAGCCTCGTTTTGTAAAAATTTCTTCAGTCGTAAATTAAATTTAGCAACAGTAGAATAAGCGGATAATAGACTTCATGCCATTAGAAATTACAAACATATAATGTGCGTTAACTTTAGATGGTATAATGGCATGTTGTCCAATGTCCATTATCCCTGTATGTTGTACCTGTTTTGTCATTCCTGTTCACCAAATGTTTTTAAATAAATAACTGTTAACAATTTTCTTATTGTCTGCTGTTGATTGCAATGTTTTAGAATATGGGTGATTCTTTTAATGATGGCTAATATTAAATCACACTGATACAGTATTTAAATTGTACAGTGAGAAACTGAATTTACAGTGATTAACTGTTATCTACTGTTTATAGTACTGTATTGCATACAATACATAAAAAACAGTGCTTAACTGTTTTTTGTATGTAAAAAAACTAAAATTAATATTTTTTTATTTCACAGTAAATACACAAAATACTGTAAATGGAAGTACAGTACCCTTACTGTAAAACGTATTCACAGTAACTTACTGGCAACAATTGGCCAGTAAGTTACTGTAAATACAACTAAAATCACAGTATTTAATTGTTTTTGATTTCACAGTATATACATAAAATACTGTAAATGGAAGTACAGTACCCTTACTGTAAAACGTATTCACAGTAACTTACTGGCCAATCGTTGCCAGTAAGTTACTGTAAATTTTACGGTAAATTTTTTACAGTGTAACTAAAGTTTGAAAAATGGGATCACGAAGAACAGGACCTTTAACATATTTTAATGACAGCATATTTATCGATCAAAAAGGAATTATTTTATTCAGCAAAATAAACAGAAAATAGTTCAAACTATGCTAAAGTGATTGTTTTGAACAAGTATTAACTTAGACATTATTAAAAACATATTAGTTTAGCGAAAGTATTTGTATCAATAGTTAAATTAGGAAGCATGGCATATCATTCCACTGTTACACGGATGATACCCAGATTTATGTCCCTCTTAAAAAGAATGACACTGTCAGAACGCTACTCGAGTGTCTTGACGACATAAGGCCTGGATATCTATTAATTTTTTAAGTTTTAATGCAAATAAGAGGTGATGGTTTTCGGTGATTCCACTGGGACCCCTCCTGTTGAATTGGGTGCCAACCATCATAAACCTAGGGGTTAAAATGTATTCTGATCTTAAGCTCGACAGTCAGATCAGGGCAGTCGTTAAATTGAGCTTTTTTCAATTGAGGCAACTGGCCAAAATAAAGCCGTTTCTTCCGAGGCAACACTTTGAGACCTTTGTTACCACTTGGCTGGATTACTGTAATGCACTGTATGTGGGGGTTAGTGGGTCTTCTGTCGCCCATCTCCAGTTAGTGCAAAATGTTGCAGCGCGTCTTTTAACTGGAATACGTAAACACGAGCACATTTCGCCCATTTTAGCCTCACTCCACTGGCTGCCTGTACATTTTAGGATCCATTTCCAAATTATTTTATTTGTTTTTTAATCCCTATATGGTCTTGCCCCACTACATCTCTGAGCTGCTACACCCTTATACACCCGTTCTCTCAGGTCAGCTGATCAACTGCTCCTGAATGTGCCCAAAACAAAGCGTAAGCTCAGAGGGGGCCGTGAATTTGCTGTATGGCTTCTAAACTTTGGAATGATCTGCCACTGCCCAGACAGGCCTCTTCGCTGTCTATTTTTAAACTGCGTCTTAAAACCCACCTTTACTCCTTGACCTTTGACACCTGACATTGACATTTTGTTTTATTTTATTGTTTTAATGGCGGTTTTATTTGTAGTTATGGAGTTATGGATTTATTTTTTGCTGTACAGCACTTTGGTCCACTTTGGTTGTTTTAAAGTGCTTTATAAATAACATTTGATTGATTGAATGATTGATTGATTGATTGATTGATTGATTGATTGATTGATTGATTGATTGATTGATTGATTGATTGATTGAATGATTGAATGATTGATTGATTGATTGATTGATTGATTGATTGATTGATTGATTGATTGATTGATTGATTGATTGATTGATTGATTGATCAATACTGTGCGCCTTTTGCCCTATGCTGGTGAGCCTTTTACCCCATTTGTGGGGTAAAATCCCCCCTCCTCGACACCCCATACATTTTTAAGATTTTTAAATAAAATAAAACACTTTTATGATTTATTTTCACACAAAATCTGTTGCTCCATAAATGTTCAATACAAACATATATATTATTCTGTATATCATACATTATAGGAGTAGAGAAAAGCACATTTTTCTTAAGGTGTGCCTTTAGCCCCCTTGTACCCTACACATTGCATTTCAATGAATGAAAAAGTTATCAATATCTGAATAAATAGAAATACATTAAGTGTAAAGTGTTAACAGGACATTTGAACAGAAAGATAGTTTTCCAGTCCTGTGGAGAAAGAGAAGAGGTTGAACCAAACCACACAGAGTAAAACAGACATGACCAGCAGTCCAGAACATTGACATAAACTTGTATGTCAGAACATAGATGAGTGCTGCCACCAAATATGCAGCATACGTGACTACCGTTGCCATTAAAATCATAACAATGACGTGAAATGCTCTTCTCTTTATGAGGTTTTCCTTCGCTTTATCTCTCCGTTTCTCTCCAGGTCCTGACTGCTTCAAAGCTCTGAGAACAGCCAAACAGCAGAATAATTTAACAGACAAAGCAAGTAGAGCCTGAAACAAGTAAAAGCACATGAATAAATAGAACTGATTTGGAACAACATCAACACCGGCAAACACACAGGCAATAAAAATCACTAGCCAGACAGCACTGGAGCAAATCACTCTATATCTGAGAGGTTTGAACTTCAGAAAAGTAAAGGGATGAATGACTGCCAAGTAGCACTCAAAACAGATCACACTCTGAAACAGAGGACGACCAGCCAGGGCAACACCTGACAGAAATTTCACAAAAGGATCAACACATGGAAAAGTGCTGCTCAGTAGAGACAAAAAAGACTGCAGACAGAGGAAAATCTCACAAACGGACAGATTGAGGCTGAAGAACTCTGATGCGACTCCATTTCCCGCTCCTGTGATGATGAGCCAGATCACGTAAGAGTTTTCAGGAAGCACAAAAATGAGGTTGAGGATCCATCCGGCAGTGTTAAAATCGAAGGGTGACTCGGTATCCTTTGTGTCATTAGTTGTGGTGTTGCTGGAAGAATATTTTTTGGACATGGCAGAAATATCCATTTGTTTTCTCTCCTTTTACCTGATGTCCAAAATAAGATAATAGAATTGGTCAATAAACATTATAGTACACTCTTAAAAGTAAAGGTTCTTTATCGGCATCTATGGTTTTAACTAACAACTAACTTTAACAATGAGCAATTTGTTACAGTATTACAGTTGTTAGTTCATGTCATGTCAGGTTAGTTCATGTTATCTAATGCATTACTGAAAAAACAATTCTCATTGTTAGTTCACGTTAATTAATGTAGTTTACTAATGTTAACAAATGGAACCTTATTGCAAACTGCAATTTCAGAGTCACTTTAAAAGTTCTACAATTGAGTACATATTTAAATGCCCTTGATTAATAACTAAGATTAATAATTAAAGATCTACTTTAAAAGATCACTTTAAGATCACATATTTAAATGTCATTGACTTATAGTTAAAGATTAATAATCTTCAAAGCTGGATAGACCTGCCACATACAGTAGCTTGTTATGTTGTATATCACAAAGCAATATTTAAGATAATGTAGTAACCACAAGTGTAGTTCATCACATTACTACATTACTTTCTACATTACTTTCTACTTCAAATATATTTTTGACAGTATACCTTTTGGTTAATATTTAACACAATTTTTAACAATGAGCATGAACCAAGACAGATTGTTCTGAGTTTCAATTTTTAGACCCTCAATGGCAATTTATTAATTACAAAGTAATTACTAAGCAATCAGAAGGAAAACCTGTTTACCTTGATGGAATAAACTGTTTTAGTTGATCTTAAACAGCATCAGACATGTGGCTTGACTGAACACCTACAAAGAATGACATACTCTGACTGTATATTTTTGAAATAACAATGTATAGAGAAATCATAACCTGATTTATGCTATTCCAGTGGCCAGATGGAAAAATAATTTTAATGGATGAACTAAAGGAATGTCACAGTAAATGAATCACATGCAAATACAAAGAAATGAAAATGCACCTGGTTCTAATGGAAACTATTCTGGAGACTGGCCCGTGTGGTCTGATCAAACAGACGAGCTACTGTAGCTCAAATTGCTCAAGAAGTTAATGCTGGTTCTGACAGAAAGGTGTCAGAATACACAGAGCATCGCAGTTTGTTGCATATGGGGCTGCATAGCCGCAGACCAGTCAGGGTGCCCATGCTGACCCTGTCAGCTTTGGACTTTAGACATGCCTATATCGGCATGTCTATTTGCATTAAGGCCACATGTCCACCAAAAAAGTTTTTTTTGCCACCTTCAAATGCTGGGTGCTCTGCTGAAAAGGCCTTGCTGTGAGTGCTTGAGAGCATTTTTTTTTTTTGCTTGCTATGATATGGAATATCTGCGTGAGTGTTATCTCATTTCACAGATAGTTTGTTTCTGTATCGATTCTATATAACAATTTCGATACAATGTAGTATTTGAAGAGTTTGGTTGCAAAACGCGATAAACGCCATTTTTTGACATTTGCATTTTATTATTGGAAATCAGTGTTCAGATGTACCTTAATCTATGTGTGAATTGCTGCCATTAATAAGATTTAAAAATGTACATTTTAAGCCTACTACAAAATGTATTTTTTCACAAAACGCGATATCCGCCAGCCCAGTTTCTTTACAAAGTGCGATATAACGGTTAGGCTATAGAACATTCTGGATGCTGCGCATCGTGCGCGAGCTCAGGAGGTCACGCGAGGAGAGAGTCACCGCCGGTGAAGTGCTCCGAGTTTGCTCAGTGATTTAACGATAATATCAAAACAAATAACATATTTTTAAAAAGAGGATTGCAAAACATTGATTCACTAGCTTTTCTTAATGGTATTACAGTAGTAGAATATAGCCAAAAGGTGGATATATAGCGTTTTGCAAAAAAAAAAAAAAAAAAAAAGTGGTTATGTTGTGTATGTTCTGGCCAAAACTAACTCAGAATCTTATTATTATTAATCAATCTTTGTATATACTATTCCATATATTTATGATGTATTGTTTTTTTAACCAATTTAAGATGTTTGACAATGTTAAGATAAATATGTTGCATTTTGGCATGGTTTTTGACTTATTTATGAACTATTTATGGACATAAAATTAAATAAAAAATATCCTGGATTTGAAGAATATTGTGTCCCTGGCCTTCACTGAGCTCAAGTAATAGTTTAATGTACAAAAAAAATGTGAATGAACTTGACTGTTGATGTCAAATAATAATGGCAAATAACCAATTTTCTCAAAATGGATATATCGCGTTTTGCAACCAAACTCTTCATTTGCTCTGGCTCTTGTTTTAAATTATTTTGTTCCGTTATTATGCTTGCTGTTGTCATCTGGTGACATTGTACAAGCAGAATGTGATGGTTGGTCTGTGTTGTATTTGTCCCGCCCCTCCTCCACTGTGATTGGACGGCTGAGTGACAAAAAGTGACAGTGATGAGCGCTGCGTTCAAAGTTGAACTCGGCGACTGGAGCGCTGGATGCTCAGCGCTTGAGCGTGAAATAGATGCTCAGTGCCTCGTTTTGAAAACAGGCGCTATATATATATATATATATATATATATATATATATATATATATATATATATATATATATATATATATATATATATATATATATATATATATATATATGTGTGTGTTTTTTTATTTTTTTTTACACAATTTTAAAACAAGAAGAAATCTAACCCAAAAAAACAATTTTTTTTTTTTTGTGCAATGGACCTAATTCATGAAACACGAGCAGAACGAATTTGTGTGTAAATCGTTCGTAAAGCCGCTATGACGTAAATTTTCGGATCCACGAAAATGTCCGTATTTTCAAAATGTTAGTTGGTACGAAAGAAATTTACACCTGCTCCCTACCACGAGTAAATGGTGTGTAAAACATTTGAACGTTCTGTGTTATAATTTAGGCAAACAGTTGACATTGCATTTTGATGCACTATGTACCATAATAAAATTTAAAGAGTTGATTTGCCCCGTCATTGTTTACTTTGTTTTTTTACTGTTCAACGTTGGGTAATAGGCAGCGCTCTTTACTGTCACTTTTTACCTGGCCGTCCAATCACAGTGGGGGAGGGGCGGGACAAAAACTACACAACCAATCATCCCACTTGTACACCGACTGGACAACAATATTGAAGTTAATATTGCTTTTTACTGCATTTTTTATATTCAGTAATTGTCTTGAAAATTAGATACTAGTAACACATTACTGCCATGGATATTCTGTATCATATTCATAGCAATCAAAGTATCTCAGATGGAAAAATGCTGCCCTTGCAAAGCGCTCAAGCGCCACCAGCTGCACCAGGCGTTTTTTTAGCTGGCTAAAAATGCTTGGATGGACACATGATCATTTAATATGTATTGCAAGGCATATGGTCAATTAGCATTTATGCAATATACTGGAGCCAAACCTGAGAAAGAAGTCCACGGGGTTCCACAGCGTTCCTGCACATGTCATTTGCAGTTGTAACTCATGGGCGGGGATTATGCTAGTTATGAATGAACGTGCACGTGCACCCTATTTACAAATGTTTGGAATTCATTATTATACACACGTTTAACTACCGAATCCGTGGTATACGGATTTTTATGTGCAAATTACTCAGAATTTGCTTATATATTTACGACCGTTTCATGAATGAGGCCCATTATGTGTATAACCCAATTGAAAACAATTGGATACGCCAGCCAGCTGCGTGAAAAAAGCCCGCCTCGTTGGCAGAGGCTATTTACACAAACTCCACACACTGACATCTGGCTGGGCAAGACAAAATTGCGGAAGATGCTGGATTGTTAACAAAAGCAACAGTGTAGGGGTAAGGTGTTTGGCAGAAGGTTTTGATGCAAATCGACTCAAGTTCAAATCTGCCTTTTGCAGAACTCAATCTACTCCCTTTTTTCTCATCACATGTCAAATCAGAAAGGCATTTATTTTCAATAAAAATACAGAAGATATTCGAAAAGTGGAAATAAAGTGTCTAACGTGGGTTTAATAATAAGGTGTTTATCAGTTTGTCTTAGGGGTAGGTGTAGGGAGGGCTTTATTGTCTCAATAAGGTGGCATCCATTTAATTATTTTAATAAATATAATAATTTATACTCTTATTGGTATTATTGCATACCGTTTAATGTAACATACAACAGAGGTGCAAATGGTATCTTCCACTATTTATAAGTATAAATAGCATCTAACTACTTTTTACACTTGTAAAAATATACTGAAAAAAGAAAATACTATTTTTACATAGTGTATAGAATCTTTCACCATTTTCACTTACAGAGATACAGAGGTGGGTTTAAACAATAATAATTAAAAGATGCTGAGTTGAAGGTATTTACACACTCGCAATGACAGAATGCATTCATTTACATGCATGTTTACTTAAGGGAGCAGCCTTAACCTGTGTTCCTTTTTTTAGTTTTGATTATATTTATAAAAAAATATATGTATTAGACTTTTTATATCATTTAAAAATGCTTCTAAAACCTTCTATGAATACTGAGGTACTTTGCATGGAACAAATGTGGATATAATTTAAATGGCATGCGAAAATCTGAGACTTGAGAACATGCAAATTAAATCAAGATATGATCCCTCTCGATTACATATACAGGTAAATTGGTTTAAAACAACACAGCATTATTATTTATATTTACATAAAAAGCTAATATGAAGCCTGCATTGTTTGGGGCACTGCCAATTGTTATCTGAAGATTATTATTATTTGGGTTATTGAGCAACATGATAGGTCCTTGACAATGATGAATAGTGTGCAATACTGATAAACAGTCAATATTCCTCTATGCATACAATGACTTGACAAATGGGTTGTGGTATGGCATCTGCTATATGTCAAGGCACTTTAAACCATCACATCCATTTAAAACAGTGGAGTAACTAAAAGTAGCAACACTATAACTTAACTTTATGTTTCGTATAGTAAGACAAAATGGTACAGCTTCTCCAGTTAAATTAGCACTCATAAAGTAGCTACAAATAGCATATACTATAGCCTACATAGACCAGTGGTTTTTTAATCATATTTTAAATCTCTCTCAGTATTGCATTACAAGGCTGAGTAGTAATAATTTAATAATTTGCGTAGCATTCATAAATATTTATGCAAAAAATCATTTTCACAAATTTCTCAGGTTTCTCTTTCAAAGGCTAGAATGTGAACAATAAATGTTTTGATGCTGTTTAATATGGAGTAACAGATTGTTCATCGCTGCATCGGCCTCATTTCAAACAACAGCATGGAGCATGTCCCGATTTGTCATTGCTTCTGCTTCCCTACTAATTAACCTATGCAATAAACATGAATGACCATCAGTGGGCATCAGTGGGACCATCAGTGATAGATATAATACGACAATGAAATTTGTGATCGCTCATGCAATCGCACAATAAGCTTTCAATTGCAGAAAGATGTTAATAAAAGAGTGCGCTAACAACATGCCACATGACGTTGGAAGTCCCTCAGTAGCTTGTTAGTTCTCTAGAAAAAAGAATTTTAGAGAAGAGCATATCAATAACTTAAAATCGTAAATATATATATGCACTATTCATTATAAATTAATTATATAGCCTATGACTGTTTCTTCTGTTATTCATTTCTGAATTGTTTTAATGAATGTTTGAATAAATCTCGTAGCCTTATTCTGTGAATAAAAACATTTATGGGTCAGAACGACTCAAAATGATGGAGCATGTCTAAAATATATATACTGTATATATAAATACAAATCACTGTTTTATCACACTTTTGTTATTTGTATTTAAAATGGATGTCATGTAGGCAACGTTTACAGTTTATATGTAGGCCTACTGATCAATCCCAATCATAGTAGCCTCAAACACAGAAACAATTGGATACAAGGAAAATATTTAGCCTGGCTGTTCCCATAGGCTAACTTTAAAAATGAATCAGAATTCAGAATCTGGAACTGAATTGAAGAAAAGGAACCCTGAAATGATAACCAAGCATATATGATAACCTTGGTCATAGTAATTATTAGAATGACATGAAATGCTCTTTTCTTCATGTGGTTTTCCTCCCCTTTTTCTCTTTGTCCTGACTGCTTCAGAGCTCTGAGAACAGCCAAACAGCAGAACAACTGAACAGAGAGGAAGAGGAAGAACTGTTCCATTATAATACCAAATAACAAATCCAAGAGGAAACAAAACATAAACAAAGTATTGACCCCACATCAAGCAAAAATTGCAGTCCAGGCAATAATAGAGCAGATCACTTTATATCTGAGAGATTTGTACTTCAGAAAGGTTACAGGATGAACCACTGCCAGGTAACGCTCAACACTCAACAGACACTGAAACAGAGGACGACCGGTGATGACTAGTGCTTGTCCAGAATTAGCAACAAGGGACAATACTAATGAATTGGAGAGAAGAGAGAAAACATAGATCAGGCAGAAAAAAGATATCAGACAGAGAGATTGAGACTGAAGAATTCTGCCGCAAGTCCATTGCCTGTCCCTGTTACTATAAGCCACATCACATAGGAGTTGGCAGGAAGACCCAACACAATGGTGATGATATTTGCAATAATTTCCAATCCAATTTCCACACCAATATCATTGAAAAAGGAGTGATCAGAAAAGTTTGATCCATCAGCGGGAAATATCTCACTGGAGATGTTCATCTCTTCACTGTGTGCAGTCAAAAACACAACTGTGATCTATGAATGAGAGATACAAGTGTCAGTCCACTGGAAGATTCTGAGGATGGAATTAAAATTTCTTTAAAGGGGTCATATAATGCCATTTTTGTACAAGTTAATATGATTCTTTAGTGTCTAAATGAAAAGTTTGTAATATACTTTCATTAAAAATGCTCATTAGTATTGTAAGAAAACACTCATTTTACCTGGTCAAAATCAGCTCTGTTTTCAGCAAGCAATTTCAGTGCATGTGCCCTTAAATGATAATGAGCTTTGCTCACCCCACCCCTCTGTTCCGTGGCGCGTTCGGTTCGACACAACACACGTGGAGTGTTGCCTTGACAACAGTTGAGGGTATATCTCGGATTAAGAATGGCAACGGGAGTCTCTGAGTGCAACCGTATCAATTTGAACCGAAGTCGGACCCGGAACAAGATGACGGCCACAACGAAGTTCGACAATTAAGGTTTCTGACGTTTATAACGTTTCTGAATGGTTGGTTAACGTAATGTCACTTTGATCTAACGTTATCTTTGTACTGGTAGGGTAGCATAGTGAGATACGAATGCTATGTGTTTAGTGATGTATACGTTAGTTCATTGACAGATTGTAGTGTTACCACGTTAACTTTATCACCAGAGTACACAGTTTGTAATAACCATAACGCATTGTTCATTATAAACGTGGGATTATTAATTATATTGAGAACGTCACACATAGAAAGCATGCCGTAATGTAACTTACCCTGTAAACTTTAACCGCATTCATCGTGAAGCGTGCGAGCGATTTGCAAAGATTAATATAAAGGTTAATAAAACGCTACACTTCTTCTGGAGGTGCAGCAGGAACACGAATTAGTTGGTAGCGATCCTTTTTTCAGGAGCAGCTTCTTAGCAAAACCTGCTTTATACTGACCCTCGTTTATAAAGCAGTCTGCTGAGAAATGATTCACGCAAACATGAAAGTATTAACGTTGATCGGGGGGAATATTCCCTTCGAAAACAAAACTCAGCCACTGCGTCTTCAACGGGTCGGATTTAGGAACATCAAAATGACTGCTGTGTTCGTTATTACACCCAAGAACAGAAAACCACAATCGCTTAGACGCCTTTCTGCTCCAGCGTATCAACAATGGTGGACTGATGACAGCTCGCTCAGGGCGGGTCTGTGTTGAAACGCTGCTGTCAATCAACAATCGTGGGAGGGGCGTCCGACCGTGTGACATCACACGGTCAGACGGCTCGATTTGAGACCGGGGAAAACATATAAGGAGATTTTTAAAAAAAAACACTGGATGGAGTTTTATCATTATAGGATGGTTGTGTACAGGCACTGCCAAGACACATTTCCGTACAATCAACTTGTAAAAGTGAATGTACCATTATATGACCCCTTTAAAAATTCACATTTTCAATAGACACATGTTCAGTTTTGAGTAACAGAAACTTTCAAAATGCTACACTACATATTAAATTACTCTGAAATGCAATGCAAACGTCTCGGTTACGTATGTAACCCTCGTTCCCTGAGGAGGGAACGGAGACGTACGTTAGTGACTAACGAATGGGGGTTTCGCTTAGAAGCCAATTATCTTCGAGAATTCAACAGCGCCCAATGGCAGTGCCAATGCCATGGGCATGCGGAATTTGCATGCGTAACTCCGCCCCACCTCGTGGGTATATAAGGAAGTACGCTGGCAACATCGCATTATGTTACTGCTGCAGGAGCCAAGACTGAACTCCGCGTTCCAGCAGCACGGCTGACGTGGCAGAGGAAACGTACGTCTCCGTTCCCTCCTCAGGGAACGAGGGTTACATACGTAACCGAGACGTTCCCTTTCGTTCAGTCACTACGACGTACGTTAGTGACTAACGAATGGGGGTTCCAATACAACAACGCCACTCAGCCGTCATCCAGTGCCCTGCGTAAGTGAGAGTACCCTGTCGTAAGACTAGTACGGACGAAGGACTCCCACTTATCACAGGAATACCAAGGTACACTGGGAAGCATATCCCAGTGAGGGAATGCCAAGATGCCTACCCGTAGGGAGGACTTAAGAATACACATATGACCCGCTAAGGGCTGCATATGGAAGATCTCTAGGGTACCAGCCGAAGGTGGATTTTTAACCCTAGGGGTGGCAGGGACTTGCCGAGGGAAAGACACCTGCTCGCTGAGGAGGCTTACGGTGGGAATACTCGTGTGGGGGTCGCCGGAGGGGAACCATGCACACGGAGCACCTGGCCGGACATGAGGGTCTGGGCTCGAAAGGGCAGACTGAACTGATGTCGGCGTAAGCAGTGCTGGAGGAGCTCAGGGCTCTCGGGGAGCTCACCTGAGGAAAATATCGCACGTATCCAGTCCGTGGAGTGGAATGGCGAGCAAGCGAAGACACCTGAGCCTGGCCCATTACCGGCCACCCGTAGGGGCGAGTACATAGTCGGACACTGGCTCCACTCGGAGATTGTAGAATCTGGCGAATGTGTTGGGTGTCGCCCAGCCTGCAGCTCTGCAGATGTCTGTTAGCGAGGCGCCATGCGCTAGAGCCCAAGAGGAGGCCACACTCCGAGTGGAGTGTGCCCTAACCCCAAGGGGACATGGTCGACCTTGCTGCTGGTAAGCCAAAACAATGGTGTCCACTATCCAGTGAGACAACCTCTGTTTCGAGAGAGCACTTCCCTTCCGCTCTCCACCATAACAGACAAAGAGCTGGTCTGAGGTCCTGAAACATCGCGTACTGTCTACATAGGCGCGGAGAGCGCGTACTGGACAGAGCAATGCCAAGGCTGGGTCTGCCTCCTCCAAAGGCAGCGCTTGCAGGTTCACCACCTGGTCTCGGAACGGAGTGGTGGGAACCTTGGGCACATATCCGGGCCGGGGTCTCAAGATCACGTGAGAGTTAGCCGGCCCGAACTCTAGGCACGCTTCGTCAACCGAAAATGCTTGCAGGTCCCCGACCCTCTTAAGCGAGGCCAATGCGGTCAGCAGAGCAGTCTTCATAGACAAGAATTTAATCTCAGCTGACCGCAAAGGCTCAAATGGAGGCCTCTGCAGAGCACTTAAAACTACTGAGAGGTCCCAAGAGGGTACGAGAGGAGAGCGAGGAGGATTCAGTCTCCTCGCCCCCCTCAGGAACCTGATGATCAGGTCGTGCTGACTTACCTTTTTGTCCCCCAGGAGATCGTGGTAGGCAGATATTGCGGCCACATACACTTTAAGGGTGGAAGGAGACAGCCTTCGTTCCACCCCCTCCTGGAGAAACGATAGCACAGACCCGATCGGGCATTTCCAGGGGTCTTCTTGGCGGGAAGAGCACCATGAGACGAAGAGGTTCCACTTCAAAGCATAGAGACGTCGTGTAGACTCAGCTCTAGCCGAAGTGATGGTAGCGACCACCGCAGGTGGAAGACTACTCAAACCTGCCGCGTCCCGTCCAGAAGCCACACGTGGAGCTTCCAGAACGCCGGACGCGGGTGCCAAAGAGTGCCCCGTCTCTGAGAGAGAAGGTCCGGTCTCAGAGGGATAGGCCAGGGAGGGGCTGTCGCAAGGAGTAGAAGTTCTGGGAACCAGGTCTGGCCGTGCCAATACGGGGCGACCAAAATGACCTGCTCCTTGTCCTCCCTGATCTTGCACAGTACCCGTGCAAGAAGGCTCACTGGGGGAAACGCATATTTGCGTAGCCCTGACGGCCAGCTGTGCGCCAGTGCATCCGTGCCGAGGGTGCCCTCGGTCAGAGAATAAAACAGGGAGCAATGGGAAGAGTCCTGGGAGGCAAACAGGTCTACCTGTGCGTCGCCGAACCGTTCCCATATCAGCTGAACCGTCTGGGGATGGAGTCTCCACTCTCCGGGGAGGGGCTGAATCCGTGACAGCTCGTCGGCTGCACAGTTCAACTCTCCCGGGATGTGGACAGCACGAAGGGACCTCAGGTGCTTCTGACTCCATAGAAAGAGATGGCGGGCGAGTTGAGACATACGGCGGGAGCGTAGACCGCCCTGGTGGTTGATGTACGCTACTACGGCCGTGTTGTCTGTCCTGACTAGTACATGTTGACCCCTCAGCAACGCTCGGAAGCGGTGCAGGGCGAACCGTACTGCCAGTAACTCGAGGCAATTGACATGCAGAAGGCGCTGGGGTCCTGTCCAGGAGCCCGCGGCTGCTTGTCCATTGCACATGGCACCCCACCCGGTGGATGACGCATCTGTTGATACAACAGTATGCAGGGAAACTCGTTCTAAGGACACTCCGGTCCGTAGAAACTCGAGGTTCGACCACGGGGTGAGAGTCTGTAAGCAGGCCCGAGTCACTTGTACCCGGAGCGTGCCAGACCGCCATGCCCATCTCGGGACTCGATCGCGTAGCCAGTGCTGAAGCGGTCTCATATGAAGCAATCCGAGCGGCGTCACCGCGGCTGCAGATGCCATATGCCCCAGGAGCCTCTGAAACAGTTTCAGTGGAACCGCATTCTTGCCCTCGAGTTGACGAAGGGAAGTCAGCAGAGACTGCGCGCGCTCGCTCGAAAGCTGCGCGCACATGGCGACCGAGTCGATATCCATACCGAGAAAAGAGATCCTCTGCGCGGGGCAAAGTTTGCTCTTCTCCCAGTTGACCCGAAGGCCCAGACGGGCTAGGTGATGGAGCACCTGATCTCTGTGTCCGCAAACCTGCTCCCGAGAGTGACCCAGTATGAGCCAGTCGTCGAGGTAATTCAGGATGCGAACCCCGTGCTGCCGAAGGGGCGCAAGGGCTGCCTCGGCAATCTTCGTAAAGACGCGAGGGGACAGAGATAGCCCGAATGGTAGAACTGCGTACTGATATGCCCGCCCCTCGAAAGCAAACCGTAGGAACGGTCTGTGTCGAGGTAGAATGGAGACATGGAAGTAGGCGTCCTTCAGGTCGATCGCTGCAAACCAATCGTCTGGACGAACGCATTCGAAAAGGCGTTTCGCTGTCAACATCTTGAACGGAAACCGGTGAAGGTAACGGCTCAAGACGCGCAGGTCCAGGATTGGCCGTAGCCCACCGGTCTTTTTGGGTACGATGAAGTACGGGCTGTAAAACCCGGAGTTCATCTCGGCTGGAGGGACAGGTTCGATCGCACCCTTCGCCAGTAGGGTGGCAATCTCCGCTCGCATGACGGGGGCATTGGCCCCGATCATAGTGGAGCGGACTCCCCGGAAGCAGGGAGGAACCTGCGCGAACTGAATCGCGTAGCCGCGCCTGATGGTCCGCGCGACCCAGCGGGACAGCCCTGGAAGCTGAAGCCAGACTTCCAAAAACTGTGCCAGCGGGGTCATGCGGAGCACAGACGTACCCGGTGTGGGCTTGCAGCGATGCAGCGTCACCGGCCCGGACATGGGAGGCTGAGGGGCGTCCCGGTGCGGGGGCACGGTTGACTGCTGCGTCCTGACAGAGGAGACCAGGGAAGGACGCACGTTCCACTGGGGTCTGCTCTGCCAGGAGGCTGGCGACAGAGTGGGATGCGAGTGGCGGGACCCGTGGGTGGCGCGCACTGTCATCGCCGGACTCTGTGGGCTCAGGGATGGGAGTGTTAATTCTTTCTTTGACCAAAATAGGGTGCTGCTGACCCGTGGGCCAGCAGCTGAACAAAGGATTCTCCCCCGGCCCTCCACCGGGGGAAGGAGTGGTCCTGCTACCATCTCCTCGAAAGAATTTCCCATCCCTGAGCCGTCCGTCTCAGGAGCGCCGCTTGGCCTGGCGTTTAGCGGGGCGCGGGGCGGCCTGAGGGGACTTGGACGCCTTCCTACGGCTTCCTCCACGACCCGGCCCGGGTGAAGGCTGCTGCTTGGACCGGGTGAGAGGGGCGGGAGCCTTAGGAGGGCGTCCTCGGCGGGGAGCAGACTGAGGCGACTGTGCCGGCGGCTGGGTGGAGGCAGCAGCTGGCCGCCGGGGCAGTACGTGTTTTATAGCCTCAGTCTGCTTCTGGGCGATTGAGAACTGTTGGGCAAAGTCCTCAACCGCCCCGCCGAAGAGGCCGGCCTGGGATATGGGGGCATCGAGGAACCGGGTTCGCTCGGTGTCCCGCATATCTGCCAGGTTCAGCCAAAGGTGACGCTCCTGGACCACGTTTGTGGACATCACTTGACCCAGGGAGCGTGCGGTCACCTTCGTCGCCCGGAGAGCGAGGTCGGTGGCGGCACGCAGCTCATTTAAGAGCCCCGGATCAACTCCACCCTCGTGCATGTCCTTGAGGATCCTGGCCTGGTAGACCTGAAGGATCGCCATGGCATGCAAAGAAGCGGCGGCCTGCCCCGCGGCTCTGTGCGATTTCGCCACCAAGGTTGATGTGAATCGACAGGCTTTGGAGGGGTGCTTTGGATCGCCGCGCCAAGTTGAAGCGCTCTGAGGACACAGTTGCATCGCAACAGAACGTTCAACTGGGGGGACCCCAGTGTACCCTTTAGCCGCCGCCCCATCGAGGGCGGAGAAGGCGGAGGAAGTCGCTGACCGGTCACGGGAAGACAACGGGGACTTCCAGGACCGCGCGAGTTCCTCATGCAGCTCGGGAAAGAAAGGTATTGGGGGCGGGGACTGACGGTTGTCAGCGCGGGCTCCCAAAAACCAATCATCGAGCCTTGAGCGTTCGGGACAGGGCGGAGGGTTCCACTCTATCCCTAAGCTCGCGGCTGCCCGAGACAGCATGGCTGTCAGCTCTGGGTCCGACTCGGGCAATGCTGGAACGCCCGAAGGCGGCAACACAGCCGAGTCATCATCCTCAGAGGACTCGAGCCCACCTTGTGATGCGGTGACCGACATCGCATCCTCCTCTGGAGCGCCAAACGAGATGCGCGGGGGGGCCGAAGCAGGCCCCGCGATCTGCGTCTGAACACTCGCGGGTTGCAGTGTGCAAGACGGGGGTGTGGCCCGAGGCATGAGCGTCGGGGCTTTGTTCCACACCGTAACCGTCAGGTCACCCTGACCACCAGCCGAAGTACTGGGCCTCGGGGACTCAGTAGATCGGGGTGTGGTAGAGGGGACTCTCACTTCTTTACGAAGGTCATGGAGTCTTGACCGCAACACCGCGATGGTCATATTCCCGCAGTGGGAACATGACTCATCCACAAACGCTGCCTGAGCATGTTGAAAGCCCAGACATACCAGACAGTGTTTGTGCCCATCAGAAGAGGAAAGCAACCGGCCACACCCAGAAGTACACGGACGAGACATCCTGAAAAGGACGCGTCACGTGCAAGCTCTTTTAGGAGAGGAAAGCCTCGCAGAGAACGCCGAAGCGCCCAGCGACCACACACCAGCTGTCAGACGGACCACTGCGCAGATCAGCAGGCAGGCAGTATGATGATCACTGGAACGCGCCGTAACACCAACGCCTCTGGAAAGCTGCTCGTCTCAAAGCTTTGTCGAAGACTCAGGATCAGGCTTGAAGGAGTGAAGAGATACTCTTGGCTCCGAAGCAGAAACATAATGCGATGTTGCCAGCGTACTTCCTTATATACCCACGAGGTGGGGCGGAGTTACGCATGCAAATTCCGCATGCCCATGGCATTGGCACTGCCATTGGGCGCTGTTGAATTCTCGAAGATAATTGGCTTCTAAGCGAAACCCCCATTCGTTAGTCACTAACGTACGTCGTAGTGACTGAACGAAAGGGAACTTAAACATGCATGACAAAGAAATCTTTTTGACCTTCATCAAAAAACAAAAACAAACATTGTATTTTTGTCTATTACACAAGCAGTATAATCAATACAAGCAGTACATCAAACTTTTACCTCTGCCCGGTTGTCTACAGTGATTAAAAATGATCTCTGAGGGTTATGTAGGCACCCAAAATGAAAATTACCTTCCCAGTGGATTTGTTTCACAAGGGGATGACACATATTCTTATCTGGAGCCCTGAATACAAATTTGAGCATCTTATTTGCTTACAAAAGACTTTTGTTTTTTTTACATACACAAGATGAGACAAGAGTATTAAAGCAACAATACAGTTTATCAGTATCTGTATTCACAAGTCATTGATGTGACATGGATTTAGTAAAATAGGGAATTCTATATGGATTAGACACGATTTGTAAAACAAATAACCTGCCAACCATCTCATTCCCTATTGGGAATACCTCAGCATGACTGGTATCTGAAGCAACTGTCAAATCACGGCAATCGTATTGGCCGGCGACAGCTTATGACATCATACTAGTGCAACCACAAAATATTTAAGGGGAGATCGCCTAGAGAACATCCTCCTAGATAACATCCTCTTTTCATCTTCAGGGACTGTTTGTTTGAAGCGTGATTGTTCAAAATCAGGGGGTGAAGAAGCCATCTAAGCCATCTCAGCCACCCTGCCACATGTATGATGAGCCTTCCATTCCTCCTTGATCTCCACGCTGAGATTGAGAGGGCATGGAAAAATCCATATTTGGCCGTCATCAGCATACAAATTATGCAGATGCTGAGGGGGTGCATGGTAACAAAACCCAACATAGCGGTACATCTACAATATTAGCCTAATGTCAGTTCACACATAGGCTTATCACCGTGTTAGTTGTAGTGGGTGACTTACAACAAGCTACCAAACAATAATCTCAAAAATATCGGACTTCAGGAAAAATACATCGGTTGTCATCATTTTTTGTCAATGCTAATTCATTAATAATTCGGCATCGTCTGTATTAAAGAGAAGATAATCACTTCATCTGATGTTTAAAGTAAATAAAATAGCCTTAACAGCCTACATACAGGAGTTCCACAACTACTAAAGAACATTGTTCTCTTCCACCGGACTTGTGTGTGTAGGTAAGGTGCGTGATGGATCAAACCACTGTTAGGCAAGAGAGACGGGACTCAAAATGTTTCTAAAATTAAAACGCATTTTTTGCTTTTTATTGTTTTACTACTTTTTACAATTATTTTAAGTATATATCAATATATTAGTTACAATACACAATGTGGTTTTTGATTATATTTTTAAGAGGGAACAACCCTTAGATATAGTGTACCTTTAAGTATAACATACTTGTTGTTGTGAATGAAAGTCACTTTGCTGACACTTGGCACATATCTTATTTTCTGTGGGCTATACGCACTAGACCCAAGACATAATGTGACACCATTGTTGCAACGTAAATGTGGCCATAAAATGTGGGTTAGACAGAAGTGTTGGAAACTCAGAAGCGAAGACCAGGAGACTTGGATGTATCTTCAGCAGGATTCTTTATTGAGAATAAGTGCTGTCGGTAGATGCAGTCATCAGGTCTACTAAAGCAGTATACATTGTAGTTTATATAGATTTTAGGGTGCAGGGGAGACAAAGCAAATAGGTGACAACCTTAAACAAAGCATGCAAATGAAGTATCCATGTAAAGAGACCTGCCCTAGACTCCTAGTCCTAATCCAATCAGCATAACAGAAGATGGTGGTCCAGTGAGTTAAACCACTGAACTGATATGAAGAAGGTTGCTGGTTCAATCCCAGCGGTCACCACCAGTGTGTCCTTGAGCAAGGCACTTTACTCCACGTTGCTCCAGGGGGATTGTCCCTCTTATAATGCTCTGTAAGTCGCTTTGGATAAAAACGTCTGCCAAATGCATAAATGTAAATGTAAAATAACGATTAAAAAATGGGACGGGGGATCCAAGAGCAATTAAAGACAAAAGGTGAGAATCTCAATAATCTGGCTCATTTGATTTACAATAAAGAGAACAGAAAACTGTTGCTGGAAACTTTGCTTAACAGAATAATTCATCTGATGTCACCATCTTTACCTTAAATGCTAAATACAATGTACTTCCCTTAGTTTTAAACAGATTCTTAAATGTGTAAACCCACAGAAGAAACCAATATCATTTCCTTATGCAAATAAATGCAAGATATATAACCAATAGTAACAGGATGACCCCATCATTGTCAGTTACTATATAAAATGATCTGGCCTCATGGTTAGTTGTTTAGCAAAAGCACAGTTTTTATTTGTCATTAGTATAAATAAAACACAATCTATTACATCACTCATAGTTCTTGATTGTTTTAATCAATAAATGAATATATAGAATAAACTTTAATACACAGAATAACTTTAAAAATATAAAAATGCACATTAGTTGCATGAAAGAAGAGGGATTACTAAAGCAACGAGAGCCCATGATCAAAATGATCAGTAAATCATGGCATCTTATGTTTTTATATTGCATTATCTCATCCAAATAATTTGAACTAAAATAATTTCAACTTTTAAAGTATGAGATTTAACTTATTTTAAGTCTGTTTTAATATAATTTAAGTTGATCTTGAGTATGACTTGTATAGCCAATTACACTTTGATTACACTTAAAAATATTAAAGAAGCAACTGAACTTAAGTTTTTAAGTTGAAATATGCACATCTTTTTACAGTGAGGCCATTTGTTAAGTAAAATTATTGCATTTGCCATTTAACAAAGGGCAGTTTCCCTACCCGGTGAAGAAAGAGCAAAGGCAGCATTAAACCAGCAAGACTAAAACAAGCGTAACTAAAAGATGAGATTATCTCTGTAACTTCTGATGAACTAAAAGAAAGAAGAAGTGAAATAATAAATGGAACATTTATGATGACCATGGTCACAGTAGTTATTCGGATAATAATAAACGCTCTTGTCTTCATGTGGTTTTCCCCCTCTCTCTCTCTCCCTCTCTCCCCCGGTCCTGACTGCTTCAGAGCTCTGAGAACAGCCACAAGACAAAACAACTGGATGGAGAGGAAGAGAATGAGCTGTGCCAATATGAAAACTAAAGAAACATATTTGACATGGACTGTTGAAACTGTAGTAACCAGCCCATATAAGGACAAACTTGCCACCCAGACAATAACAGAGCAGATCACTCTATATCTGAGAGGTTTGTACTTCAGAAAGGTTACAGGATGAACCACTGCCAGGTAGCGCTCAACACACATCAGACACTGAAACAGAGGACGACCGGTAGTGGCTATTCCTTGAAAAAAATTCACAGCATTTGAGAGAACAGGAAAAGTATATCTGAGAAGTTCAAAAAGAGACTGTAGACTGTAGAGCATTTCAAAGACGGAGAGGTTAAGACTGAAGAGCTCTGCCGCAAGTCCATTGCCTGTTCCTGTCACTATAAGCCATATCACATAGGAGTTGGTAGGAAGACCCAACAGCACACTTGCAGTACATATTATTGAATATAAAAGCCAATGTCTTAATCCAGGGTCCAAAGCAGCATTTGAGTTGCTGGTAGAGTTTGATCCATCAGTGGGGAAGATCTCACTGGAGATGTTCATCTCTTCACTGTGGGATATCGATATTAAGAGAAAAAACATTGTCACATTTTTGCTGATTGTCTGTGCAACTGTGCAATGGAATAAATGTTCAAGCGATATGCATTGCCTAATTGTATTAAACATATTATATTACAATTGAATTAAATAATTAAAATGCTATTATATATTTATAATTAAATATATTTACATTTAGAAGGATTGTAGAACCACAAAAACTCAGAACCTGAGAAAATAAAGTTTTTATCAGAGCCCATCACAAATTAAATAACAATATAGTTTACACTAATACAAATTTAAATATGTCAGTGGATTCATGCATAATTATGACTACACGATGCAAAACTGCAAAAAAGTCCAATGCTTGCTTTTTATTTCTGTCAAGCATGAACAATGACAAAAGAAGCAGCAATAATCAGATTATTACCTTAGTCCTGTAGTCTACAATCATACTTCATTTAAATACATAATTAAATAAATTGTCAAACACACCAGCTGGGCTGTCTGTCTTCTCAGTTAATGTAACATGACTTGCCAATCTGTACAAGGGGGTGGATTCTGAAGCCCTGATATGCAAATGTGTTATTGTGACATCATATTTGGCCAGAGTATATATTGTATGTAGTTTCATCTGTACAAATGTTATGGTCTTGAATGATTGGGAACACAACAAAATAAATAATAAAAATGTATAGCTTGAATGCACCAAGTCACTTTGGCATCTGTCTAATGCCAATATTTCCGTCAGGGTCAGCTGTGAAAACAACAGGATTGCTGTCGTAAGAATCACTGCACACCCCAGCATAATAACCACCTGCTTTCAATAGCCACCTTCAATCCGTACAAACTAACTCAGTCAAAATACGTATTGAGGTTTTACATCAAAAACAACATCAGCTACAACAACTCAAAACAACAGATGTGAATTTAGGCATGTTTTCTTTGTCTGCTGCAGCTTTAAAACAAACAAACCTTTAAAACACTATTAATATCACAAAGCTACAGCAACTAAAATAAGCAACAATATTTACTTAAAAATCCACTGCTATCATCAGACATTATCGTGTTTGAATGACTAACACAGAAGTGTGTTTAGCCACCATTGGATTTATTGTTTTTATATTATAAAATGTTTAATATTATAATATGTATCTATAATAAATAGTGACTTCTGGATATTTTTCAGTTCCTAAACATGGCTTGTACAAAACTGGCATGACAATATTGGTCACAAGATGGCGGCACCAAAGTTGCGGTCTAACCCTAACCAAAAACCAAAAACCCCAAAAAATCTTCAAAAAATAAATATGAAAAGATGAATCTTGTCCTCAGATGTTACCAACATTAATATCTGTGTGTTCTAAATTAGGGGTGTAACAGTACACAAAAATGACAGTTTGGTTACGTATCGGTTTTGAAGTCACAGTTTGGTACGCGTTCGTTACAACAGGAGGGAGAAAACTAAACATAGAATTGCTTATTATTATTATTAATAATAATAATAATAATAATAATAATAATACTAATACACAGTGGTTTACTGAAATAGTCTCTGTCTCTAAAAATGTCTTAAGGATTAAAAAATGTAGCTCTGCTAATGTAAACTATATAGGGAGCCCTTGCACATTACTATAATAAAGGTTACAATTAACAACAGTGCCCAAACAATTAAATTAATTTGCTATTTATTTTAGATATAATAATCAACACTCATAAAAATTGTATGCAGACAAGGCAGTTTTTGCATGAACTTCTAAATCTAATTATACATTTCTACTCCAATTCGTTGTTAAAATAGGCCTTTTTTAATTTACACAGTTGCTGTCATAACTTGTTTTCATGACAAATTGATACAGTGGCTAAATTATTATTATAAAATGAAAAAAATCGAATTGCAGACATAAACCACTTTTTAAGAGATGAGTCAAAATTATACATGATTTGATTTATATTCTGTTAATTATTTAATATACCCCTCTGTCTGTCAAGCTCCCGAAATTCGCAGAAAACACAACAGTCATCGGCCTTACACCAGAGGTTGTACTTCTTTCGTCAGCTGAGGAAGTTTAACCTGCCACAGGAGCTGCCATCATTGAGTCTGTCCTGTGCTCATCTATAACATCTGATTTGGTTCAATTACCAAACCAGACATAAGGAGACTACAACGTATAGTAAGGGTGGCTAAGAAGATTATTGGTTCCATCCTGCCCAAACCTCCAAGATCTTTAAACCTCCAGAGTGAAAAAATAAAATCCATTTAGATCCCACAGACCAGCTCACTTTCTTTTTAAACTGTATATATATATATGTGTGTGTGTGTGTGTGTGTGTGTGTGTGTGTGTGTGTATGTACTGTACTGTATATACTAGTGTTGTAGCACTCGAGACCGGTCTTGGTCTTGAGACCTTTTTTTGACGGTCTTATGTGGCGTTCACACCGGACGCGATTCGCGCGAAGGTGGACGCTTGAACAGTTTGAGTTTACTCGCTTCATTCACGCGTGAAATTTGTGTGTGACAACTACACAACAGACGAGAATTTGCGTCTTGAGAGGGGCTTCTATATGAGCCTATATGAGCCAGCTCGTCTCGGTCATTTGACGTCTTTTTTGTAAAAAATACTACTATTAATGTGTGACAAAACGTAGTTTAAAGACTTTTTCAGGCGATAATGAAATAGTTGTTTAAAGCTCAAATCTGTGGTTAATTTATAAAAAGAGTGCCTATTTGATTATTTTATCTGGCGTTTTCGGAGTTGTGAGATCCGACCTCCTCACTCACTTTCTTCCAAGCAAAATCCTTTTTATTCCTGTTTCTGTAGTGATAGGAGGATGTATCATACAGCTCCAGGTATCCACATACGGCCACGATTATCTTGTCCTCCATTGTTGTTCGGATTTCTGCCTCCGCTTGTAAATGCTTCACTACTAGAGCAAGCTCGTGATTGGTTAACGCGGCGCGAAATATCCGCCAAAGTTCAGATTTTTCAACTTGAGCGATTCGCGTGAATCGCGCATTCAAAACGCTCAATTTGCGTCATTCGCGCTGCCTCAATCGCACGAATCGCGCCGCAGAATACCATTTTGCGTCTCTGCATTGACTTAACATGTAAATCAATCGTGCAAATCGCGTCCGGTGTGAACGCACCATTAGTCTTGTCTCGGTCTCGAACACATTTGTACTCAGCCTTGTCTCTGTCTCAGACTTAGAGGACTTTTAAAGGATTTTATCTCAAGACCGGTCAAGGCCCAAGCTGGAGGGATATTACTAAACTGCAGGTGCACTGACTGATTTATTTATTAACATAATTTAATTTAATGATTGGATGTAAAACTTGCTGCTTTAGATGCAATCAATAAATTATTTCTAATTTGATTTATTTATTGTGCCGATTCAGAAATTAATTAGGGATTGTGTCAAAAATGTCACAAGAAATTTATACAAATGCCCACAAGGTCCAAGATAGGCCCCACTTTATATTAGGTGGCCTTAACTACTATGTACTTACATCAAAAAATAAGTACAATGTACTTACTGTGTTCAAATTGTATTGCAAAATACCTTTGCTGATATTGATGTGGGATATGGGTAGGGTTAGGGACAGGTGTGGTGGTATGGGTAAGTTTAAGGGTAGGGTTTGGTGTAAGGGAAGTGTCAACTGTGTAATTACAAATGTAATTATACATAAATTAATTACAGATGTAATTACATGAAGGTATTAATATGTAAGTAAAATGTAAACACATGTATGGACACAATAAGTGCAATGTATCAAATTATTAATTAAAATGTTAGTACATAGTAGTTAAGGCCACCTAATATAAAGTGGGTCCATCTTCGGCCATGTGTTTGAATGGCACAACACACAATACATTTTTATTATTTTTATATTATACAAATATAGTTACATACATTGATTATACCTTTATATGGATATATTTTATAACAACAATGTCATGACATAGACGTCAGTACTATAACCAAACATTAACCATAGCATCTTAACATATACTGAGCGATCGGAAGAGAAGGGCCTTAGTCAGGGAGGTTTATAAATCAATATTACGTAACTTTTGATAGGATGATAGAAGATGGATTATAGAGACTTCATGGTGATGATTAAAGTTTTATTTTATTAAGTTTTAAATTATTAAGTTTTAAATTATTGATATTTGATGAAGGGCAGTTTCCTCACCCGGTAAAGAAAGAGAAGTGGCTGCACCAAACCAGCCACAGTAAAACAAACCAAAGTTATGAGGAAGACTATGTCAGAACTGTCTGCCTGACTAAAAAGAGCTAATAGAATTAAATAGGGAGCATATAATATAAGGGTGGTCACAGTAGTTATAAGAATGAGATGATACACTCTTCTCTTCATGTTGTTTTCCTCCTCTTTCTCTCTCCCTCTCTCTCCAGGTCCTGACTGCTTCAGAGCTCTGAGAACAGCCAAAGAGCAGAACAACTGAATGAAGAGGAAGAGGAAGAACTGTGCTAACAAAACAACAAAGTACAACATGGGCTGGAACATGATAAAATATACACTGATCCCACTGCAGACAAAAGTTGCCATCCAGACAATAACCGAGCAGCTCACTCTATATCTGAGAGGTTTGTACTTCAGAAAGGTTACAGGATGAGTCACTGCTAGGTAACGCTCAACACAGATCAGACACTGAAACAGAGGACGACCAGTGGCTAGTCCATCCAAAACTGCCACAACTATACAGAGAATTTTAAATTCATAAGAGAGAAAAATAAAAACAGTTTCCATACATAAGACGATCTCACAGACAGCGAGGTTCAGACTGAAGAACTCTAATGCAAGTCCATTACCTTTTCCTTTCACAATAAGCCATATCACATATGAGTTAATAGGAAAACCCAAGAGCAAACTGAGGAAAAGTACTGGGATTGCACTGAAATGATTTTCCACCTCAGTGCCATTGTAAATGAAGTGATCAGAAGAGTTTGATCCATCAGTGGAGATTTCACTGGAGATGTTCATCTCTTCACTGCAGTCAAAAACACAACTGTGATCTATGAATGAGAAATACAAGTGTTAGTCCGCCGGTAACAGAGTAAACCCAATCAAAACTACTTTAAATAACACACATTAGTAAAATACAAACGTTCTGTTGCCAGTTTAAATTCTTATGTGATTGATACATTCTATTTTAAATCACACAGAATATTTAGCTTTTTTGTCTCTTTACCTTTTGTCCATCTAATTTAGGAAAAATAAACAAAAATAAAATAAATAATGCATCAAAATGTGCAAACAAAGACCTATAATCACTTGGACTTGATGTGTTCATGGGAGGAAACCTGCACTTTAATACATGGGATGTATCCTGAAACCCTGACATGCAAATACGAGTTCATTATGTGACTTCATATCTTTAATAGATATACTGTGATTTTTAAGAGTATTATCATGAGTTAGTAAACCTGTAAAACATGTTTGAATCAACGATATCAGTAATATGCATTAATTCATGCTTAACTAATGCACAGATAATCATGAGTTAATGACTCATGAAGAACTAACCCATTTATTAATGATTACTGCATCAGCAACAAATGGACATTCAATATGATTAATAGATTAAGTAATATATGAATTGTTATTAGTTCAATGTGTCATAATATGTTAATTCCATAATAACATCATATATTAACTAATAATGTAAATTAATGTGTTAATTACCACAATGGGTCGAAGCCATGCATTTCAACTTCCAGTTGTCTGCTTTAATTAATCATTAGCTAATGATTTGCAAAGGTATCATTATGTTATGACTTTACTTGTTGAGGCACATGACTTAACTAATTCTAAATTCATTCAATATTAGTGCACCCGTATTGTAAAGTGTTACCAATTAATACAGTTTACACATGAAAATAAGTTTCCACATTAAGTGAAGTATACAATTCACAAAGGTCCCTCGGACCCACTTTATATTAGGTGGCCTTAACTACTATGTACTAACATTTTATTTAATAATTTGATACAATGCACTTATTGTGTACATACATGTTTTTACATTGTACTTACATTTTAAAAAATACCTGCATGTAATTACATCTGTAATTAATTTCTGTAGTTACATTTGTAATTACACAGTTGACACTTCCCTTACACCTAACCCTACCCTTAAACTTACCCATACCACCACACCTGTCCCTAACCCTACCCATATCCCACCTCAATATCAGCAAAGGTGTTTTGCAATACAATTTGAACACAGTAAGTACATTGTACTTATTTTTTGATGTAAGTACATAGTAGTTAAGGCCACCTAATATAAAGTGGGGCCGGTCCCTCAAATAGCTAGTAGTCAAATAGCCTACTTGCCATCACACCCCAAATAACCACCTGCAACATACAAAATATTGAAAACAGATGGATTAATCTTCTGTCACACGGGTTTTGCCCAAAACAACATCAACCTAAAATTAAACCAATCCAAACCAACACCTAATATGGCACACTTTTCTCAGGGCTTTTCAGGCTGCGCTTAACCCAGCTATAATGCTATATCGTTACAATTTTGTGATACCTCTAACCCTGTAAAACCATATTAATTTCTTTAAAAAATATGCACAGTTATAAATAAAAACATAACAGACAGAGAAGTTTAATCACAAAAATGTATTCATTGCAAAAATGTCCAAAGCGGTACCCAAAGTAGACTAAATGATGATGTGTTGCAGTTGCAGTCCTCTCTGGCGGTAATAGTTTGTAAAAGGGACAAAAAGTGCTGCCAACTATTTTCAATGGAAAGTAACTAAAGCCTGCTTGAGAAGTCGCTACATGTCACTAGATGATGTCATGTGCAAATTAGCATATTTATGATGCCACCACGCCATATTTGAAATCTGTCATTGTACACATTTTTATATTCATTGTACACATTTTTCTATTATTAGTTCTTTTTGTTTTACTTTGGCTGGTTTGGTGCAGCCACTTTTCTTTCTTTATAGAATGGGGAAACTGCCCTTCATCAATAATCCATAATTCAACTTTAATCCTCATAATGAAGTCTCTATAGTCTCTATAATCCATCTTCTATCATCCTGCTGAAATAGAAAGTTATGTAATATCAACGTTTTTAAATAGTTATAGCGGTCTTCTGACCCCTTGTGTCATGCCAATTTATGTATGTAGGGCTTCAGAAATATCTATAAAAAAGTGTAATGTATATGTAGCTGAACTATGTTTAAAATAGTAAAAACATATTGTGTTTTTATCTGATGATTGTCAAGGCTTTTATAAGTAAATAATGTCAGCCTGTTCTCAGTGTTTATACGTACTTCATTCATAATATTTACAGGTGCTGCTTACAATTTTACTATTATGTAACTATTATGTATTTACACAATGAAAATAAGTTTCCACATTAAGTGAAGTATACAATTCACAAAGGTCCCTCGGACCCACTTTATATTAGGTGGCCTTAACTACTATGTACTAACATTTTAATTAATAATTTGATACAATGCACCTATTGTGTACATACATGTTTTTACATTGTACTTACATTTTAAAAAATACCTGCATGTAATTACATCTGTAATTCATTTCTGTAGTTACATTTGTAATTACACAGTTGACACTTCCCTTACACCTAACCCTACCCTTAAACTTACCCATACCACCACCTGTCCCTAACCCTACCCATATCCCACCTCAATATCAGCAAAGGTGTTTTGCAATACAATTTGAACACAGTAAGTACATTGTACTTATTGTTTTATGTAAGTACATATTAGTTAAGGCCACCTAATATAAAGTGGGGCCGGTCCCTCAAATAGCTAGTAGTCAAATAGCCTACTTGCCATCACACCCCAAATAACCACCTGCAACATACAAAATATTGAAAACAGATGGATTAATCTTCTGTCACACGGGTTTTGCCCAAAACAACATCAGCCTAAAATTAAACCAATCCAAACCAACACCTAATATGGCACACTTTTCTCAGGGCTTTTCAGACTGCGCTTAACCCAGCTATAATGCTATATCGTTACAATTTTGTGATACCTCTAACCCTGTAAAACCATATTAATTTCTTTAAAAAATATGCACAGTTATAAATAAAAACATAACAGACAGAGAAGTTTAATCACAAAAATGTATTCATTGCAAAAATGTCCAAAGCGGTACCCAAAGTAGACTAAATGATGATGTGTTGCAGTTGCAGTCCTCTCTGGTGGTAATAGTTTGTAAAAGGGACAAAAAGTGCTGCCAACTATTTTCAATGGAAAGTAACTAAAGCCTGCTTGAGAAGTCGCTACATGTCACTAGATGATGTCATGTGCAAATTAGCATATTTATGATACCACCACGCCATATTTGAAATCTGCCTTATGTCGGCACTTTCCAAGTTTTCCCTCCTGACATCCTGTTCTCAATTACACATTTTCTGTCAGACAACAGAACAAGTATGATGTAGTGATTTGTTAAGCAGCAGTCACTTCCACTGAAAGCGAAAAAATAATGCTCCCTTTACAATCACTGAAGCTGTCAATCACACAGCACGAGTTTATCAGTGACTGTTCTGGACTCTTGCCAAAACTCCTGTTATAAATCAGCACATTTACATGCTAGTTATGATGAAAGCGTTTGTGAGAGTACAGACATCCATCTACGGGGTATTGAATGTACTATATCTTTTGATTTTTGCCCTTACTCACTCAAACTTGGCTACTTTACATAAATGTGAGTGCACTAGCAGGTGGTTGCTGGATCGCAGGTTCTTGGTTTATGAGATGAGGTCATGAATGCAGCTGGTGATGAGGCCGAAACCAAAACGTCCAGTACAAGTTTGACTATTTAATTTTACGTAACATTATATTATTTATATTATTGAAGAGACCTTTTTATTTTTGAAGGATATTGGTTTAGTTGTGGCCTTTTTGAGCACTTGAGCTTAACTGACACTTGAGTGTCTGTAGACATTTAAGAGGCTGTTGTCGCAATTTTGAGGTGTCCAGTTATATTTAGATTTTAGAAAATAAACGTGATTTCTCTCCTTACAAATCAACTGTTTCTTATTTCCACTGGCATGTATCTTAAGTATTGAGGGTTAGTGCATATTTGAGCTTACATTCAGTATATTCAAACACTTAAGTACTGTTAAAATCAGATTTACAACTCTTTACACCTCTGCTGCAACACCATTGGCCAAAATCACTATACATTTGTTAAAGACAGCGGCTGTGCATGTATATGTACATGTAAAATGATTGTGATTACATTTAATTTACACGGCCCCACTTTATATTAGGTGGCCTTAAGTACTATGAAAAAATAAAAAATAAGTACAATGTACTTACTGTGTTCAAATTGTATTGTAAAACACCTTTGCTGATATTGGTTAAGTGTAAGTTTAAGGTTAGGGTTAGGTGTAAGGGAAGTGTCAACAGTGTAACTACAAATGTAACTACAGAAATGAATTACAGATGTAATTACATGCAGGTATTTTTTTAAAATGTAAGTACAATGTAAAAACATGTATGTACACAATAAGTGCATTGTATCAAATTATTAATTAAAATGTTAGTACATAGTAGTTAAGGCCACCTAATATAATACCAAGAATATTGTACCAAGAATAATTGCCACTGTGCATTTTTCTGCCTGTTATGTTTAGGTGTAGGATGTATATGGTAACAATGTAACTAAATATATTTATGATATGAGTGATTCATAAACATTTTGTAAATACATAATAGTTACATAATAGTAAAATTGTAAGCAGCACCTGTAAATATTATGAATGAAGTACGTATAAACACTGAGAACAGGCTGACATTATTTACTTATAAAAGCCTTGACAATCATCAGATAAAAACACAATATGTTTTTACTATTTTAAACATAGTTCAGCTACATATACATTACACTTTTTTTATAGATATTTCTGAAGCCCTACATACATAAATTGGCATGACACAAGGGGTCAGAAGACCGCTATAACTATTTAAAAACGTTGATATTACATAACTTTCTATTTCAGCAGGATGATAGAAGATGGATTATAGAGACTATAGAGACTTCATTATGAGGATTAAAGTTGAATTATTGATTATTGATGAAGGGCAGTTTCCCCATTCTATAAAGAAAGAAAAGTGGCTGCACCAAACCAGCCAAAGTAAAACAAAAAGAACTAATAATAGAAAAATGTGTGTCGTCACTGTTTGCGGTCAGAAAAAGAGCTAATAAGATCATATAGGGAGCATAAAATATAAGCATGGCCCCATTAGTTATTAGAATGAGATAAAATGCTCTTCTCTTCGTGTGGTTTCCCTCTTCTCTCTCTCTCCCTCTCTCTCCTGGTCCTGGCTGCTTCAGAGCTCTGAGAACAGCCACAAAGCAGAACAACTCAACAGATAAGAAGAGGAAGAACTGTGCTAACAAAAAAACTATGTACAGCATGGGCTGGAACATGAAAACAATTATAATGATTCCACTGCAGCCGAAACTTGCCAACCAGACAATAACAGAGCAGGTCACTCTATATCTGAGAGGTTTGTACTTCAGAAAGGTTACAGGATGAACCACTGCCAGGTAGCGCTCAACACACATCAGACACTGAAACAGAGGATGACCGATGATGGCTAGTCCTTCTAAAACATACACAACTGTCCAGAGAAATTCAAATTCATAAGAGAGAAAAATAAAAACAGATTCTATACATAAGACAATCTCACAGACAGCAAGGTTCAGACTGAAGAACTCTAATGCAAGTCCATTACCTTTTCCTTTCACAATAAGCCATATCACATATGAGTTAATAGGAAAAGCCAAGAGCAAACTGAGGAAAAGTACTGGGATTGCACTGAAATGATTTTCCACCTCAGTGCCATTGTAAAAGAAGTGATCAGAAGAGTTTGATCCATCAGTGGAGATTTCACTGGAGATGTTCATCTCTTCACTGTGTGCAGTCAAAAACACAACTGTGATCTATGAATGAGAGATACAAGTGTTAGTCCACCAGAACATTCTGGGACTGTTCAGAGTAAACCCAATCAAAACTACTGTCAAACACACACATTAGTAAAATACAAAAGTTCTGTTACCCGTTTAAATTAGTATGTGATTGATACATTCTATTTTAAATCACAGAATATTTAGCATTTTTGTCTCTTTACTTTTTGTACATCTAATTTAGGAAAAATAAAATAACTTGGCTACTTTACATGCATGTGAGTGCACTAGCAGGTCGTTGCTGGATCGCAGGTTTTTGGTTTATGAGATGAGGTCATGAATGCAGCTGGTGGTGATGAGGCCGAAACCAGAATGTCCAGTACAAGTTTGACTATTTAATTTTACGCAACATTATATTAATTATACGTTATATATTGAAGAGACCTTTTTGAAGGATATTGGTTTAGTTGTGGCCTTTTTGAGCACTTGAGCTTAACTGACACTTGAGTGTCGGTAGTTATATTTAGATTTTAGAAAATAAACTTGATTTCTCTCCTTACAAATCAGCTGTTTCTTATTTCCACTGGCATGTATCTTAAGTATTGAGGGTTAGAGCATATTTGAGCTTACATTCAGTATATTCAAATACTTAAGTACTGTTAAAATCTGATTTACAACTCTTTACACATCTGCCACAACGCCATTGGCCAAAATCACTATACATTTGTTAAAGACAGCGGCTGTGCATGTATGTACATATAAAATTATTGGGATTACTTTTAATTTACACTGTTACATTTATAGTTATGGATAAGTTTAGATGTAGGTGAGGTATTATCTATATATATGGTACAAATATAACTAAATATATTTATGATATGAATGATTCATAAACATTTTGTAAATACATAATAGTTATATAATAGTACAATTGTAAGCAGCACCTGTAAATATTATGGATGAAGTTACGTATAAAAGCCTTGACAATCATCAGATAAAAACACAACATGTTTTTACTATTTTTATATGATAAAACATTTATTAAACCATAGCAAAAGTAAATTTATTACTTAACATTTCTTACTTACTTACATGTTGTCACATTTCACTTCCATTCTTTCGGGTAAATCAAGAAAAAAGTATACACTGTATTAATGAAAAAAAACAAAAACAAACACAATTGTACTAGACATATGGGGAATTAATGTGGGAAAAAAATAAAAACTCTGAACCCCAAGAAGATTTAGACAAACTGAAAAAAAGTAAAAAAGCATTAGGTTGTGCCCCGCTCTCCCCTACATAACTTTCTCTTTGTATATTTCAGCAGGATGATATAAAATGGATTATAGAGACTTCATAATGAGTATTAAAGTAGAATTATTGATTATTGATGAAGGGCAGTTTCCCCATTCTATAAAGAAAGAAAAGGGGCTGCACCAAACTAGACAAAGTAAAACAAAAAGAACGAATATTGACAAGAGTGTCGTCACTGTTTGAGGTCAGAAAAAGAGCTAATAAGGGGAGCATAAAATATAAGCATGGCCCCAGTAGTTATTAGAATGAGATAAAATGCTCTTCTCTTCATGTGGTTTCCCTCTTCTCTCTCTCTCCCTCTCTCTCCTGGTCCTGGCTGCTTCAGAGCTCTGAGAACAGCCACACAGCAGAACAACTCAACAGAGAAGAAGAGGAAGAACTGTGCTAACAAAAAAACTATGTACAGCATGGGCTGGAACATGAAAAAAATTATAATGATTCCACCGGAGCCAAAACTTGCCATCCAGACAATAACAGAGCAGATCACTCTATATCTGAGAGGTTTTGAACTTCAGAAAGATTACAGGATGAACCACTGCCAGGTAACGCTCAACGCTCAACACACATCAGACACTGAAACAGAGGATGGCCAATGATGGCTAGTCCATCTAAAACATACACAATATTTCATTGAATATTACATTCATAAGAGAGAAAAATAAAAACAGATTCCACAGATACGATTATCTCACAGACAGCAAGGTTCAGAATGAAGAATTCTGCCGCAAGTCCATTGCCTGTCACTATAAGCCATATCACATAGGAGTTGGTAGGAAGAACCAACAGCACATTGAGGAAATATAGTAAATTAATTTCCATCTCAGTGCTGTTATTAAACAAGTTACTGGGCGAGTTTGATCCATCAGTGGGCAAGATCTCCCTGGAGATGTTCATCTCTTCACTCTTTACAGTCAAAAACACAACTGTGATCTATGAATGAGAGATACAAGTGTTAGTCCACCAGAACATTCTAGGACTGTATAGAGTAAACCTGATACTTTCAAATACACACATAGGAAAGAACTGTTATGTTGCCAGCATATATCAACATCTAGTTGTCAAATGTTAAAAATACCTTAAATAACACTCATTAGTAAAATAGAACAGTTATCTTGCCAGTTTAAATCAGTATCTGGTCGTTACACTTACACTGAATATTTTACATTTTTAAATACATTCAAATACATGTCAAATACATTATCACACTCAGCCACCTGCCACATACAAAATACTGCAAACAGATAATCCATACTGGTTTAGCTTAAAACAACATCACCTTCATGGAAATCAAACCAAAACAACACCTGAGTTAACCTGCTGCTCATTCCACAAATATGGTACATATTGGTAACACATGGAAATATTAAAAGGCACACATCCCATTAATGTGCTATCTATCTATCTGTCCGTCCGTCCTATCTATCTATCGTGTTTTAAAGGAAGAGGGTCTGAGACGTGGATACCAAAAAAATAATAAATTGTATTTATACAATGCTCAGCAGTTGAAATCCTAGAGGGCCGGAATAGCATAGACACATACAAGAGACTGGAACACGGCAAGGAGACAGAGGCTTACCAATGGTAGGTGAGTTAGTTTAGTGAGCACCAAGCTCCTATATCAAAACCTTACCACCTTGTGCACAGGTCTCACACCACACACACGTCGGGTCAAACACAAAACGCACTGCACTCTGTGACAAAATCCCACCACTGCACATGAGGGCCTACTAGTAGCCTGCCCTGAAGCCTCGGCTCCTTCAACAAAAGACAAAATTAATCCAAACAGTTTTCAAAATAAACAATATAAATAATACTGTTTAACCTATATGAACTGAAAAAGCGTAACAAAACAATAACACAAAAGAAAAGAGAACACCACCTCCAATGAGGTTCAAACTCAAAACACCAAAATTGGAGGTGGATAATTACAGCACTTTCACATTAACATACAAATACCAAACATACAAACTAGAAACCAAATTCAAATAAAAAATAACGTAAATGCTGCCTAACCAGCAAATTTAAACAAAGCCAAAGAAAATAAAGCAAAAACTCTGAAAAGCAATTTAGAAAGCAAACAAAAATACACACAAAATAAATTAAAGAACAAATTTAACCAAACAAAATAATGTATAATGTAGTGTAACTGAAAACAAACAGACCAACTATGCAGAAAGCCAATGCAACACAAATACAGATTGGAAAACAATTATAATAACACAACAAATCAAAATATGCTAAAGAGCAGGTTTAATACTAGACGTATAACCCAAGCTGGAGAGTAGATTTAGCACAAGACATGTAGATCGCGCAAGATCAGGGAGAAATTTACAGTCATCGGAGGAACCAGTGCACACAAAGCAGCTCGCGTTGGAGTGTAATCTCAGTCACCGGAAGAAGCATCGTAGACAAAGCAGCTCGCGTTGGAGTGTAATTCAAAGTCACCGGAGGAACAAACGTAGACAAAGCAGCTTGTGTTGGAGTGTAATTCAAAGTCATCGGATGAACAAACGTAGACAAAGCAGCAGCATCAAAGAATGTTGCCCCACAGGCTGTACTGAACACAATGGGTCCCAACTTTTCCTCCTAAAATGTGTAAGGATCGGTTTTGCTACTAAGACAAAAGCTGAGATCCAAACCCCAGCAATAGAACAATACTAGTCACTAATCTTGAGAGAAGATGTCACAGAAACTGTGGGATCCCGCCCTGATCAAACATTTAACCCCCTCCCCATTTTGCCCTCTCCTTGCCCTGTTTTCAAGTCAACAAATGCAGAAATACCAATGATGATGTATCTTGTAAATCTATTGTTTTATCCATTTCATGTTTGGTGTCCTTTTAAAGGTCTCAGTGCGAATGGTAAAATGGTCTCAGTTTCACTGCAGTCATTAGTAGTATCAGAAAGATTGAAAACTAATGAGAATTCTGTTCTCCTTTGAGTGGTCTCTTCAAAGATATCTGATCCTCTCCCCCAAAACCAGGTGTTTGTGTTGCAAAAACAGGGAGTGCAGAATTATTAGGCAAGTTGTATTTTTGAGGATTAATTTTACAACATTAATAATTAAACAACAACCATGTTGTCAATGAACACAAAAAACTCATTAATATCAAAGCTGAATATTTTTGGAAGTAGTTTTTAGTTGTAGCTATTTTAGGGGGATATCTGTGTGTGCAGGTGACTATTACTGTGCATAATTATTAGGCAACTTAACAAAAAACAAATTTATACCCATTTCAATTATTTATTTTTACCAGTGAAACCAATATAACATCTCAACATTCACAAATATACATTTCTGACATTCAAAAACCAAACAAAAACAAATTAGTGACCAATATAGCCACCTTTCTTTGCAAGGACACTCAAAAGTCTGCCATCCATGGATTCTGTCAGTGTTTTGATCTGTTCACCATCAACATTGCGTGCAGCAGTAACCACAGCCTCCCAGACACTGTTCAGAGAGGTGTACTGTTTTCCCTCCTTGTAAATCGCACATTTGATGATGGACCACAGGTTCTCAATGGGGTTCAGATCAGGTGAACAAGGAGGCCATATCATTAGATTTTCTTCTTTTATATCCTTTCTTGCCAGCCACGCTGTGGAGTACTTGGACGCGTGTGATGGAGCATTGTCCTGCATGAAAATCATGTTTTTCTTGAAGGATGCAGACTTCTTCCTGTACCACTGCTTGAAGAAGGTGTCTTCCAGAAACTGGCAGTAGGACTGGGAGTTGAGCTTGACTCCATCCTCAACCCTAAAAGGCCCCACAAGCTCATCTTTGATGATACCAGCCCAAACCAGTACTCCACCTCCACCTTGCTGGCGTCTGAGTCGGACTGGAGCTCTCTGCCCTTTACCAATCCAGCCACGGGCCCATCCATCTGGCCCATCAAGACTCACTCTCATTTCATCAGTCCATAAAACCTTAGAAAAATCAGTCTTGAGATATTTATTGGCCCAGTCTTGACGTTTCAGCTTGTGTGTCTTGTTCAGTGGTGGTCGACTTTCTGCCTTTCTTACCTTGGCCATGTCTCTGAGTATTGCACACCTTGTGCTTTTGGGCACTCCAGTGATGTTGCAGCTCTGAAATATGGCCAAACTGGTGGCAAGTGGCATCTTGGCAGCTGCACACTTTACTTTTCTCAGTTCACGGGCATTTTTTTTGCGCCTTGGTTTTTCCACACGCTTCTTGCGACCCTGTTGACTATTTTGAATGAAACGCTTGATTGTTCGATGATCACGCTTCAGAAGCTTGGCTATTTTAAGACTGCTGTATCCCTCTGCAATATATCTCACTATTTTTGACTTTTCTGAGCCTGTCAAGTCCTTCTTTTGACCCATTTTGCCAAAGGAAAGGAAGTTGCCTAATAATTATGCACACCTGATATAGGGTGTTGATGTCATTAGACCACACCCCTTCTCATTACAGAGATGCACATCACCTAATATGCTTAATTGGTAGTAGGCTTTCCAGCCTATACAGCTTGGAGTAAGACAACATGCATAACGAGGATGATGTGGTCAAAATACTAATTTTCCTAATAATTCTGCACTACCTGTAGTTACAACCCTTTTGTTCTAGTTGGAGTATTTAAGGGAAGGTAACAGAGCTGTCGAGGGTGAACATTCTGTAGCCAGAACCCCCCATGCAGTCTGTGTCAGTGTCTTTGAGGCACTCACACACATTGCATGTAGTGTGCCAGACATGATGACTCTTTGAAATTATTTTCCTATTGCTTTGTGATTGTGTTTATGTTTTTACTCTGAGTCTCGGGTGTGCTGCCCTGCTGCACTCCCAGGTCCGCATTACATCATCTCATTACCAATTTTTCATACAAACTGTGCCCCGTTCTTTAACTAAACTGCCAGTGTAAAAACACCCTTTATTTATATTCTTAATTTCTCCAACTACGGGCTAGGCCACGGATCAAACAAATCCGTTAATAAAATTAGTGCCGTTAAAATTAATTTGCGTTAACGCGTTATTAACGCATTAATTTTGACAGCCCTAGTTAAAAAACATTATTTTTTAATATTTCAACTGCCTGGAGGCTTACATAAGTTCACAGTCAAGGAGTAACTATAGGCTATACTGACAATATTTACTTAAAAACCTCAGCAATCTTCAGAAATGATCAATGTTTGAATAACAGAAACAGAAGTGTGTTTAACTACCATGTTTTATTATTTTTATATTATGAAAATAGTATAGAGTCATACATTTGACCTTTTATATGGAGATTTTTAACCTCTAGATAGGCAACAAAATTGGTAATTGGTCACAAAGATGGTGTCACTCATGCTGCATTTTAACTCTAAACCATATATCAATTCCAACATCACAAAATTGCTATGAATCAATATAAAAATATAAATTCTAGTCCTCAGTTGTCGGTTTTAAATTTAAAGCTGCAGTCCGTAGTTTTTCCTCTTTGTCGTCATCTCTGTTCGAAATCTGCAATTGCAGCTATTCGCAGAATTATCAACTTTTGTTTTTATTATCAACAATGTTTTGAGGAGAATGTGATCCTCAGATACTACTTTTTGAAAATATGACCAACAAGAATTTTCAATGGAATGTGTCATCTGAACAAGTAAGTAGCTAACATCCACTTTTGTTCTGACCAACTAAGGGAAAAAAGTATTGCAATAAATTGCGATGATCAAATCTAGCGGTCACTTATCATATCACGTCAAAGTGTGTAAATTATACTTTGTTTTCAAATTGTTAATGTTAACAACATCAGTATTGCTTGGCTACATTTAATGTGTATTACGGCTATCTGTATATCAGTTTCTGTGCAGTCTAATTTCTGATTGACGTATACCAACACATTAATGTGGAGTAGAGGCGAGTTGTTCCCTCTCATAGCTAGTACAAAATAATTGATATTTACCATAATGCACATAGCAAAGTGAGAAAGGCATAACAAAGAAAACTCCATAACTGTATGAATTAAGCGAACAAGTGTGCTACTGTTACATAATTTAACCATTGAAATTTCTTAATTGTCCAGCAGAAAAAAAGCAGTCTATGGGTCCGTTTTGAACCCCTTCAAAACACGGAGTTCCTGCAACCTTTCAAAAGCCCATTTTATCCTTAATTGTTTTTGCATGGGCTCGGTTGCAGTCTCTTTTTTTTCCTGTACGTTAGCCATTCTGAAAGTCCGAAGTCTTTTGCATTTCACAATGGGTGAATCTCTAGTTGTCACTGATGATTGCCGTCTGAACATTTCTGGATCCGCCATCAAATTGATAAGTTTAGTTATATCAAGTGCTGTGAGAAAAGGCTGTAAATCCCCACCTCCAACATCCTCACAATATAGCCTACTAGCCGGGACACTTTATTTATGTATACAGATGTGATGAATTGACGCAAATATATGCTTGAATTTCCTGCGGAAATCCACCAGTACCACTGGAATTAAAAACATTATTACACGCTTACCATTGTAAATCGAGCTAAGGTAAGCAGAAAGTTTTGAACTGGTTATGTACTTGCTCAAAAATGTATTTAGGATAATTTGTATCCCCCAAAAAAGTTACAGACTGCAGAAACATAAGGAAAACTACTACATTACAAAATACACTTAAGTATTGTTATTGGCCTCAATTGCACAGATTCTTGTAAATAATAAATTAATAGTACTAAATAGTTAAAGATGGTTTGGTGACTGTTTACATAACTTAATATTTGTAACATTTAGCAGGATGACAGAAGATGAATTATAGAGACTTCATAAGTAGAATTATTGACTCTTGATGAAGGGCAGTTTCCTCATCCGATAAAGAAAGAGAATAGGCTGCACCAAACCAGCCAAAGTAAAACAAACAGAACTAATAGATAGGAGTGAAGGGGAAAAAGAATATCTTATTGAAAATATATATATTACAATTATATAGGGACCATATAAGAGAAGCATGGCCATAGTGGTTATTAGAATTAGATTAAATGCTTTTCTCTTCATGTGGTTTTCCTCCCCTCTCTCTCTCCCTCTCTCTCCTGGTCCTGACTGCTTCAGAGCTCTGAGAACAGCCACACAGAAGAACAACTCAATGGAGAGAAAGAGGAAGAACCCTGAAAACAAAAAAACAAAGTAAAAAAAGGGCTGGAACATGAAAAAATATATAATGATCCCACTCGAGACAAAAGTCGCCAGCCAGGCAAACACAGAGCAGATCACCTTATATCTGAGAGGTTTGTACTTCAGAAAGGTTATAGGATGAACCACTGCCAGGTAACGCTCAACACAGATCAGACACTGAAACAGAGGACGACCAGTCGTGGCTAGTCCATCCAAAAATGCCACAACTATCAAGAGAATGTTAAGTTTAGTCAAGAGGAAAAGACAGACAGATTCCATACATATGAAGATCTCACAGACAGCAAGGTTCAGAATGAATAATTCTGCCGCAAGTCCATTGCCTGTTCCTGACACTATAAGCCATATCACGTAGGAGTTGGTAGGAAGACCCAACAGCACATTGAGGAAATATAGAAAATTATATTCCATCTCAGTGCCGTTATTAAACAAGTAATTGGAAGAGTTTGATCCATCAGTGGGGAAGATCTCACTGGAGATGTTCATCTCTTCACTGTGTGCAGTCAAAAACACAAATGTGATCTATGAATGAGAAATATAAGTGTTAGTACTTTAAATAACACACATTAGTAGAAGAGAACAGTTTTGTTACCAGTTTAAATCAGTATCTGGACATCAAAAGTTCAAAATGCTGTTCTAATTAACAGAGAACATATTACATTTATTTCCCAAACAGACATTAATAAGCTCTTTACCTTTTTTCGTCAATAAAGATGATAAGGATTCTGGCAGTTTTTATCTATAGTCACTTATAGCTAGACTGTCTGCCTTCCAAGCTGATGTGTTAAACGAATGAAACTTGTATTTTATTATCTGAGATGAAACCCTGATATGCAAATACATTAAGTAACACCATATTTGCTTAAGTGACAGATGGTGATCTTTAAGCTTATCAAAAGATAGTAGACGTGTCAATCAAGATTTGAGGTAACAATATTAGTAGTTCATCTCTGCAAATGGTAGCACATGGATATATTAGAGGCACAAATTCCATGGTTTTTTTTTATTATTATTATTATTATTATTGAGAACTATTAGATATGTTTGGAAACATTTTATCTGACATAAAATGTACCTGCCATGAACATTTTAGTTTTAAACACATCCAGTGTCTGTTATCTCTCAATGATAATGATTTTATTATGTTAGAGGTCTTAACATTTTGAGTGGTACTTGTAATACAATTTTAAAATCATTAGTATAATAACTATTAAGTTAACTGTAGTAAAAAATTGTTTTAATAATTGAATTATTTTAATAATGAAATAGTGTCACACATTTTGTGCGCAACCCTGTTACTCCATTACAAAACATCTATATATCGCATAGTATAATTCATGCAATTTTGTGAAACAAAACTAAATAAATAAAAGAAAATTGTTGTTATATAGTCACGTATACCTGGAATGTCTGCCTTGAAAGTTGATTTGTTATTAACGTTGTAGTATTGTCTCCCCTATTTGATTAAATAATCCAGTACACATATCTCCAAAACCATCACAAATCATAAGATTTGCCCTAACCTTTGAGTTCAGGAGCGCTGCACACTGGTTAGAAATATCTGAGATATCCTGTAGCCTACCAAGCTCAATCAAGGTCCAGTCCTCTATGAAGCACAATGGAATTTAATATCCAGGTTCAGATAATAGTTATGTTTAAGAAATAATCACACTGAGACTTTAGCTGAGGTAGAAAATAATTGCCCCATTCAAGGCTTTGGTTTACTTAGCAAAGTTTCTGCATAAAAATTACAACATAAACACATGTAGTCTTCACCACGGAGTTCGGCGTCGAACAAGTATACAACACACTTTTATTCAAACACAGGATAAAAGATCCTCCCATTATTTACCTTAAAAGGTCAAAATATAAGCTTGACTAATTCCTACTTAATAGTATATAACATATACGTCATCTTTATGCACTTCAAAGCTTATTGCAAAAGCTGCAAAACACCTACCCAACATTTTCTGCAAAAGCTGCAAAACACCTACTCAAACTTGTTGCAGTTATATGATATACCCACTGATATAAATCTTATCGCAGGTTGCAAAAAAAACCCCTTACGCTTTAACAGGATGCATCCTCAGACACACCCCCTCTCCGTTCTACAACGGGGAGAAGTTACACATCTGTTACATACACCAATTCTTTAATTCAGAGTGAATATAGAATTAATTTATACATCAATTTTATCCACAGGTGTATCTAGCTGATCCTCTTCTTTACAAAGACAGTCAACTTTATACACCAAGGGCCCTATCTTGCACCCAGCGCAATTGACTTTGTACACCGACGCATGTGTCATTCCTATTTTGCACCCGCGCAAAGCGCGCTTTTCCCTCCACAGAAGCACGTCGCTAAACTAGTGAATGAACTTGCGCTCCCTGGGCGGTTCAGCGCAAAAAAGGAGGCGTGTTCCGGCGCAAACAATCCCTGGTGCTATTTTGCTGTTCCATTAAACAATTGCGCCACTGACCAGAAAAAACCTAGTCTAAAGTCAGTGGCGCATTGCGCGTTGTTCATTATGCTATTTTAAGGGCGCATGCGACCATAGCGTGCACAACGCGCATACACTTTGCTCATGTAATCTACACAGATGCAACAGTTATTTTTGCAAATCATAAATTGTTACACTAAAAAAATATTAACACATGAGATGACGGAAATCATTGTGGTGTGCCACGAAGATGTGAAAAAATAGGCATAAATCTAGCTTACAAATTATTCAGGCTAATTATTTATTTAACCGACGCTATTTTGGGTGGGTTTCTCCCATCCCCATACAACACAACTTCTCTGTCTTTCACTGCTCTTACAAGAACATCAGTCTCCTCGGCTGTGAACCGCTCCTGGCGTGCGCCTGGTAAATACGCCATAATAATAGCAATCCATAATGGAACTTGCGCACCTGCTTTTAAAGGGAATGTTGGATGACGCTCTGATTGGTTTATTCACGTTACGCCCAAACCACACCTATGAATAATGAAGCTACTTCAGACCAACCCATTTTAGATTTGCGCCGGGCGCAAGAGCCATTTATCCCGCCGGGAAAATAGCAACAGCGCCGAGACCCGCCCACAAAGTTACTTGCGCTTTGCGCTTTGACACTTGCGTTTCAGATCGTTAAAATAGGGCCCCAAGTGTTTCTTTTCCCCATCAAACTTTTCTTGAACCATCATCATTTTAATCATTTTTGATAACACTTTGTGAGATCTCTCAATTTTCCTTAGCAATCTCATCATTTGTTTTCCCCTCTATAAGGCTCATTGATGCATGCGGGGAGCAAAGGCTGGCCCGCGTGGTCCGATCAAACAGACGAGCTACTGTCACTCAAATTGCTCAAGAAGTTAATGCTGGTTCTGATAGAAAGGAGTCAGAATACACAGTGCATATGGGGCTGCATACACCAAGAAAAGTGTTATTTCTCCTGCCCAGAGAACGACTTATCTAGGGTTTGTTTGGTTTTCGGTCACGAGGTAGGCACAGCTGTTTCCCGCTCAAACTGAGACCATTCAGCATACCCTGAGCAAAGTCAGGCTAGGCCAAGATCTCACTGATCGTCATCACCAAAGAGTGTTAGGTCTCATGGCATCAGCATCCACGGGTTTACATTTTGGGTTGTTGCACATAAGACCGTTTCAGTTGTGGCTCAAAGCCAGAGGATTTTAGGTCCAATCCTCAAGGCAAATAAAGTGGCGCGCCATGTGGCTTCGTACACTAACTATGTGGTTCAGACCCCGGTTTCTTACCCTGGGTCCCACTCTAGGCGTACCTTGTCGTCGCAATTTGCTAACGACGCTTCCCTGACGAGCTGGGGTGCGGCCTTAAGTGGTCGTCCAGCCTAAGGGGAATGGTAGGGTCATCAGCTCGATTGGCACATCCACTGCCTCGAGCTGATGGCTGTATTTCTGTCCCTGAAATACTTTATCCCCCATTTGAGGGGCTGTCATGTCCTAGTGCGGATGGACAATACAGCTACAGTCTCATATATACAGTCTCTGGGCCCAGGACAAGCTCCTGTCACTCAGAGCAGTGTACATTCAGGGGTGGTTGAATGTGGGAGCAGATTTACTGTCCAGACAGAAATTACAGATGGAGGAATGGAAAATTCACTCAGAAGTAGTAACTCCTGGACCAGATTTTACAGAGCGGAAGTGGACCTCTTTGCCTCTTTTCAGACAGCGCATTGTCCCCTATACTTCTCTCTCAGTCACCCAGCTCCGCTGGGTCTGGATGTGATGGCTCATACATGGCCCAAAATGCGCCTGTATGCCTTCCCTTCAGTTGCTCTGCACCCAGGAGTTCTAGCCAGGGTTCGCCAACAAGGGTCTTGCTTCTTATCGATAGCGCTGCGTTGGTTGAACAGAGTTTGGTTCTTGGAGATAGTGACTCTCCTCAACGGCTCGCCGTGGGAGATTCTGGCGAGGAGGGACCTTCTGTCTCAGGCGGGGGGTACGGTTTCATCTCAGACCCGACCTGTGGAACCTTCATGTTTGGCCCCTGATGGGCAACAACTGAGGGACACTGGGCTTTCGCCCTTTAGTTATTGAGACTATTGAGACAGTTATTGCTAGGGCTCCCTCCAGTCTGAAATTATGCCAATAAATGGGTATCTTTGAAAGGTGGGTTGCGACACATAATGCAGATCCAGTTAACTGCCAGGTTGCTTCAGTTTTGGACTTTCTGCAAGAAAATTTGTCAACAGGCACTTGCCTCTCCACTCTCAGGGTTTATATAGCCGCTCTATTGGCTTGAAACGGCCTGGTGGATGGGGTGCCGCTTGGGAGGCATCCTCTGCTTGCTTGCTTTATTCGCAGGGCCAGACAGTTGAGGCCTCTCGTAAGAACCAAGAACCCTGCATGGGACTTATCTATAGTCCTCAAGGGTCTGGTTGAGACCCGCCTTTGAACCGTTAGAGTCAGTGTCTAACAGACTTCTGACCCTTAGAATGGTTTTCTTATGGCTACAACTTTCTGCAAGAAAATTTGTCAAGAGGCACTTGCCTCTCCACTCTCAGGGTTTATATGGCTGCTCTATTGGCTTGCCATGCCCTGGTGGATGGGGTGCCGCTTGGGAGGCATCCTCTGCTCGCTCGCTTTATTTGTGTGGCCAGGCAGTTGAGGCCTCTGGTAAGAACCAATATCCCTTCATGTGACTTAGCTATATTCCTCAAGGGTCTGGTTAAGACCCCCTTTGAACCATTAAGAGTCAGCATCTGATAGATTTCTGACCCTAAAGATGTTTTTTCTTATGGTAACTAATAATGTGTATACAGTTGCGTTCTAAGTCCACGTCAGCCTATCATTCTGTTCAATGGGTTACCGCAGTAACAGACGCGAGTGCTTCACTAACAAGAGCAAGTCTCACGTCAGACTCAGATCAATCGCTTTCATGAGGACTATCTGGGCATGTTATCAAAGACACGGCTGTGGTTTTTCATCACCATTCTGGCGACATCACTACATCAGCATTTATCACAGTGATATGCATATGGTTATGCATTCCGATGCCGATTGGGTGTAGTATCTTTCTCTTTTTCAACTTTGTCGCAAGCATGTCTGTATAGAGCACACACATGCATCGTGTGAGACGCGCACAGGTGTTTGCCGGTCTGCTTGTGCAACGTGATCGCTCGTTGTGACTCGCTTGTGTCCATAGTGCTCGTAAATGATTCGCATGACACCGGTTACCGTTATAGATAGTATTTTGTTAGAAAAACTGAAACAGAACAGATATGCACAGCATATTTAGACTCTATCATTCTCCCTACGAATGCAAGGAAAACAACACAGGTTTTAAAGCAACATGCACCTATTTAATCTGGGCTTCATGTTGAACTGAAGTTAAGCTGAAATCGTGATTGGTTCAGTGTTATCAGATCGCTGAAATTCTATTTAAAAAACTATGCTGAGCAAATTAGCATATTTAGGTACAGGACCGACATCGGTGCTTTCTGTTCTTATTCAATGGCTTTAGATTCATCTTCCTAGCGCTGTGAGTTCGTCACATATGCAATTTAACTGACACAACATAGTTTCAAGCTTAGAAGTGTTTGGCCTGCATCCAGCAGAGTACATATTTGCTCAAACATATGGGGCACCAAGTGTTGGAATGGCTTCCTTTCGTGATTCGATATGGCTTCCTTCCCTATGAGGAAGAACTGTAGCGTTCTGTGCTCACATTAAGGTGCTTTGCGTATTGTATTATAAAAATGCGCAACATATTATTAAATTAGTTAATCAAAACAAACACGTCATATATATTAGTAATTGTGTGCATTTGTCTTCGCTTTACTCCAGTTAATTTGACTTTTAGTTTTTTATTCAGCTACTGATATCTGGATACCTCTTATATTTCGAGAAACTTAGATTTTAGTGTTACGTCTTACTTGGTCCTTCCGGCTAGGACTCCATGGCTACATTATGATAAAACAAATGTGTATCTTGCTTGTACTCTCAGCACCATATGTCGGGTAAGGTTTGCATACAAAACAAGGTTTGACTTGAGATTCGATTCGATAGCAGCACTAATTTGATTCCGTACTCAATCTGACCCGTTACATAAAGATTGTATCGTACAGCATCTAAATCACAATTATTGATTTGAAAATAATTATTCAAATCTTTTATGAATACAGTGAGCAGAGTGCACTCCCTTTATAAACGCATGAAACTGTCAAATGCTTCAGTTCAGATAAACTCCAGTGGAAACTGCTGTGGTCAATCTGACTACACCGAATCATGAATCTATTGCATGTTCTACTATTCGTTGGTAAAGCGTATGCGCTGGAAGGCAGAGTTGGCAGTGATAAGCTCTGGGCTATTCAATCCTGATTGAGTGTTTCTGTGTTGTGTGGCGCTCCAATTGGGGATTGCATTCGAGTGCTCAACAGACTTTACATTACATTTGTGCATTTGGCGGACGCTTTTGTCCACCTTGGGCACCTTGGGTTGCATTCGGGGTGCACATTTGGCGTTTTCCGGGTCTTGCTTTCCTGGGAGTCGAGCCCGTGGCTCGGCGATGCTGGTGCCACGCTCTGCTGTTTGAGCTACTGAAAAGACATGTCTGTGATCAGCTACACTTGCATCGAATCCTATTGTGACTAACAAAATATACAAGGGAGTAAATAGTGTCGACTGTTGACACAGTCTGCACATGCGTATTGATTCCTGGCTGCACCGCAAACGGCGAGGTCTCTCGCAGTAAGTTTTTTCACTTCACTAAAGCTGGGACATATGGTGCGCTTATAGACTTGTGATTGTCGCTTTTCAGATTGCGATCCTGATGCCACCCTGTGGGATCTCAGGGCATTTACGGCAGGCCGTATGTTAATCAGACGCACGAGGCCTTGTCTGGAGTTTTACATCAACCATTCACTTGGCGAAATCATTCAGGCAAAACTTTTATCATGGCGTTGGTGAACATGTCAACTAACTATTAAAGACATCAGATTTTATTCTAGGGTCAAAGGAATTTTTAGGATTGCGATATTGGCTCATCCTGCCAAACATGGGCAAAATCACACAGTATTATCCTGGTTAGGTTATCAAATTATGAAGCTCGCTTTGATCTCTTTCATAGGTTCCGTAGTTGTGTCGGGTCCTATATAGCTAGTTATGGTTTTATTAACTAGTAAAGCTAAACCATATAAAACATTATTTTCCTTTTGCAAGGGCATCGTCCGGTGTTCTCAATCACATGTGCAGTTTATGTATTGTCATGCTGTTCTGGTTAATTTTCTTTTGGGGGTTTTCTCAGCAGGTTGACGGTTAGATGGTGTTCTATCAAGATATTGGTGTTGCTACGAACATAGTTCAACCCGCGGAGTTGGCATCCTCTACCAAGGTCTCCCTTATTACGAAGCATCTGAATGCGGGATTCCATGATGGTTAAGATGGTTTTCTTCAGCAATGCTCAAACCATCAGGCATGTTCAGTAAACTCTCCCATAATTCCAAAGGTAAAACTAAGATTACCTACTTGTCTTAACAAACATCAGGAAAGTTCAAAGCTTTTAATTTAACTCCTAACACTTTAATCTTAAAGGTTGCTCTTCCACTTACACCGATATTCCGCTAGAAGCATGGTTATCTGCTTTCGGCTTTGTGTCCAAGGAAATTCACTTTAGAAACTAATCAGTTTGATTCTATTCTCGGTCTTTTCTATTCTGATCTTCACTTCCCAATCAATTTCTTTACTCTTTTCCTTAAGCATTCTAGAATGACTCTAAAGGTTCTGGTATCACATTAACAATTCTAAGATGAAGAATAATTTCTGACCCTTTACTTCTATGGTTAAATATCTTCACGTTCGTCCTAAGACTTCTGACCACTCCCCCCTATTTATTTTATCTAACGGAGCACCTCTCTCTAAGGCTGGTTTCCGACCCACTTTTAAACTGACCTTTAAAGCTGCAGTTTACCTCCTATTCGTATCAGACTTCCTACAGCTACGACCGTGGAAAATCTGGGCCAGCATTTAAGCTACTGGGCAGTTGGTGTTCTTCTGCATTCAAGTCTTATATAAGACCAATTCTAAAATCATTCTTGAAGCTCAGCAAGCTCTCCAGTAATGGTTCAGGTAAATTCCTATGCAACTACTGGTGGTGGTTTATTAATAATAATAAAAAAAATAATAATTAAAAAAATTGTGTATGGCCCTGCGGCCTTGTCTCTGTGGTCTAACAGACCGTGTGGCCCTGCGGCCTTGTCTCTGTGGTCTAACAGACCGAGTGGCCCTGCGGCCTTGTCTCTGTGGCCCTGCGGCCTTGTCTTTGTGGCCCTGCGGCCTTGTCTCTGTGGTCTATCAGGCCGTGTGGCCCTGCGGCCTTGTCTCTGTGGCCCTGCGGCCTTGTCTTTGTGGCCCTGCGGCCTTGTCTCTGTGGTCTAACAGACCGCGCGGCCATGCGGCCTTGTTTCTGTGGTCTAGCAGACCGCGCGGCACTGCGGCCTTGTCTCTGTGGTCTAGCAGACCGTGTGGCCCGGCGGCCTTGTCTCTGTGGTCTAACAGACCGTGTGGCCCGGCGGCCTTGTCTCTGTGGTCTATCAGGCCATGTGGCCCTGCGGCCTTGTCTCTGTGGCCCTGCGGCCTTGTCTCTGTGGCCCTGCGGCCTTGTCTCTGTGGTCTAACAGACCGCGCGGCCCTGCGGCCTTGTTTCTGTGGTCTAGCAGACCGCGCGGCCCTGCGGCCTTGTATCTGTGGTCTATCAGGCCGTGTGACCCGGCGGCCTTGTCTCTGTGGCCCTGCGGCCTTGTCTCTGTGGCCCTGCGGCCTCGTCTCTGTAGTCTAGCAGACCCCGTGGCCCTGCGGCCTTGTCTCTGTGGCCCTGCGGCCTCGTCTCTGTGGCCCTGCGGCCTCGTCTCTGTGGTCTAGCAGACCCCGTGGCCCTGCGGCCTCGTCTCTGTGGCCCTGCGGCCTCGTCTCTGTGGCCCTGCGGCCTCGTCTCTGTGGCCCTGCGGCCTCGTCTCTGTGGTCTAGCAGACCCCGTGGCCCTGCGGCCTCGTCTCTGTGGCCCTGCGGCCTCGTCTCTGTTGTCTAGCAGACCCCGTGGCCCTGCGGCCTCGTCTCTGTGGCCCTGCGGCCTCGTCTCTGTGGTCTAGCAGACCGTGTGGCCCTGCGGCCTTGTCTCTGTGGTTTATACACAAATATATGTTTATACATATATATATATATATATAAAAAATAAAATTACAAAAAAAAATTAAAAAATGTTTTTACAAAAAAATTAAAAAAAAATTTACAAAAAAATGTAAAACACACAATGGCCAAAGTTTACAGGTATGCTGCAGCAGACATGAATTGCTCATGTGTAGTACTCATCTACAAATTATAACTTCAAGTTCTGTGTAATCATGAAGTGGCCTTTTTTAGCCATCAGCAGGTGGTGTTCCATGTTCACGCTTAACATGTTAACTCTTGATCTTCTTCTTTGTAGGAACTCCAGGATACAAGACCGGTGGGTCTATTTTATTTACCATTTTTGGGGGATAGGATAGGCTCCGTCCAGGTGGAAGCATTCTTCCACTTATTTTTGGGGGTCGGCTGCGCCTCTGCCTTCGTCTTCAGGCAGGATATGCAGAGTCCGGACCCTCAGATTGCGAGCTACGGACGGGGCCTATGCCAATGTATTTTATTGCTTGCTAGGCTGATAATAAATGGATAATTGTCACAGTATTTATTCTCCCGAGTCTTTCTGGCAGAAATGGAAGCTTTAGCATAAGTTCTGCCGGGAAGACTTAATTGTCATGTCACTTTAACTTTATCTATCCAATCACATTCCAATACCTGGGTATAAAAGATCGGTACTTACGCATGTCTGAGTTCGCAGATGATGACGCTCCAATTCACCGCCATCCTCCCCACAACCTCCAAGTCAAATCCTTCCCTACATCCACCCCATCACCACCAGGATGGTCCCTTCCATACCTCACAGGGGGGTCGGCTGCATCTCTGCCTTCGTCTTCAGGCAGGATATGCAGAGTCCGGACCCTCAGATTGCGAGCTACGGACGGGGCCTATGCCAATGTACTTTATTGCTTGCTGGGCTGTTAATAAATGGATAATTGTCACAGTATTTATTCTCCCGAGTCTTTCTGGCAGAAATGTTGTTTTTATCATCATCATGTAAATAAGTACACTAAAGATTATGCTGTTGTATAAGGATGATGATTAAAGTCGAATTATTGATATTTGATGAAGGGCAGTTTCCTCACCCGGTAAAGAAAGACAAATGGCTGCACCAAACCAGCCAAAGTAAAACAAACAAAGCTAATGGTTGAAACTATATCAGGAGCTGTTGTTGAACTAAAAAGACCAACTGCAATAAGATAAGGAGCATATAAAATAAACATGGTCACATTAGTTATTATAATGAGATAAAATGCTCTTCTCTTCATGTGGTTTTCCTCCCCTCGCTCTCTCCGTCTCTCTCCTGGTCCTGACTGATTCAGAGCTCTGAGAACAGCCACAAGACAAAACAACTGAATTGAAAGAAAGAGAAAGAAGTGTGCAAACAAAAAAACACAGTACCATATTATCTGGGACATGTTAAAAAGGATAATGATCCCACTGGAGCTAAAACTTGCCACCCAGACACTAACAGAGCAGATCACTCTATATCTTAGAGGTTTGTACTTCAGAAAGGCTACAGGATGAACCACTGGCAGGTAACGCTCAAGACAGATCAGACACTGAAACAGAGGACGTCCGGTCGTGCCTAGTCCATCAAAAAATCCCACAAATATCCAGAGGATTTCAACTTTATAAGTTAAATGACTCAAGAGAGATTCCACACATAAGAATATCTCACTAACAGAGAGGTTCAGGCTGAAGAACTCTGATGCAAGTCCATTCCCGTTTCCTGTCACTATAAGCCATGTCACATAAAAGTTTGTAGGAAGATCAAACAGAACAATGATGATATCTACCAGTGAGGTCATTGTAAATCTAACTTCCAACAGACTGTCATTGTAAAACAAGTTATCCGAATAATTAGATCCAGTGGGGAAGATTTCACTGGTGTTCATCGCTTCAATGTGTGCAGTCAAAAAACATAAATGTGATCTATGGATGAGAGATACAAGTGTTAGTCCACAAGAGGAATTCAATTAAAAGTTGCTCTATATTTTGTAAACACTTTAGTATAATGATAGAAATCTTTGCTTTTGAGGTTTTTGTAAAGTACTGGATAGCAATTACTCAAGTGCTACTAAGGAACTACTAACTATTTGGATTAAGAATTCTGAAGTGAAAAGCATGGTAACTCCCTAGTAATGACTGAAGTCAGTGTAAGATTTTGAGTTTTTTGCAAGGTTTTGAATAGTAATTTCTTCACACATTTGAGTCATTACTTGTAGGTTACCCCATGATCTTCACTTTAGAATACTGATCCAAATAATTCCTTTATAAGGATATAGTAACACTTGATGGTATCATTACTATCAAAAACCTTGCAAAAGCTTACAGTGACTTCAGTCAACATTAGGCAGTTTTCATACTTTTCTAATTAGAATACTGATCCATATACATTTTGTAATACTTGAGTCATTACTAGTGGGTTACCATGACCCTCACTTTAGAATTAATTACACATTATGCATTATTCACATTCATTGTAAACCTGTATATAGTAGTTATAAGTATTCCTCTGGGAGGTATGAAAATAATAGTTATTGACTAAGCTCCATTTGTTTGTTAATCAGAGTTTCTTGTTCGCTAATTGTAGTTACTTTCGATGTTAAAAATGCTTTACTCGTTTGTTCCTGAGTAGTTATTCATTAATGATGGAACATTATTCTAAAGTGTTACACTAAAAAAAACACTATCTATATCATCATAGTCTTATAAATATTATTTTATTTGACCAAAACAAGTACCATTAATCAGCTCTTTACCTTTGTCCTGTCGTCTACAGTATAAATTGTATAATTCATGCAATTTTTCTAAACTAAAATAAATAAAACTTTGTAGATAAAAGTTATAAATAGACCCTTATAGCTGGACTTTCTGCGTTCTGAGTTGATCTGTTAACAGGGTGAAACTTGTACTTAGTATCTGGGATGTGTCCTGAAAACTGATATGCAAATACATTAAGTGACGACATAATTTGCTTTAAGAAAGACATGTGTTATTTGAAATTTTAACAATGAGACAGTGGAGCTGTAAAATAAAGCAAAAGTACCATCTTTACACAAAATAAGTGAACATTTTAACATTAAAAAAAGAAAATTTCACAAAAGTGACATGAAAGCTATTTACAAAGGAAATCAATAAAAATACTGAAAGCAGCCTACCCCATGATAAAAAACAAACAAAAACAATAATACAATTAAAAATAACATTAGCTACAATAAAAAATAAAATAAAAAAAAAAACAGATGTGATTTACCACACAGCTCATTTGGTAAAGAAATACAACACACTTTAGTGGAGAGAGAAGATCAAAAGATCATATTGTCTTGAAAATATAATTGCAATTACGTTTATGCATTTTGGCAGACACTTTTATCCAAAGCGACTTGCAGTGCCCTTATCACAGGGACAATCCACCTGGAGAAACATGGAGTAAAGTGCCTTGCTCAAGGACACACTGGTGGTGACTGCTGGGATCAAACCAGCAACCTTCTGCATATCAGTTCCATGGTTTAACCCACTGGACCACCATCTCACACAATTAATAATGTACAATTAACATAAAATTATACTAAATGTATAACTTTATATTTCGGTATTACAGTAGAGCAGTAGAAAATTGGTTATAGAAACATCATAATGAAAATTATAGAATAATTATTAACATTTAATGAAGGGAAGTTTTCCTACGCGGTAGAAAAAGAAGAGTAGTAAAAAAAGAAGAGGCTGCACCAAACTAGCCAAAACAAAGCAAACAAAACCAATAATTATGAATAGTTCTGCATTAGCTATTAAAAAAGAAAAAATTCTTTAAATCATATAGGGAAAAAATATGATTAGCATGGACACAATAGTTATTAAGATAATATAAAACTCTCTTCTCTGGTTTTCCTCCTTTCTCTCTCTCTCTCTCCCTCTCCCCTGGTCCTGACTGCTTCAGAGCTCTGAGAACAGCCACAAGACAAAACAACTGGATGGAGAGGAAGAGGGAGAAATGTGCCATGACGAAAATATAATACAACTCAGTTTGGGTCAAGACAACATTCATAATACTGATCCCACCAAAAGCCACCAGCCATGCAATAACACAGCAGCTCACTCTGTATCTGAGAGGTTTGTTCTTCAGAAAGGTTACTGGATGAACCACTGCCAGGTAACGCTCAACACAGATCAGACTTTGAAACAGAGCACGACTGGTCAGGGTTAGTGAATCCAAAAATTGTATAGCTATCCAAAGATTTCCAACTTTATAGCTGATAAGATTAAAAAAGACATTCCGTACAAAAGAGTATCTCACAGATGGAGAGGTTCAGACTGAAGAACTCTGCCGCAAGTCCATTCCCTGTTCCTGTCACTATAAGCCATATCACAGGAGTTGGAGTTGTTAGGTTGATAGGAAAACCCAGTAGAAGGATGATGATATCTACTAGTGAGGACATTGAAAACCCTATTTCCTCCTCAGTGCCATTGTAAAATAAGTAATCAGAAAAGTTTGATCCATCAGTGGGGAAGATCTCACTGGAGATGTTCATCTCTTCACTGTTTGCAGTCAAAAACACAATGTGAAAAAAAAAGTGTTAATCTACCAGAACATTCTGGAAATGTACAGAGTAAACCCAATTAAAACTGCTTTAAATATTAGTAAAAAACAACAGTTCTGTTTTAATTATCTAACAGTTTTATTACGGACAGATGCACTTTCATGGACTTCAAAAATTACCCAACAGTCACAACCACCATTATAAAGCTTTGGAAGAGCCAGGACATTTTTAATATAACTCAGATTTTATTAATCTGAAAAAAGAATGTCATGCCATTTTGTGTCATTTTGAATTTTACAAGTAAATAGTTGTCTATTTAAATATTGTATCTGTATGAAAGATGATGAATTACAGAGATCTCTTTTCATAAATAAAGTAGAATTATTTAAAATATATGAAGGGTAGTTTCCCCAACCGGTACAGAAAGAGAAGAGGCTGCACCAAACCAGATGAGGTAAAAAATGCATAAGCAAAAACAAGAACGTAATAATTTTTTTCTGCTGAACTCCACATACAATATATTCAAATGACAAAGGGTATATATATGATAACCATTGTCACAGTAGATATTAGAATGAGATAAAATAGCTCTTCTCTTCATGTGGTTTTCCTCCTCTCTCTCTCCTGGTCCTGACTGCTTCAGAGCTCTGAGAACAGCTATAGAGCAGAACAGCTGGATGGAGAGGAAGAGGAAGAACTATACAAGAAAAAAAGTAAAGTACAACTCGTAGAGAAACAACTGAATAGTTATAATACTGAGCCCACTAGAGCCAAAACCTGCCACCCAGACAATAACACAGCAGATCATTCTATATCTGAGAGGTTTGTACTTCAGAAAGGTTACAGGATGAACCACTGCCAGGTAATGCTCAACACAGATCAGACACTGAAACAGAGGACGACCAGTCATTGTGAGTGCTTCTATAAAATATGAAATCATCCATGCATTTTCAGATTCAAAACCAATAAGAATCAAGGGAGATTGCATAGATATGAGGATCTCACAGATAGCGAGGTTCAGACTGAAGAATTCTGCTGCAAGTCCATTCCCTGTTCCTGTCACTATTAGCCATGTCACATAGCAGTTGGTAGGAAAACCCAACAAAATGGTGATTATACCTACAAGTGAAGATGTTTAAAATTCAACCTCCTCCTCAGTGCCGTTGTAAAAGAAGTGATCAGAAGAGTTTGATCCATAAGTGGGGAAGATCTCACTGGAGATGTTCATCTCTTCACTGTTTTCAGTTAGAAACACAGCTGTGATCTATGGATGAGAGATACAGTGTTAGTCCACCAGAACATTCTAGGACTGTATAGAGTAAACTCAATTAAAAGTGCTTTAAAAGCACAAATTAGAAAAAAGAGCACAGTTCTGGTTATTTTACCTAAAAAAATAGTCACTTATAGCTGGACTGTGTGCCTTCCAAGTGGACCTGTTAATGGGATGAAACTTACACTTTTCTATCAGTCATTTTATCAGGCCCTGAAGCTTTGCAAAATTACATGCAAATACACTGATGATATATTTGCTTTTAAACATCAACTGTGTTATGTGAGAGTATCACTACAAGATGGTAGATTGATAAAAATTAACCATGAATAATTTAATCTCTAGTTATAAATAGCTGAAAAATTGCAACAAGTCAAATAGGACAACGTCATTCAGGATCAGCTGGACTTGTGGCGATAAAAAAATAACTCCTCTCACACACAAATAAAACCACCTGCTTTCAATAACCATCGAACCTCTGTCACGCTCGTTCTGAATAAATCATGCTGAAACAACAGATGTGATTAACCATGACTATTATCAAATATCTATGTTAAACTATTATTTGACATTGAACTAATCTAGCATGAAAAGTAGGCTAGTTCAGGGGTTTTCAAACTGGGGTCCGGGGACCCCCAGATTTCCTCCGGATGATTCTAAGGGGTCCCCAGAAAATTTCAGAGAATAAAAAGACAAAGCAAAAATAGATAAGGTGTACCAAACATTTCCTGCCATATAATATGTTTGCTTTGTATCTTTTCAGTGAGTTTTTTTTCCCTATAGTCCTCTTTATCTCGCTCACTGGTGTTGTAAGTATTCTTAACGCAGTACTTGAGCTGCTTACATACATTTATTGCTTTACTTTAGTTAGTGTGTAATGTTGCTGTTAGAGCATAAATAATACCTGTAAAATTATAAAGCTCAAAGTTCAATGCCAAGCAAGATATTTTATTTAACAGAAGTTCCCTTTCAAAGCCTACAGCGAACGGCCGGCTTGGACTACATCCTGGTACTTCCTTCATTAATTACGTCAGTAGAACAGTAGAACAGACTAACCTCCGCCCACAAGAATATGCGAAAAAAGGGGGCGTGGTCTTGTTGCTGTCCCACGTGGAGAAGAGGAAGTGTCGCGTGGAGAAAAGGAATTGTTGTGTTTGACTGTGTTTGTCGCCATGTCGTCGAGACGCTGTTATTTTCATCCCGGAGTCAAATCACCTTTGTTTGGCTTTCCCAGGGACGCTGTAGAGATCATTAAGCACATATATCTCCCGGTAAGAGGCGTGACCTTTCCGTGCAAGTTACGTGCGCTAAGCTGCTGTCGAATCACAACACAGGAACCGCTGGCACAATCAGAACTCGTTACGTATTTCTGAAGGAGGGACTTCATAGAACAAGGAACTCATCAGCCCGTTTTTAGGACAGTGAAAACAGCGGTATACAGATAAGTAAATTGTGTGAAAAATACTGTGTTTTTTTACATGCGAAACATGAACACATGTTATATTGCACACTGTAAACACAATAAAAGCTTCAAAAAAACACGAAGAACGGGACCTTTAAATGTTTTTTCATACATAAAAATATATAGATGGATTTTAGGAAGAGGGTCCATCATAAAAGGTTCATCATATTTGGGGGTCCTTGGCATCATAAAGTTTGAAAACCCCTGGACCAAGAGCTAGTTGGTCATGAAAACATAAAATCTCTGTATCCTCAGCGCTTTATACAAAACAGATTGTTTCAAAGCAGGTAAGAGGAAAATTATGTATTTCGGCTGCTGTGTTGATTCAGTTCTGTTGAAAAGATCATCAATTATGAAATGAGTTAATTTCACCTTTAACCCTTAAATGCATACCTCAGGTCTTTAGCGACCCGGTACGTCATTCACTACCCTCCTCCTCATTCATTTTGTAAAGTTAAACATCAACCTTCTAAGTTTTCCTCAATCAATTCATTATAAACAATATAACAAGAAAAAAAAAAAAGTTAAATAATGCCTGTTTTACCATTAATTTTTTGTAAAAATTGTACACTCTTAGTTGAAGTGGGATATGGTGGTCCAGTGGGTTAAACCTCTGAACTGATATGCAGAAGGTTGCTGGTTCGATAGTGGTCACCACCAGTGTGTCCTTGAGCAAGGCACTTTACTCCACGTTGCTCCAGGGGGATTGTCGCTTTGGATAAAAGTGTCTGCCAAATGCATAAATGTAAATGTAGTTAAAATTCTTACACTCTTGAGGTGTGTAAGATCATATATTTTTTCTGCACAATAATAATTGAATCTTTAATGATGGAATAAGTGCAATTCACCTTTATTCTGATGTCTTTACTCTGACGCAATGTCTGATACACTATGATGAAGTGACGTTTCACTCATAGTTACCTCAGACAGAAAACAAAACAATAATAAGTATAATCTGCAAAACTTGAAATGGCTCAGTATAAGAATATGTATGAACAGTCAGTGAGTCGACACTGCAAAGCATTCCAGAGCCCCTTTCCGAACCATGAACGAGTCGTAAAACTAATCTATGGAGTCGAACTGACCAAAAGGGGCCTTTTGGCCAGGCCTGCCTAATCTCACCCCAACTGGCAAGGGCAGTTGACCAATAAGAAAACCTCTCTTTGTTCCACAAAATCAACCCTGCTGTGAACCTCATGCAGATCTAGGGTGCGTCTCAATCAGCTCCCTAGTTCAGTAGTCAGAGCACTGATCAGGGAGTCAGCCCATTGACTTATGTCCTGATCAGTGCCCTGACTACTGAACTAGGGAGCTGATTGAGACGCACCCCTAGTCTCTTATCAGGAAATGAAGGTCCTGATATCACCACAGATCCTAAGCATTGACACCTTGCTTCCCCCTCTCCTCAATTTGCACATTCCAAAGACCCTTGGAAAATCACACAAAGACCTCACAAACTCAGGCTTGATTACAGCCTAAAAATGAATGCCAATAATATGATTTAATCTCCAGTAGGTGCCTGATATAAACATGTATCAATGTATTATGTGTTTCTCATATAACCTGTTGAGTTTTCTGTGTGACTAGACAGTTATCACATATTAATCTTTATTATCGTTCACTTCATATATGGAAAGTATATGTTATTTGGTATCTATAAGATGGATAAATGATGCCCAATATTTTGATACAAAGTTAATTTATGTGGGACACACTACATTCACGCTATGAAAGTTAGTGTTTTAAAGTGTTTGCCAGAATGTTAAAGAGTGTGCCTGCATGTCATCACGTGGAAACCAGGGGCGGAGCCAGACGATGTAAACATTCGGGGCTTAGCCCAAACCTAGGGGGGTCCGGGGGCATACTCCCCCGGGGAGATTTTTTTCCCATTTACATCAGCTAAATGCACTATTTTTCAGGCTGTTTGAGATAATAGAATGCCTCAAAATCTATTTACTATCTGGGAAAATGATAAGTTACTCAGTAAAAAAAAAAAAAATCACCCAGTAGAGCATAAACCTGTTTTGTATTTAACTGTTCTCCAGCTGTAGTGAATCCAAAACACCAAAAATGTTAAGGATGACTCATTTTCACCCCTGGCAAATAAAAAAAAGGCAACCATTATCTGACTATTTTTAAGTTAGCCTGCATAGGTAAAATTGGAATTTGGTGTAAACATCATTACTAATCTTTAGAGTTCAGTTTGGTTTACTTTGTGCTTAGCTGACAAATTTGCTACATCAGAATCCATGCCATAATCATCTAGGCTGCTCTACTAGCAAATGCTGCAGTGCCAAGTAAATGTGCTCTTCAACCTACAAACTAAATATATATTCAGTTAATTAATATCAGTAGTGTATAATATTTAAAACACGTGTAAATTGATAAATTAATAAATTATTAATAGCAATAGCTATTAGAGAACTACCTTAAGATAACTACCTTAACAAACACACATAACACCAGTCACACACACTGCAGACGAACTGTCCCTGTTTGTTGTATATGTCCATCTATAACTATTTGAATCTAATTTTGACGGGGTTTCGTGTCTAATCTGTTGTTGTTTACTTCTCTTTTTATTAGCTCTTGCTACTTGATCTTTTCTGTGAACGTTTATGAGCTGATTTCGGGGTTGTCTGCACTTTTTCTCTTAAGCGGAGAATACACAAGCACGCGGCAGCACCAATCAGATGTGGTTTTCGGCTGCAAACCTTCGCGGTTGGTTAGTTCTACAAAGGAAATGTCCATATTTGGATGAGCAAACGCTGTGTGTGAGACTGAGAGCTTTAGCATGACATGTTTCTGTGAATGGAGACGCGCGGGAGCTCGCGCTAGAATAACTTTGGTGATTTCAGGTAGAAATCTAAAGGCGCACGGTGACAAAATATAATGAAATAACCACCTTAATGTGTAATGTTGATTTTTTATTTTTTTTTTGACATGAAAGCTTACATGTTAAGGGAGCAAACTGGCCCAAAATCTCAAAATTGACTATGTTTTCACCTGTCGTGTCTCGCCTTAATAAGTAACACCTAACGTTAACTCGCCAGCAATACAGTCATGTAACTCAAGTGTTACAACAGCGGATTCACAAACCTGTAACACTTGTCCGCGTTTGGTCTGACGCTGAATCTCTCTCTGGGCGGTGAGGTTTAGTGTTCCTTTTAAAAAATTTAGTTATGTCCATGTTAGCCGGACCGGTTAACTACGACGCCGGTGAAATATAAAAGCCCGCCAATCCCTGATGACAACGACGAATTAGAAGATGTATTATTCTTCTTCGTTAGTTTTTATTGGCAGTTGGCATTGGCAAACAAGCTGAGTGATGTGCGATGCATTGCCGACCGCCACCACACACGGTAATAGAGCTTTTGTTTCATTTTTTGCCGCTCCAGTCTGAAAGACTGAGAGGAAATGAAACAACGTTTAAGTATTTTTATTATTTTTTTTTTTTTTAACTAAAAGATTCGGGGCTTTTGACAAAACATTCGGGGCTTAAGCCCAATTAGCCACCCCCCCGCTCCGCCCCTGGTGGAAACTATGCTAATGATATGCGAGGATTGGAGAAGTGGGCGGGGAGCCCGCCTCTGACACTATCCGATTTGGTTGGTGACACTTTCAAGGAAGGACTTTGGGACACGCTTATAAACAAAGGACAAACAAGATGTTCTTGCTTTTTGCTTTTGCTTCGTGCTTATGCTGACTGCCATGGTTTTGCGGTGACTTCTGCTTTGGTTCGTGCTGGCCTTTCCACTTCCCTGCCTGCACGCTTTACTGCCCTTCAAGCTACCAAGAGCTCTTCACAAACACCGAAACTCTGTTTGAACCTCGCCGAAGAAGACTTCCTGGAGTCCGCGCAGCCGCTCACCGAGACACGTAGCAACCAGCTAACGCTATCCAGGATTCTACGAGGCTACACTGTGAAACCAACTATCCATCCAATCACCAAGTGTCCCTCCGAACACAACAACTGACCACCAGCCAAGCAACGCCGTCCTGAGAGGAACTCATACTCATAGGAGCATTCAAACACAAGTACATAACTCTCCATTTTGGCTGAACTGGAAGCTAACAAACTAAGTTTGAGCTAGTATACTGATTCTCTCAGGTTGTGGTTAAGAAATCTTGTCTGAAAGACACTTGGGACATTCCTTTCCGTTAACAAACATCACTTTCCCTGCAAACTGTATGAATGAATGGGTGCGTGTGTGTCTTAGTAGATTAGACCAAGTGTTTAGAATAGCTCAATAAACTTTTGTTTACATTTTCATCTATACCAGTGTCTTGGGCTTTGTGTTTATAAGTTTTTGCCTCAAAATGATCGATTCTGATACTGTGCTCATATTAATGAACATGAAATTAATTATATTATTTGCATTGGCCACAAAGTAATATCTTGACCAGAATTGATAAAATACTCTGATATTGACATATCGGTGGACAAATAAGTTGATAAGATGTTAAACATTAATTCTGAATACTTTATATGTAATTCGGGTCTCTTTCATCGTAATTCAATTCCCCTTTGGTTTATAAACAATATAACAAGAAAAAAAAAAAGTTAAATAATGCCTGTTTTACCATTCATTTTTTTTGTGAAAATTGTACACTCTTAGTTGGAGTGGGAGATGGTGGTCCAGTGGGTTAAACCACTGAACTGATATGCAGAAGGTTGCTGGTTCGATAGTGGTCACCACAAGTGTGTCCTTGAGCAAGGCACTTTACTCCACGTTGCTCCAGGGGGATTGTCCCTGTAAGACACTTTGGATAAAGACATATCGGTGGACAAATAAGTTGATAAGATGTTAAACATTAATTCTGAATAATTTATATGTAATTCGGGTCTCTTTCATCGTAATTCAATTCCCCTTTGGTTTATTTGATCCAAATAACCCTTACATCAGCGATTTACTGCAGAGTACTGAATGCAGTCAAATATTAGTGTCACTGTCACTTGATGGTGGATCGGTGAAGAAGCTGTCAGTGATCAAAGTATTGATTTTGAAGATGTTGAAAATTATTGTTTTGAGAATATGTTTGACATCGCGAATAAGAGGCAGATTCTGAATGTACTGGGAAATGAGCTCTGACGAGGACAGTGATGATGTTATTAAACCTCTGCCCAAACTGAACCCTTCCAAGCTCCAAAAGGTAACGCAATGTGCTTTATTTTATTCTTATGTAATTGTTACACTAAAAAACAGAGTTTTATATTATCACGGCAGGGAGAGGTCCATCCGTGTTAGATATAGATCCGGGTCGCTAAAGACCCGATTATGTAAGAATGATTGGCGAACCCTGTTCCCTGATAAAGCGGAACGAGATGCTGCATAAGCTTATGCAAATGGCAATGTCTTTGACATGACCAGCTGTGAAAATAGCGTGAAAACACGTCAATGAAATTGACCCGGAGGTATTTATAGCCTCGGCCAGTGACATCATAGGCGCAACTGCTACACGAGGCTATAAATAGATGAGCTTCAGCTGGAGCCATCAGATCTCTTTTGTTTGAAGACCAGTCCTGAAGCATCATCAGCACGGCCTAGTGATGCAGCAACTCGTTCCGCTTTATCAGGGAACAGGGTTACAGTCAAGTAACCCCAAGTGTTCCCTTTCAAAAGCTACACTCAATGCTGCATAAGCTTATGCAAATGTGAACGAGAATACCCACGCCGCCGTGCTTGATGGTGTCTGGACCCCTTACAGTTGTGTGGGTGTGCACAAGGACGCAAGAAGCCTCAGACATTAGCTTGTGATGTCGACTCAAAGACATGAGAGCCCAAAGTGGCATGAGCATCCAAGCTATAAAATCTTATGAATGTGTGCGGAGAGGACCAACCTACCGCATCACAAACACTTTGTAAGGGAGCACCCCTTGCTAACGCAGTAGAAGAGGCGACTCCCCTGGTGGAGTGATCCTATAGGCGAAGCTTGACCGCACGCCTCATAGGAAAGAGCAATAGCATCCCAGACCCAATGTGACATCTCATACCATAAGAAAAAACATCTTTAGAGTCAGAAGCTTGTCAGGCGCTTATTCTAGGGGTTCAAAGGAGGTCTCAACCAGACCCTTGAGGACTAAAGCTAAGTCCCATGAAGGGATCTTGGTTCTTACAGGTGGCCTCAACCGCCTAGCTCCATGAATGAAGCGAGCGAGCAGAGGATGCCTCCCGAGCGGCACCCCGTCCACCAAGGCATGGCAGGCCGAAAGAGAGGCCACATAAACCCTGAGAGTGGAGGGGCAGGTGCCTGATGACAACTTGACTGAATCTACATTATGTGTCACACACCACCTTTCAAAGACACCCCATTTATTGGCATAAACATTCAGAGTGGAGGAAGCCCTAGCACTTAGAATAGTCTCAATAACTGCAGGCAAAAGCCCCAGTGTCCCTCAATTGGTACCCATCAGGGGCCAAACATGAAGGTTCCACCAGTCAGGCCTGAGGTGAGATATCATGCCCTCTGCTGAGACATAAGGTCCCTCCTGAATCGCCATGGCGAGCCGTTGAGGAGAGACACTATCTCCGAGAACCAAACCCTGTGCAACCAACGTAACGCTATCGATAAGAGGCAAGACCCTTGTTGGCGAACCCTGGCTAGAACTCCCGGGAGCAGAGCGACTGGAAGGAGGGCATACAGATGCATTTTGGGCCATGTATGAACCATCACATCCAGACCCCTCGGGGCTGGGTGACTGAGAGAGAAGCATAGGGGACATTGCGCTGTCTGAGAAGAGGCGAAGAGCTCCACTTCCGCTCTTTAAAATCTGGTCCAGATCTGTTTGACTACTTCTGGGGGGAGTTTCGACCCCCCCATCTGTAATTCTGTCTGGACAGTAAATCTGCTCCCACATTCAACCGCCCCTGAATGTACACTGCTCGAGTGACAGGAACTTGTTCTGAGCCCAGAGAAAAATCTGTCTCGCTATTCTGATAGCTTGAGCACAGACCTCCCTGGTGATTATATATGAGACTGTAGCTGTACTGTCCACCCGCACTAGGACATGACAGCCCCTCAATTGGGGGAGAAAGTATTTCAGGGCCAGAAATACAGCCGACCCTCCCATTCCCGTTGAGCTGGACGACCACTTAAGGCCGCACCCCAGCCCGTCAGGGAAGCGTCCGTCGTTAGCAACTTGCGACAACAAGGAATGCCTTGAGTGAGACCCAAGGCAAGAACCGGGGTCTGAACCACATAATTAGTGTACGAAGCCACATGACGCGGCACTTTATTTGCCTGAGGATTGGCTTTAAGTCCTCTGACTTTGAGCCACAACTGAAACGGTCTTATGTGCAACAACCCTAAAGTTTTCATTCCCCGCACGAGCTGAAGAAACGCCAGAGCACGCTTCGGGATCACGTGGGGAAACATGTATTTGGTGAGCGAGCAAGCTCACCCTTCTCTTGCTCGTCAACAAAACCCATTTGAGAGCTCCGAACACGGGTGCGGACTGAAAGTAGCCAAGATGAGCATAAAGCATTCTAACTGTAAAGGCTTGCAATGCTCGCACTCGTCTGACTCAATGCAGCGAACCGCATGCTCTTCCCTAAAACACACACAGCAATAAACGTGTGCATCCAGTTCTGTTATTTGAAAGAGAACATGGATACACATAGCATTTACTCTGCTGACTCATGTCCAACTGATTAGATTTCTTTAAACTAGGACTCTTTCCACTAATGTTTCTTTGTAACAGGGATGAGAAAGAGAGAACAAATCTGCACACTGCCAGTTGAAAACTAACTCCTAACAAAGATCTCAAGTTGAGTCTTGAAAAGAGAGATTAGATATTTTCAGAGACTTTGTAACACACCATAACACAGAATTGGTCTGAAAACAAAAAAACTTGATAGCTCCAGCTGAAGCTCATCTATTTATAGCCTCATGTAGCAGGTGCGCCTATGACGTCACCGGCCGAGGCTATAAATACCTCCGGGTCAATTTAATTGATGTGTTTTCACACTATTTTCACAGCCGGTCTTGTCAAAGACATTCCCATTTGCATAAGCTTATACAGCATTGAGTGTAGCTTTTGAAAGGGAACAGTCATGCATTTAAGCGTTAAAGCAGCTCTTCACCTGTCATTGTCCAGCTCAGTTCAGTTCTCATACAGCAGCATCAGTAAAGTCAGGTCAATAATATTGTTGAATATTGTTGATTTTTCCCATTCTGAGTTTTGACATCTGTTTGTGGTCTACCTTTTTAATGGCAACTCTTATATACTGTATATATATTGCATAAATACCTAGGTTAGGTATTCCCCTTTTTGGGTGATTTTGGAGATTTAAGATTCGATTATAACCTGTTATGATTAATCATAAATCCCTAAATATTAATACCCATAATTCCCTATTGAGCTAAATTTTATTTAATAATATATGTAACCCTAGAACACTACATGGGTAATGGCTTTTTATTTTTCCATCCACAAAATGACTTTAATTCTCCTCTTTACATTGGAATTTTCTATTTTAACCTTAATTACTACACTAATTGTAATATAGATCATAAAAAACATTACAAGACAAATGTTTTAAGTGGTCATTAATGGACCATAATTATACAAATAGTAATTAGTACCCTAGATATTCAATAAATATTATTGAACTAAAATATAGGCTATTTATTTTAAAAATAGTTAAGGTGTATGGTCCAATTTGACCACCAATGAGTATAAGTGTGAACAATTAGTAAGGAATACCTGAGGGCTAAATACAAGAAAAACATTAACATTAATGTAAACAATTTTGCATCTCCACCACTCTCCATAATATAATGATATACTGTAAATGTGGTTGATGTAATAATCAATGAACACTATGCTGTAGTGTAACCAAAAATTGCTGCAAACACCTGTATACTGAAGCTTTATGTCAATCTGCTTGAGCCATTCAAATGCACAGTGCTAGATGTATTGAGCGCTCCGTGACCGCGCGCGCCACCGCGAGATGACAGGCTGGCAGAGACATGTACTTGAGCAACAGCGCAAACTCTTTCGGAATATTTTGAACAGCTGAATACTCATTTCATGATGAAAAAGTAGAGACGACTGTAGACGAAAATGAAGAGAAATTTTATCTTAGTTTTTATTTTATGCAAAACATTTTAGTCTCGTCCTTTTTGGTCAACAACGATGCATGTTAATTTAGTCTTAGTCAGCGTTTTTGGACATTGGTGCAGTCTCGTCATCGTCTCGTCTTTGTCATGGAAAAAAATGTTGTTGACGAACATATTTAGTCTCGTCTCGTCTGACGAAATTAGCACTAATGCTGCTCTTTCGTTTTCTGGATTATCTGCATTGATTTCTATGGCAATGCCATTGCATTGATAGGTATATGCCAAAAACAACAACAACAACTGCAACTGCAACATGGAAGGGCATGCATTAGAGATGTTGTCTTATTTACAACATGACAATGTGTAGCTTCTGCACCGCGTCTTATGAGGCAGCGGCAGAAACGTAGGAGGCTAGTATGCACGGCTTTATTCTATGCTGTCGTCTCCGCCAGTTTCAAAACATGTCTCCTTTATATTGTAATTTTCTGCTCGTCCGGCACTGTGCAACAACACAACCGCATTTCTGCAGCGACTGTCAGCACGTTTTCTATAACAATGTCTGACGTTTATGTTTTACATAGCATGATAAAGTCACAAATATCATGTGAAATCTGATTACAGTGGTCAGACTGAAACAGATTTACAGAAATGTGATTTGAATAGGATTTTAAACCACATAGCTCAAAACTGATTTGTAAAAGTCACATTTCATGTGAATTTTTTTTTTGTTTGTTTTGCCGTTCACACTTGCTAAATTGGATATGCATCATAGCATTCGTTGCCATTTGATTCCCCATGGCATAATGTGGTAGCCTGGCTCCGCCCTCCTACTTACTTCCGCTCAATTTTCATTTTCCTTCAGTACTCTGTCTGGGATTGCGGTATATTCTCTGGTTTTCTCCGGTCAAATTTTAACCGGTCCAATCAGCGAACAGAGGGAGTGGCTGAGAATGATGACATTGATGTTGTGCGCTAGTTTGAGATGTCATACGTCACGACCAAATGTTAGCGATTGGTTATGGCAGATCCAGAGTGGCTCTGGGCAGATCCAATAGTTTTAAACTTCAACAGAGTACCCGCCTTCAAGGTAGTTAACGCTTGTCAATGGAGAGTGGTCAGATTCTCTGTACAAATGAAATGTAGGAGAGTTTGGTAGGACCAGGCTAATAATGTGGTATATTTTGTGTAAAAATGGGCTAATACTTGTTTCTAAATGCTCATCTTACATATTTAATCCCCCTCTACCATAGAACAAAATAATATGTACCCAGGATTAATTAATCAAAAATAATTACTCTGATTTTAGTGCAAGCATGCTAAACTGCCATGTCCCCAACTAAGCTTGCATAATTTCAGCCACAAATATAAGTAATACAAATTTTCGATTTTGTTGTATATTCTTATTTATATATTCCTCACCAAAATATATTTTTTGTATATTTGTAATACATTTTTAATGTTTAAAGTCTTCATTGTGTCCCTGAACCGGACGTCCCCCCTGTTACTCTGATGGAAAGTTCTTCTGAATATGCACCTTTACTGTTCCTCTAACTCTCAGGAAGTAGAATACTTTTTTTTGGCAGCAAACTATACAAGAAGCAGATTAAGTATGACTCTTGTGTTCAATGTTTCAGAATGATTCACTGACGTGGGGAAGCATAACATGTCCACCCTGTTATGCTTAATTATAAGCAAAGAACCAGTTGCTTAACAAAATTATTTACTGTTTCAAAGTGCTCAAAACATTTTTTTGGCACTGGCAGTTCAAAATGGTGTAAATGAAACAAAAAAACATTTTGGTATAAGGACACCTTTTGCAAACCAACAGCAAATGTTTTCATGAAAGTTTACTCTATTGAATGTAATCTACTGAGTAAATACCAATTAATATGAAGGTTCTGTAAAATGTGGGTTCTTTTTATTAATTTGTAGTCCTTGCTTGCTAGACAGGGCTTTGGAATTAGAAACAGCTACCTAAAAATTAACAAACATATTACAAAAGCACACCCTGTTTACTGTATATCTATGAAATGTAATTCTTTTTTTCATTCAAAAGTACTGTATTTACATAGTGTAGCCTAATCCTTTTTTCAAGTTTACAACAAAAGCAAGCAATAGGTGTAATAATTGTCAGTAGTTACAAGTAGCATATTTAAAAAAAGAACAGAAACAAGGAAGTTTTCCAGTGCGGTGCAGATACAGAACAGGCTGGACAAATCCACCCAGAATAAAACATATTACACTAATTGGATAGACAAATTAATCCTCTTGTTGTCTTAGAATATAGAGGATTCTTGTGACAATATTAGGGTCATATATGATTACCATTGTCACAGTAGTTATCAAAATGAGATAAAACGCTCTTTTCTTCATGTGGTTTTCCTCCCTTCTCTCTCCCTCTCTCTCCTGGTCCTGACTGCTTCAGCGCTCTGAGAACAGCCACACAGAAGAACAACTGAAAGGAGAGGAAGAGTAGTAACTGGAAGAGCATTGTTATTGTATAAATATTGCGTGAGACAAAGCCAATCATGCAAATCACTTTATATCTGAGAGGTTTGAACTTCAGAAAGGTTACAGGATGAACCACTGCCAGGTAACGCTCAACACAGATCAGACACTGAAACAGAGGACGACTGGTTGTGGCTAATCCATTTAAAAAATACACAGCCATCCAAAGAATGCTAAATTTATAGCTGAAAAAAATGAAGAAAAATTGTATACAAAAGAAAACAGCGAGGTTCAAAGTGAAGAACTCTGCTGCAAGTCCATTGCCAGTTCCTGTTACTATAAGCCATATCACATAGGAGTTGAAAGGAACACCCAACAGAAAGGTAATAAAATGTAGAGTTGAGTACATATTAAAATCAATTTCAACCCCAGTGCCACTGATAATGAAGTGATCAGAAGAGTTTGATCCATCAGTGGGGAAGATCTCACTGGAGATGTTCATCTCTTCTAAATGAGAGATACAAGTTTTAGTCCACCAGAACATTCTGGGACTGTACAGAGTAAACCCAATCAAAACTGAAGCTCACATTAGTAAAAGAGAATAGTTCTGTTTGAATTACTTGGTTATTTTACCTCAGTCCTGTGTTGTTGTCCACAATGATAGGATGATTGAATTTAGAAAATAAAATAAAAAAATGCAGACAGGATTATATATCTATAGTCTCTTATAGCTTGAATGTCTGCCTTCCAAGTGAATGTGTTAAGAATATTCAACTCGCACCTCTTCATCAGGAATGAGTCCTGTGAAGTGTGGCAAAATGGCATGCAAATACACTTAAAGTTTATATCATATTATATGTTGTGCGATTGTGTATCATTGTACAGAATTTTACTACAGCAACAATATTAGCTGAGTGACATGAAAACAACAAGACTAGTGGGTGGGTCGCGAGAAGAAAGCAGGCAACGTTGGCGTCCTTTTTAAAATCGTTGCTCCTCATGAAAGGCCACTCCAATATTCACCTTTGTCTTGTTGATTTGCCTGTTGTGTTGCCGTCTTAATTCTCTTTTTCGCTTCCTTGGCGACTCTGTTACATATCCTCGAGACTAAGAATGATCCTCCATCAGCAACAGACTTTCAAAAAGGCTTTCAGGTTTTCATATAGCAGTCTCAAGCAATCCCCCTCTTCACATTCGACACGGTGCCAAAACGCGAAAGGCGAAGCTTGAATTTACAGGCATGCCCCTCTTTGGCTAATGTACTTTCAAGATGGAGGGGCAACATGGCGACCCCCATTCGAACCCCTTACCCGTATGTATTTTCAATGGCATATTATAAACTTACGAGAATACTTTATTACTTGAAAGAAGTAAATTTACATTAATGAGCACATATATTTTTGAAAGAACTAAGTGTTTTTAGCTAAGAATAAACTAAAAAAGTTACACAGTGTAGCTTTAAGCTAGGGCTGGGTGCTATGATGAAGATAGTGACTATCCTTAGAGACTTTGCAATTATGTTTCCTTTTTATATCACAGAATGGAAATATATCCGCGTTGCACTGTACTAACGTTACTTAAAGTTATTGACATTTTGATAAAGAAACATGCATGAATGAAGAATAAAGAGTAACGTTAAGCTGCCTCTCTCAGACAGCATGCAATCCAGAAATCAATTATCCTTTCGGTAAAATGCACACAATTATCTCAAAATCCCTGTCATGTGAGGTATTCACTTGATTTAAACAGTCAGTTATGTTTGAAGTAACGTTAGAGTTAAACAGTTCAAGTTAACGTGGGGAAACCCGGATGCGTGTCATTGTGCATCCGTTCTTAAAGGGGCAGCAGATTAATAAACTGCCGTCTCATAATTTGAATCAAACAACAAAAGACTAGAGAAGACCTTCTGCAAGTAATATTAATGCATAGAATATCATACAGTGAAGACTAAGCAGTATTATTCTGTAGTATTTCTTAATAAAATATCTATAAAATAACTATATTATGATATCGCTATTCTGAAATAAAATTTCTCATGTATGTAGAATAATATGATCATAATGCCCATCCCTACTGTCAGCTAGTTTTAAGATCAAGCTTGTCATAAAAAGTAAAGGAGCTTTGGAATGAGTAATCTGAGAACACTGTCATGTAAACTCAATCGGCAGAGAGGACAGAAAACCACCATCCTTGGACTCTGAAGAATTATGGGCAAACCAGGATTTTGGATCTACTGTGAAGTTTGTGTATGTATTTATATGTCAGTAAGTTGATCATTAATATTAATGTTTTATCAAACAAATTAATATAAATTTGTGTGTGTGTGTGTGTGTGTATGTTTCTTCCCCCCTCATGATCCAGAAGTTTTGGGAATGAAAATCTGCCACATGATCTTCAGAGGAGTATTCATGTCATATCCAACATTAATACTGTTACGGTAGCCTTATGTGTGTGGAAAGTGAACACAGGCAACTCAGCACCAAGGCACAACTCTGGTTCAAACGTACCTTCTTGAGTTTAAAAGCATAGCTCACTCAAAATGAAATCTCCCTCATTGTTTTCTCACCCTCATGTCTTATCAAACTTGTATGACTTTATTCTGTGAAACAAAATATTTTTAATAATCTTGGTATTCAAGCTACATTGGACCAAATGTTATGGACAATAATTACCAATAACAATTTCAAAGCTGAGCGGACTTTGTGTGCATATAGCCAGAATATCTCAATGGTAAATGTTATTTAAAGGAAAGGTACAAAAACAAAATCCTCCCTTTTTAAGGACTTTTCAGTGAATCAATGTATTTTTCTTTCTTTCTTTTACAGATCCAGCTGATTATTGGAGATTTGGAAGAGGATTGCTCTTTATCTGCTGTGTCTGTCCAGAAGTGCTATGTTCTGGTGCAGAATCATGGACCTGTTGTATGTTTTGATTTATATTTCTTATTACACTATATAGCTTGGATTCTGAATTAAAAGGTAAATGTTTGTCCACATATATTATCAAAGCTATATGGAGCCCTCGGTGGTCAGTTTGATATAGAGGTAAACAATATAAAACGTATTTGGAAAATACGAAGTAAATACAAAACAGTAAATGGCACAATTTTTTATTTTGTTATAAGGTGAAATCATGACCTCATCATGATATTAGTAACCCTAACTTGCAAGATAAATGCAATTTTTAGTTTTTCAATACCTCCTGGGGGCTCTGAAGAATTTGTTTACATAAATTTACATCTGAATAATACAAGTTTTAGAATCAATAGTGAATCCGTGACAATCTTGTAAATGTAAATGTATCAGTTTTGTATTGAAATTTTATTCAACTATAAAAATTTGATGAAACTATTCCACTGTTATCTGTATTTGAAATGTATTATGTATTGTATTGTTTTACAGACTGTATTTTGTCTTCCAAAATAAAACTGTAAATTTAACACTTTATTAAATGTTTTTTTTTTTTATTGTAATAATCTGTAAAATAACAGTGTTTTTATGCAGAATTTTTAGTACTGTCACTTTATTGAAGGTGTTTGATCATAATAATCTAGGAAAAATCATTAAAATAACAGTTTTACACTGTTAAAATGGTAAATGACTGTTGGATGCAAAGGCTGCCAAACAAAAACCATAAAATTAAAGTAAAATATCTTAATTTAAACAAGGAAAAATCAGTAAAATGACAGTTTAACACTGTATAAAAAATTGTAAATGACTGGCAGCTACGGCTGCCAAACAAAAAACGTAAAATTAAAGTAAAATATCTTAATTTAAACAAGGGAAAAAATCTGTAAAATAACAGTGTTTTTCACTAAAACTTTTAATGTAAATTTCTGTAAAAATTATTGTTTTTGCACTTTATTTGAATTAAGATATTACCATCTTTTTACTTTTTTTTTTTTTTTTTTTTTTACAGTGTATGACATTATAATGGTTATCTGAAATCACATGCCTTGGCGAGTTTAAAAAGCTCCCAACCACTGATTCGAAAATAAGATGTTTCATTCATTTCACAAACTATTTATTTAATACTTTATGAAGTCAGCCCTCGGTGCATAACTGTTACACTTTACAATAAGGTTCATAAGTTAACATTAGTTAAAACATAATGTTAACAAAGATTAACAAATACAGTTAGTTCATGTTAGTTAATACATTAACTAATGTTAACTAATGAAACATTATTGTAAAGTGTTACCGAAAAAGAGATGTACAGAAACATCTCAGAAACAGATGTACACAAATGTACAGAACAAACAGATTACAAAATCACACTCTGATCTATGAACACATTTATGTAAACAATTTTACCCTTAATTTTTTTTTTTTTTTGTTTTTGTTTTTTACAACAAAAGCAAGCAATAGGTGCAATAATTGTCAGTAGTTACAAGTAACAGATTTTTTAAAAAGAACAGAAACAAGAAAGTCTTCCAGTGCGGTGCAGATACAGAATAGGTTGGACAAATCCACCCAGAATAAAACAAATAAAACTAACATCAGAGAGAACTGAATCCTCTTGTTGTGTAAGAACAGAGAGGATTCCTGTGACAATAGAAGGGGCATATATGATTACCATTGTCACAGTAGTTATCAAAATGAGATAAAACGCTCTTCTCTTCATGTGGTTTTCTTCCTCTCTCTCTCTCGCTCTCTCTCCTGGTCCTGACTGCTTCAGCGCTCTGAGAACAGCCACACAGAAGAACAACTGAATGGAGAAAAAAAGTAGGAACTGGAAGAGCATTACAAATGTATAAATATAAATTGAATCAAAGCTAAACATACAGAACAAACTGGAGCTAAGGCCTATTGGCCACACAAAAACAGAGCAGATCACTTTATATCTGAGAGGTTTGAACTTCAGAAAGGTTACAGGATGAACCACTGCCAGGTAGCGCTCAACACAGATCAGACACTGAAACAGAGGACGACCTGTTACGACTAATCCATCTAAAAAATACACAGCCATCCAAAGAATGCTAAATGTATAGCTAAATAGATGTAAAAACAATTCTGTACAAAAGAACATATCACAGACAGCGAGGTTCAGACTGAAGAACTCTGCTGCAAGCCCATTGCCAGTTCCTGTTACTATAATCCATATCACATAGGAGTTGATAGGAACACCCAACAGAAAGGTGAGAAGATATAGAGTTGAGAATGTATTAAAACCAATTTCAACCCCAGTGCCATTGAAAATGAAGTGATCAGAAGAGTTTGATCCATCAGTGGGGAAGATCTCACTGGAGATGTTCATCTCTTCACTGTGTGCAGTCAAAAACACAACTGTGATCTATGAATGAGAGATACAAGTGTTAGTCCACCAGAAGATTCTGGGACTGTTCACAGTAAACCCAATCAAAACTACTTTAAAAACACACATTAGTAAAGGAGAACAGTTCTGTTTAAATTACTTGGTTATTTTACCTCAGTCCTGTGCTGCTGTCCACAACGATAGGATGATTGAATTTAGAAAATAAATACAAATATATCAATCAATGCAGACAGGATTATATATATATATAGTCTCTCATAGCTTGAATGTCTGCCTTCCAAGTGAATGTGTTAAGAACATTCAACCGTCAGGAATGGGTCATGTGAAGTATGGCAAAATGGCATGCAAATTCACTAAGTGATCATATTTACAAAGCATGTAATGCAATTTGACATGATCACATTCAATATATTCTTGGGCAAACGCACTTAACCATCACCTGACAGGTGCAATGAATCCAGCTTATTGAATTAATACATGGAGAAGCCTTCTAGAAGCCAATGACAAATTAAATACTGTCATTGCGGCCTGAACCCCAGCTAACAGGCTAATAATAAAAAGAGCTGCACAGAGTGACTTACAGGTGTGTGAGAAAACATGAACATAGACATTAGTTTGTGTGTGCAACCATAAACCAAGCTAATGCAAATGGAGCAGAAATCATAGGCTCTGTGCTCAGGCATTTGTTGCAACCTGATCTCACAGAATTCCGTGAAATGAACACGGGCCCTTTACCTCAAAATCTGTGGTAGTTTCACCAAATCGCCAAAAATTCCGTGATGGGTCCACGGTAGGGATGCCAATGTAAGTCATTGACAGTATACAGACGCATCGTCATTAAACTATGATTTTTCCATTATGACATGGAGTGTGATTCTTGATTTAATCAGCCAGCATATTTTTATTTGCAATTATTATTTTTTTTATTTTATTTGGGGTATTCAGTCAAATTTTGAACACGTAACCTAATCCCTTCCCTAAACCTACTTATTTGTGTATTATAAAAAAAAAAGGATATAATAGGCAGATTCGACTGCAGGCACAATTTATTCAAAAAGTACACAGATTCCAAGTGTTCCGAGGCCAAATAATTGATTTGTGTGAAGAAAATCTCCAAAAGCGATCAGTGTCTCCATCCGCCGAAGATCATAAACACATTTCAAATTGTACCGCCGGAAGAAACGTTACGTCAGGTTTGACAGCATTGGCTGTCATACGTCTCCTGACCAATTGCGTCATTACGTCAGCTTTGATTGTAAAATACCATTGGCTCTCGTGTGTCTCGTGACCGATTGTGTCATGCTCAAGAGTCGTGTGTATTATTCAAATGAGATATATTAATAAGTGTGTGCACGGAGCGGCGGGATCATCATCTCAGCAATTAAAACATTAGGATTAACTCTGTTCTTTACATGAAGATATCATATGACGTTAGAAGACTTGGAATGCAATACTGTTACTGTTTTGGGCCAGTTATTGCAATAAATACCTGTGGCTGTACTTTTATTTGCCTGTAATGTGTTTTATATTGTTGAGAGTGGGTAGGCTTAGGGTAGGAGTGGAGTTAGTTGCTCCAAAATATAAAAGTAGCCTATAAATATAAAAAAAAATCATACTTTTTACTGTCATTGACTTACATTGGCCCATCACGGAAATTTCGGCGATTCCGTGAAACTACCACAGATTTTGAGGTGAAGGGCCTGTGTTCATTTCACAGAATTCTGTGAAACCAGGTTGTTCATACTGAGTTTTATTGAAAGGTCGCTTTTTTTCCCTTCTAGCGGTTAAAGAACAAAACTGCATGCATTTTGTGGAAGAACATTGTTATGGTTGTGCTTTGGCTCTGCAGATGAATATGGTTATCATACTGCTCATAAAACATTCACTACTAGGCTTAATAGATATAACCAGCCTAGAAGGAAAGGATCTCAAGCTGACTGAAGATGTTACTGTAGCTATACCCATTAATAGACACGGTACTTCCTTAAAAATAAATTCTAGCACAGCTACAAAAAACATAATGACATAACCATTCATAATAATACAATGAAAGCTACATATGCCAATTCATCTGTTCAATAAAATACCTTACTCACCTTTCGAGTTATATAAAAAAATATGTGTTGTGCTTGTTATGCGTATTACAAGGGAGGGATTGACAAACTAAGCCAATTAGGAAGAATTAACTTCTCCTATCATCCTTTTTGCATTGCAGCCATAAGTATTACAATTCTTAAAATTAATTCAAAATAAACCTAAATTATAAAACTGACCCAAGATTAGTTAAAACCATCAGACACTTGTTCAATAGATCAACGCCATATAGGCAGCAAACCACCAGAATTCTGAAACCAAGATTTGAAACAGTATGACATTATAATGGTTATCTGAAATCACATGCCTTGGCGAGTTTAAAAAGCTCCCAACCACTGATTCGAAAATAAGATGTTTCATTCATTTCACAAACTATTTATTTAATACTTTATGAAGTCAGCCCTCGGTGCATAACTGTTACACTTTACAATAAGGTTAATTAGTTAACATTAGTTAACTACATTAATTACCATGAACTAAACATGGATTTATAAAGCATTTATTTATATTTTTTAATGTTAATGTCAACATTTACTAATACTTTATTAACATCTTGTTAACATTAGTTAATGCACTGTGAACTAACATTAACAAACCATTAACAGCTGTATTCATATTAACTAATGTTAACAAAGATTAACAAATACAGTTAGTTCATGTTAGTTAATACATTAACTAATGTTAACCAATGAAACATTATTGTAAAGTGTTACCGAAAAAGAGAGACACAAATGCACAGAACAAAAAGATTACAAAATCACACTCTGATCTACGAACAAATTTATTTAACATTTTTACCCAAGCATTACTCAAAGTAATGTATTTAGAATTTTTTTTTTTTTTTTTTTTTTTTTTTTTTTTTTAAATAGTAGGCTCACTTTTTAAATCCAAGTTAACAAAAAAAGCAAGCAATAGGTGCAATAATTGTCAGTAGTTACAAGTAATAGATTTAAAAAAAGAACAGAAACAAGAAAGTCTTCCAGTGCGGTGCAGATACAGAATAGGTTGGACAAATCCACCCAGAATAAAACATATTAAACTAACATCAGAGAGAACTGAATCCTCTTGTTGTGTAAGAACAGAGAAGATTCCTGTTGCAATAGAAGGGGCATATATGATTACCATTGTCACAGTAGTTATCAAAATGAGATGAAACGCTCTTCTCTTCATGTGGTTTTCTTCCTCTCTCTCTCTCGCTCTCTCTCCTGGTCCTGACTGCTTCAGCGCTCTGAGAACAGCCACACAGAAGAACAACTGAATGGAGAGGAAAAGTAGGAACTGGAAGAGCATTGCAAATGTATATATATAAATTGAATGAAAGCTAAACATGCAGAACAAACTGGAGCTAAGGCCTATTGGCCACACAAAAACAGAGCAGATCACTCTATATCTGAGAGGTTTGAACTTCAGAAAGGTTACAGGATGAACCACTGCCAGGTAACGCTCAACACAGATCAGACACTGAAACAGAGGACGACTGGTTGTGGCTAGTCCATCTAAAAAATACACAGCCATCCAAAGAATGCTAAATTTATAGCTAAAGAAAAGTAAAAACAATTCTGTACAAAAGAACATATCACAGACAGCGAGGTTCAAAGTGAAGAACTCTGCTGCAAGCCCATTGCCAGTTCCTGTTACTATAAGCCATATCACATAGGAGTTGAAAGGAATACCCAACAGAAAGGTGAGAAGATATAGAGTTGAGAATGTATTAAAACCAATTTCAACCCCAGTGCCATTGAAAATGAAGTGATCAGAAGAGTTTGATCCATCAGTGCGGAAGATCTCACTGGAGATGTTCATCGCTTCACTGTGTGCAGTCAAAAACACAACTGTGATCTATGAATGAGAGATACAAGTGTTAGTCCACCGGAAGATTCTGGGACTGTTCACAGTAAACCCAATCAAAACTACTTTAAAAACACACATTAGTAAAGGAGAACAGTTCTGTTTAAATTACTTGGTTATTTTACCTCAGTCATGTGCTGCTGTCCACAACGATAGGATGATTGAATTTAGAAAATAAATACAAATATATCAATCAATGCAGACAGGATTATATATATATATAGTCTCTCATAGCTTGAATGTCTGCCTTCCAAGTGAATGTGTTAAGAACATTCAACCGTCAGGAATGGGTCATGTGAAGTATGGCAAAATGGCATGCAAATTCACTAAGTGATCATATTTACAAAGCATGTAATGCAATTTGACATGATCACATTCAATATATTCTTGGGCAAACCTAAACCTTGGGCACTTAACCATCACCTGACAGGTGCAATGAATCCAGCTTAATGAACTGATAAATGGAGAAGCCTTCTAGAAGCCAATGACAAATGAAATACTGTCATTGCAGCCTGAACCCCAGCTAACAGGCTAATAATAAAAAGAGCTGCATAGAGTGGCTTACAGGTGTGTGAGAAAACATGAACATAGACAGTTTGTGTGTGCAACCATAAACCAAGCTAATGCAAACAGAGCAGAAATAATATTCCCTATGCTCAGGCAAATTCATACTGAGTTCTTTAAAGGTTGCTATTTTGTCCTTCTAGCAGTTAAAGAACAAAACTGCATGCATTTTGCAGAAGAACGTTGGGTCCCACTTTATATTAGGTGGCCTTAACTACTATGTACAAACATCAAAATATAAGTACAATGTACTTATTGTTTTCATATTGTATTGCAAAACACTTTTGCTGATCTTGAGGTGGGATACGGGTAAAGTTAGGGACAGGTGTGGTGGTAGTTTAAGGGTAGGGTTAGGTGTAAGGAAAGTGTCAACAGTGTAATTAAAAATGTAATTACAGATGTTATTACATGCAGGTATATATATAAAAAATAATAATTACAATGTAAAAACATGTATGTACACAAAAAGTGCATTGAATCAAATTATTAATTTAAATGCAAGTAGATAGTAGTTAAGGCCACCTGATATAAAGTGGGTGCAAACATTGTTATGGTTGTGCTTCGGCTCTGCAGATGAATATTGTTATCATACTGCTCATAAAAAAAATCACTATTAGGCTTAAGAGATATAACCAGCTTAGATGGAAAGGATCTCAAGCTGACTGAAGATGTGCTATACCCATTAATAGACACGGTACTTCCTTGAAAATAAAATAATGACATAACCATTTATAATAATACAATTAACTATGTTAGAGAGCTACATATGCCAATTCATCTGTTCAATAAAATGCCTTACACACCTGTTGAGTTATAAAAAAAAAAAAAATGTGTTGTGCTTGTTTTGTGTATTACTAGGGAGAGATTGGAAAACTAAGCCAATTAGGAAGAATTAACTACTCTCCTATCATCCTTTTTGCATTGCAGCCATAAGTATTAAAATTCATAAAATTGATTGAAAATAAACCTACATTATAAAACTGACCCAAGATCAGTTAAAATCATCAGACACTCGTTCAATAGATCAACGCCATCTAAGCACCAAACCACCAGAATTCTGAAACCCAGATTTGAAACAGTATGACATTATAATGGTTATCTGAAATCACATTCATTTTAAACCGTCAAAGTTAAAGAATTGTTTCTCCTAAAATTTAATTTAAGTCATTATTTAGGTTCAACCTCATGCCATTCCAATCATATGACTGTCTGTATTGTCTGGGACACAAACAGAGATAGCCAAAAGAATGCAATTGGAAAATTCAGCAAAAAAATATATAATTTTGGGCAAATCATAAAGGTTTGAAATATGAGGTTGAAAAAAATAAGATGTTTCATTAAACATGCGCATCTGGGTATTCGCTTTGGTGAGTAATGAAGCCAATCACAGTCACAGACATGTTTGTTGATTTCTAAAACGCAATGGCCAATCACAGGTGTTGAAGTTAGAATCCACTCACCACCTGAGTTTAGCGACGAGGTCTGTACATGCACTAATAGACCTAATAGACCTTATTCACAGCAGCGCCTTCTTTATGAAATAAATTAGTATGAAAGTGAGGCTGTGGGGATAGACATACATCTCTTCAGTGGGTTGTACTGTTATTTAATGTATTTTTGGATTGTTCTGCTTATAAAACACTGAAAAAATATATTTCAAAGATGTTTCAGTAGACAAAAAAGCTGTGGAAAATGATAAGTGATTTAGGAGCTTTATACAGCCTTTTACAGCGGATGCCATTGAAATGGTACGTCTTACCCTCATAGCCTCACTTTCAAACCTGGAAATTTTCCAATTTTCCATTTTCCAGATGTTCAAGCCTGTCATGGCTCTGCTCTGAATAAGGTCTACACTCCAAGTGTAGACATGTAAGAAATTAATTGATTAATATAACAGAACTTGAGATCACGTTCATTGAATGACTGACAGCTTTTAGTGATTATAAAGGGAATGCTCTTTGCACACTATCTAGGCGATATAACATATCTGATATATGATATATATGATATATTCAGAATTTGAATAAAACTTTTATTTTCCATTCATGACAATATTTATGTATCGAAATCAGGCTCATATAAATGTCAGGAAAACATGATTCCTGGCTGCATGTCAATATCCATGGATCGCTGGATCTTTGTTAAGTTGTAAGGAACACTATATCGAGTCCAAAACCTTTAGTTTAAACTGATAACTGTTTTTTTTACTTGCGTTTCCCAAAACAATATCCATTCATGCAGCAGTCCCACTGAGTCCCGACTAACGACGATGCATACCCTAACGTGTTTCTGCTAAGGAAACATTCGCAGTACCTCAACTTTAACAAATTCACCGAAAAGGTAGGAAAACCAGCTTGCGCTGAACTTGAAATATTACCGCTTGCTTATACCGTCACACAGAGACAGAACCTCAGACAGTGCGCAAGCGAACCCCTTCACCAGAAACCCCGCCCTGCAGCTAATTTCATTGGTTAAGGTACTAGTGACAGGTGGTTTAGGAATCAGTGTTTGGTCAGTACTGTGATTGTCGTGACCAATAAAATCGTAAGAATCCGCTGCAGGGCGAAGTTACCGTCGAACTGGTTTTGGGGGGAAGCTGTTCAGAATAGCGCACTTTGCGCAGACTGTTTGTGTGAGAGCGGCGATTTTAACGTCAACTCTTAGGGCGTTTTCACACCTGAAAGTCCGCACCAAGGTCCGAACCGAAGTTCATGTTTTGATACTTTTTATACATTCGGTTAGTTTTGGTTTTGTTTCACATTGCAATCATGCGAGCGCACTAAAGAACTTAACATGACGCACTTGCGTCCACTCGTCATCATCCTTGTGGGCTGCATCTGGACATTGATTGGTTTGTAAACGGACGTGCGTCTGACGTCAGCGTCTTTGATAATATGAATGAACGGACGCATATCAACGCCACTATTGAACAGTGCGCAATGCGCATTGCTTGACTATTTTTTTATTCGTTACGTTTAAAAGTGGACATTTCAAGCTTTATATACACATATTTCTCATGTTTGTGAGATGAGTAGCCTGCTGAGTTTCGGTTTATTTGAGACCCGCTCCAGTTCATGTGTAAAGCATGATCGCTCCCGCGATTATTGTCTGCTATTCTTTTTGCTTCTTATTTATTAAATCCAGGCAATTATCTGATTAAACGTTGATTAAAATCAAGATACAATTTATACAAAACGAAATTCCCATTAAAGAAATGCTTTCTAAGCAAAATCATACAAAATTTCGTTCAAAACTATTTCTGACTTTCTGTCTTCTGACATATTGCGCATATTTTCACTTTTCATAATCAATGTAGCCTAGATTTAATTTAAAAATAACATTATAATATGAAAGTCCGAACCATACAGAAAATGCTTTCACACTAGAAACGAACCGAACCTTTGTTCAGTTTGATTCGGACCGAGACTACCTCTTTTCGTCGGACCAAATTTCGTCTGTTTGGTCCGGACCGTGGTACGGGGGAGGTTTCACACCTGCAATTTTGATTTGGACCAAACTGAAAAGTCCGAAAATCCGGACCAAACAAGGTAGGTGTGAAAACGCCCTTAGTCATTGTCAAGTGCTTTTCAGCTTGCACAACAGGGGTGGCCAGAGGGGTGGCCAAGCTTCAAACAGGGGTGGCACTGGCCACCCATGGCCACCCCTTAGCTACGCCCCTGGTAACACTTTACAAAAAGGTTCATTAGTTAACATTAGTTAACTGAATTAATTACCATTAACTAATAATTAACAGCACTTATAAAGCATTTATTTATCTTTGTTAATGTCAATTTCAACATTTACTACTTTTTAAAAATCGTGTTAACATTAGTTAATGCACTGTGAACTAACATGAACAAACCATGAACAGCTGTATTTATATTAGCAACGTTAACAAAATGTAATACTGTTCGTTGTATGGGAAGAAGGAGGTGGGAACCAGCGAACGTTCAACAGACTTTAATAATAAAACAAACAAACTGAAAGTAAAAGCGGCAGCCCCTCACTGCCGCATAAACATAACTAAAATAAACAAATCAACGTAAAGTCCAGGCCTGGTACTCTCTCGTCCTTCAATCGTGTTGCTCATGAGAGGACTCGAGACTGGTGTGCCTCGCAGGTGACGCTCATTCTCAATCACGCACCGGTCTCGCTCACTCCTCCCACGTCTCTCGCTCACCTCGCAGGCCGGGGGGTACACCTGAGAAGGTGCCTACTCAGACGAGACGAGAGAAACGGGAGATGGAGACACGGGAGATGGAGACACAGACAGCGACCGGAGAGAGTGATAATTTGATGGTACTGGACTCTTGGTGGATGTCTCAATCCTCCTCTGCTCCCTCTAGGACGGCAGCCACCCCACCTCGACCCAGGGGCACGGCAGCGAGCTCTCTGTCCCACCGGTCTGCACTCGCTCCAGTACCACCGCCTTGGGCAGCCACTCGCGGTCTTCTCTCTTCCGCTTTCCAAATTCCTCAGCACTGCGATCCCCCTCAGCAGCAAGGGCTCTCTGACAGCATGCCTCTCCTTCCTCCTGGGCTTCGGCACCAATGTAATACTGTTCGTTGTATGGGAAGAAGGAGGCGGGATCTGGCGAACGTTCAAAATACTTTAATAATAAAACAAACAACCTGAAAGTAAAAGCGGCAGCCCCTCACGGACGACTGCCATGCACACACATAACACTTGCTCCTCCCACATCTCTCGCTCATCAACCTCGCCACACAAAGATGAATAAATACAGTAACAAATGTTTTGCTCATGGTTAGTTCATACATTAACTAATGAAACATTATATTTAAAGTGTTGCTGAAAAAGAGATACAAAAAAAAAGCACAGAACAAACAGATTACAAAATCACACTCTGATCTATGAACAGATATAATTAACATTTTCACCCAAACTTTATTCAAAGTAATGTATTTAGATTTTTTTTATTTTATTAGTATGCTATAGTCACTTTTTAAATCCAAGTTTACAACAAAAGCAAGCAATAGGTGCAATACTTGTCAGTAGTTACAAGTAACAGATTTAAAAAAAGAACAGAAACAAGAAAGTCTTCCAGTGCGGTGCAGATACAGAATAGGCTGGACAAATCCACCCAGAATAAAACATATTAAACTAATTGTAGAGATAACTGAAACCTGTTGTGTTAGAAAATAGAGGATTCCTGTGACAATATAAGGGGCATATATGATTACCATTGTCACAGTAGTTATCAAAATGAGATAAAACGCTCTTCTCTTCATGTGGTTTTCCTTCCCTCTCTCTCTCCCTCTCTCTCCTGGTCCTGACTGCTTCAGCGCTCTGAGAACAGCCACACAGAAGAACAACTGAATGGAGAGGAAAAGTAGGAACTGGAAGAACATTGCAAATGAATAATAAACCAAGCTAAACATGCAGAACAAACTGGAGCCAAGGCCTATTGGCCACACAAAAACAGAGCAGATCACTTTATATCTGAGAGGTTTGAACTTCAGAAAGATTACAGGATGAACCACTGCCAGGTAACGCTCAACACAGATCAGACACTGAAACAGAGGACGACCGGTTGTGGCTAGTCCATCTAAAACATACACAGCCACCTGAAGAATGATAAATTTATAGCTGAAAAAAATAAAAAACAATTCTATAAAAAAGAACATATCACAGACAGCGAGGTTCAGACTGAAGAACTCTGCTGCAAGTCCATTGCCAGTTCCTGTTACTATAAGCCATATCACATAGGAGTTGATAGGAACACCCAACAGAAAGGTGAGAAGATATAGAGTTGAGAATGTATTAAAACCAATTTCAACCCCAGTGCCATTGAAAATGAAGTGATCAGAAGAGTTTGATCCATCAGTGGGGAAGATCTCACTGGAGATGTTCATCGCTTCACTGTGTGCCGTCAAAAACACAATTGTGATCTATGAATGAGAGATACAAGTGTTAGTCCACCGGAAGATTCTGGGACTGTTCACAGTAAACCCAATCAAAACTACTTTAAATAACACACATTAGTAAAAGAGAACAGTTCTGTTTAAATTACTGGGTTATTTTACCTCAGTCATGTGCTGCTGTCCACAATGATATGATGATTGAATTTAGATTAAAATAAAATAAAATAAAATAAATGCAGACAGCATTAAATCTACTCTCTTATAGTTAGAATGTCCCTTCCAAGTGAATGTGTTAAGAAGATTCAACTGAAACCTCTTCATCAGGAATGGGTCATGTGAAGTATGGCAAAATGGCATGCAAATACAAGTGATCATATTTCCCTCCATTGAGAGACTGTGTTCTGTGATTGTGTAGCGTTGTACAGAAGAAAAAAAAAGAAAAAAAAAAACAATACTGAAGCAACAATATCAGCTGAGCGACATGAAAGCAACAAGATGAGCAGTACATCTGTAACTGCATTTGTTCATCTTTGTTAACGTAAGTTAATACAAATACAGCTGATCATGGTTTGTTCATGCTAGTTCACAGTGCATTAACTAATGTTAACAAGATTTTAATAAACGCTTTAAATAAACGATAAATAAATGCTTTTAAATAAGTGCAGTTCATTATTAGTTAATGGTAATTAATGTAGTTAACTAATGTTAACTAATGAACCTTATTGTAAATTGTTACCGACTAATCTAATACTAAAAATATTTAAAAACAATGTACGATGTACTGCATTTTGCAGGGGAACTATGTTATGGTTGTGCTTTGGCTCTGCGTGACTGTGCAGATGAGTATGGTTCACTGATTCTTGAGATAAGGGACAAAACATGTTTTAGATGTAAAAAAAAAAAAAAAAAAAAAAAAAAAAAAACTAACACTACATTATTAAATATTGGTATTTTTGTAGACAAAGGTCTCAGATAATGAACCATGTAAGGGAACAGTTTTTCTTTCTAAAATAAATGTATTGTTTCACTCCATAACTTAATTTGTGTCAACTCCGTCAGACACACTAAAAAGCATGCCAATTTTATTGAATCTATCCAAAAACAATGTTAAATCTTAAGTTATGTAATACTGGTGTTCAGTAAAGGATCTAAATCATAAAATACATTATATGTTTATTTTTTTGTTTGTTTTCACACTACTGTATTATGAACAACCCAGTTTCAAAATTCCAGCAGCAATAGCGGTGTATCACGATGTAGTTGAAGGTAAGTCCTTAGGGAAGCACGACTTAATCGTCAGGTTCCTCAGAGGTGCGAGGAGACTAAATCCTCCTCGTTCTATCTCGTTACCCTCTTGGGACTTAGCCCTGGTGCTCAGAGCACTTCAGGGTCCTCCTTTTGAGCCTTTGCAGTCCGTTGAGTTAAAAATCCTGTCTATGCAGACGGTTCTCCTGACTGCATTGGCCTCAATCAAGAGGGTGGGGGACCTGCATGCATTTTCGGTCAACGAATCGTGCCTAGAATTCGGGCCCGGTAACTCTCACGTCATCCTGAGACCCCGGCCCAGATACGTGCCCAAGGTTCCTACCACTCCCTTTCGGTACCAGGTGGTGAACCTGCAAGCGCTGCCCCCGGAGGAGGCAGACCCAGCCCTGGCTTTGTTATGTCCCGTCCGCGCTCTTCGCGCTTACGTTGACCGGACACAAAGCTTTAGGACCTCAGAGCAGCTCTTCGTCTGTTACGGAGGCCAGCAGAAGGGAAAGGCTGTCTCCAAGCAGAGGTTAGCCCACTGGATAGTGGATGCTATCGTCTTAGCGTACCAATCGCAAGACGTGCCTTGCCCGTTCGGGTTGCGAGCACACTCCACAAGAAGTGTTGCTTCCTCCTGGGCGCTGGCTCAAGGCGCCTCACTGACAGACATCTGTAGAGCTGCGGGCTGGGCGACACCTAACATGTTCGCTAGATTTTATAGCCTCCATGTGGAACCGGTTTCTTCCCGTGTACTCGCCTCCAACGGCCGGTAGACGCGAAGTACCCGTTCCTGTGTCGGCTTGCTACGCCACTCGCGCCTATGGCCGGATACGTGCGTTTATCTTCTCCAGTTGTGTTCCCCAGAAATGGTGAACCCTGTCGAGCTCCTCCGTCACCCCTGCGGTGTCAGACGTTGCGGCCCTCTGACGCCAGGCCTGCACCCGTATGCTTGTGGAACGTGTGTGTTAGGCTGGGTCCAAATGTAGCGGTTCCCTCACGGCGACCCCATATGTGTATTCTCCACGGTACCAGCTACCCTTCCGGCTAGCCCCGTGTCTTTCCCTTGACAGAGCCCGCTCTGTCGTCTCTGGGTGTGTTCTTTCCCCCCTGGGACCAGGTTGGATCCACCCCAGAGACTGCCATATGTAGTTACTACCCAGATAGGTTAGTCCGTATGAGTATTCTCCACCTCTCCTCCTCCGGAGGACGTGGCTCCGCAGCGTACCATCTCCCGAGACGGGCACGCTTTCCCAGCGTTATCCAATAGTCACGCTGAGTGGGTCTTGCAGAAACAGCAGTGTCGGACCTCCCTGCCTTAAGCCCTGCCTGCTGCTCCAAGTGGGAGCACCCAGTGTGCTTAAGCAGTGCGCTGGAAGGGTTATGCTTATTCATAACTCCTGACACATGTTAACAAATTACGGTCACTATATGACTTTGAAAATAAAACAGAGGTCAAAAATGGAAGCTTGAGTCTTAGATCTTTTAAATGATGTATAGTATGTCAAGGTAATTAATTTTGAGCTAATTTAAACAAAGAAAGCTTCAGTCATACTCGCGCAGGTTTTTGCGTTTAATATTCACAGATGCTTACAGAGTAAACTTAGCCTAATTACACACAGCAGTGGAATCCGTTTCTTTCAGAAATGAACAGCTTTTCATGGAGAAATATTCCAGGATTATTAAACGCATCTCAAAACGATGTAGTTGAAGTAGGAATGCAGTACTTGATGTGTTAGTTTGAGATGATGTGTGTGTGTGGGCGTTGACTCCGGAGCCTCAGTATTTGAATCTCAATAGAATGCGCGCTTAGTGGGCGTGGTTGCATTAGTGTATAATGAGCCGCTCAGGAATGACTGACATCTCTCTGCTTTCAACCAGATTACATAAACACAGAATATTTGTTTTTGATTTGGTTTACATTGTTTAAAACCTGACATTTCAGCGTTTCTTTAGACATATGTCTCATGTTTGTGAGACAAGTATTCACTGAGCTAGAGGTCATTTTCTGAAGACTATCTGAATGAACGTCTTTGACAGAGAGGCTGCAGATCGCGCATCATGTAATAAAAATAGAAACGTAACAGATTATAATGATGTATAACACTTGCCTGAATGAAAAAAAGCGAGCCGATCGTGCTGGTGCGACTGCCGACTCAAGAGGATTAATAAGTGAAGTTACTAAACGTAATTTCGGGAGGAAGTACGCCCATCTAATCTTCCAATTAATACCAAGGTATAAAACCAGCAGCTTACCTCTTCCCGTTGTTAGTTCTTGCAGCATTTGACCTGCCCAAACCGCATCATGACTGACTTCCAAGAAATCGAACTGTTTCCCTCCGACGACGAACTTTCTAACGTACCAGAAACACCTGCACGCTTTTCTCCCAACAGTTTGGATCCTCCTTCACTGCACATTTCACCTGTTGATCGTCCAGGTCGCCGGTCTCTCCGCTCCACAAACCAGCATAAAAAATCTCGCTCAAGGAGACCTCTTTCTCCTCCTCCATCTAGATCATCAAGGGGCTCGGCTAATCCTCGCCATGATTCATGTCGTCCTTCATCATCATCATCATCAGCAGCAAGCCCTTCATCATCATCAGCAGCAAGTTACCACGATCATCACCACAAACATTAGTTCCGCGGTCGCCCGCGAAAGTTTTGCGGCCTCTCCGACTGTGACTGCTACCTTTCCTCCTGCCACAGGTGAGTCTATCACAGCTTCTCCTGCCCACGCTTCCAACATTTCTGTTCCTCCTGTCTTTCATCCCCAGTTAAATCCATCTAGCCATGGAATAAATACAAATTTGAGGCTACCTGTGCAAATGCCACTATTTGACCTCTCTTCTCTCCTTTCTTTCAATATGTGAACCCCATCGCACCCTTGACTGGGGTCCTGTGACAATCAATCTGAAAACCACAAATTCCAAATCAAATCGCATACATACCATGGCTGAATTTTGTATCGCTTTCGGTAGATATACAGAAATTATTTGTTCTGTCTTCCCCTCTAGACGCAAGGAGTTGAATGACTTTTTAACTATCATTGCAGAACTGTCACACACCTTCGGCGGTACCCATGTCTTCAAGATTCAAGAGATTTATTTGTCACATACACAATTATATAGAGCATATATAACCAGCAGTGAAATGAAAGTCAGGTCGGCACCATGGACAGTGCAATATTAAAAATTAAAAAATAATAAAAAAATAATAAAATACAATACAACACAGATGAAAATATACATAGAAATACAATATACACAGATAAAAATATTCATAAATATAGCTATGAGAAAAAGAATTAAAGGACTTCTTCACTTATTACAGGCTTTTTTTCAGCCAAATGCACAGCTCGAGTCACCCAGTGGAATAAATGTCCTTATTGGGGAGCTCTTGACTTGGAGCTATACAATAAGGTTTTCCTGGGCTGCCGTAGTGTCTCTTGCGTCTTGTGTAATTCCACCACACACGAGCCTTCCTCGTGCCCCCTCTTTAATTCCGGCCCTTCAAGCAATATGAGCACCAATTCTGGCACCCCTCAATTCGTCAATTCCACATCTTATGTACCGCAGTCCAGGGGCGACTCAAAGAACCGCAACTTCAGGTTCACTTCAGGCAGACAAGTATGCAATAATTTAAATTGGTTTGGTTGAACTAGACAACACTGTAAATATCTACAACACTGTAAATATCTACATGTGTGTAATTTCTGTGGTGGAGCTCATGCTCGCTCTGTATGCCCTGTCTATCGCTCCTCAGCAAACTCCAATAAAGAATAGCGATAGTATCTGTCTTCTCCCATCATTGTCTCCTCTCTAGCCCACGAACTGGCAAATCACCCAGACAAAAACTTCACACAATATCTTCTCAAAGGTTTAAAGGAAGGTTTTAATCCCAGTCTGGAAAGCCTCCCTACCAGTAGCCTTATCTGCAAAAACCTTCAGTCGGCAAATGCTGAACCTGAAGCAGTTGACACCTTAATAGCCAAAGAGCTAGAGTCTGGATTAATGATTGGCCCCTTTGATTCCCCGCCTTTCAAATTATTTCGGATAAGTCCTATCGGTGTAGCCACAAGGAAATTTTCAGGGAAAAAACGCATGATCATAGATCTCTCGGCTCCCCACAACAATACTCATCCAAGTATAAACAGCCTCATCCCGCTAGAAGAATTCTCCTTGTGCTACCATAACATAGACCAAGCCATTCACCTAATCAAAAATGCTGGTTACGGAGCCTGGTTAGCAAAAGTTGACATCACATCAGCATTTAAAGTTATGCCCATACATCCAGACTTTTGGCACTTTTTTGGCATTCACTGGAGAGGAAAATTCTTTTTTGCAGTACGTTTAACTTTTGGCTGCAAAAGTAGTCAACATTTTTTTGACATGCTGTCAGAAACGCTTTGCTGGATCCTGCAAAACAACCATGCGGTCCCTTAACTGGTGCATCTTCTGGATGACTTTCTCACTGTTTCCCCCAGCTTTTTTCCTCCAGCAGCTTACCTTTCTACCATTCAGAGTGTTTTTTTCTGAATTAGGAGTTCCACTCTCTTCAGAGAAGACACTGGGCCCTACAACATCTCTAGAGTTCCTCGGAATTAACCTTAACTCTGTTAAATTCCAAGCCTCCCTTCCCAAAGACAAAATCGACAGGATAATCGCCATCTCCTCCAATCTGCTCGAAACACCTCAGTGCAGCAAACGAGATTTGCTATCCCTGCTAGGCCACTTAAACTACGCCATACGTATAGTGCCTCAAGGACGCCCTTTCATCTCCCACTTGCTGTCTCTTGCATCGTCTATTCAGGAATTGGATACCACCATATCTCTAACCCCATCTTGCCTCGCCGACTTGAATCTATGGATCATGTTTCTTAAACAATGGAACAGCCTTACCTTCTTTTACAATGACTTTCAATCTCAACCTTGTGATCTCCCGCTGTTTACAGATGGCGCTCCCTCAGTAGGCTTTGGAGGATTCTACAAGACTCATTGGTTCGCTTCAACCTGGCCTCCTGAGCTCTCCATGTTAAACCAACATGTTGCATCCTCATCTCTTTTTGAGCTTTATCCCATCGTCATAGCTGCATATTTGTGGGGTCACGAATGGTCTTCTTAAAACATAGAATTCCACTGTGATAATCTAGCCACTGTACACTGCATCAACAAAGGTCGTTCAAATTCCCCTGAAATCATGCCCCTCTTGAGACGCCTCACCTGGTTATCTGCCTGTAAACAATTAATCTTCAAAGCGGTTCATATTCCAGGCCACCAAAACCAAATTGCTGACGCACTCTCTCGCTTTCGCTTTCAGAAATTCAGAGCATTAGCCCCGGAGGCGGACCCAGATCCAACCCCAGTTCCTCCCTATTCAGACTTGATATTCCAGTAACTCACCCACTCAAACACCTCCACACTTCATCTCTGGATTCGATATTTCACGCCCTCTCACCCAGAACACTGCAATCTTACTGGACAGCTTGGAGAGCTTTCAAACAATTCCATTCCTCCTACAACAAGTTTTTCCCCAATGTTTCCCTCCTATCAATTTCTTCATTCATCTCATATCTCCACCAGATCAAGTCCATCCAACCCAGTACCATCATAGTCTATCTCAGTGGCATTCAATTTTTCTTCAAACTAATCTACGGCCATCCATGTCCTGCCATAACAAACCCCCAGATCACACTCCTAATCAAAGGAATTCAAAAAAACAGCCCTACTCATCCTGATTCCAGGCAACCTCTAACCATTGATCTTTTAGCTAAATGTCTGACCTTCCTCCACTCTGGTCACATGCCCCCAGAAACAGCAAGAACACTAGATGATATGTTTATGTTTATGTTTTTGGATTCCTCAGAGTTTCTGAATTCACAACCAATTCTAAATTCAACCCAGCCATCCATCCAACCTTCTCTGACCTCCAAGTTTCAGACAAGGACACCATCCATTTCCTGATCAAACACAGCAAAACTGATCAATTAAAAAACGGTCATTTCATCCATTTCTTCAACCTCCCGACACCAATCCAGCCATATCAATCTCTTTCCTTCTTCCTTGCACACAGGGAGGCTCAGATCTCCTCTCAGCTCGACCCACTTTTCATTGATGAGAACAACCTTCTTGTCACCAGGTATTGGTTCCATAAAAAGCTTAAACACATCCTCACCCACTCTGGTATCCAAGCTCACTTGTATTCATCTCACTCCTTTCGTATTGGAGCAGCCACAACCGCAGCCCAAAAAGGTCTGCCAGACCATCAATTCAAACTACTGGGACGGTGGTCCTCAGACGCCTTTCAGTCTTACATTCGATCTGACCTCATCCTCATCAAACAAGCCCATCTAAATATCACTTCTCTTTAAGATAGTTGCCCTTCGAAACTCAATCCAACTTGTGCCTGCAAACCTTTTTTAATCGATGCTGCTGTTTCATGCTCCACTTTACTTAATACTACTGCTGGCTTAAGACTGCTGCTGCAGTGCCCGCCAATTTTAGACTGCCGCTGCAGTGCCCGCCAATTTGAGACTGCCGCTGCAGTGCCCCGCCAATTCGAGACTGCCGCTGCAGTGCCCTGCCAATTCGAGACTGCCGCTGCAGTCCTCCACTCTATCCCATGCAGCCGCTACAACGCCTCAGCAGTTTCATAAACTGCCACGGCAGTTACCTGCCTACCTCAATGCTGCTGCAGTGCCATCTTCCATTCCATCTTTTTTCCAATTTTGGGGGGGTCTTCTGGATTATTGAAATAATTATACAGATTCCTTAAGTAATCATGAGCTGTTCCAATTCCCATAATTCTTGCTTGCTGTCTATTTATGCATTTATGTTTTTGGGGGGCAATCGGAGCTTGGGTAGAATATCCTCTCTGAGCCCCTCTATAGCAGACAGCAAGCCAAATCCGTTTACCACTTTTACCAAGATTATATGGGCACACAAACTTGTGAAGAGCGTTTCCTCACATAAAGAGCAACACGGGTGTGACACTGCGTCTTTTTCAGGATGTCATTCCACCCATGCGTTTCTGGATGCGGTCGATCCCTCTCGCCCGTTGACGGTCACATTCGCTGTCTCACGTGTTTGGGCGTTCAGCACGCTGAGGCAGCTTTTGTGGATAGTTCATGTTCCCACTGCAGGAACATGACTAACTGAAATCACTATTTTTGGAAACAAAGATGAAATTCTCAAGGTGAATGCATATCTTGAGGCTAAAGGTCTAATAACAAAAAATCTATACAGGAATCTTGGTGTGATTTTGGAGTCAGACCTGAGTTTCAGTAGGCATGTCAAAGCAATAACTAAATCAGCCTACTATAATCTGAAAAATATTGCAAGAATTAGATGCTTTGTTTCCAGGCAAGACTTAGAGAAACTCGTTCATGCTTTTATCACCAGCCGGGTGGACTATTGTAATGGTCTCCTCACCGGCCTTCCCAAAAAGACCATTAGACAGCTGCAGTTCATACAGAACGCTGCTGCCAGGATCCTGACCAGAACCAGTAAATATGACCATATCACACCAGTCCTCAGGTCTTTACACTGGCTTCCAGTTACATTTAGAATAGATTTTAAAGTGCAATTACTTGTATATAAATCACTCAATGACCTAGGACCTAAATACATTGGAGATATGCTGATTAAATTCAATCCCAACAGATCACTCAGATCATCAGGATCAAGTCAGTTAGAAATACCAAGGTTTCACTCGAAGCAAGGAGAGTCTGCTTTTAGCTATTATTCCATCCGTAGCTGGAACCAGCTTCCTGAACAGATCAGATGTGCTCCAACAGCAGCCACTTTCAAATCCAGACTCAAAACACATCTGTTTAGCTGTGCATTTACTGAATGAGCACTGTGCCACTGTGTGTGCTTTGTCCGAACTGCTTGCATTTTAATTTATTTAAATTTAACCCTGTTTTTATTTTTAGCTTTAATTATACTCTTTATTTTTATCTTTAAATATTTTTTATTTTGTTAAGGCTGTCTGGATGGAAGAGGTTGAGAGACGGGGAGCGATTAATAAGTGGGGTGGATAAACCATAGGTGGATGACTGATTATGTGGTAAATTCAACGTGTTGGGCTATTGAGAGCCAATAAGAGAGGACACTATTGAGAGTGTCCGCCCGTCTGGTCTTGGATGAAGGGATCAGATCTGTATGGAGACGTCCGACAGATTCATTAGCAAATTAATTAGATCTGGGAGTCTAAGGACCGGGAGTCCAAAAATAGGGCACTTGAGGTGTCTGCCTTTGGATATCAAGGGTAATTACAGGGCGCTATTGCGAGCTTCCGCCCGGCTGGCCTTGGGTAAATTGGTCAGATCTGAACGGAGACGTCCGACAGATTATTAGCACGTGTACACTAGAGGGGAAAAACCACAGAAACAGACAGCCAATATGGGGAAGTCCCAAAGTTTTAAAGTAAACCTGACACTCCATTTTCTTCTTCCACCCCAGATAGGGGATTTCATCTTTATTTTTTTATTTCTTTTCATTCCTATTATAGTAACTGTTTTAATTCACTTACAAATATTTTCATTTCATTTCTGTGTAAAGGACTTTGAATTGCCACTGTGTATGAAATATGCTATACAAATAAACTTGCCTTGCCTTGCCTATCGCGGAGCTTAGGTCGAGACTCGCCTACATTCGGGAAGGTGGAGTCCCCCTCCCCATACCTCAATCTAGAGCTATTTCTGCCCAGCAGAATAGACCTACTTCGACGGATGGCCGGGGTGACCTGAGGATTACGTTCAGGGCAAACCCACCGAGCCAGCCTCCGCAGGCCCATGATTCCTCACAAGCTCTGCAGCTGGTGGTGCTTCCAGAAGAAACCACTGGCCCCTCCCATGGGCGTCCAGCGGTGACTTTCGGGGCACCCGCGGATGAGCAGATGTCGATTGCTGCATCGGAGGGGGAGTTTCAGTCCTCGGAGGATGAAGATTCGGCTGGACTGCCTCCCTCTGGGAGAGTGGCAACAGTCGAGTAGGATCCCGAGTTGACGGCTATGCTTTCCCGGGCCGCCGAAAAGGTCGAGGAGCAAGTCCTGTTGGTCGCTCCATACTGGCCCAACCGGACTTGGTTCCCGGAACTAGTGCTCCTCGCGACAGCACCTCCTTGGCCCATTCCTCTGAGGAAGAACCTCATGACTCAGAGACAGGGCACCCTCTGGCACCCGCGTCCGGACCTCTGGAAACTCCATGTCTGGTCCCTGGATGGGATGCGGAGGTTCTAGGTGGCCTACCACAGGCTGTGGTAGACACCATCACTTCCGCTAGAGCACCCTCTACGAGACGGCTCTATGCGTTGAAGTGGAACCTGTTCGTCGATTGGTGCTCTTCTCATCGATGTTCGATCAGTTCCGTGCTTTCCTTCCTACAAGATGGGTTGGAGCGAAGGCTGTCTCCCTCCACCCTCAAGGTGTATGTTGCCACTATCGCCGCTAATCATGACATGGTAAAATGGAAAGTCCTTAGGTAAGCACGATCTGATCAGGTTCATGAGGGCAGCGAGGAGACTAAATCCGCCTTACCCCCCCTCTATACCCTCTTAGGACTTAACTCTGGTGCTAACCGCACTGCAGAGAGCGTCCTTTGAGCCTTTGCAGTCAGCTGAGTTAAAAGTTCTGTCTCTGAAGACAGTACTCCTGACTGCATTGGCCTCCATCAAGAGGGTAGGGGACCTGCAGGCATTTTCGGTCGACGAATCGTGCCTGGAATTCGAGCCCGGTAACTCTCATGTAATCCTGAGACCCTGGCCCGGATACGTGCCCAAGGTTCCCACCACTCCCTTTCGGGACCAGGTGATGAGCCTGTAAGTGCTGCCTTCGGAGGAGGCAGACCCAGCCCTAGCTTTTCTCTGTCCAGTTCGCACCCTGCGGACTTATGTCGACAGAACGCAAAGCTTCAGGACCTCAGAGCAGCTCTTCATCTGTTATGGAGGACAGCAGAAGGGAAAGGCTGTCTCCAAGCAGAGGATGGCCCACTGGATAGTGGAAGCCATCGTCTTGGCGTATGAATCCCAAGACGTGCCCTGCCCGCTCGGGTTAAGAGCCCACTCCACCAGGGGTGTAGCTTCTTCCTGGTCGTTGGCTCGTGGCGCCTTGCTGACAGATATTTGTAGAGCTGCGGGCTGGGTGACACCTAACACGTTCGCTAGATTTTATAGCCTCCGTGTAGAGCTGGTTTCTTCCCGTGTTCTCACTTCCCATAGTCAGTATCACCGAAGTGCCCATTCTAAGTGTCAGCTTGCTGTGCCATTCCCTTCCCCATGGAACAGATACGTGCGCTTATCTGCTCCAGTCGAGTTCCCCTAAAAAAGGAGAACCCTGTGAGTCATCCGCAACCCGCGGCAGTCGGATGTGGCGGAGCGTCCGATGCCAGGTCTAACACTCGTATTCATTGGTCGAAAATGTGTTAGGCTGGGTTCCGTATGTTGTGACCCCCACGGCGGTCCCATATGTGTATTCTTCCACGGTAAAGCTCCCTACGGCGAGCTCATGTCTTTCCCTCGGCAGAGCTTCCTCTGCCGTCTCAGTATGGTGTTGTCCCCCGCCATAGATGGCCGGGGCCACCCCTGAGACCTCTGTATGTTGCACTGCCCAAGGCCAGTCCATACGTGTATTCTCCACATGGTAACTCCCTCTGGGCAGGATGTGGCTTCCGCAGCGCTTTCCTAGCGTTATCCAATAAAGTCTGCTGAGTGGTTCTTGCGGAACAGCAGTGTGACTCTCCCTGCGTGAGTTTTCCCGCCCGGTACAGACAGGATCTGAGGGGCTCTTCGCTGGGCGCTGGAAGTGGTAGTAACTGTGGCGTTTTCCAAAGGGATCCCAATTCGTCTGTGACGTCCGACTTACATCGAATGTGACCGACTGAAAGGGAACGTCTTGGTTACGTATGGTAACCCTCGATCCCTGAAAGAGGGAACGGAGACGTACGTCCCATCGCCACAGTTGCTGTACTATCACTGCATGGCCGAGTCACTAGTTCGGCTCTTTTGTGAAAAACAATAGTGCGCTGCTCTCGCTTCCTGTTTTTACCCGCGGTGCTGGGCGGAGTGCGAGATGCAAATCCAATTGGCCTGTTCTCTAGGTATCGAAGCTGATAGGGGCTCCCTGAAGTGATCCCAATTTGCCGGTGACATCCGATGTACGTCTCCGTTCCCTCCTTCAGGGAACGAGTGTTACCATACGTAACCGAGACGTTTTACATTGTGACATCATGCTGAGGACAGGTTATATATGTCCCAACTATAGAGTGTGCTTTAAAAATAATTAGGGCTGCCACTAACGACTATTTTTGTATTGATTAATCTATCGACTAATTTATCACCATCATTTTCAACAATTTTACTTAAAAACATTTTATTTAACTTGCCTAGTTGGCCTTCAGTAGTGTACTATATAAAAGTATAAATGCATAACAAAACAAAAAGAGAATATCAGCAAATACGTTTTATATAGAATAGTGTTGTCACAATGCCAAAATTATGACTTTGATACGATACCAGACTAAAATACCTTGATACCGATAGCCTACTGAATCGATACCATGGCAAAAAACAGTAAAAGTAATTGAATAATATGACAGAACTTACTATTCATTATTGTATCATTGTTTTAGGGTTGAAAAAGAGTACAATTTTAGGGTTGATTGTATCGACCAATCGCGACAGGCCTAAAAATAATACTAAATAAATTATTTATTTAAAAGAATAAGCAATACAGAGTATTCAAATTTCCCTTAGATGTAACTTTTAAGTATTTTTTATTGTGTTGACATTCTTATTTTTTTAACATAAATAGGGTGTTTGTGTTTGGGACATGTTTTGTCCCTTATCTCATGAATCAGTGGGTTATCTTCCTTGAAAATAAATTCCAGCATGCACTCTCAGAAAAAAAGGTACAGTGGAGGTACAATTTTGTTCCTTGGGGAACAAAATGTATAACTGTAACTTTAAAGGTACACAATAATTATACCATTGTTTTCCTCTACTTAGAGAAGAGGTAGGCAAGTTCTGGTCTAGAGAGCCACTGCAGAGTTTGTCTCCAACCCTGAAAGACATCTATAGAAGCTCTTATTGAGAATTTATGGAGGTTTAGATGTTGATGTTTTATTGAAAATTATGGTGATCAGCTGACTCTGCCCGTCAAAGGTCGCTGTAGTTGATGAAACATTCGCGTTATTTTTCCTCACGATTGCTTTACACCGCAGTTAATCTCACAATCCACTTCACGATCGCAACGTTAGCCTAAAATAAATTTAAATCTCCCGCCCTAACATCACTGTACCTCTGGCTCCGCGAACTGTTGTGGGCCTGACTACCGGAAAATTAAACGGCGGCAAATTTGAATCTGCGTCCGCGCATGCATGCACGCACCCACACACACACAAAGCTGCACATTTGCAACTCCATTAGGAAAACCATAAAATGTACATGAATAATAAATGTGGTTAGGAAATTTTAGGGGAGAATTAGTCTGTGCAAAAAATTATCAAAATGAGCATCTTTTTGCAAGACATTAAATGTATGGTACACTTAAGCCAATAGCCTACTATATGTACAAATACTATTATTTAGCCTAAAAAAAATCACTTTAACCAACACATTATCTTAAATGGGAAGAAAAACATGTTGAATGACTTCTGATTTCTGTAATTATACATTAATTTCTTTTTTCTATTTTTACAGAAAAAATCTGTAAAATATTAATCAAAATTGTATGTAAAATTACACATTATTCTGTAAAAATACAGATTTCTTAAAAACAGAAATTTGATGTAAATACAAGCAATTCCCTGTAAATTTTAATTACAGCAAATATCTGTAAAACAACAGGCCTTTCATTGTATAACGACAAAACGGGAAAATTCTGTAAATAAAATACAGACCATTACATGTAAAATTACATTTATTTTTTACAGTGTGATGTTAACTAATGAAACATTTTATTTAAAGTATTGCTGAAAAAGAGATACAAAAAAGCACAGAACAAACAGTTTACAAAATCACACTCTGATCTATGAACAGATTTAATTAACATTTTCACCCAAACTTTATTCAAAGTAATGTATTTAGATTTTTTTTAATTTTTTAAATAGTACGTTATAGTCACTTTTTAAATCCAAGTTTACGACAAAAGCAAGCAATAGGTGCAATCATTGTCAGTATGCTTTTTTACAAGTAACAGATTTTAAAAAGAAAAGAAACAAGAAAGTTTTCCAGTGCGGTGCAGATACAGAACAGGCTGGACAAATCCACCCAAAATAAAACATATTAAACTAATTTTAGAGATAACTGAAACCTGTTGTTGTAGAACAAAGAGGATTCCTCTGACAATATAAGGGGCATATATGATTACCATTGTCACAGTAGTTATCAAAATGAGGTAAAATGCTCTTCTCTTCATGTGGTTTTCCTCCCCTCTCTCTCTCGCTCTCTCTCCTGGTCCTGACTGCTTCAGCACTCTGAGAACAGCCACACAGAAGAACAACTGAATGGAGAGGAAAAGTAGGAACTGGAAGAGCATTGCAAATAAATAATAAACATAGTGTGAGACAAAGCTAAACATGCTGAACAAACCAGAGCCAAGGCCTATTGGCCACACAAAAACAGAGCAGATCACTTTATATCTGAGAGGTTTGAACTTCAGAAAGGTTACAGGATGAACCACTGCCAGGTAACGCTCAACACAGATCAGACACTGAAACAGAGGACGACCGGTTGTGGCTAGTCCATCTAAAAAATACACAGCCACCCGAAGAATGATAAATTTATAGCTGAAAAAAAACAAAAACAATTCTGTACAAAAGAACATATCACAGACAGCGAGGTTCAGACTGAAGAACTCTGCTGCAAGTCCATTGCCAGTTCCTGTTACTATAAGCCATATCACATAGGAGTTGATAGGAACACCCAAAAGAAAGGTGAGAAGATATAGAGTTGAGAATGTATTAAAACCAATTTCAACCCCAGTGCCATTGAAAATGAAGTGATCAGAAGAGTTTGATCCATCAGTGGAGAAGATCTCACTGGAGATGTTCATCTCTTCACTGTGTGCAGTCAAAAACACAACTGTGATCTATGAATGAGAGATACAAGTGTTAGTCCACCGGAAGATTCTTGGACTGTACAGAGTAAACCCAATCAAAACTACTTTAAATAACACACATTAGTAAAAGAGAACAGTTCTGTTTAAATTACTGGGTTATTTTACCTCAGTCATGTGCTGCTATCCACAATGATATGATGATTGAATTTAGATTAAAATAAAACGAAATAAAATAAATGCAGACAGGATTAAATCTAGTCTCTTATAGCTAGAATGTCCCTTCCAAGTGAATGTGTTAAGAAGATTCAACTGAAACCTCTTCATCAGGAATGTGAAGTATGGAAAAATGGCATGCAAATACAAGTGATCATATTTCCCTCCATTGAGAGACTGTGTTCTGTGATTGTGTAGCGTTGTACAGAAAAAAGAAAAAAAAAAAAAATACTGAAGCAACAATATCAGCTGAGCGACATGAAAGCAACAAGACGAGCAGTACATCTGTAACTGCATTTGTTCATCTTTGTTAACGTAAGTTAATAAAAATACAGCTGATCATGGTTTGTTCATGTTAGTTCACATTGCATTAACTAATGTTAACAAGATTTTAATAAACGCTTTAAATAAACAATAAATAAATGTTTTATAAGTGCAGTTCATTATTAGTTAATGGTAATTAATGAAGTTAACTAATGTTAACTAATGAACCTTATTGTAAATTATTACAGACTAATCTAATACTAAAAATATTTAAAACCGATTTAAAATGTACTGCAGTTTGCAGGGGAACTTGTTATGGTTGTGCTTTGGCTCTGCGTGACTGTGCAGATGAGTATGGTTCACTGATTCTTGAGATAAGGGACAAAACATGTTTTAGATGTAAAAAAAAAACCCACTAACTAACACTACATTATTAAACATTGGTATTTTTGTAGACAACGGTCTCAGATAATAAACCATGTAAGGGAACAGTTTTTTTTTCTAAAAGAAATGTATTTATTCACTCCATAACTTAATTTGTGTCAATTCCGTCAGACACACTAAAAAGCATGCCAATTTAATTGAATCTATCCAAAAACAATGTTAAATCTTCAGTTATGTAATACTGGTGTTCAGTAAAGGATCTAAATCATGAAATACATTCCCTGTTTATTTTTTTGTTTGGGTTGCAACCTGGATCCTTCCTCCTTTTAATATTAAACATATATCACCAATGTTCTTAGGTAATGAAGACATAATATCATGTAGTTTCATTGATGTTTTAACATTTTTACACAATACATTGAAAAAGGAATAAGACACTTCTTTCAAAATTAACAAAAACCTTCACCTGATGGTGTAAAATACTGACGGAGTTGACAAATACTGATGGTGTTGACAAAGGTTGAGCTGAGGCCAAATATACAGTATATGTAAATATAATCATGAAACAGCATTAGAAGAATTCCCCATATGAAAAAAAAATAAAATAAAACGTATTAAATCACATTATAGAGACTTTTTGAGAGCATTTGCCAACTATCAGACATAAAACCTGACGGAGTTGATGTCTGACAGAGTTGACAATTGTTTTTTTTTTCCACCTTAATCACGTGTTGTACAGTGGAGCTATTTAGTTTTTTTCCCCCTCAGTTGTAGCTGCCTTAATAAAAATATAAAAATGGTGAGATTTATCCCACAACTATTTACAGAAACTATTACACTGCAATGACAGAGTTGACATGTTAAGGCTGTGACCGCAGAGACTTCAATATTGTTTGTTTAAAATATAAAATAAAAAAACTTCCAGGACTACTGTGTGTACTGTGAGCAGAAAACAAGGAGCAGGAAATAGCAAATTCTCCTCCGAGTTAAAGCTGCCCATGACAAATGACTGATTTATTCAGAATTATAACAAATCCTGACAGAGTTGAAGCAAAGTGAGGACACAACTTTTATAGCTATTTTTTTATGGAAAATATAATTCAATATTTACTTGTTGTATTGTTTGATATCTTAAAAGATTTCTGCTTTTTAATGTAACTGTGTATTTTTTAATTTGTTGCGTTTTTAAACTTTGTTTGGCAGTTTTACATTGTGACCTCATGCTGAGGACAGGTTATATGTGTTTCCAAGTATAGAGTGTGCTTTAAAAATAATACTAAATAAATTATTTAAAAGAATAAGCAATACATTTCCTGAGTATACAAATTTCCCTTAGATGTAACTTTTAAAGTATTTTTATTGTGTTGACATTCTTATTTTTTAACAAAAATAGGGTGTTTGTGTTTGGGACATGTTTTGTCCCTTATCTCATGAATCAGTGGGTTATCTTCCTTGAAAATAAATTCCAGCATACACTCTCAGAAAAAAAGGTACATTGGAGGTACAATTTTGTTCCTTGGGGAACAAAATTTATAACTGTAACTTTAAAGGTACACAATAATTATACCATTGTTTTCGTCTACTTAGAGTAGAGGTAGGCAAGTTCGGGCCTAGAGAGCCACTGCAGAGTTTGTCTCCAACCCTGAAAGACGTCTATAGAAGCTCTTATTGAGAATTGATGGAGGTTTAGATGTTGATGTTTTATTGAAAATGATGGTGATCAGTGTTTCCGTTAGTTGGCCAGTTTGACTCTTGGCTTTTTATGTGAGTTTGTGTTTTTTGTTACAGTGTTAATAAAACAGATAATCTGTTCAAATCAAAAGTTGTCATGAAGAAAAATGTTTGTCTAAACTTATCACTGACTAAAAATATTTAAAAAATAATACTCACCAACAATACTTTCTTACAGATCAGACATATTTTGATTTGTAAATACATTTTAGGGGAAAAAAGTTTAGATGGACACAGACATCAAGAATCAGCATAGGAATCTCAACAATGATGACATACTTAATGCTGCAATGCATGCTGGGAGCCATGAGTTCCCTTTCGTTCAGTCACTACGACGTACGTTAGTGACTAACGAATGGGGGTTTCGCTTAGAAGCCTATCATCTTCGAGAATTCAACAGCGCCCAATGGCAGTGCCAATGCCATGGGCATGCAGAATTTGCATGCATAACTCCGCCCCACCCTGTGGGTATATAAGGAAGTACGCTGGCAACATCACATTATGTTTCTGCTTTGGAGCCAAGAGCATCTCTTCACTCCTACAAGCCTGAATTATGAAGTCTTCTCTTCAGTCTTCGAGACGAGCGGTTCTCCAGGGTGTTGGTGTGACGGCGCATTCCAGCGATCTCGCATTGCCTGCCTGCTGATCTGTGCAGTGATCTGCAACAGCTGTGTGTGTTATTATTGGGCGCTTCGGCACTCTGCAGAGCTTTCCTCTCACAAAAAGAGCTTGCGCGTGGCACGTCTTTTTCAAGACGGTTCGCCCGTGCACTTCCGGGTGCGATCGATCTCCGTTGCTGTCTATGGGCACATTCACTGCTCGACGTGTTTGGGCTTCAGCACGTTCGGGCAGTGATTGGGGATGTGTCATGTTCCCACTGCGGGCCCACACCGTCCCACACCGTCCCACACCGTCTTGAACCGATCCTTTACAGGCTTCCGTTCAGGATGTCGGTAGCGAACGCCTCTTTGGACGCGTTCGTCCGGTAGATTGGTTGCAGCGATCGACCTGAAGGACCCTTACTTCATGTCTCCTTCCTCGACGTGGACCGTTCCTATGGTTTGCTTCGAGGGGCGGACATTCAGTACGCAGTCCCCCCATTCGGGCAGCTCTGTCCCCTCGTGACTCTACGTAGTCTATCGAGGCAGCCCTTGCGCCACTCGGCAGCACGGGGTTCGCATCCTGAACTACTTCGATGACTGGCTCATACTGGGTCACTCTCGTAAGCAGGTCTGCGGACACAGAGTCCAAGTGCTCCAGCACTTAGCCCGTCTGGGCCTTCGGGTCGACTGGGAGAAGAGCGACTCTGCCCCATGCAGAGGATCTCCTTTCTCAGTGTGGTTTCCAACTCGGTCGCAGGTGCGTGCTGCTTTCCAGCGAGCGCGCACATAGTCTCTGCTGACTTGCCTTCGTCAAATCGAGGACGAGAGTGCGGTCCCACTGAAGCTATTTCAGAGGCTCCTGGGGCATATGGCATCTGCAGCCGCGGTGACGCCGTTTGGATTGCAACATATGAGACCGCTTCAGCACTGGCTACGCGATCGAGTCCCGAGATGGGCATGGCGGTCTGGCACGCTCCGGGTACAAGTGTCTCGGGCATGCTTACAGACTCTCACCCCGTGGTCGAACCTCAAGTTTCTACGGACCGGAGTGTCCTTAGAACGAGTTTCCAGGCATCTTGTTGTGTCAACAGATGCATCATCCACGGGCTGGGGTGCCATGTGCGATGGACAAGCAGCCGCGGGCTCCTGGACAGGACCCCAGCGCCTTCTGCATGTCAATTGCCTCGAGTTACTGGCAGTACGGTTCGCCCTGCACCGCTTCCGAGCGTTGCTGAGGGGTCAACATGTACTAGTCAGGACAGACAACACGGCCGTAGTAGCGTACATCAACCACCAGGGCGGTCTACGCTCCCGCCGTATGTCTCAACTCGCCCGCCATCTCGTTTTATGGAGTCAGAAGCATCTGAGGTTCCTTCATGCTGTCCACATCCCGGGAGTCCTGAACCGTGCAGCCGACGAGCTCTCACGGCTTCAGCCACTTCCTGGAGAATGGAGACTCCATCCCCAGACGGTCCAGCTGATATGGGAACGGTTCGGCGACGCACAGGTAGACCTGTTGCCTCCCAGGACTCTTCCCATTGCTCCCTGTATTATTCCCTGACCTATGGTCGGCACGGATGCATTGGCGCACAGCTGGCCGTCGGGGCTACGCAAGTATGCGTTTCCCCCAGTGAGCCTTCTCGCACAGGTACTATGCAAGATCAGGGAGGACAAGGAGCAGGTCATGTTGGTCGCCCCGTGAGCACCGCCAGACCTGGTTCTCAGAACTGCTACTCCTTACGACAGCCCCTCCCTGGCCTATTTCTCTGAGTCAAGACCTTCTCACTCAGAGACGGGGCACCCTTTGGCACCCGCGTCCAGCGTTCTGGAAGCTCCACGTGTGGCTTCTGGACGGGACGCGGCAGGTTTGAGTAGCCTTCCACCTGCGGTGGTCGCTACCATCACTTCCGCTAGAGCAGAGTCTACACGACACCTCGATGCGTTGAAGTGGAACCTCTTCGTCACTTGGTGCTCTTCCCGCCAAGAAGACCCCTGGAAATGCCCGATCGGGTCCGTGCTATCGTTTCTCCAGGAGGGGGTGGAAAGAAGGCTGTCTCCTTCCACCCTTAAAGTGTATGTGGCCGCAATATCTGCCCACCACGATCTCCTGGGAGACAAGAAGGTAAGTCAGCACGACCTGATCATCAGGTTCCTGAGGGGGGCGAGGAGACTGAATCCTCCTCGCTCTCCTCTCGTTCCCTCTTGGGACCTCTCAGTAGTCTTAAGTGCTCTGCAGAGGCCTCCCTTTGAGCCTTTGCGGTCAGCGGAGATTAAATTCTTGTCTATGAAGACGGCTCTGCTGACCGCATTGGCCTCGCTTAAGAGGGTCAGGGACCTGCAAGCATTTTCGGTTGACGAAGCGTGCCTTGAGTTCGGGCCGGCTAACTCTCACGTAATCCTGAGACCCCGGCCCGGGTATGTGCCCAAGGTTCACCCGGAGTGTGGCCTCCTCTTGGGCTTTAGCGCATGGCGCCTCGCTAACAGACATCTGCAGAGCTGCAGGCTGGGCGACACCAAACACATTCGCCAGATTCTACAATCTCCGAGTGGAGCCAGTGTCCGACTATGTACTCGCCCCTACGGGTGGCCGGTAATGGGCCAGGCTCAGGTGTCTTCGCTTGCTCGCCATTCCACTCCACGGACTGGATACGTGCGATATTTTCCCTCAGGTGAGCTCCCCGAGAGCCCTGAGCTCCACCAGCACTGCTTACGCCGACATCAGTTCAGTCTGCCCTTTCGAGCCCAGACCCTCATGTCCGGCCAGGTGCTCCGTGTGCATGGTTCCCCTCCGGCGACCCCCACACGAGTATTCCCACCGTAAGCCTCCTCAGTGAGCAGGTGTCTTTCCCTTGGCAAGTCCCTGCCACCCCTAGGGTTAAAAATCCACCTTCGGCTGGTACCCTAGAGATCTTCCATATGCAGCCCTTAGCGGGTCATATGAGTATTCTCTAAGTCCTCCCCACGGGTAGGCATCTTGGCATTCCCTCACTGGGATATGCTTCCCAGTGTACCTTGGTAATCCTGTGATAAGTGGGAGTCCTTCGTCCGTACTAGTCTTACGACAGGGTACTCACACTTACGCAGGGCACTGGATGACAGCTGAGTGGCGTTGTTGTATTGGAACCCCCATTCGTTAGTCACTAACGTACGTCGTAGTGACTGAACGAAAGGGAACGTCTCGGTTACGTATGTAACCCTCGTTCCCTGAGGAGGAAACGGAGACGTACGTTTCCTTTGCCCCGTCAGCTGTGTTGCTGGTATGCGGAGTTCAGTCTTGGCTCCTGCAGCAGTAACATAATGCGATGTTGCCAGCGTACTTCCTTATATACCCACAGGGTGGGGCGGAGTTACGCATGCAAATTCCGCATGCCCATGGCATTGGCACTGCCATTGGGCGCTGTTGAATTCTCGAAGATGATAGGCTAAGCGAAACCCCCATTCGTTAGTCACTAACGTACGTCTCCGTTCCCTCCTCAGGGAACGAGGGTTACATACGTAACCGAGACGTTTTATACTGTGGTGGCTTAGTAGGGTTGGAGCTAAACTCTGCAGGACAGCAGATCTCTAGGACCGAACTTACCTACCCCTCACTGAGGTACACAAATGTACCCTTAAAGGTCCCGTTCTTCGTGATCCCATTGTTCAAACTTTAGTTAGTGTGTAATGTTGCTGTTAGAGCATAAATAATACCTGTAAAATTATAAAGCTCAAAGTTCAATGCCAAGCGAGATATTTTATTTAACAGAAGTTCCCTTTCAAAGCCTACAGCGAACGGCTGGCTTGGACTACATCTTGGTACTTCCTTCATAAATGACGTCAGTAGAACAGTAGAACAGACTAACCTCCGCCCAAAAGAATACGTGAAAAAAGGGGGCGTGGTCTTGTTGCTGTCCCACGTGGAGAAGAGGACGTGTCGCGTGGAGAAAAGGAATTGTTGCGTTTGACTGTGTTTGTCGCCATGTCGTCGAGAAGCTGTTATTTTCATCCCGGAGTCAAATCACCTTTCTTTGGCTTTCCCAGGGACGCTGTAGAGATCATTAAGCGCATACATCTCCCGTTAAGAGGCGTGACCTTTCCACGTGCGCTAAGCTGCTGTCAAATCACAACACAGGAACCGTGCAACACTCGCTAAGCTTCTGTCAAATCACAACACAGGAACCGCTGGCACAATTAGAACTCGTTACGTATTTCTGAAGGAGGGACTTCATAGAATAAAGGAAGTCATCAGCCGGTTTTAGGACAGTGAAAACAGCGGTATACAGATAAGTAAATTGTGTTAAAAATACCGTTTTTTTTTACACGCGAAACATGAACACATGTTATATTGCACACTGTAAACACAATCAAAGCTTCAAAAAAACACGAAGAACGGGACCTTTAAGGGTACCACCCCAGTGATGGCCACTTGTACCTTAAAAGGTACAATTTTGAACTCTTTTTTTTTTTTTTGAGAGAGAGAGAGAGAGAGAGAGAGAGAGAGAGAGAGAGAGAGAGAGAGAGAGAGAGAGAGAGAGAGAGAGAGTATGTAGCTACAAAAAAACATAACGAAATGACCCTCCATTTTAGATAATATAATGCATTTGTCAGAGAGCGACATATGCCAATTTATCTGTTCAATAAAATAACTTACTCACCTGTTGAGCTATAAATAATTAATTTATTTTGATTGTTTTGTGTATTACTAGGCAGGGCTTGGCAAACTAAGGCAATTATGAATAATTAACTATCCTCCTACCCTTCCATCATCCTTTTAATTCATTCAAAATAAACCTACATTATAAAACTGACCCAAGATCAGTTAAAACCACCAGACACTCGTTCAATAGATCAACCCCATCTAAGCAGCAAACCACCAGCATTTTGAAACTAAGATTTTAAACAGTATGATGTTAAAATTGTTTTCTGAAATCACGTGCCTTTGCGAGTTTAAAAAAACAAGCTCCAAACCACTGCATCGAAACAAAGGATTTATTTTAAAAAGTCATAGTTAAATAATACTTTACAGCAAAATTTAAATTATGTCATTATTTAGGCTCAACCTCATGCCATTCCAATCATATGACTTTCTATCTTGTGTGGAACACAAACAAAAGAATGCAGTTGTGAAATTCTGCTAAATATTAGCCTGACAAGCCAGACTCGCATCAAGATCTTAGGTCTGGGAACACACCATTGGCAGGGCTCAATCTGAGGGGCGGGATAAATGGTTGTCTTTCAAATTCCCTCTGCAAGCAATAGGACAGCGCTACAACCAACCAGAACAACGAAGTAGGTAACTAGTTGATCGATTAAACTTTTGCCGTATCCGGTCTAATAAACTCTGAACACATCTTCCTTTTTTCAGAATGAGTCCAGAGTCCAGAGTCGTAGCCAAAGCCGTTTCGGTGTCTTTGTTTTCAAGTAGCAGGGAATTCGCAACTCTGCCGTCATTACACTGAAAAAAAAAGTGTGTTGGATTTACATGTTTAAATTGTATACATCGGTCCCACTTGAATCAATTAAGTTAAACAAAAATAATTTGTTCATGTAACTTCAACATCATAGAATGAATACATTTTAAATAAAAAATTTTTTTAGCATGAGACTACTTATAAAAACAAAAAATCGTACAAAAAAATGTAGAACAAAATGCTCTTCTTAGTCATTTTTGTCTTATTTCTAGTCTAAAAATTTAAACATTCTTAAATCAAGATGCATTTACATTTATTTGCTCTCTCAGTCAGGTATGAAGCTCATTCATTATGCAGCTCATTATGCAGCTCATTAATACGGGCTATTATGTTCTGTTGCGCTCTCAGGTGATCTCCATCAATATTCATTAGACATCACGCTTCCTCGCATACTGGCTTTTTGAAGAAAAACTGTCTTACAAATTTTAAATCAGTGTATTGTTTTATGTGAATGAGTAGGCTCAATGATTCTCACATCAGTTTGAAGCAAAAACTCAATGAAAATACACCATGGAGTCAAAAGTCTTGTGAACACATATCTACACTCACTTAAAGGATTATTAGGAACACCATACTAATACGGTGTTTGACCCCCTTTCGCCTTCAGAACTGCCTTAATTCTACGTGGCATTGATTCAACAAGGTGCTGAAAGCATTCTTTAGAAATGTTGGCCCATATTGATAGGATAACATCTTGCAGTTGATGGAGATTTGTGGGATGCACATCCAGGGCACGAAGCTCCCGTTCCACCACATCCCAAAGATGCTCTATTGGGTTGAGATCTGGTGACTGTGGGGGCCATTTTAGTACAGTGAACTCATTGCCATGTTCAAGAAACCAATTTGAAATGATTCAAGCTTTGTGACATGGTGCGTTATCCTGCTGGAAGTAGCCATCAGATGATGGGTACATGGTGATCATAAAGGGATGGACATGGTCAGAAACAATGCTCAGGTAGGCCATGGCATTTAAACGATGCCCAATTGGCACTAAGGGGCCTAAAGTGTGCCAAGAAAACATCCCCCACACCATTACACCACCACCACCAGCCTGCACAGTGGTAACAAGGCATGATGGATCCATGTTTGTCATTCTGTTTACGCCAAATTCTGACTCTACCATCTGAATGTCTCAACAGAAATCGAGACTCATCAGACCAGGCAACATTTTTCCAGTCTTCAACTGTCCAATTTTGGTGAGCTCATGCAAATTGTAGCCTCTTTTTCCTATTTGTAGTGGAGATGAGTGGTACCCGGTGGGGTCTTCTTCTGTTGTAGCCCATCCGCCTCAAGGTTGTGTGTGTTGTGGCTTCACAAATGCTTTGCTGCTTACCTCGGTTGTAACGAGTGGTTATTTCAGTCAAAGTTGCTCTTCTATCAGCTTGACTCAGTCGGCCCATTCTCCTCTGACCTCTATCATCAACAAGGCATTTTCGCCCACAGGACTGCTGCATACTGGATGTTTTTCCCTTTTCACACCATTCTTTGTAAACCCTAGAAATGGTTGTGCGTGAAAATCCCAGTAACTGAGCAGATTGTGAAATACTCAGACTGGCCCGTCTGGCACCAACAACCATGCCAAGCTCAAAAATGCTTAAATCACCTTTCTTTCCCATTCTGACATTCAGTTTGGAGTTCAGGAGATTGTCTTGACCAGGACCACACCCCTAAATGCAATGAAGCAACTGCCGTGTGATTGGTTGAATAGAAAATTGCATTAATGAGAAACTGAACAGGTGTTCCTAATAATCCTTTAGGTGATTTGTGTTGAGGCCAATATTTTTATTTTATTTTATTTTTTTAATTATGCGTAAAAAATTTTCTCTCAAAAATACAACCATGTACATACATGTTGCTCAGAAATTATGGTAGCCCAGTTTGTGCTGAATACAGTGTAACGACACTTTTGCCATTAACGTGTTTATAAGCAACTGAAAAAAAAAACACAAATGTAAGAGCATGTCAAAACTTCTAAAGGGCCCCAAAACAGCTCAGACCCCAGAGGGTTAAGTAGTCTCAAAGTGAATTTTATATGGCTCCCTGACATGGTCCATGCAATTTCACCCAGGGAACTAATGGGCCAATAAGACACGCAGGTTCGGTCCCACAAAGATAAAGTAAAGACAAAAAAAAATAATTGCAATTACTTTATTTATAAAAACAAACACAGTTCCACACACACACACAGTGTAACATGGAAATAGGTCTGCCTTCAACAAAAATAAACAATAAAAGGAAAAAAAACAAATAGAAAAAACCCCCAAATAATTCAATCCACAATCAAAAATATATATAAGATGGCAGAAATATCAAAACCACCCGAACTCCACTTCAATATGCACTTCAAACGAACACTAATGTATTCAGTTCACCACGCCTGTGCATTCAGGTGACAAAAGAAAATAGTTTCAAATCACTCGGTGAACAAGGTCACCCATTAGTTTAGAGTAGTTATCACTCCTTCCTAGCCAACTCGTTAGACAAAATCTCTCTTATTTTTCACAGTGGTCACATGTAACAATGTCAAATCAATAAACATAAGAACAATAAATAAAGTTGACCAATTACATCATAATCTCAAACAAAATACAAAGGAAACAGAATAAACAAAAATAAATAAATCACATTACACTTTCACTCAAATGAGACCATAATCCATCAACCGTACACACACACACACACACACACACACACACACACACACACACACACACACACACACACACACACACACACACACACACACACACACACACACACGAAATATGGATCATACAGACCCCACAAACACAATCGTCCAGTTGAAACAGTGCAGGGGTGGCAGAATGCCCACACGGGTTAATAAGCAAGTCTTGTGATCTCCAAATGTCAAGTTCACTTGAGGCGGGCCTATCTGAAGGCACGATTGATGAGGCAAGATGAGAAGAGACGTCGCAGCAAGGCGAAACCCTAGGAAAATGTGCAAAACAAATTAAAAACAACAAAAAGGAATGGAAAGGAAGGGGAAGCCGGGTCACCGTCCCAATTGACTATCCGTGATCACAGGAAAAATTACGAGCTGCGCTTCTACAACTGATTATTAGCGAATTGGCCCTTCTGACAAACCAGTTGATAAGTACAGCCCGGGATGCATACCAGATGTAGCGACAAAGTAACAGCCAAAAGCTCACTCTTTACAGCTTGGCTCAAACATCCCCAACGTTGGGCAAGATCGAACAGCCCACAACCAAGTTGCAGCAACCGCCACCAGTCAACACGCACCAACAACGCATGAGACATCCTTTATACACACACTCACCTATAGCGCACCTGAAGCCAATTGGCGAGTGCCATACAGTGAGGGTCGAGGGTAGTGGCCCAATTAACTAGGCAACTATCCTGTTACATAAGCAAATGCTCAACTCTTCTCCACAATGATAACCCACTGTAATTTAAATAGTTCTAATAATTCTAACATAATTGAATATTAAACACTATTAAACACAATCAAGTCTCCCCCTTTCTCATCTTGCTCAAAAATAACACTTTTACATATAAAATAACAACATTTACTCTCTCTTGATATAGCCATATGTAAAGCATACTGGGAGCTAAAAAAGCCCCACCCAGTTTCAGTTAATGCAACACAAATCATTCATGTAATCTCAGCACAAACGGATTAAAGGGATAGATCACCCAATAATGAAAATTAGCCCATGATTTACTCACCCTCAATTCATCCGAGGTGTATATGACATTCTTCTTTCAGACTAATAAAATCTGAGTTATATTACAAAAGTCCAGGCTAATCCAAGCATTATAATAGCCGTAATAGTTGCTCTGTTTTTGAAGTCCATAAAAAATGCATCTCTTCGTCAAGTAATGTGCTCCACATGGCTCCGGGGTGTTAATAAAGGCCCTGTCATCCTTAATTTGTTGCAAACAGTAGAGCTTGTTTGCAATTGTTCAGTGTTGCTTTCACTGATTTGGTTTCGCTTTATTTCTGTTTGTTTTGCTGTAACTTATTATTTGTGGAAATTGTAACCACTTTACTTTTGGGTGTTATTTAACTGTTTGTTGATTTTTTCTTTTCTCCTTTTCTGTACTGGAGCTGGGGCCTGTAGAGGGCAGACTGACCATTCCCGTGTGGTTATCTCACTGTTCACCAGAGTGTCATGGAGTTGCTGTTAATCCTTTGGAGTGTGTGAGTGTGGTTTGTGGCACGTGTGGTTATTATTATAACTGCGGGCATTCTTGAAGCCCGGTGTCAAGCCTGCCGCCCTAGTGGTAAGCCCCAGCTCTTTTGTTGTGGTGTCTTTTCTTGTTTCTTTCATTTTGTTTGATAATTGTTGTACAGCAGGTGGTGTTGCTTGCTGCAATGTCCCCTGTTATGTGTGATTCATTGAACGAGACAAATTTTAATTAATTATTGTTTAATAAAGATGTACAAGTTTTATACAAGGTACCCACGCCTCTTGGTCATTTGCTGAGAAATCGGACCTGTGCCCCTTTGGGCTTTTCCCAGAGTATAGTTCTGGGTGGCGTAGTCGTTATCTTTTGGAACTAGTAATATAATTTAGAAATTTGAGTGCCTATTCCTGCTGTACGCTCTTGTAATACCTCTGATTGCCACATACACATAATTTCGTTTTTGGGTGAACTATCCCTTTAAGTAAACTTCAATTTGACTTATATTTAAGTGGACTGAACACAATCAAATTAAGTGACAAAATGTTTAGAAATTGTGTTGCTTTAGCTTAATTTAATTAAGCAATTTGAACAAGCAGTAGGCTACAAATAATTTATTTTTCAGTGTATGTAAAGCCTGCCCACCGACTCTATACACAATGTGACTGGCCTGGCTAGAGTTTGGTTTTTCAAGCTCGCAAGCCAACAGAGCATTTACATTTTTTACATTTGCTGCCGCTAGGGTGCATCTAGGCTAGCTAAATATCTCATTTTGGGGCAAATCATTGAAATATGAGGGTGAGAAAATAAGATGTTTCATTCATTTCACATTTTAACATATTTTAAAAAGAACAGAAACTTTTCCAGTGCGGTGCAAATACAGAACAGGCTGGATAAATCCATCCAGAATAAAACAAATAAAACTAATTTTAGAGATAACTGAAACTGTTGTTTTAGAACAAAGAGGATTCCTGTGACAATATAAGGGGCATATATGATTACCATTGTCACAGTAGTTATCAAAATGAGATAAAACACTCTTTTCTTCATGTGGTTTTCCTCCCCTCTCTCTCTCGCTCTCTCTCCTGGTCCTGACTGCTTCAGCGCTCTGAGAACAGCCACACAGAAGAACAACTGAAAGGAGAAAAAGAGTAAAAAGAAAAAAGAAAAGAGTACAAATTTGTACCTTTTAAGGTACAAGTGTTCCTCACTGGGGTGGTACACTTAAGGGTACATTTTTGTACCTCTAAGTCAGGGGTAGGCAAGTTCGGTCCTAGAGCTGATGTCCTGCAGAGTTTAGCTCCAACCCTACAAAGCCATCACAGTATAAAACTCATGGGCTCCCAGCATGCATTGCAGCATTAAGTATGTCACCATTGTTGATATTCATATGCTGATTCTTGATATCTGTGTACGTCTGAACTTTCCCCCCCTAGAATGTATTTAAAAATAAAAAAATATGTCGGCAAGAAAGTATTGTTGGTGAATATTATTTATTAAAATTTTTAGTCAGTGATGAGTTTAGTCAAACATTTTTCTTCATGACAATTTTTGTTTATGGCTTGTTTTGATTTGAACAGATTATCTGTTTTATTAACACTGTAACAAAAACGTCTCGGTTACGTATGTAACCCTCGTTCCCTGAAGGAGTGAACGGAGACGCCACGTCCGAGTACCGAGGAATCTCGCTCGCGAGAGCCAATCTACTTCGAGTGAAACTAAACGAGCCAATGCACATTGGCATGCAATGATTGCACCAGGTGTTCATGCCATGCAGCGCGGGTATAAATGAGACACAGGTGCTTGCATCAAATCAGCCTTTTGCTGAGGAGCCGAGTAGGTAGCCGGCACCCCAGCAGGGGACAGAGGACATGGCGACAGGACGTGGCGTCTCCGTTCCCTCCTTCAGGGAACGAGGGTTACATACGTAACCGAGACGTACCCATTTAGTCGGTACCGACGAATAGGAATCCCTACCAAAGCGCCATGGCCTCTGCCCCCCTCCAGTGCCCTGTGTGAGAAGGAACCTGACGACCAGGTTGTGCTTACCGACCGTCTTACTATCTACGTGGTCATGATAGGCGGATATCGCAGCAACATAGACTTTGAGGGTGGAGGGGGACAGCCTACGCTCCAACCCTTGCTGCAGGAAGGAAAGCACAGACGCGATCGAGCATCTTCGGGGGTCTTCTCGGCGAGAAGAACACCACTCGATGAACAGGTTCCACTTCAGGGCGTAGGCCTGTCTTGTAGACGGTGCTCGTGCCGAAGTGATGGTGTTAACTACCCCTTGGGGTAAGTCCCGTCCAGGGGCCAAACATGAAGCTTCCACAGGTCTGGACGCGGGTGCCAGAGGGTGCCCCTTCTCTGAGTTAGAAGATCCTTCCTTAGAGAAATCGGCCAAGGAGGGGCTGTCGCGTGGAGCATAAGTTCTGGGAACCAGGTCAGGGTGGGCCAGTACGGCGCCACTAGCAGGACCTGCTTCACGTCCTCCCTGACCTTGCACAGTGTGTGTGCGAGTAGGCTCACTGGGGGGAACGCATATTTGCACAGCCCCTGGGGCCAGCTGTGCGCCAGAGCATCCGTGCCGAGTGGGCCCTCGGTCAGCGAATAGAACCACTGGCAATGGGACGTTTCTGGAGAGGTAAACAGGTCGACCTGTGCCATCCCGGACTGTCTCCAAATCAGCTGGACCACCTGGGGGTGGAGTCCCCACTCCCCTGGGAGCACAGCTCGTGAAAGCTTGTCGGCCACACGGTTGCACACACCAGGGACATGAATGGCCCGAAGCGACCTCAGACACTTCTGACTCCATAGGGGGAGATGGCGGGCGAGTTGCGACATGCGACGGGAGCACAGACCACCTTGTCGGTTGATTTACGCAACAGTCGTACTGTTGTCCGTGCGGACCAGTACATCTTTGCCCCGTAACCGTCCTTTGAGGTGGCTCAGAGCAAGATGCACCGCTAGCAACTCGAGGCAGTTGATGTGCCAATGCAGGTGCGGGCCCGTCCAAACCCCTGACACTGCATGCCCGTTGTACGTGGCTCCCCAGCCCATGGCAGAGGCATCCGTGAAAACCACAGCATGCCTGGACACCTGTTCCAGGGGCACTCCGGCCTGAAGGAACGAGGGGTCTGACCATGGGCTGAAGGATTGGCGGCAGGCCGGTGTGATGCTCACCCGGTGAGTGTCGCGCTGCCACGCCCATCTCGGGACTCGGCCGTGTAGCCAATGCTGAAGCGGTCTCATATGAAGCAGGCCGAGCGGAGTTACTGCCGCAGCGGCTGCCATATGCCCCAGGAGCCTCTGAAAATGTTTCAGCATGGGGGCGAGTTTGCTCTTCTCCCAGTTGACCCGAAGACCCAACTGGCTGAGGTGTCTGAGCACCAGGTCCCTGTTTTCGCACAACTGATCCCTGGACTGTGCTAGAATGAGCCAGTCATCGAGATAGTTGAGGATGCGAACGCCCTGTTCTCTCATGGGCACAAGGGCCAGCCCGAAGGGCAGGACTTTGTACTGATATGCTCGACCCTCGAACGCAAAGCGCAGGAACGGCCTGTGTCGAGGAAGAATCGAGACATGAAAGTACGCGTCCTTCAGGTCGATCGCTGCAAACCAATCTTGGGGACGGATGCACTCAAAAATGCGTTTCCGCGTGAGCATTTGAACGGTAGCTTGTGGAGGCTCCGATTCAGGACTCGCAGGTCCAAGATAGGTCGTAACCCACCGGTTTTCTTGGGTACTATGAAGTACGGGCTGTAGAAGCCGGTCTTCATATCGGCTGGAGGGACCGGCTCTATCGCATCCTTCGCCAGTAGGACTGATATCTCCGCACGCAGGACATGGGCATGTGCAGCTTTCACCGAAGTGAAGCGGATGCCGTTGAACCTGGGGGGGGGGGGCGCCAGGCTCGCAGAGACCGTGCAAGCGGGACCACAGGGACCACTGACGTACCCATCGTGGGGCAGCGAGGTGGAATGCAGGTACCAGGCTGGGGCTGCTGTCTCGTGGAGGCGGCCCACAGCGGGGTGTGAGTGTGTTGTGCAACACTTTCCTGATTCCACCTGAGGGCTGGAGGGACGCGGGCGGACGTCCACTGCTGCCTGTTGGCGAGGGGGTAGGATGAGTGTGGTCCGCCGTTTGACCAGCCATCACTCTCCGCACCCCCTTGGGACCCAGAGATGGAGGAAATTGTGAGGGAGGAACCTGCGTGTATCCCTTTGCAGGTCCGCCATCGAGGGTGGTGAGGGAGGAGGATCCACTAGGTCGGTTTCGGGCAGTAAAAGGTGCCGTCCACGACCTAGTGAGCTCCTTGTGCACCTCCGGGAAGAAAGGAACCGGGGTGGGGCGCTGAGAACCAGCACGGGCCACCCCGAGATACCAATCATCCAGCCTTGAGGGTTCGGGACACGGTGGAGGGTTCCACACGAGCCCGACTCTCTCGGCGGCCCGGGAAAGCATGGCCATCATTTCCGGATCAGTATCGGGCACAGCGAATCTTCCCGAAGGAGCCCCCTGCGCCGACACGTCATCTCCGGAGAATTCTGACCCTGAAACGTGTTCAGGCAGTTCAGCATCGACTGGACGATGCAAATCATATGGGTTTAAAATATGAGGGTGAGAAAATAAGATGTTTCATTCGTTTCACAAACTAATTATTTAATACTTTAAGAAGTCAGCCCTCTGTGCCTAACTGTTTCTGGATTGTAACTTTATGATTTGAATGCAAGTGCAGATTTAAAATGTGAAGGAAAAAAACAACTCATGTTAGGAACTGCAGATATTTGAAGAAAAAGAGATACAAAAAAAAGCACAGAACAAACTTTTTTTTTTTTTTGAAGCAACAATCAGCTGAGCGACATGAAAACGACAAGACTAGTCGGTAACAATTTAGATTACAGCCCGGAAAGTACTGCGCAAGTAAAACGAAACTTTTGGTATTTATAGTGTGATTATAAAGTATGTATGTGTAGGTATAAGGAAACAATATGTAATATTTGGGGAATAAAGGAGTAACTTCCAGGAAAATTAACAAATGTATAAGTTTTTAACTCTTCATTTTTTAATTAAGGGTTAATTATTTGTGTAGTTAGGTTAAAGCAGCACTAGGTAGGTTTTGCTCTTGGGGTCCCCCTACAGTTGGGAAACAGTATTGTCCTCTACTACTGTCGTAAACTCTGTCATCCTACATCAGGGGATGCACCGCACGTGCATTTGTTGACATGACAACTATGATAGCCCTGAACACTGCAGGAGGAGTTCACATGCAGGTGTTCTGCTTGCGTCGCATGTGAAATGTCTTCATCCCAGGTACAGTGGCATATGTTAAATTAAAGTGGTGCTTGTTCCGCTCATGTTTCATGTAGTTACAGGGTAAGAATGAATCTGAATGAAAAATACAAATCAAATACTGTCATGCGGCCTGAACCCCAGCTAACAGGCTAATAATAAAAAGAGCTGCACAGAGTGGCTTACAGGTGTGTGAGAAAACATGAACATAGACATTAGTTTGTTTGTGCAACCATAAACCAATCTAACACAAATGGAGCAGAAATCATATGCTCTGTGCTCAGGGCTTGGCAAACTAAGCCAATTAGTAACAATTAATTCAAAATAAACCTAAATTATAAAACTGACCCAAGATCAGTTAAAACCATCAGACACTCGTTCACCAGATCAACGCCATCTAAGCAGCAAACCACCAGCATTTTGAAACCAAGGTTTGAAACAGTATGACATTATAATGGTTTTCTGAAATTACGTGCCCTGGCGAGTTTAAAAAAAAGCTCCAAACCAGTGATTCAACCTCATGCCATTCCAATCATATTACTATATCAATTGTGTGGGACACAAACAAAAGAATGCAGTTGGAAAATTCTGCTAAATATCTAATTTTGAGCAAATCATATGGGTTTAAAATATGAGGGTGAGAAAATAAGATGTTAAAATTAATTTCACAAACTATTTATTTAAAACTTTAAGAAGTCAGCCCTCTGTGCCTAACTGTTTCTGGATTGTAACTTTATGATTTGAATGCAAGTGCAAATTTAAAATGTGAAGGAAAAAACAACTCATGTTAGGAACTGCAGATATTTGAAGAAAAAGATATACAAAAAAAGCACAGAACAAACATTATAAAAATCACACTCTGGTCTATAAAATAATTGAATTAACATTTTCACCCAATCTTTATTCAAAGTACGTTATTAAAAGTAGGTTATAATCACTTTTTAAATCAAAGTTTACAACAAAAGAAAGCAATAGGTGCAATAATTGTCAGTAGTTACAAGTAGCAGATTTTAAAAAGAACAAAAACAAGAAAGTTTTCCAGTGCGGTGCAGATACAGAACAGGCTGGACAAATCCCCCCAGAATAAAACATATTAAACTAATTGGATAGAGAACTGAAACCTCTTGTTGTGTTAGAATATAGAGGATTCCTGTGACAATAAAAGGGGCATATATGATTACCATTGTCACAGTAGTTATCAAAATGAGATAAAACGCTCTTTTCTTCATGTGGTTTTCTTCCTCTCTCTCTGTCCCTCTCTCTCCTGGTCCTGACTGCTTCAGAGCTCTGAGAACAGCCACACAGCAGAACAACTGAATGGAGAGGAAGAGAAGGAACTGCAGTAGGAAGAACCATGTAAATGCATAAATATTGTGTGAGAGAAAGCTAATCATGCAGAACAAACTGGAGCCAAGGCCCATTGGCCACACAAAAACAGAGCAGATCACTCTATATCTGAGAGGTTTGAACTTCAGAAAGGTTACAGGATGAACCACTGCCAGGTAACGTTCAACACAGATCAGACACTGGAACAGAGGACGAACGGTGATGGCTAGTCCGAGTGAAAATTGTTGCAATGGCACAAAACTTGGAAACATCTGTGACAGTAGAAAGGCCAAAGCAGACAGAGAGAAAACAATCTCACAGACATTGAGATTGAAGTTGAAGAACTCTGATGAAACACCATTTCTTCCCCTGATAATAAGCCACATAACATAGGAGTATGTAGGAAGACCAGACAGTAGATTAAAGCATAGAACAACGATCCGGAGACCATCCTGTGATGAAACGTCATGTGTTGTGAGGTTGGTAGAAGGATGAGCTTCAGGTGAAGAGACATTCCCAGTGGAGTCATTCAACTGTTCACAATTGCACAAATACAAATATTGAATGGAATAATGTACTTGTTGAATTTAGATAGAAGTGTGCCAGACATTCATATTGTAAAAATAATAAATATTAATTAGCAAAAAGTACACCTATATAATAAAAGTACACTAAAAGCAAAATACATCATTCTAATTATAAGATACAATGTTTTCTACATGCATAATTTATGGAAAATCTTATAGCATTGTCATACAATCATACTCATATCTTCAGTATATATCCCGAACCCCAGCACCTGCTGACAACAGAATCACAAAGATGTTATTAATGTATCATTCAAGCAAAACAGAAAGAATCAAAAAGTTAAAGAGTTCTTTGGCACCTGAATATTGAATGTCTAGAAATCAATGAATCAACATCTAGAACGACTTGACAAGCTGTCACAAGTATTTATGTGCTTGACTGAATACCACACATTACATAAAATACCAATTATTTAAATATTTAGTGTGGAAATCATGTTAAAAAGACGAGTAACATTAGAACTAGAATTAGAATTTGAATATATATATATATATTTTTTTGGAGAACATTTACATTTGAAAGCTTTTACAGCAATGCAAATCTTATTGGATATGATGCACACATTAAATCTGGACTGACACAAGTCTGTGGTCTGATGCTTTAATGAGTGGTACATATTTGAAAATATTTACCACAGTATACAAAGTGTGGGGCAAGGAATTATGGTTCAGCATAAAATTAGACAGACCGGGGGAGTGAACAGTATTACAGTTCAGTTAGTGTGTGTGCGTGTGCGTGTGTGTGTGTGTGTGTGTGTGTGTGTGTGTGTGTGTGTGTGTGTGTGTGTACACACACACACTCACACACACACTATTTTATGATTTTTGAAAACAAAACAGTGAATCCAAAAATCTTTCTCTTGAATATATTTGAAATGTTCAAAGAAAACAAAGATCAGAGTTGGCATCAATATGAGTAATATTACATATCCTAGAAGAGAGCGCAAACTACACATCTTGGAAGCATAAATACTAGTCAGGAGGCAAATAACAAATTAGCTGAAATACAAGTAACGGTAATACAATAGATCATTTTTAGTACCTTAGATATAAAACATAACAAAACAAAACAATGGTTTGTTGTTTTATTTTAGAGTAGATTTAGAGTATACAATGGAGTTTCTTACGCAACAAGAAGGCTGTCTATCCAGTTAACTTTAATTAAAATAAAAAAATAGCAGTCAGAATAAAACCAGCCAAACCTAAGGTCCTGTGAATTTCGTTACCATTTTGTGTTGAAATACTTTAGAATTATAATGCACACCATGTGAGAGTGCCCCTGACTACCACCAGAGGCATTCAATTAAAGACTGCATTACCCATAATCCTTAACCCGGACCCATCACTCATTGTTTACACCTGTGTCTCATTTTCCTCATTACCTCTGCCTATATTTAGCCTGTTCACCCTGTCATTCACTGCAACATCTTGTTAAGTTTAATACTGTATTTCTGAGCATTTTCCCTTGTCCCTTGTTCCTTGGTCTTGGATTACTTGCCTGTTCCGTGGATTACCCTTTTGTCTGTCTCTCCTGCCTTGTTTGCCTGTTTGGACTGCTTGCCTGTGTTTGACCTTTTGCCTGTGTATGACCTTTTGCCTATATTTGACTATGATTACCCTTCAATAAAGCTGCATTTGGATCCTTAGCATTTTGTCTCTGAGCAGTAAGTTACAGTCCACAGTCATCTTCCAAGATGGCCGCCACCAAGCCAGAGCCCTCTGCCAAGAAGGTCGCCGCAACGCTAAAGCCCTAAGCCCAGATGGCCGCCACCATGCCAGTGCCTGTCCTCAAGAAAGAATTTCCTGTTCCCCTTCCTGAACCTGTGTCTGTTCCTATCAATGATTCACTGACTATTATGGCATCAGCCTTTTTGTGTGAGGGCTGCAAACAGTTTGTTGGCCCCAGCCCATGACCATAGTCCAGAGGGGACTTCAGCCCTTAACTAGAGTCCAGGTGGGACTCCGTCTCCTGTCCCGAGTCCAGAGAGGACTCTGTGACAGTTGAAAACCCTTACAAAAAATAACTGCAGTACATTGAAGTAAAACTGCAGTATATTGAAGTAAAACTGCAGTAATATTGCAGTACAAAGTAGTAACTGCAGTACAATGAAGTACAACTGCAGTAAAACTGCAGTACAAAATAGTATAACTGCAGTACATTGAAGTAAAACTGCAGTACATTGAAGTACAACTGCAGTACAAAGTAGTATAACTGCAGTACATTGCAGTAAAACTGCAGTATTGAAGTTCAGCAGCAGTAAAACTGCAGTACAATGAAGTACAACTGTAGATTTGCAGTATAATTAAGTTTAGATGCAATATAACTGCAGTACAGTGATACACTGTAATGTATACGAAGACTTCGATGCAAATGTCCGTTTTATTTTTAATTGAGTTTTTTTTATTGGGCTCCTTTGTTTATGTTCAGTAATATCACTTAAATGGCAATTTACTTTTAGTTGTCATTAAATTAAAAATGTTTAACCTATAGGAGCCTTATAAAAAGGTTAATTTTAAAAGAAAAACATCAGACGGTTTTTGCATCTGAAGTCTTCATAGGCCTTCCACTCATACCACACTGTACTGCAGTTATGCTGTATTGTGCAACATGTAGCCACTTTTGTCACCTATGGGACTTTTCAACCGCATAGATAAATAGCCCTCACGTGACTGGATCTTCCCCACCAAAAAATACTTTTATTTTAAAAAAAATTATCTCCCGGAACGCTTCCCTATTTGGTTCATTTTCGTAAGGGTTGCATTTTATGTTAAATATCTTTGTAATATCTGATAATATTGTATATACACAAAAATAGACTAAATTAGGACTTCTTTTCGCAGCACTGTACACAAGCATTTATGTTCAATAGTTTGACATTAATGTGCAGAAAAGGATGTTTTACAGGAATACTATTTATTGTGTGATTTGCTATTTTCAGAAAAATGCACTGGTAACAACAACAACAAAAAGAAGACCAAATGTAGTTCAACAGAAGATCATGGCTGCTGTGAAACAAAGCTGCACTCAAATAATGGTGAGAGCTGTAGGCAACTTTATTTATTTCATCTTTTATAAACTATTATCTTTATAGTTTAGAATGCATAATAACTAATATTGTACTTCAGGAACCAAGACCTGTGGGAATGCTGGAGGAATCAAGTGTACAAAGTCTTCTGTCTCCTAAGCCATGTTAGAAGAGATCGAGGATTTAAAAAATGAAATCAAAGAGCTAAAAGAAGATTTACAATATTAGCGCTGCTGGAAAGGTAAAGAAATCTAGTTATACCACAACAATTATTCTCAGTACTTGACATCAGTTCTCAACAGTTTGCTCGTGGACTCTCTTCTTCATGGGTATATTATACCATAGTCTGTTTGTATACTGGATTCTGATTGACTGAAAGGTGTGCATTAAAACAATGAATGCACAGATAGTTACAGTCAGTTTAATCTCCATTCTAAATCAATGTGCTGCCTTTCCTGTAACACACACACACACACACACACACACACACACACACACACACACACACACACACACACACACACACACACACACACACACACACACACACACACACACACACACACACACACACACACACACACACACACACACACACACACACACACACACACAGAGAGAGAGTCACTCTCACACTGAAACATATTTCTAAGCAACAAAGTCTTAAAGGGTTAGTTTACCCAAAAAATTTAATTAGCCCATGATTTCCTTAGCTCATCCTAGGTGTGTATGACATTCTTCTTTCAGACGAATACAATCAGAGTTATATTAAAAAAAAGTCCTGGCTCTTCCAAGCTTTATAATGGCATTGGCATAAGTGCATATATCCATCATATAACTGCTCCACACGGCTCTGGGGGTTAATAAAGGCCTTCTGAAGCAAAGTAGTTTGTGTAAGAAAAATATCCATATTTAAAACTTTATAGACTAAAATAACAAGCTTCCGGCGGTCAGCGGTACGCAAGTCAACTTACAGCGAAAGAGTAATCCTTGACGCATGCGTATTGATGAACACACGCAAAGGATAGAGCAAAACAAAACACAGGTCATGAATTATGCTGCCTTCACGCGCTCTTGGAATTATCGTAAATACGAGTGTCCTATGTAAAAATTGCACATGAACACCCTCCCATTTCAAAATTTGAATGAGATGAGCTCGTAATCACGACTTCAGAAGTGTGAATTATCAAATTTCCGATAGCACGTGAATGCGGCATTAGTCTAAAATGAGAATTTTAAAGGGAAATGGTGGAGGATTTGGATATAAGAGAAGAGGGATTTTAAGTTTGTTGCCCAGTACTATCCGTGAGAGGCGTAATAGCTTGCGATGCTCCTGTAAATCGCGTCAGGGGTCACTCTTTTAGCGCAAGTCCACTTGCGTACCGCTGGAAGTTAGTTATTTTAGTCTATAAAGTTTTAAATATGGAGATTTTTTTTCTTACAAAAACACGCAATTTTGCTTCAAAAGGCCTTTATTAACTTTTATGATGGATAGATGCACTTTTATGGACGTCTAAAAAGTCAATGCCATTATAAAGCTGGGAAGAGCCAGGACATGTTTTAATATAACTGATTATTCGTCTGAAAGAAGAATGTCATACACCTAGGATGAGTTGAGGAAGAGTAAATCATGGGGTAATTTTCATTTTTGGGTGAACTATTCCTTTTTTGCTGTTTCTGAAGTGATTCAACTGTAAATTCAGCTTCACTAGAGTGCTGCTGCACAGATGCAGATAATTCACATATGCACTATCTCTTTCTCCTTCATTTATTCATTCAAATAAATGTAATCCAACCATGATGCTAATTTATCTCTGTGCCTGATTTAAAGTGTGCAGAATGCTAGATCTAATGGCCCAATAGCCAAAAAAAGAAAATTAACTGTTAGTTTTACCCTTCCAGTCAAATTGTGCTCCACAAACATTAAGGACAGCTTTAATTTAACTTTTGTATCTATCTTTAACAGCTGGGTGTCTATTGCACAGTTTTAGTGCACTTCACAGAGGCAACCCACTTCATGTCAGGTGGTTCTTTACCTCCATCTTGTTCAATAAATGTAATGCACACCTAGCCATGGATTAGCCCTTACTTATGTGAAAGGTTATAAGTTACACAAAGTAATAAATGAAGGGGCACAATAACTGTGGAACATATATTCCAAATACTTTATTCCAATAATATTACATTTTTATTTAAGGTTAGATTTGTGAATTAAAAGTCCGAGAGGATAAAAACAGCCAATATTTGTGGAGGGCGCTGTACAGTATTTAAACATGATTGTGTCTCTCTGCTTTTTATTTTTCCAGAAATGCGTGTCATTGTGCAAATTACACAGACTGTCAGTGGAGTGACAGAAACGCTCAGATTTCATCAAATAGATCTTCATTTATGTTCCAAAGATGAACGAAAGTCTTACGGGTTTGGAACGACACAAGGGTGAGGAATTGATGACTGAATTCTATTTTTTGGAGAACTAACCCTTTAACTTCTTTGCCTGGAGTGTTCAAAGCATATTTGTGATTTGATAATGCTCACCAATATAGCGTTAGAAATTCATTGGAAATATTATGAATACTTTGCACAATTCAAGATTAATATTAAACACACTATATGCCTGTGGTGAAGTGTAACTGAAACTTGAGTTTATCTAATAAATTTGTTTCTTTGTTTTTCCAGACTACATCCTAATTTAGGTGTTTCCACATCTGAGATGCAGGCAGTTATAAGAACCATGTGGGATAATGATGAGGATAAGCTCTTAAAAAAGCACGCTCCCTGAATAATATAAGATATATGCATGATCGTATGATTTGTAAATAAACACTTTAAATACAATGTCTAACTCTAAGTCTGTTATTTGAAGTTTAAAGGGCATATTGCAGGTTAGAGACTCCAGTGAGTCAATGTATAGAAAAATAATGTAGGAACTAGATTTTCTTTAAAATATACTTTAAAATACACTATTAAGGCTTTTGGAGTCGTTTTTGTGAGAATTTTACTTCCGCATCTAAAAATGGCAAAACCGGACGTGACATAACGAGAGGGAGTGCGGTGAATTTCAACGATAGGAAAACAATGGATCGCAATGACAGCTCGGACGCTGAGGACATTATAAATGTGTATTAATACTCATATGGCAGACCACAGCCATACAATTATGACACACAATTAGGGACAGACCAGGATTAGACAGAACAACGATTACAGGAGACAGATTGAGTATTTATGTGAGGAGAAACAGTGGAGAACAGCGGCAGGTGTCTCGGAGAGAGACCAGTGTTAGCTAGATAAAGCTAGCTAACGATATGAACACTGTGCTCAGATCACAACACTGTACTGATTATTATCATGTATCAGGCAATAGCAAAGCTGGTAACGTTATTGTCATCTAGTAAGTTATTGATTTACTTACCAATAACAGAAACTTATAGGCTTTGACCATCAGGAAAAGTCACACTCGTTAATATCCGTCCACACTAAACGTTATGTGATATAACGTTAGCGGTTTCTCATCACGACTGATTTGGTAACTTACAAGACTCACGCCACGGAGCACAGTTCACGTTTTCTCCGAGCTACATCTCTGCCGGATCCGGGACCGTCACATCTCCCACCGGATCCGGGACCGTCACATCTCCCGCTTGCCGCCGAACCACAGACAGTAATGTTGTGTTATTGTGTTTATCCTTTATTCATTAATTCTGTATTATGGGTTTATTTCGTGCCGATTCACCGCTAGTGTGAGGATGTATGACGTTATGAGAATGTATTTGAGTGAACTTGAATGTGCATACATGGCATGAATAAAATATCACATAATTCAGAACTTTTTTTCGAAAAAGTGTGAGACTGTATTCATTTGTGTTAATGTACATACTTTGTATTCATTAATGTAAACACGACGGCAAAGAAGCATCGCGTGTGGATGTTTATTCATCCTTTAGGCAAGGTACACACTGGCTGCGTGACACGTGCGGCTCGAGCCGCGCCGAAAGCACATGCTAGAAATAGAACAGATGCGAAACGCAAGTGTGTTGGAAGCGTTTCCAGGCAAAATAGAATAGGAAAAGCTGTTTGTCATTTTGACACGAATACATATTAATAAATGACATTTTTATGTGTGAAAGTCTCTAGGTTTTGACATAAATAAAGATATTGTAATTAAAAAAATGTATATAATATCGATTTTCAAATATTGCACAGGCAGAACAAAATATTTTGTAGCCTATTCGGCCGTCAATACTGCCGAGTGCTGACGTTGTCTTTGCTGTATCAGTAGGCTATATATTTATATAAATATTTATTTATATATTTTATGTTAAACATGAAGTTAACATTAACATGTTTGCAGTGTGTAGCAGGTCTACAGATAGAAAACGCCACGCTCACGTCACGCAGCCAGTGTGTAGCCGGCCTTACATGAGTATAACAATGTTTGACTCTATCATATCGCTGGGATGATAATCCTCCGGTCTAAAGCACTACACACACCACCGTGTGTTTTGAAGCAGATGCGCGAAGGGAAGTCCCGTTTCTTCACCTGCACAAAACGCCACCATGCAGAATTCCTAACTTTTTTTTTTTTTTAGGAAACCTGTGGACTCGATGCCCTGACGGGCTGGATAATAATTTACCATGACAATGATAAATTGGAATAGAAAAACTACCGAAAATACACAGACTCTACTGAATACCAACCTATTCTGCACTGAGCCAACGCAGAGCTCGGCGAACCACTCCCTCTCGTGACGTAATATGACGCGATGTTGAAAAAAAAGCGCTTTTTCCAAGCGGCCAACGAAATGGCCACTTTATCTACTAAATTTGTGCTCTTATGTCTTTTAAAAACATTTTAAATCCTGCACTACCTTTTCATATGGTATTTTCATACAAGGTTATATATTAATCTCGAAAAAAAATTAACCTGCAATACGCCCTTTAAAAATAAAAAAAAGTAAAAATCACATTTATTTTTGCATTGCTGTTTGAGACATTCACTGTTTTGTACCGTAATTTTTTTCTATTGCAAATGTGTGAAAATAAAACTTATTCTGGTTGTATTTTAATGGTATTGTACAGCATTTTATTTGTATTGCACTTTGGTAGTATTGTAATTGTGCTTTAGTTATGGTATGTATTGCAGTATTACTGCAGTTATATTGCAGTATTACTGCAGTATTATTGCAGTATTACTGCAGTTATATTGCAGTATTATTGCAGTATTACTGCAGTTATATTGCAGTATTACTGCAGTTATATTGCAGTATTACTGCAGTTTTTTCGTGTCCAAAAAACTGCATTTTTCTACATGAACAAAAACTGCAGTATTACTTCAAAAAAACTGCAGTATTACTTCAAAAAAACTGCAGTATTTTTTTGTAAGGGAAGTCTCAGCTTCATTACGTCCTAAATTGTTCTTGAGGAAGTTCTCAGAGTTGTACATGTAACACACAAAAGACTGCAAGGTGCAAGTACAACCATGGCTGATGCGGCCTCAGCAGTCAATAGTCTGAGAACACATCTCCAGCCCTGCAGAGAGGAGAGTTCATGGGAGGCAATGTGGACGCAGGTGAAAACGTTTTGTGAGGATGTCCCTTTTTTTGTGCAGAAAGTGCCCTCCAAACTGCAGGAAAACGAAAAAGAACTTCACGACAACCTCCCGGGCTTTCGCAGTACATAGTACCAACCACACTTGGACAGTGTGATGAAAATGAGACGCAACGGGAATCAGAATCTCAGACATTTGTAAATGTAATTTGTATCTCCCTGTTTTAGACACTATGCTGGCTGAATTGGACAGGCGATTTTCAACTGAAGCAATGGCCCTGCGTGTGGCCTGTGATGCTGTATTCAACTGTGACAAGAACCGCATTGGTCCTTTACTAAGCATGTATGCTTAAGTATCCTTAAGATTCACCCTCAGCTTGTGACAGCTGAAATGGATCTTGTGAAATGTGCAATCCCACCGCTGATCACCCTTAAAAAACTTCATGATGGTGTATGTGTACAACTTCAAGTAAGGAAGGATAAATATCCAAACTTTTACCGTCCGCAGCAGCTTGCACTCACACTACCTGTTGGCTCTGCTGCGTCAGAAAGAAGTTTCTCAGTTATGAGAAGAATAAGAAACTGTCTCCGATCTGCAATGGCTCAGGACAGATTCTCGGATCTTTCCCTACTGCACATAGAGAACGATTTGACTGCAACTCTATCAGAAAGGAAGATAGTGGACATCTACGCAACTCGGAAAAAGAGGCACCCATCTAACTCTCTCGCTTTTGTTCCCGCACTGTATTAACCCTATCACTGCCGATGCAAAACAAAACAGCAATTTCACAACTATAAAGAGTCTGTGCACTACAATATGTTTTTAACGCTACTCTTTGTATACAGTCCTTATTCATTCTAAATGTATTTTAAATGTATGATATACATTATATATTAGTGGTGGGCATAGATTAATTTTTTAAATCTAGATTAATCTAGATTAATTCCAAAATTAATCTAGATTAATCTAGATTAAAATGGCTCATTTTAATTCTGTCGAAGGCATTCAGAATATGTGTGCTCATAAGTGATCGTTTGTCTTTTTGTAGTTTGAATAATAAATAACTTCTGTCCCTTTAAGACTTGACGCATGCATATCCAAACACTGTTCCTGTGAGCTGGTTACGACTGTGTTTACGTTAAAACTCACCAAGATGGGCATTGAGACATTTTTGAGTGTATTTGACCATTAATAAGCTGGAAAAGGCAACTAATTTTTGCACTTGTATGTCAGAGGCGGCTTTATTATGGTATGTGTATGTGTGCTTCAGATGTGAGTGCGAAATCTGCAGGAATTAGTAGAATTAACGTTATGTGCAACCCCGCGCGAAATTCAGACCGGTCACACCAATACTAACAAAAGTCCAGCAGAACACCCGTTCGCAATGTTCAGAGGATTAACCGGACTGAATGAGAGGAGGCGGGTGTGTGTCACTCGCTGTCGGTCGGAGAGGAGAGCGCAGCTAATATCGATACTGTAGAAAATGAGTATTGTATCGTTTCAGATATTTCAGTATCGATACATAGCGAAATATGGATATTTTTGACAACACTAGTAGGCATTCACACAGGTTCGAAGACTTGTTCTCTCGCCCCCTACAGTGCAATTCGGCTAGGTGTACATCCGCGCTAAAATATCAAGGTGAAAGTCATCATAGATTGCGTAGTATAGACCCAGCTCCCAACCCAACTTTGAGAATAGATTAACGGCAATATTTTTTTTATCGCCCGATAAGAGTCTCGCGTTAACGCCGATAACGGCCCACCACTAATATATATATATATATATATAAATATGAAATATGGTATATAAAAAAATCTTAGCTCATGGTCTGCTGCTACTTTTGGCATTTGTAGTCACGCACCTTTCTCTTGGACATACAGCAATGTCAAATGAGGAAGAACAAATTTGAATGCACTATATTCACAGTCATCCAAATCTATTTGCATAAATACTTAAAGTATGTAATGCATTTATCACATTTGTCCATCGCCATTTGCTAAAGTAAACTATCTATACTGGATAGTAACTTATCTAAAATGTAATTCAAGTAGTGACTTAAAATTTGGATTTGTTGACTGGTTTGTCAAAATGTGAGTAAAATGTGTACATTTACAAGAACAATGAACAACAATAACAAATTGCCTGAATAAGCGTTATTGCAATATACAGTTAATCAGAAAACACACAGACACACACAAATAGAAATGAATCAAAAAGGTTTGTCACTTGCAGAGTTTTATTTTTATTTTTATTTTCACACAGGAAAACACCATGTAGCCTGTAGAATTGTCCACATCACATTCACTTTTACACGTTTCACAGTAATAACCAAGTATTTGCTCATCCGCTTTATCTTTTAAGTTTTCAGAGTCCATGATAAACTGTGTGGTGGATAACATATTTAGACTACTTACTTAGTTTAGATGTGGTGACATCTCTCTGTACTGCCTTGTGTACAGTATATGATCCAGTGCCATGTGTTCTCTTATGGATGTCTGAAGATCCATGTATTTGTAGGTTTGTTTTAGCGGAGTTTATGTGCACGTTTTTTAAACTACTCTTTTAAACTAACACCTCATGTGGAAACAGGTGGCCCTTTGTCAGAGATCATTTGGATTTATTTGACAAGCAAACATTTAAACAAACTACAACAGATGTGCTTATCTATGTGCTTCAGGTGTGGTGAAGTTCATGTCTTCTGTCTCTAAAAAGCTTAAAACGTTTCAATGGCGATCTATAAGAATGGAGAATGTGTTAGTATAAATGAACATGCATTTTAGACTGCAGTGCTTGAACACTATATTGCCAAAAGTATTGGGACTCCAAATCATTGAATTCAGGTGTTGTAATCATGTCCATGATCAATGTGTATAAAATCAAGCACCTAGGCATGCAGATGCTTCTACAAACATTTGTGAAAGAATTGGTTGCTCTCAGGAGCTCCGTGAATTCAAGCGTGGTACTGTGATAGGTTGCCACCTGTGCAATAAGTCCATTTGTGAAATTTCCTCACTACTAAATATTCCACAATCAACTGTTAAAATAAAACAAAAAAAAAGTGAAGTGACGTGACGTGTGGTCAAGTATGGTGACCCATACTTGGAATTTGTGGAATTTGCCTGGGGAGCAGTTGGGGGTTCGGTGCCTTGCTCAAGGGTCTCACCTCAGTCGTGGTATTGAGGGTGGAGGAGGGCGCTGGTTATTCACTCCCCCCACCAAAAATTCCTGCCGGACCTGAGACTTAAACCCGCAACCTTCCGGTTACAAGTCCAACTCTCTAACCATTAGGCCACGACTGCCCCTAATGTTAGTGGTATTATAACAAACTGGAAGCAATTGGGAATGCCAGCAACTCAGCCACAAAGTGGTAGGCCATGTAAAATCTGATTTTAATGCATGCTGAGGCACACAGTGTGCAGAAGTCGCCAACTTTCTGCAGTCAATAGCTACAGACCTCCAAACTTCATGTGGCCTTCAGATTAGCTCAAGAACAGTGCATAGAGAGCTTCATGGGTTTCCATGGCCGAGCAGCTGCATCAAATCCTTACACCTTACACCAAGTTTGGTGTGGAGGAACTTGACTGGCCTGCACAGAGTCCCAGACCTAAACCCAATAGAACACCTTTGGGATGAATTAGAGCAGAGACTGTGAGCCAGGCCTTCTTGTCCAACATCAGTGTCTGACCTCACAAATGCACTTCTAGAAGAATGGTGAAAAAATCCTATGAACACACTCCCAAACCTTCTTGAAAGCCTTCCCAGAAGAGTTGAATCTGTTATAGCTGCAAAGGGTGGGCCAACTCCATATTAAATCCAACAGATTAAGAATGGTATATCATTCAAGTTTATGTGCATGTAGAGGCTGGTTTTCCAAAACATTTGACAATATAGTGTATTTTAAACATTCCAATCTATAATACTTTAAACACTCATTACAAGACTTAAAATGATTTTCTTAATTCACATTATGAATGTTTATAACATTCATTCACATGCAGGGACAGTATAAATAGGCCTACTTGCTCTGAAGATGTTTATAAGTTGGATTTAGCTGATATGCATATGTCTAAACTAGTATTGTGAATACACATCTGGCATTAAGCAAGTAATTCATTGCTTTTTTTTGAGACACACACACACATATATACATGCAGTATGTGCAACTATCCCATTTTTAACAAAAGAAGGATGCACTGTAAAAACTGTAACAACATGATCTTTAATAATTCCAAAGAAGTCACCAATTTCAATTCACATGAGTAACCTAGAATGATTATATTACAATTATAGATAATATAAGGTTGTTCAGAATGCTTTTTTTTATTTTACAGTTGCAGGTTTTATGGGGAACAGACACATGAGAGTTTACCTGTCCGTTGCAGAAAAAGAACGTCTCGGTTACGTATGGTAACCCTCATTCCCTGAAGATGGGAACGGAGACGTACGTCTGACGTACCGACGAATTGGGATCACTTCAGGGAGCCCCTATCAGCTTCAAGATATGGAGAACAGGCCAATGGCAATTGGCGTGCGAGATTTGCATCTTGCGCTCCGCCCCGCACTGCGGGTATAAAGCGGAAAACGAGAGCAACACATAGTTGTTTTTCACTGAGGAGCCGGAAAAGCCGTAAAGGCTCAAAGGGAGATCTCTGTAGTGCGGTTAGCACCAGAGTTAAGTCCCAAGAGGGTATAGAGGGAGGGCGAGGCGGATTTAGTCTCCTCGCCCCCCTCAGGAACCTGCTTCCCAACAGACTTACTATCTACCATGTCATGGTTTGCAGCGATAGCGGCAACATAAACCTTGAGGGTGGAGGGAGACCGCCTTTGCTCCAACCCATCTTGTAGGAAGGAAAGCACTGAACCGATCAAGCATCTCCGGGGTTCCACTTCAACGCATAGAGGTGCCTCATAGAGGGAGCCTCGGTCAGGGAATAGAACAACTGGCAATGGGTCGAGTTCGGGGCGGCGAACAGGTCTACTTGTGCAGCCCCGAAGTGACTGCAGATCAGCTGGACCACCTGGGGATGGAGTCTCCACTCTCCCGGGAGCACTGGTAACCGCGATAGCTCGTCGGCCGCACAGTTGAGCAGGCCCGGAATGTGAATGGCCCGAAGCGACCTCAGATGCTTCTGACTCCATAAGAGGAGATGGCGGGCGAGTTGTGACATGCGACGGGAGCGTAGACCACCCTGTTTGTTGATGTACGCAACGGCCGCAGTGTTGTCATAACGGACCAGAACGTGCTCGTCTCTGAGCGGCTCCTCGAAGCGGCTGAGCGCAAGACGAACTGCTAACAACTCTAGGCAATTGATATGCCACTGCAGTTGAGGCCCCGTCCAAAGGCCCGAAACTGCACGCCCGTTGTATGTGGCACCCCAGCCGGTGGATGAGGCATCCGTGGAGACAACAGCATGCCTGAACACCTGTTCTATGGGCACTCCGGCCAGCAGAAACGAAGGGTTCGACCACGGGCTGAAGGTTTGGCGGCACCCCATCTCGGGACTCGGTCGTGTAGCCAGCATTGAAGCGGTCTCATATAAAGCAAACCGAACAGCGTTACCGCAGCCGCGGATTCCATATGCCCCAGGAGCCTCTGAAAGTGTTTCAGTGGTACAGCTGTCCTGCATTTGACCGAATTCAAGCAGTTCAAAACTGACTGGACGCGCTCCTCGGTGAAGCGCGCTGTCAGGACGACCGAATCCAGCTCCATCCCGAGAAAAGAGATCCTCTGCGCGGGGCAGAGTTTGCTCTTCTCCCAGTTGACCTGAAGCCTCAACTGGCTGAGGTGCCGAAGCACCATGTCCCTGTGTTCGCACAACTGCTCTTGTGACTGGGCAAGGATCAGCCAGTCGTCGAGATAGTTGAGGATGCGAACACCGACTTTCGTGAAGACACGGGGCGACAGGGACAGCCCGAAGGGTAGGACTCTGTACTGATATGCCCGTCCCTCGAACGCAAACCGTAGGAACGGCCTGTGTCGAGGGAGAATCGAGACATGAAAGTACGTGTCCTTCAGGTCGATCGCTGCAAACCAATCTTGGGGACGGATGCACCTGAAGATGCGTTTCTGCATTAGCATTCTGAACGGTAGCCTGTGAAGGGGCCGGTTCAAGAACCGCAGGTCCAAGATCGGTCGTAACCCGCCACCTTTCTTGGGCACAAACCTGTATATATAAAACCCTGACTTCATATCGGCTGGAGGGACCGGCTCTATCGCGTCCTTCACCAGCAGGGCGAACTGAATCGCGTAGCCGAGTCTGATGGTAAGGATGAGCAGGCGAGGCGGGCTAGGGAGTGCTAGCCAGGCCCCCAGAGACCACGCAAGCGGGATCATCGGCACCAGCGACGTACCCAGGGAAGGGCAGCGAAGCGGCATGCAGGGACCCGACTCGGACAGCATAGGAGCGGCCCGAAGTGGGGTCTGAGTGTGCTGCGCAACACTTACCTGCTTCCGCTGAGGGGATCCCCTGCTGGCGATTGGAGAGGCGCTTGAGGGTGACAAAGCATCGGAGCGTCGAAAACACCGCCAAGCGCACTCTCTTGGGACCTAGAGATATTGGAAACTGCTCTTTTATTGAGAATTTGGGTGCCGCTGGCACTGGGGGCAGCGGCGGAACAGAAACAAAATGAGAACTCAGGATTCTCCCCCGGCCCTCCTCTGGGGTAAGGAGTGGAGCTGCGGCCATCTTCTGTAGAGCAGTTTCCTCCATCTCTGGGTGGTCCGTCTCAGGGTCGCTTGCGACGGCGCTTGCCACCTGGCTTGGCAGCAGCCTGAGCGGGCTAGACGTCCTTCCCACGACCGGCTCCACGCCAACGCCCGGGTGGAGGCTGCTGCTGGGCTTTGGCGGGAGCGGAGGTGGCAGTCCAAAAACAAAAACAACACCAAAACTTATGTGTGGATCAGTATTCAGTCGTGATACAAGATATTTCACAAGTTCACACTTACAAATAATCAGATACAATAAAATGTATGCGTATTTGGCATGCTGTCCGAGGGGAGGGCTCCGAACTTTGAATTTTGGCCAGAACCCAGAGTACTCCCCTGGTATCTGTGGTTAGGATAATAACCAGGCAATGCAGAAAACTGCCACATGCAGTCTTTATTATGAGGGTAATCCACAAATGAAATAAAAATAAGCAGGCAAAGGTCATACACATTGCATCTTTAAGATGTATATGGTTTATGTAAATCCACTTTGGAGACATACATGTATTACTGGAGCTCCCCTGTTAGCTATACATAATAAAAAAGCAAAATCATATGGAGACAGATTAGACTCATTAATAATTCAAGCAAAAAACAAGATGCACACATGTGTAACCAATTTCACATGCATGAAACCAAATTCACGTGCGCAAAAAACAATTCACATGTGCAAAATTAAATTATATATTCATAAAATACATTTCACAAATGCAAAACACAATTCGTAGATTTACAACTGTGCACAAAAACTTTTGAATGTTTAAAATGTGCACGTTCATCCTGTAATGCGAATGTGCAAATCGTCATTCACGTGTGAATTGCCTTGGATGTGTGTGTGTGTTTTTGAGACTTTCCTGGCAGCTCTCCTGCCACCCGGATCAGTCGTACTCTTTAGACAATCAGATTTAAGCTCATCAATCGGCCAATCATAACCGCGTGAGGGCGGGCCCACCTGGATGTTAAGTCATCATCGTTCGACCACAGTTAGAGATCATGGCTAAGCAGCAGAGGTATGTATGTGCAGTTTGATCGGTTCATTTCTGTGTTTACTGAAACCAAGAACTTAGAGATCAGTTGAAGTGATAGTTTATTCAATATTAACAGATGTAAGCAACTGCTGTGGTAATCAGATGTCCCATATGAAGAGGAAATTATGCTTGTTTTGTTGTATTTTAGCTGCAGGTACAGAGACCGACATCTCTCTCAGTTACAATCACACAAATGATTGTAAAACAATAATCTGGGTGGCCATTTAGCACTGGCCTCATCGAGATATTTTTTCACTATGTACATTTTTTTTATGAAGATATTTTGCTATTTGTGCAACAGCATACAGTGTTAAATTGTTATTACACACGTATTATTCCTTTGTATTTTTCAGGATTACACACCTTTGGCGTGATATCTGGATAGCAGTCACAAACATCTAAATTCATGTTTCCTTATTCTCTTTTATACTTTGTGTGGCGAAGCAGTTGTCGGCAATTCACAAAAAAAAATCTAATTAGGAGAATTACTACAATTTTCTCTTCTAGTGTCGACTACGCCACCTAGGGACTTTCACCCCAGGAACTCCCTATAAGCCACCGGCTTATGTCAAAGCACACAGGTTCGCCATCAAAGAAATGGTCTGAGACATGAGTTCCCCATAGAAATACTTTTATTAATTTTATAAAATTTGAATATTCTCCTATAAAAATGCCCGCTCTTCAATGGAGCAGAGAGATTAATAATTAATTGGCACAAGTCAGTCACACTAAACAAAAAGTACACTAAAGAAACACATTAAAGAGCTAAGAAAAATGTATAGTGTCAATAAAGAACACCATTCAAAACAAGAAAACAAAAAAACAAAATACATAACCATGCAGGGCTGAAGGACATCCACCTTGGGCACCCCTGCTGAGAGTGGTCTAGAGGAAAAGCACCAAAATCACTCCATACTTACACCCCACAACACAAAGTGAAAACACAGCACTCTCAGGTGAACGAAGACCCCACTACCACAGCACCAGGACACCCACGTGAGCGGCCTTCAGCTCCTGCATGGAAATACAACAGGTTATTAGAAATATGCAATAAGAAACTTTTCAAAAATCAAAGCAAGCCACACAAAAAGAGAAAAATAACCGAAAGAGAAATAAACAAAAGGGAATTACTACCAGAACTCCCCAAAATTAAATACACAAAAGTAAGAATCCAGAATGGGAGGAACAAACTCCCTCAGTTTCGTACATAGACTTCCAAAGAAAATTAATACACGACACACAAAAACACACTCGCTAGCTCAAACACGGGAGCAGTCTCCCTTAGTCACTCACATAAAATAACCCAAAATAGGGCCAGACCAAACAAAGGAAAAATATAAAGCAAAAAATCAAACAATTCCAAAGTCCCAATTGTAACAAATTAGATGAAAATAGACAAATAAACTTGAATAACTGCAGAAAAGCAAAAATAGAAAACAAAGCAAAAACAGTAAAACATGAAATAAAGCAAAACAAAACAGAAAACAAATCAAGCAACAGAGCTGCCCGGACTGCTACACGTGCTGTTCACGCTGCTGAAAAATGTCCCAGCTCTTTATGTTTCCCAGCACGTCATGCCCGGCCTGTTCAACGCTGGTGAGAAATGTCCCAGCTCTTTAGGTTTCCCTGCACGTCATGTCCGGCCTATCTAAAACAACGACAAGTTAATCAACAAAGCGATCTCTTGAATCAGAACGTAACGGGAGAAGATTTGGCCCACATACCGATGATATGAAGAATTCCCTGTGTGAGTGAACTGCAACTGGTGCACCGATGCCACTAAGCGGCCAAAGCGTTGAAATACTGTAATCATAGGCTACGCATTATAAACACACGTACACCCAGCGCGAGTCAATGTGAACGCCACTCACCTGAATAACCAGCCAACCCCCGATGTATTCGGTTTTCATGTGGTCCAATAGTTCGTATGCTACTTCCTGTCTGTATCAGTACAACAAACAATTTATAATCCGACCGTATTCACAGAAACAAACACCATCATCTGAGCATACCGCTAACCTGCAGCACGTCGAGCCCACGAGATGCCAACAAAATGGGCGGGTCTCACAACAGAGCGCATCACATAACAGACGCCGTTCATTTAAATACCCTCTTCCTTATTTAGCCCTATACACACACAACCAATGGACAACCGCCACGTCATTCCCCACGTTACATCTTCCCCCGCCTTTTGCACCGTCGACCCGGCGGTGAGAAAATGCTTTTAATCCCAAGGTCTAAACAAAACAGAGACACTACTGGTAGTAACAAGAGCTACAGGGGCTTCAATGTCTGTCGCCACTGCCCTAGGAAGACGGTGAAGGTTGGAGTGCTGCCCCGCTGTGGCTCGTACGGTGCGTCTCACTCCTCCTCTTCCTGTGCTTTGTTGGTTTGGTGATATCATCACCGGCCCAACTGAAGAACCTAAACCAATTATGGCACCGACCCCATCAAATTCAGAGGATACTAAGCCTTTCTGTGCCGGCGCTGATCTGCCTACTCTAGAGGGTGTGGTGCTCCTCCCTGGGGCTATGCTGGTCTGTGGGGCATCTGGCACCACGACCCATAATTCCTCCTCTTCCTCCCCGGATAGCTCCTCCTGCTCTACCATAAAACTCCCAGAGAGTACATCAGAGGAAGAATCATCCAACCGAGGTTCCCTACCCAAACAGACCTTCAACAATGAACGGTGTACCCGTCTTACCTTCCCAAGGTCATCTCTCGGAGCAATAGCATATACAGTACCATTCTCCCTCGGAGCCTGCACCACCTGGTACACCACAGAACTCCAAGGGTCCTGAATTTTCTGACGACCCCTCTGATTATAGTTCCGGAGGTATACCAGTTGACCCTCGCCTAAGGGAACATCCCTAACATGCTGATCATACCGAGCCTTGCGTTTACCTGCTTCAATCCTTAACCGATCACGAGCCCCTTCAAAGGCTACCTGCAACCTAGTCTGATGCTCTACCACCCACTCGTGAACTGTCCCCCCCGAGACCTCTGGGACCCTTCCCAACAGAAAATCAACGGGGAGTCGAGGCTCCTGGCCAAACATTAAAAAATGTGGCGACACACCTGTGGACTGATGCGGGGTTGTATTATAACAGAACAACATCTGCGGTAAACAAGAAACCCAATCGCGCTTCCTTGAAACAGGCAAGGTGCGCAAGAGGTTATGGAGGGTCCGATTGAACCTCTCACACTGGCCATTGCCGGCCGGATGGTTCGGAGTAGTTCTAGATTTCTCAACCTGATACAGGCTACAAAGCTGTCGTATGAGACCAGACTCAAAATTCCGCCCCTGGTCGGAATGAATTCGAGCTGGTACCCCAAACCTGAAGAACCACTCGGCCACCAGCACCTGAGAAACAGTCTCCGCCCGCTGGTTTCTCGTAGGTACGGCTAGAGTGTATTTACTAAATACATCCGTCATCACCAAAACATTTTCATGACCAGAACGGGCTGGCTCTAACATCGTGAAATCAATGGCCACCATCTCATTGGGTCTTGCTGCCAATACATGACCCATAAAGCCCCGGGCCACTGGCTGAGTGTCCTTGGCCACCTGACAGCGCTCACATTGCCGACACCATTCTGCCACTGCCGATGACATACCCGGCCAGTAGCACCTTTGGCGTACCAGTTGCGTGGTGCGCTCCACACCCTGATGCCCATGTTGCTGGTGGAGTAGTGCCAGGATCTCAGCCCTCAAGGTGGCTGGCAAAACCAACTGTAAATTTTCCTCACCCTCATCAGGGCGGAACACCCTACGATGCAGGACCCCATCCTGTTTCACCAGCCGATCTTTCTGACGCAACAAGATCATACTTGCTCTGGAAAGTGACCGCCACTCTGCTCCAGCCAGAGGTACCTCTCGATCCCAGCACCTAAGCACCACCTGAATATCTGGGTCCTCCTCCTGCAGTACACGCAAATCAGTAGTAGCATAACTAGGCAAGGCAGTAATAGCGGCAAGATAAGCTGGTCCGGCCCCCTCTAACCTTATAGCAGTCCTTACAAGTGCAGGGATGCTACTCCCCAAGGCTAGCTGTTCGGCCTCCACACTGCTAGTCGGATTTTGCCTGGAAAGTGCGTCAGCATTTTGGATACTACGACCGGAACGATACCTAACCTCAAAGTCAAAAGAGGCCAACTGGGCAGCCCAACGCTGCTCAGTCGCCCCCAATTTGGCAGAGGTCAGGTGGCTGAGGGGATTGTTGTCAGTAAACACCGTGCACCGGTTGCCCAGCAGATATTCCCGAAATTTCTCAGTCATGGCCCACTTGAGCGCCAAAAATTCTAACTTCATAGAGCTATAATTGCTCATATTGCGCTCAGTGGGCCTCAGACTACGGCTGGCATAGGCAACCGGTCGCACCCTCCCATCCTGTTCCTGAGACAGGACAGCACCCAAACCAGCATGGCTGGCATCTACCTCAAGGATAAATGGCAGTGAAAAATCCGCATACGCAAGCACTGGGGCAGTAGTGAGCCTATGTTTCAACCCCTCAAAACTAGATTGACACTGCTCTGTCCACCCATCACCAAATTCCTGCTTTGCCCGCTTCCCAGGCCCCACCCTAGCGCACTCTGCTACCAATCTGTGCAAGGGGGCCGCCAACTTAGCAAAGCCCTCGACAAAACGGCGATAGTAACTGCCGAAGCCTAAGAATGAACGCAGCTCAGTCCCGGTTCTTGGCCGCGGCCACTTTACCACAGCCTCAATTTTACCGGGGTCAGTCGACACTCCTGCGGATGATATTATATGGCCTAGGTACTTCACCTCTCGCTGAAAGAACGCACACTTCGACAACTTAACCTTCAGCCCTTCACGCTCCAAACGACTCAGCACTACTTCCAACCGTTCTACATGCTGGGTGACAGAGGAGGAAAACACCACCACGTCATCCAGGTATAGAAGCAGTGATTGATACTGATGATCCCCGAACAACCTCTCCATTAACCGTTGGAAAGTGCTCGGGGCATTACAAAGCCCGAAGGGCATCCGGTTCCACTCAAACAACCCAAACGGAGTACAAAAGGCAGTCTTTGGACGATCCTGCTCCACGACAGGGACCTGGTTGTACCCACTGGCCAAATCCATTGTGGAAAACCAACAGGCCCCTGCCAGGGAATCCAGGGTCTCCTCAATACGGGGCAAAGGGAAAGCGTCCTTCCTGGTTTTTGCATTTAGCTGACGGTAGTCCACGCACATGCGAAGACTACCGTCCTTTTTCTTAACCAGTACAATAGGTGACGCATATGGACTACAACTTTCCCTTATAACCCGTGCTTCCAACAGCTGATTGATATGGGACTTGACTACCTCGTACTCTGTCGGGGGAATTCGCCGGTGCCGCTGGCGAACTGGAACATCATCTACGAGCGGTATTTCGTGCGAGATCAGATTTGTACAGCCTAGATCTCCCTCGTGACTAGAGAACACAGCACTAAAGCGGTGAAGCAACGCCCTTACCTGACCTTGCTCTGCAACAGGCAGGCTGAATAAATCCACTGCCTCAATCCGCTCCTGTAGGCCTACATCCTCCTCAACGCCTTGTGAATTAACGAAGGCCACCATTGATGGCACCTCTGTAACCCCTGCGGGCAAACTCACAACATAAACACTAATTAAGTGACCTATAAGAGAACGGGGGTAAAGCATCACATCAGTAACCCCCACATTCACAACTGGCACATACACTGTCCCTTGTGTTACCTGTACTAAGGCTGAAGGGGCCAGCAGCCCAGCAGGTAGCCCAGACTCTGGAGGTTCAAAAAGTACTGTTTGGTCAGCATACTGGCCTGAACAGGTGGCCGGAACAAACTTCATAGTACCCCCTGGTATACAACATGACTGACGGCCCCGCAATCTCACCCCACCTCCACGATCTTCCCCAAGTGAGGCAGTGGCGACATGACAATCCTGCAACGCCTGTGACACAAAACGGGGAGCTGTAGACACCTCAGGCAAATCAAAAAGGGCAGTGCCATGTTGTCCGAAGAGCACCCTATAACACCGGCTTAGGACATTCATCCCTAAAACACCCGGCGCCTGATCACGTAACCCATCAGGAGGATCTCGGACAACAAGCACCCCACACTGTGGAACTAACCGGCCGCAGAGTATAACGTCTAGCTCCATGTAGCCGATGTAGGGGATAGGAAGGCCATTGGCTGCTCTAAGTTGCAGCCATTGACAGGACTGCAACTTTTCTCGACCCCAGGGCTCAAAGTGCTGCAAGAAACAACTTTCTGTGATGGTAGATACCATGGACCCTGTATCTATTAGACATGACACCGAAACACCCCCAATTAAAACCGCAAGATAAGGACATGACGACATTAACTGTGACCTCGCCACCGGTCTACTTAACTCTGAGCCAATAAGTTCCCCAACCGAGTCATGACTCTGTGACTCGGGGGGAATTAGTTTCCCGACGGTGCAGAAGGGGAAGGCTGGTTATTCCGGACTGCCGACGGTCCCGAAACATTGGGAGGTTGAATGCGTTGAGAAACCCGCTCCCCATCACACTCCCTGGCAAAATGGCCAGGTTTCTGACACCTTCGACACATTACCGATGACCTAAAAGGGGAATGGCTACGCGCTTCAGGGCGTTGTAAACGCGACATGCTTTGTACGAGCTGGGTTATCTGTTCTTGTTGCGACCTTAGCATCTCCCTTAACTCGCCCATTTCAGTTCTTTGGGAGGGGCTACTAACTTCTCCATGTGGCTCTCCTCGCACCCCATACTGGGTCCCATAAACTAACGGGACAGACAGACTACGAGCCCTTATTGCGCCTGGCATCCCTTCACGTTCCCATCGAATAGCCTCCCCGCGAACATCTAGAAAATTTATCGTAGGCTGCCGGCGCACCAGCTGCTTAAGTTCACGACGCAAGGAATTATCTGCTACACACTCAACGAACTGGTCTCGGAGTAAAACGTCTGCATTCAATAATGCGCTTGGAGATTGTTGCTTAACCCTTTCCAAGAGGCTCAGCAAAGCGAGAGAGAACTCCAAAAGAGTCTCTCCTTCCTGCTGCCTCCTGGAAAAGAAGGCCTCCTGCAAGGCTATATATGAGGTTGAACAACCATACAAGTAGCGTAGTACGCTAATAATCTTATCGGGATCACAACGTTCTTGATCTGAGCGATACCGAATCTCCTCCCTTGCTCACCCCTCTAGGTGATCAAACAAAAAGAATGCTTGATCAGCCGGAGTAAGGTATCGAGCACGCATACAGGCTTTAGATTCCTCTACCCAGTCGTCTATACCCATGCCTGACTTACCACTAAATTTGGGGCATCTCCTATCTCTAGGCACCAGAACAAGACGATCCATAACTGGGACACTGTCACCTCCCCGCACAGGAGGGACAGCCGGCGCAGCACGGTCCCCTACACTAGCAGACCCATGTCCCGCGTCTACCGTTCGCTCCTGACGTAATTTCTCATTATCTGCTTTGAGCTGGGCAATCAGCCCTCTAAGTTCTTGAATTTCTTCCTCCATCACTTACCCAAAAAGAATGAGGGGCACAACTCAAATACCAGGGAGAAGAGACGAATACCCACTCTCCAGCCCGTGCAGCTCTGTTGCTTCACTCCTACTTAAAAAAAAAAAAAGAGAACAAAACGAAAAGAAACAAAACTTTTGATCTATCACCAAACCCACGTCTCAGCCAAGACTATTGATGTCCTGCCGACTATACGCCAATTGTGGCGAAGCAGTTGTCGGCAATTCACAAAAAAAAATCTAATTAGGAGAATTACTACAATTTTCTCTTCTAGTGTCGACTACGCCACCTAGGGACTTTCACCCCAGGAACTCCCTATAAGCCACCGGCTTATGTCAAAGCACACAGGTTCGCCATCAAAGAAATGGTCTGAGACATGAGTTCCCCATAGAAATACTTTTATTAATTTTATAAAATTTGAATATTCTCCTATAAAAATGCCCGTTCTTCAATGGAGCAGAGAGATTAATAATTAATTGGCACAAGTCAGTCACACTAAACAAAAAGTACACTAAAGAAACACATTAAAGAGCTAAGAAAAATGTATAGTGTCAATAAAGAACACCATTCAAAACAAGAAAACAAAAAAACAAAATACATAACCATGCAGGGCTGAAGGACATCCACCTTGGGCACCCCTGCTGAGAGTGGTCTAGAGGAAAAGCACCAAAATCACTCCATACTTACACCCCACAACACAAAGTGAAAACACAGCACTCTCAGGTGAACGAAGACCCCACTACCACAGCACCAGGACACCCACGTGAGCGGCCTTCAGCTCCTGCATGGAAATACAACAGGTTATTAGAAATATGCAATAAGAAACGTTTCAAAAATCAAAGCAAGCCACACAAAAAGAGAAAAATAACCGAAAGAGAAATAAACAAAAGGGAATTACTACCAGAACTCCCCAAAATTAAATACACAAAAGTAAGAATCCAGAATGGGAGGAACAAACTCCCTCAGTTTCGTACATAGACTTCCAAAGAAAATTAATACACGACACACAAAAACACACTCGCTAGCTCAAACACGGGAGCAGTCTCCCTTAGTCACTCACATAAAATAACCCAAAATAGGGCCAGACCAAACAAAGGAAAAATATAAAGCAAAAAATCAAACAATTCCAAAGTCCCAATTGTAACAAATTAGATGAAAATAGACAAATAAACTTGAATAACTGCAGAAAAGCAAAAATAGACAACAAAGCAAAAACAGTAAAACATGAAATAAAGCAAAACAAAACAGAAAACAAATCAAGCAACAGAGCTGCCCGGACTGCTACACGTGCTGTTCACGCTGCTGAAAAATGTCCCAGCTCTTTATGTTTCCCAGCACGTCATGCCCGGCCTGTTCAACGCTGGTGAGAAATGTCCCAGCTCTTTAGGTTTCCCTGCACGTCATGTCCGGCCTATCTAAAACAACGACAAGTTAATCAACAAAGCGATCTCTTGAATCAGAACGTAACGGGAGAAGATTTGGCCCACATACCGATGATATGAAGAATTCCCTGTGTGAGTGAACTGCAACTGGTGCACCGATGCCACTAAGCGGCCAAAGCGTTGAAATACTGTAATCATAGGCTACGCATTATAAACACACGTACACCCAGCGCGAGTCAATGTGAACGCCACTCACCTGAATAACCAGCCAACCCCCGATGTATTCGGTTTTCATGTGGTCCAATAGTTCGTATGCTACTTCCTGTCTGTATCAGTACAACAAACAATTTATAATCCGACCGTATTCACAGAAACAAACACCATCATCTGAGCATACCGCTAACCTGCAGCACGTCGAGCCCACGAGATGCCAACAAAATGGGCGGGTCTCACAACAGAGCGCATCACATAACAGACGCCGTTCATTTAAATACCCTCTTCCTTATTTAGCCCTATACACACACAACCAATGGACAACCGCCACGTCATTCCCCACGTTACATCTGTATTAATGTCTTAATCTATTCAGTACACATGTACTTTCATGTTCTGTGCTGTATTGTCATCTCAAATTTTTTAATGTCACAGGACAATGTTGTGAAGCATTTCTTTTACTTTGCCTGGCAAAAAAAAGCCGTTTTTATGCTGATCAGACAAAGATGCAATTAACATCATACTATTAAGATTACTCAGTACACTATATTCAATTATTTTCCCATCGTTCATCTCCTGCTTCCTGCTCTTCCTCTGTCTGCACCTCTTGTACTACATGCTGACTGCTTTAAATATCAAACCAAAATCTGATGTGTTCTGACAGAGAAAGGGCTAGTGGCGGCTAGTTTGAACACATTTCATTTGTTAACTTTTTAGCTGATGTATTGCACTTAAATGTATCATTTGGCGTTAAACATTTATCTACTTTAAAAGAAAAGACACTGACTGGAACACTACCAACATCCCTGACCAGCCATTCAATGACATTGTGCTTCCTGTGACTGAAGAACTAACCCAGCTTCTAACTGTTAATCAGCCAATCTCACAACTACAGAATATATATATATATATATATACATATATATATATACATATATATATATACATATATATATACATATATATATATACATATATATATACATATATATATATATACATATATATATACATATATATATATACATATATATATATATACATATATATATATACATATATATATATATATATATATATATATATATATATTAAAAAAAAAATCTGTACTACATGTTGTGCTTCTTCATACTTGAGATTGTCAGGTCATCATTTATTCACCCTGAGTTTTCTTTGTTCTGCTGAACACAAAGGAAGATATTTGGAAGAATGTTTGTAACAAAGCTGGGGCCCGTTCTTCGTACCTCACTAACTCAGTTAGCTGGATTTGATTGTTGACGATTTGGCATGATCTTGGATTGTTTGGTTCTTCGACGCTCATCCTGGACTTGCTGTCATAGCAACAGGTCCGTAAGCTTAAACCTGCTCGCTAGCGGCTTATTTCATGTAAACAGGATTAGATTGCATCTTGAGGTGATACTTAAAATCTGTCCCAGCCACTGCTACTTTATTACAAGAGTTAATCACTGAACCAGGGGCAATAATAATAATTTCAAATAATAATAATATACACATTTTAAATTGTATATGTATATGAGAATGTATATAATATTATAATGTTGTGTATAATACTATAGACACAGCCACTTGATTGAGCAAATTATTTGTGATGGAATAATTACTTTATAATTTTATTGGAAGTTTGCACACATGTTGTACAGTTAATCTGAGCCGTGCATTAATTTAAGTGATGACGGATATTATGGGATGGCTTGATGCAGCGCAGGAGATGCAGAGAATTTGATCTTGACCCTTAAGAAACTTTAATACTGTCACGTTACAAATCTGCTTCAAATTGAATTACAACATTGAAATAAAAATGTAAAGGGTGTACAAATACTCTATAAAATCGTGAATATAAATAATTGGTAATCATGTATAAAAAAAATAAAAAAAAAACATTTATCATTGATCTATTGATCTATCATTGATCTACCCCCCAGGGGGGTTTGTGTAATTTGCCAAGTTTTTACCAGGTGGCTTTTTTAATTATATGATGTCATTACGTTTCTGTCTTGACGCCAGCCAATCGCTGCCTTGCTGATCATGGTTTTGAGTATCGATGCATCTGCCCTCTTCAGGGAAAAAAAGAACGCGCAGTGATCTTAGATAATTTAATCCAGATATTTAAATCCAATCCGCAAATTTGTTTGAAGAACCAAATTAGCCAGACATCAGTTACCACGATTAAAAGATCTGGGATCTGTCCAATCATCTCAGATGTATTAAGCGAGGTACGAAGAACGGACCCCAGATCTCTGCAGCCATTGACTAACATAGTATTTTTCTCCCTACTATATTAGTCAATGGCTGCAGAGATCTGCTTTGTTCAAACATTCTTCCAAATATCTTCCTTTGTGTTCAGCAGAACAAAGAAATTCATACAGGTTTGGAACAACTTGAGGGTGAGTAAATGAAAAGGAAAAACAATTTTTTGGGGTGAACTCTCTTTAATCATGGCCAAGTCATTTCATATAGGTTTTATTCCCAAAGGATTCAGAAACTTTCAAATTAATAAACGTATACATTAACTGTAGCAAATATCTTTTGAATCTTTTAATTCTGACATAAAACAAGAACATTTAATAATGCATAGCAGGGCTTAATTTAGAGTGTGTACATTAATACAGTAACAATGCATGACTTTCAGCCTCTTGTTAAAACAACAGTCAAAATGGATGGATGCAACATGACTGTTTTGAAAGAATTACAGTAGGAATGGTAAGGTAAAGGTACTGGTCTCTGCAACTTCATACATCATCTGTCTTGGAAATCTGAAACAATAAAACTGCATATATGTGCAGCTTAAAGTTAAAACAAAGCATAAATTAAATATAAATATGCACTTCATTACATAAATTATTATCATCAGTTGAATGTGTGTGTACAAACACACTGTTGTGACTGCTCTTTCCTAATTAAATAATAGTACAAGACCACGTGAAAAATATCCAAAAACATTATATTTTTCATAATCGTCTATTTATATACACTCTCATCATTCAAACGATTGTTATGCTTTCTATGGAGTTTATGAATCTAAAATCCTACATTTGTATGGTATGCATATGCGTAATTCTTTATGAAGTAAATATAAGAATCCATCAATCCTTAAAATAAATGTTTATTTTCACACAGCAGTTAAGAAACTATCACTTCAACTGATCTCTAAGTTCTTGGTTTCAGTAAACACAGAAATGAACCGATCAAACTGCACATACATACCTCTGCTGCTTAGCCATGATCTCTAACTGTGGTCGAACGCTGATGACGTAACATCCAGGTGGGCCCGCCCTAACGCGGTTATGATTGGCCGATTGATGAGCTTAAACCTGATTGGCTAAAGAGTACGACTGATCCGGGTGGCAGGAGAGCTGCCAGGAAAGTCTCAAAAACACACACACATATCCAAGGCAATTCACACGTGAATGACGATTTGCACATTCGCATTACAGGATGAACGTGCACATTTTAAACATTCAAAAGTTTTTGTGCACAGTTGTAAATCTATGAATTGTGTTTTGCATTTGTGAAATGTATTTTATGAATATATAATTTTATTTTGCGCAAGTGAATTGTTTTTTGCGCACGTGAATTTGGTTTCATGCATGTGAAATTGGTTACACATGTGTGCATCTTGTTTTTTGCGTGAATTATTAATGAGTCTAATCTGTCTCCATAAAATCACAACTATACTATGCTGTCTAGCGTCTTTACACCTTCAACAATTCAACAGTTTGCTCTACAGTAGTTCAACAAATGCACATACTCTTTTCCTCTGTGTACGATTATGACGTATCCTGTCCTGTGGGCCTCCTGGGATAGAAAAGCCATTTAAATTATATATATATATAAGTATCCATATATAAGGTAAGTAGGCATATTTGGATGCACTATTAGTATACGCATGTCGAAATCTCTCGAGAATTAGTGTGTCATCCTGGTAATTCTTGCCCACTCTTTTATGAATACTAAGGATTTGGACATACTATTCGTTCGCCTATGCTTTTTACCTATTATAGGGAAGAATGCAGTTTCGAATGCAGCCTAAGTCTTTGATGGAATGATTAAAGTCTGGGGTGTTGTTCCCTCTGGTGGCTCTCAAAGGCACTCCAGCTGGTGACTGTAACAATTTAATTGGACTTCTTGGACTCATGTACTTAGATGCAGCCATTGTGACAATTAGCCCCAGTGTCCCTTGAACATTTGCCTGCAAGTATAACCAGCATTTTGTAACCATATCCCTTTTTCTGGCATTTTATATGCAAGTCTAAACTGTTATATTGAATAAAACTGACATGGAAAAGGGTGACCTTTTGTCTGAGTTTAATTGTTTTATTTGCCAAATAAACAATTCACATATTTGACAGATGAAGGATGAATGGACTGTAAAACTACAGAACATGATCTATAAAGAAAAAAATCACCAATTCAGTTCACAATAGTAACCCAGAATGTTTATATTACAATATAAGGTTTACTTATATAATATAAGGTTGTTTAGTAACAATATTTTGTTACAGTTTCAGGTTTTATGATGTACAGACACAGAAAAGTTTTCCAGTGCGGTGCAGAAAAAGAACAGGGTGCACAAAACCACCCAGAATAAAACAAACCAAACTGAAACTTATATGAGGGTCAGTATTCAGTGGTGTGAAAATAGTCAAGAAGCCTACAAAGATGAATGGGACAAATATGACAGCCATGCTTACAAAAATGATTAGAATGAGATGAAATGCTCTTCTCTTCATGTGGTTTTCCTCTTTTCTCTCTCTCCCTCTCTCTCCTGGTCCTGAGTGCTTCAGAGCTCTGAGAACAGCCACAAGACAAAACAACTGGATGGAGAGGAAGAGGAGGAACTGCAGCGAGAAGGACAAGTAAAAATCATGGAAGTTATTTGAGGCTATAGTAAACATGCAGCACAAACACGAGCCAAGAGTAATTATCCAGACTGCAGTACAGCAGATCACTCTATATCTGAGAGGTTTGTACTTCAGAAAGGTTACAGGATGAACCACTGCCAGGTAACGCTCAACACAGATCAGACACTGAAACAGAGGACGGCCAGTGATAGTAATTCCAAGCAAAAATATTTGTAACCAACCAAAACTGTGACCCATATTAGACAGTATTATTAACAAACAATTGAATGAAAAACATAATTCACAAACAGAGAGATTAATGTTGAAGAACTCTGATGCAACTCCATTCCCTGTTCCTGTGATGATGAGCCATATTACATAGGAATGTGTAGAAACACCAAACAGGAAATTAATGGCGTACACACACGTGTCTACATGGCTCACTGGAAAAAAGGAATTTGGCATGGCTGTGGAGTTTGTGGATGTTTCAAGTGTGAAGTTCATTTCTTCTTTGTCTTCCCAGATCATAGTTTTTTAAAAAAAAAAATGTTATTTATGGGAATGAAGTTTAAACCTGTTAGCACAGAATAAAACGGTATGCATTTCATAGGGTAAAGATTAAAATACTCAAAAACAAGAATGAAACTAAGGTAACCTAATATCGTTAAAAAAATGTATTCCATTCTGCAATTTAAATAATCAGAGCATTCAAATATTAAAAAGACATAAAATAGTATAGGTATAGATTCCTCTCTTAATCCACATTGTTAAATTTAATGAAAATCTCATAATAACCTAAATTCCCAATAGTACTTACAAAATCATGGCAATATTATTAAACAGAAGGAAAAAAAAAACACTGAAATAATTCAGAAAGGTTTATTATCACCTGTAGAGTGAATGTCCAGTCTCTCCGGTATATAAATATCAATATCGAAATATCTGTGTTGTGTTTTGTAGACTGGCTTCACAGCTATCACTACGATATTAGTGAATAGGTTCTTATGTTGCATGTCCTAATAAACCAAATATGAAAATATTTTAAGTAACACACATTAGGTTCAAAAAGACAGATAGCCCTCTTTGCGTGTTATTTGTATAGAAAACAATGTGGTTAACTTCTATTTGGAATATTTTCATCTGAATGTTTACATATTACTTATTATTGTTTTTCCTAATGGGCGTTTGATGTAAAAAAAAAACAAAAAAAAAAAACACTTATGTAGAAAAAATGTATACTGTACATGTAGAAAATGTTTTTTTTTATAAATAGATAAATAGCTAGTATTTGTTATATATATATATATATATATATATATATATATATATATATATATATATATATATATATATATATATATATATACAGTGAAGAAAATAAGTATTTGAACACCCTGCTATTTTGCAAGTTTTCTTGCAAAAAAGCAGGGTGTTCAAATACTTATTTTCCAGTGAGGAAAGTCAGTGGAAAATAAGTATTTGAACACCCTGCTATTTTGCTAGTTCTCCCACTTAGAAATCATGGTTGGGGTCTGAAATTGTCATCGTAGGTGCATGTCCACTGTGAGAGACATAATCTAAAAAAAAAAAAATCCAGAAATCACAATGTATGATTTTTTAACTATTTATTTGTATGATACAGATGCAAATAAGTATTTGAAAAGAGCTGGGAACACCGTTTCCAAGGTTACTGTTGGTAATACACTAAGACGTCATGGTTTGAAATCATGCATGGAACGGAAGGTTCCCCTGCTTAAACCAGCACATGTCAAGGCCCGTCTTAAGTTTGCCAATGACCATTTGGATGATCCAGAGGAGTCATGGGAGAAAGTCATGTGGTCAGATGAGACCAAAATAGAACTTTTTGGTCATAATTCCACTAAACGTGTTTGGAGGAAGAAGAATGATGAGTACCATCCCAAGAACACCATCCCTACTGTGAAGCATAGGGGTGGTAGCATCATGCTTTGGGGGTGTTTATCTGCACAACGGACAGGGCGACTGCACTGTATTAAGGAGAGGATGATCGGGGCCATGTATTGCGAGATTTTGGGGAACAACCTCCTTCCCTCAGTTAGAGCATTGAAGATGGGTCGAAGCTGGGTCTTCCAACATGACAATGACCCGAAGCACACAGCCAGGATAACCAAGGAGTGGCTCTGTGAGAAGCATATCAAGGTTCTGGCATGGCCTAGCCAGTCTCCAGACCTAAACCCAATAGAGAATCTTTGGAGGGAGCTCAAACTCCGTGTTTCTCAGCGACAGGCCAGAAACCTGACTGATCTAGAGAAGATCTGTGTGGAGGAGTGGGCCAAAATCCCTCCTGCAGTGTGTGCAAACCTGGTGAAAAACTACAGTAAACGTTTGACCTCTGTAATTGCAAACAAAGGCTACTGTACCAAATATTAACATTGATTTTCTCAGGTGTTCAAATACTTATTTGCAGCTGTATCATACAAATAAATAGTAAAAAAATCATACATTGTGAGTTCTGGATTTTTTTTTTAGATTATGTCTCTCACAGTGGACATGCACCTACGATGACAATTTCAGACCCCTCCATGATTTCTAAGTGGGAGAACTAAATAGCAAATAGAAATAGCAAAATAGCAGGCTGTTCAAATACTTATTTTCCTCACTGTATATATATAGGGAGGGCGCATGCGCGAGTTGTGAGCACGCTGTTGGTGTTAGAGCTCCGTCGATTTGATTCATAATCCTTGATTTTCTCCTTAACACTCGCTTACAAACGAATATTTTCTACTATTTACAGCGTGTGAATATATCTCCGATACGATTCTCTATAAAAAACAATCGGATTGCTTTGATATCACTACTTATATCCGAACTTCCGCTACTAGCCGTAGCCCGCTAGCATTGCACGCGTGGTAACTTATTTACACCGGTAGCCGTAGCCTACTAGCATTGCACGCGTGGTAAACTTATTTACACCCGTCACTCTACCGACAATTCGTCATCGTAGCACATCTGCTACAATGACGAATAACTCGGATGTGTGTCTAATGTTACCTTTGAGTGCAGACGAGGACACGTTCGAGCTGCATTCGGTGCTGTTGGAGTTGGAATCGGTGGAGAAGAAGATTCGCAACCTTCTAGACAGACAAGCCGTGCTGAGAGAGCGACGATCAGCGCTTGAAACATCACGCGCCGATGCACACAAGTCAGTGGTTAATAACCTGTTGACTCCGAGCTCGTCTACTCCGTGTGTTTCTTTGCACAGGACGCCATCATCCCTGGTTTCGTTCACTCCGGCACCGACACAGCACCGGGGACCGTGGGTTTTTCCACAGCGGAAGACGCGAGCCAGGACCAGAGCTAGGACCTCTCCGCCCCTCCCGGTCTTCGAGATCTCCACCCGGAATCGCTTCTCTCCTCTTCGCGAGACGGAACGCGACGCTGTGGTGATCGGTACTTCCATCGTCCGGCATGTCCACGCTACCTCAGGTAAAGGCAAGGTAATCACTCACTGCTTTCCTGGTGCTCGTGTTCTCAATGTCGCTGCGCAGGTTCCCGAGATCCTGAACGGTGACGAGCGCATTGGAGCTGTCGTGTTGCACGCGGGAACGAACGACACCAGGCTGCGGCAGACGGAGGTTCTGAAGAAGGACTACAAGAGCCTGGTAGAGACGGTGCGCAGAACATCGCCTGAAGCAACGATCATCGTGTCTGGACCCCTTCCCATGTACCGACTAGGACATGAAAAGTTCAGTAGGTTATTTGCTCTAAATGAATGGTTAATGTCATGCTGTAATGAACGGAAGCTGCTCTTTGTAAATAATTGGAATCTTTTCTGGGAGCGACCTAGGCTCTTCCGTCCTGATGGCCTTCACCCCAGCAGAATCGGAGCGGCTCTTCTGTCGGACAACATCTCCAGGGCGTTACACACCACCATATGACTAGTAAGTGAAAGTCCAGATCACAGTCTTTCCTGTTCTAACTTAATTGACATAAGTACCAATGTAGAACATTATATAGAAACTGTGTCTATTCCTCGTTTAGTGAGATCAAACATTAAATCTACTGTAGGATCTAGGAAAAATCTAATTGTGATTAAACCAGAAAATCTCAATATTAGTGAACAAAAACAATTCTGTCCTAACTTAATTAACATAAGTACCAATGTAGAACATTATATAGAAACTGTGTCTATTCCTCGTTTAGTGAAGTCAAACATTAAATCTACTGTAGGATCTAGGAAAAATCTAATTGTGATTAAACCAGAAAAGCTAAATATTAGTGAACAAAAACAATTTCTAAAACTAGGTCTTCTAAACATTAGATCGCTCACACCTAAGGCGGTTATTGTAAATGAAATGGTCACAGATAATAGTTTTGATGTACTTTGCCTTACTGAAACCTGGCTTAAGCCAAATGATTATTTCGGTCTAAATGAGTCTACTCCGCCAGGATACTGTTATAAGCATGAGCCCCGTCTGATTGGTCGTGGCGGCGGTGTTGCAACAATCTATAGAGATAATCTTAATGTTACTCAGAAAACAGGTCACAGGTTTAATTCGTTTGAAGTACTAGTGCTAAATGTTACGCTCTTAGATGTAAGAAAGAAATCCGTATTATCTCTAGCCTTGGCTACTGTGTATAGACCTCCAGGGCCCTATGCTGATTTCTTAAAAGAGTTTGCAGACTTTCTCTCAGATCTGTTGGTCAACGTCGATAAAGCATTAATTGTTGGAGATTTTAACATACACGTAGATAACACAAATGATGCATTAGGGGCTGCATTTACAGATCTATTAAACTCCTTTGGGATCAAGCAAAACGTCACTGGTCCCACTCATCGTCTTAATCACACACTAGATTTAATTATATCACATGGAATAAACCCAACCGATATAGATATTATACCGCAAAGTGATGATGTCACTGACCATTACATGGTAACTTGCATACTGCGTACAGCTGAAATCTGTCATGTTGCGCCACGTTATCGACCAGGCAGAACAATCATTCCAACCACTAAAGATAAATTCTCAAATAGCTTACCTGATCTGTCTCAGCTGCTCAGTGAACCCAAACAAACAGATGAACTAGAAGAAATGACTAGCAGTATGAGCACCATTTTATCTAGCACATTAGAAATTGTTGCACCAATTAGATTAAAAAAGGTTAGAGAGAAAACTAAAGCACCATGGTACAACAGTGCTACACATGTTATCAAGAGAGAAACTCGTAACTTAGAGCGTAAATGGAAACAAAATAATTTAGAGGTCTTTAGAATCGCGTGGAGAGATAGTATGTCATGTTATAAAAAGGCCCTAAAAGCAGCCAGGGCTGAGCATCTACGCAAACTAATAGAAAACAATCAAAATAACCCAAGGTTTTTATTTAACACCGTGGCTAGACTAACAAATAAACAAGCATCGCCTGAGCAAAATATTCCGTTACAGTTTAGTAGTAATGATTTTATGAATTTCTTCACTGAGAAAATAGAAAACATCAAAAATAAAATTGTAAATGTACAATCTTTAATGATGCCTTATGATTCAACCGCTACTATCGCCCCTCAAGAACTACTACACCGCTTTACAACTATAGGACAGGAATAGCTAAATAAACTTATCATTGCATCTAAACCAACAACATGTTTATTAGATCCAATACCCACTAAACTACTGAAAGAGTTGTTACCTGTAGTGGAAGAGCCTCTTCTCAATATTATTAACTCGTCTTTATCTTTAGGTCATGTTCCAAGAATATTCAAGCTGGCAGTCATAAAACCTCTCATTAAGAAGCCACAATTTGATCATAATAACCTAGCAAATTACAGACCAATTTCAAATCTTCCATTTATGTCTAAAATACTAAAAAAAGTTGTGTCGCTCAATTGTGCTCTTTCTTGCAAGAAAATGATATCTATGAAAAATTTCAATCAGGATTCAGGCCGCATCATAGCACAGAAACTGCATCTACGCAACTAATAGAAAACAATCAAAATAACCCAAGGTTTTTATTTAACACCGTGGCTAGACTAACAAATAAACAAGCATCGCCTGAGCAAAATATTCCGTTACAGTTTAGTAGTAATGATTTTATGAATTTCTTCACTGAGAAAATAGAAAACATCAAAAATAAAATTGTAAATGTACAATCTTTAATGATGCCTTATGATTCAACCGCTACTATCGCCCCTCAAGAACTACTACACCGCTTTACAACTATAGGACAGGAATAGCTAAATAAACTTATCATTGCATCTAAACCAACAACATGTTTATTAGATCCAATACCCACTAAACTACTGAAAGAGTTGTTACCTGTAGTGGAAGAGCCTCTTCTCAATATTATTAACTCGTCTTTATCTTTAGGTCATGTTCCAAGAATATTCAAGCTGGCAGTCATAAAACCTCTCATTAAGAAGCCACAATTAGATCATAATAACCTAGCAAATTACAGACCAATTTCAAATCTTCCATTTATGTCTAAAATACTAGAAAAAGTTGTGTCGCTCAATTGTGCTCTTTCTTGCAAGAAAATGATATCTATGAAAAATTTCAATCAGGATTCAGGCCGCATCATAGCACAGAAACTGCGCTCGTTAAAATCACAAATGATTTACTTCTAGCTTCTGACCAAGGCTGTATCTCAATACTAGTTCTACTCGATCTTAGTGCTGCGTTCGATACTATAGATCATAAAATACTCATAGATCGACTTCAAAATTATACTGGTGTTCAGGGACAGGCATTAAACTGGTTTAGATCGTACTTATCAGACCGCTACCATTTTGTCTGTCTAAATGGGGAAAAATCCAAGATGATGTCAGTAGACTATGGGGTGCCGCAAGGATCCGTATTAGGCCCTCTGCTATTCTCAATATATATGCTGCCACTTGGTAATATTATAAGAAAACATGGAATTAATTTCCACTGTTATGCTGATGACACTCAATTATATATTTCATCCCGACCGGATGATAACGCTAAATTATCTAAACTGACAGCGTGTGTTGAAGATATTAAATACTGGATGACGTGTAATTTTCTGCTATTAAATTCAGATAAAACGGAGGTATTACTTATTGGTCCAAAAAACTGCCCACAAAAACTCTCACAATACAATTTTACCTTGGAAGGATGTCCTGTCACTTTATCCACTACAGTAAAAGACCTGGGTGTTATATTAGACCGCAACCTGACATTCGAAAATCATATGTTACAAGAACGGCATTTTTCCACCTTAGAAACATTGCTAAGCTACGTAACATGCTATCTATTCCTGATGCAGAAAAGTTAGTTCATGCATTCATGACCTCGAGATTAGATTACTGTAATGCTTTATTAGCTGGTTGTCCTGCATCCTCAAAAAACAAACTACAGTTAGTCCAAAACGCAGCTGCTAGAGTTCTTACTAGGTCAAGAAAATATGATCATATAACACCAATTTTATCATCTCTACACTGGTTACCTATTAAGTTCCGTATCAATTACAAAGTATTGCTACTGACCTATAAAGCCCTAAATGGTTTAGCTCCAGTGTATCTAACGGATCTTCTATCGCCCGACAATCCATCGCGCTCTTTAAGGTCACTAAACTCTAGGCTTCTGGTCATTCCTAGGATATCTAAGTCCACTAAAGGAGGGAGGGCTTTTTCACATTTGGCTCCTAAACTCTGGAATAGTCTTCCTGATATTGTTCGAGGTTCAGACTCGCTGTCCCAGTTTAAAACTAGATTAAAGACGCATCTGTCACCGGGTGAAAACCTGGTGAATCCAAAAAGATTCCTCATTGGTGCTTAATCTGGCTCTGTTGAGTGTTGGCCATAACGAGCGCCAGCTGAAGCAAATCAGCTGTGCTTCATTGAAGCATGTGCTCAGGAAAAGGAGCATAAAAAGGCAGTGTTTGCGCAGTGTGGGAGGACGGGTAGGCAGCAGTGTGTGTTCTGACAGCGGCGGTGAAAGAGGAAGGCTGAAGGTTTAATGCCGGATCGGAGTTCTACTGTGAGATTCCCCGAGGCATGCTCATTTAGTGAATTTTCTGAAGAAACAACGAACAGCAACGTAATGAATGTGTGTGATCTTGTTGACAGAACGAAGCGTAGTAACTGGAACAGCTGGGAGGATCGTTGCTGTGTTCATGCTGATCTTCTGAAAACGTTATTCCTCGAGTCATCCACCCTACAGAGAGAAGAGAAACGAGTCGATTAATCACTGTGGAGATGAACTGTGTCCAGGTTCCCACTTGAGTGTACGGTGTGGAGGGAAAGAGCTCAACGCACTCCGAGTACCACACTCCACGAGCACTGTCTCTCACGTCCACGAAAGTCCAGTCTCACGAACTCTCCCAACGACGCCGCTCTGCTACGCACGGAACGAGAGTAAAGGCGGGTAAATTACCACGGTCCTGTCTCACTTGTTATTGCCTGATCCACCGTCATTGTCTGTCCCTCAGAAGAGGTGAGGAAGCTGCTGTCATTCGATCGGCTGTTCTATGAACACATCCACAAGCCGAGTCTGAGCACCGTCATTGTCTGTCCCTCAGAAGAGGTGAGGAAGCTGCTGTCATTCGATCGGCTGTTCTATGAACACATCCACAAGCCGAGTCTGAGCACCGTCATTGTCTGTCCCTCAGAAGAGGTGAGGAAGCTGCTGTCATTCGATCGGCTGTTCTATGAACACATCCACAAGCCGAGTCTGAGCACCGTCACTGTCTGTCCCTCAGAAGAGGTGAGGAAGCTGCTGTCATTCGATCGGCTGTTCTATGAACACGTCCACAAGCCGAGTCTGAGCACCGTCACTGTCTGTCCCTCAGAAGAGGTGAGGAAGCTGCTGTCATTCGATCGGCTGTTCTATGAACACATCCACAAGCCGAGTCTGAGCACCGTCACTGTCTGTCCCTCAGAAGAGGTGAGGAAGCTGCTGTCATTCGATCGGCTGTTCTATGAACACATCCACAAGCCGAGTCTGAGCACCGTCACTGTCTGTCCCTCAGAAGAGGTGAGGAAGCTGCTGTCATTCGATCGGCTGTTCTATGAACACGTCCACAAGCCGAGTCTGAGCACCGTCACTGTCTGTCCCTCAGAAGAGGTGAGGAAGCTACTGTTCATTCGATCGGCTGTTCTATGAACACATCCACAAGCCGAGTCTGAGCACCGTCACTGTCTGTCCCTCAGAAGAGGTGAGGAAGCTGCTGTCATTCGATCGGCTGTTCTATGAACACGTCCACAAGCCGAGTCTGAGCACCGTCACTGTCTGTCCCTCAGAAGAGGTGAGGAAGCTACTGTTCATTCGATCGGCTGTCCTAAGAACACCTTCACGGGCCAAATACTTACCTGCTCTGTCCGTGGGGAAAGTTGAAGGCGAGAAGAAGCCTCTGTCCGTCCTACAAGCACCTTCTGACGAGTCGAAGAAATTACTGTCCCACCCACGAGTCAGTAGAGAAGAGGAATATCCCCCCCCAGTTCCTCTTCCCAAATCGGGTTCCAGCCACGAACATTCTCAGCACTGTTTTTATTGTTTTAAATTAATAAAAAAAACTTACCTTTGAAAGTCATTCTGTTGTCCGCCTCTTGGTATCCTCAGGTGTCTGCTCCTCCGGAGTGTGGTAATCGTCCCTCGGCCCTAACACCGGTTACATAACTTTTGGCGTAGTCGGCAGGGTTACCACTCGGAGTCGAGCGGCCAGAGGACCCAGGATGGCGGACGAAGATTTGCCAGCTGCCCGACAACCAATGGCATCTATGTTTATGGGAGTCCCGTGGGCCCAGAAGTATGGTGGGTCTGGCTCAGAGTTAAGTTTAACGGACTGGAGAGCGCAAGTAGAATACTTGGCCGGACTGCAAGGGCTCCACGAAGCCCAGAAGATACAATTCGTATTGAATTCGCTTGAGGGGGAGGCGAAGAGGGAAGTCCGAGGAGCGCCTGAAGCCGTCCGAGCCACCACACAGGCCATATTTGAATTCTTGTCCGGGCAGTATGGTGATTCCACTCCAGTGGCAGTGCTACGAACACAGTTCTTTAACTGTAAGCAGGGACCTGGACAGACCCTACGAGCATTCGCTCTGCGATTACGAGAACAGTTCTCTAGACTGAAGAGTCGAGAGCATCATGGACTGGGTGAGGAAGAGACACTACTCAGAGATCAGTTCCTCTTGGGGTTACGAGAAGGTCCAATACGACAGAGTCTGAGACTGCAGCTTCGAAGGGATGCCGCCTTGACATTCGAAGATTTACGTAAGGAGGCCCTAGCCATGGAACAGGATCACCACCAGACCGTAGAGACACCGGTGTGTTTGGCTGCAAGTGGAACGAGTGCCTCAACACAGCCCGAACCGACAGACTGGAAGCAAGCCCTACGTGCAGAGCTGATGAAAGACGTCCGAGAAGAGATGGCTGAATTCTCAAAATCCATTCTTGGGGAACTCCGCCGTGGGCGGCCAGAGCCCTTGCCTTTACCTCGGGAACGGTCGTATTCTGACGGAGGGAGGGGTCCGGGAAGACGCACCAGCCGCCCGTCCAGTTCCAGGTTCCAGTGGGATGAACAGGGGCGCCCGATCTGTAACACCTGCGGAGAGTTAGGACATTATAGCCGCCAATGCGGCTCCCGACTAAACTCGCAGGGGGGTTTTTAGAACGACCGGCCACTGTGGGTCAAGTGGTCGGGACCCCCCGGATGGACCCGCTCGTCAATCCAGCTCCACGAGATGGCCTGGTGGGACGTTGCCCCCTCGTGGAGATCAAAATCAATGGTGTTACTGTTCGGTGCCTGGTAGACACAGGATCCCAGGTTACCATGCTTGCTGAGAGTCTGTCCAAAGACCTGTTCGATGCTCACTACTTACCTGAAGCTGAAGTCCCCTGGCTCACCCTGCGAGGAGCAAATGGCCTGAACATCCCCTACATCGGATATCAGGTTACCAACTTCGAGATCCATGGCACCACGATCCCACAAAAGGGAGTCGTGATTGTGCGAGACTCCTGTCTGGGGGAACATCGAGCCCTGTTGGGGATGAATGTGATCATGGACTGTTGGGAAGAGCTGTTTCGGGCTGGTCCTCTCCGTTACACCTCCGCAGCCGAGAAGAACGAGTGGGAGCGTGTTGTGACCGACTGTCGGCGAGTGCAGGTCGCAAGCTCCCAACGAGATCGGGAAGACGTTGGTCGGGTAGCCTGTCGCCATGCTGTCTCTGTCCCTGCCCGGAGCGAGGCTGTGGTCTGGGTTCGGCTTCCAGAGCGGGCCTATGGCCCCGAAGATTGCATCCTTGTTGAGCCCCACTGGGAGTGCCAGACTATTGAAGTCGCTCCGGTGTTAACAGTAGCCCTTCGGGGCCGAATTGCAGTCAAAGTGAGGAACATGAATACTTACCCTGTTCATCTCTACCGGCACCAACGACTGACCCGTATCACACCAGTAAGTCCCCATCAGGTGAGGGAGGAGCAGGAGGTCCGCTTCTGCCAGGTGAGCGCAACAGTGGTCGAAGTCGGTTTGGCAAGGGAAGAGTCTTGTCCTGCTCCCGCTACACGAGGCATGCCGATCCACCTACTGAGCGAGTCCCTGCAGGGGGAGGGCCTACTAGAGGAACAAACCCGCCGACTTCAGAGTCTACTGACCAAGTGGCAACACGTCTTTTCCACCCATGATGAGGACTATGGGTGCACCAGTATAGTCAAACACGCTATACCTACCGGAGACGCTCCACCCAGTCGAGAGCGGTACCGTCCGGTACCCCCGACTTTATATACAGAAGTCCGTGCCTTACTAAAAGGAATGTTGGGACGTGGAGTCATTCGAGAGAGCAGCAGTCCATGGGCCGCCCCAATTGTCCTAGTCCGTAAGAAGACGGGCTCTTGGAGATTTTGCGTAGACTATCGCAAACTGAACTTGGTGACGAAGAAGGATGCCTTCCCCCTGCCCCGGATCGAGGATTCCCTTACGGGGCTGACCAACGCCAGCTGGTATTCCACCTTGGACTTGGCGAGTGGCTACTGGCAGGTGAGAGTGGAGGAACAAGACCGCGAGAAGACTGCCTTTACCACCCCTTTCGGCCTGTTTGAATGGGATCGCATGCCCTTCGGCCTCTGCAACGCCCCTGCGACCTTCCAGAGGCTTATGCAGCGATGCCTGGGAGGGCAGCTGATGGACTCCACCCTGGTCTATTTGGACGATGTGATCGTCTATTCCCCCGACTTCGATTCCCACTTGTCACATCTGGAGCAAGTCTTCCGGGCGATGGAGCGGTACGGGCTGAAGCTCCAGCCAGGGAAATGCCAGCTCCTCAAAAGGGAAGTTCAGTTCCTGGGGCACCGGGTGAGCGCTGCAGGGGTGGCCGTCGATCCAGAGAAGGTGTCCGCGGTGCAGGGTTGGGTTCCCCCGAAAACCGTGAGGCAGGTGCGATCCTTTCTGGGATTCGTCGGCTACTACAGGCGCTTCATAAAAGACTTCGCAAAAATTGCAAAACCCCTGAATCAGCTGTTGGCCGGGGCTGGAGTGTCACGGAGCCGGAGTTCCCCCACCATCACCTGGAGTCCGGAGTGCGAGACCGCCTTCCACCGACTTAAGCAGGAGTTGGTACAGGCCCCCATTCTGGCTTATGCCGATTTCACCCAGCCTTTCATCCTCTACACCGACGCTAGCAACAGCGGATTGGGAGCCGTACTGGCCCAACGGCAAGATGGAGCGGAAAGGGTCATTGCTTACGCCAGCCGGAGCCTCCACCCTGCTGAACGGAACGATGCTAATTACAGCTCTTTCAAAATCGAGCTGTTGGCCCTGAAGGGGGCTTTATGTGAGAAGTTTAAGGATTACCTGTGGGGAGCCGAAGTACTGGTGGTAACCGATAACAGTCCACTGGTGCATCTCCAAACCGCGAAGCTAGGGGCGGTGGAGCAGCGGTGGGTGGCCCAGCTCGCCAACTTCAACTATCGGCTACAATATCGGCCAGGCCGAGAGCACATAAATGCCGATGTCCTGTCCCGATTACCACCAGCTAGAAAAGGGGGAACTCCAGGGCCAGAACCAGAAGAAGGGCTGATGGTGGGAGTAGTGGAAGCACTTGGAACACGAGCGGAGGGAGTACCAGTAAGTTGGGGATGGGACCCCCGTCGATGGAGGGAACGGCAAGAACAGGATGCAGGGTTGGCTACCCTACGTACCTACCTGGAGCGGAACAAACTCCCTGGGGTGGAAGAACGACGGGAACATCCGGGGAGAGTAAGGAAGCTTCTGGGGCAGTGGAAAAGATTGAAGTTCAGAGATGGTGTGATCTGCAGGTCCGTTCTGGACTCCAGGACCCACGAGCTGGTATCCCAAGTGGTGGTGCCCGAAGCCCAAATCCAGCCGTTGCTCCAGGCCTATCATGACCAGCTAGGACATCAGGGCCAAGAACGGACGGTGTCACTACTGCGCCGGCACTTCTTTTGGAGTGGGATGGAAGAGTCGGTGGGGAGGTATGTACAAGGATGCCCCCGTTGTACGCTGTTCAAGTCCCGGCGAGACGTGAGGGCCCCCATGGTCCCAGTGAGACCTAGAGCCCCGTTGCATATGGTGGCTATGGATTTTCTGACCTTAAGTCGCCCTACCGATCGCTACCAGAACATCTTGGTAGTCACCGATTTATTCACCAAATATGCCTGGGCCATACCAACCTTAGACCAGACCGCCACCACCACTGCCAGTGCTCTATGGAGACACGTCTTTCAGCCCTTTGGATGCCCTGAGACGCTCCATTCCGACCAAGGGCCGAACTTTGAGTCCCGTGTCGTCCAGGAGCTATGTAATCTGTACGGATGCCGGAAGACCCGCACCACGCCTTATCACCCACAGGGGAACGGGGGGTGTGAACGTTTTAATCAGACGCTCCTGAGTCTGTTAGGGACATTGGATGCGGACCACCAAGGGTACTGGACGGACAGTCTACCAGCCCTGGTACAGGCCTACAATAACAGCATCCACAGCACAACGGGGTATGCCCCTACTTACCTGATGTTTGGGAGACATGTACGTCTGCCCACGGATCTGCTGTTGGGGACGGCTCCAGCTGAGGCCCCCGCCACTACCACCGAATGGGTACACCGACACCACCGCCAACTCCACTCTGCCTACGACAAGGTATCCAAACATCTCGATGTAGCAGCCAAGAAAAACAAGCGCTTGTACGACCGTACTGCCCGAGAGGCCCCTTTGTTGCCCGGAGAACGGGTGCTGGTCCGGGATAACCGGCGACAAGGGAAGGGGAAACTTAGCGACCGGTGGGAGACCACCCCCTACGTAGTGGAGCAACAGCAGAGGCCTGACCAGCCCGTGTACACCATCCGTCCCGAGGGTAAGCCCGGCCCTGTGCGAGTCCTGCACCGAAAACTTGCTGCGCCCCTGTCCCAATTACAGGAGACAAGAGCCAGAGGCGCTAGCGCCTGTGGCCCCTGCGCCACCTTGGGTGGGCTGGGCTATGATCCGTAGAGCCCCCACTCCGGAGCCAAGAGAGGAAGAACCCGCTGCCCCAGCTCGACGCTCCCAGCGGGAGACCCGAGGAGTGCCCCCTGCAAGATACGGAGATTAGGAGTCTGGGCCCCGTTCTCAGGACTAGAACGGATCCGGTGGGGGAGGGTGTCACCGGGTGAAAACCTGGTAAATCCAAAAAGATTCCTCATTGGTGCTAAATCTGGCTCTGTTGAGTGTTGGCCATAACGAGCGCCAGCTGAAGCAAATAATCTGTGCTTCATTGAAGCATGTGCTCAAGAAAAGGAGCATAAAAAGGCAGTGTTTGCGCAGTGTGGGAGGACGGGTAGGCAGCAGTGTGTGTTCTGACAGCGGCGGTGAAAGAGGAAGGCTGAAGGTTTAATGCCGGATCGGAGTTCTACTGTGAGATTCCCCGAGGCATGCTCATTTAGTGAGTTTTCTGAAGAAACAACGAACAGCAACATAATGAATGTGTGTGATCTTGTTGACAGAACGAAGCGTAGTAACTGGAACAGCTGGGAGGATCGTTGCTGTGTTCATGCTGATCTTCTGAAAACGTTATTCCTCGAGTCATCCACCCTACAGAGAGAAGAGAAACGAGTCGATTAATCACTGTGGAGATGAACTGTGTCCAGGTTCCCACTTGAGTGTACGGTGTGGAGGGAAAGAGCTCAACGCACTCCGAGTACCACACTCCACGAGCACTGTCTCTCACGTCCACGAAAGTCCAGTCTCACGAACTCTCCCAACGACGCCGCTCTGCTACGCACGGAACGAGAGTAAAGGCGGGTAAATTACCACGGTCCTGTCTCACTTGTTATTGCCTGATCCACCGTCATTGTCTGTCCCTCAGAAGAGGTGAGGAAGCTGCTGTCATTCGTTCGGCTGTTCTATGAACACATCCACAAGCCGAGTCTGAGCACCGTCATTGTCTGTCCCTCAGAAGAGGTGAGGAAGCTGCTGTCATTCGATCGGCTGTTCTATGAACACATCCACAAGCCGAGTCTGAGCACCGTCACTGTCTGTCCCTCAGAAGAGGTGAGGAAGCTGCTGTCATTCGATCGGCTGTTCTATGAACACGTCTACAAGCCGAGTCTGAGCACCGTCACTGTCTGTCCCTCAGAAGAGGTGAGGAAGCTGCTGTCATTCGATCGGCTGTTCTATGAACACATCCACAAGCCGAGTCTGAGCACCGTCACTGTCTGTCCCTCAGAAGAGGTGAGGAAGCTGCTGTCATTCGATCGGCTGTTCTATGAACACATCCACAAGCCGAGTCTGAGCACCGTCACTGTCTGTCCCTCAGAAGAGGTGAGGAAGCTGCTGTCATTCGATCGGCTGTTCTATGAACACATCCACATGCCGAGTCTGAGCACCGTCACTGTCTGTCCCTCAGAAGAGGTGAGGAAGCTACTGTTCATTCGATCGGCTGTCCTAAGAACACCTTCACGGGCCAAATACTTACCTGCTCTGTCCGTGGGGAAAGTTGAAGGCGAGAAGAAGCCTCTGTCCGTCCTACAAGCACCTTCTGACGAGTCGAAGAAATTACTGTCCCACCCACGAGTCAGTAGAGAAGAGGAATACCCCCCCCCCCCAGTTCCTCTTCCCAAATCGGGTTCCAGCCACGAACATTCTCAGCACTGTTTTTATTGTTTTAAATTAATAAAAAAAACTTACCTTTGAAAGTCATTCTGTTGTCCGCCTCTTGGTATCCTCAGGTGTCTGCTCCTCCGGAGTGTGGTAATCGTCCCTCGGCCCTAACACCGGTTACACATCTCTTTAGCCAAGCATTCACATTATAATTACCTTTTATACTACAGTTAAATCGGAACAAAAGCATTAATATAATATTCTGAACAGCAGCTACGCTAATTATTTCCCATCTGCTTTTCTGTTGTTATCTCGGGACACTAGTCCCGAGGTAAATAGTTCGTCAGCTCCAGTTTGTATCCAGCCTCTCATGAAGACTTCGGATGCCCCAACACCTGTGATGAGACGACTCCACGCCTGTGAAGAGACGACTCAACGCCAGCGTTGTTATGGCCTAAATTAATACACAATTGATTAACTTTTTCGAACATTATTCTTTAACATTGTCTTTCTAACATTTTTACTGTTCATCTATGAAATGCACTGCTTTGAAACAATGTGTATTGTGAAAAGCGCTATACAAATAAATTTGAATTGAATATATATATACACAGGTGCTGGTCATATAATTAGAATATCATCAAAAAGTTGTGAAAATGTATTTCACTAATTCCATTCAAAAAGTGAAACTTGCATATTATATTCATTCATTACACACAGACTGATATATTTCAAACATTTATTTCTTTAAATTTTTATGATTATAACAGACAACTAAGGAAAATCCCAAATTCAGTATCTCAGAAAATTTGAATATTGTGAAAAGGTTCAATATTCAAGACACCTGGTGCCACACTCGAATCAGCTAATTAACTCAAAACACCTGCAAAGGCCTTTAATGGTCTCTCAGTCTAGTTCTGTAGGCTACACAATCATGGGGAAGACTGCTGACTTGATAGTTGTCCAAAAGACGACAATTGACACCTTGCACAAGGAGGGCAAGGCACAAAAGGTCATTGCAAAAAGGCTGGCTGTTCACAATGCTCTGTGTCCAAGCACATTAATAGAGAGGCGAAGGGAAGGAAAATATGTGGTAGAAAAAAGTGTACAAGCAATAGGGATAACCGCACCCTGGAGAGGACTGTGAAACAAAACCCATTAAAAAATGTGGGTGAGATTCACAAAGAATGGACTGGAGCTGGAGTCAGTGCTTCAAGAACTACTATGCACAGACGTATGCAAGACATGGGTTTCAGCTGTCGCATTCCTTGTGTCAAGCCACTCTTGAACAACAGACAGCGTCAGAAGCGTCTCGCCTGTGCTAAAGACAAAAAGGAAAAAAAGTGGTCCAAAGTTATGTTCTCTGATGAAAGTAAATTTTGCATTTCCTTTGGAAATCAGGGTCCCAGAGTCTGGAGGAAGAGAGGAGAGGCACACAATCCACGTTGCTTGAGGTCCAGTGTAATGTTTCCACAGTCAGTGATGGTTTGGGGTGCCATGTCGTCTGCTGGTGTTGGTCCGCTGTGTTTTCTGAGGTCCAAGGTCAACGCAGCCATATTCCAGGAAGTTTTAGAGCACTTCATGCTTCCTACTGCTGACCAACTTTATGGAGATGCAGATTTCATTTTCCACCAGGACTTGGCACCTGCACATAGTGCCAAAGCAACCAGGACCTGGTTTAAGGACCATGGTATCCCTGTTCTTAATTGGCCAGCAAACTCGCCTGACCTTAACTCCATAGAAAATCTGTGGGGTATTGTGAAGAGGAAGATGCGATATGCCAGACCCAACAATGCAGAAGAGCTGAAGGCCACTATCAGAGCAACCTGGGCTCTCATAACCCCTGTGCAGTGCCACAGACTGATCGACTTATTGCCACGCCACATTGCTGTAGTAATTCAGGCAAGAGGAGCCCCAACTAAGTATTGAGTGCTGTACATGCTCTATCATGTTCATACTTTTCAGTTGGCCAAGATTTCTAAAAATCCTTTCTTTTTATTGGTCTTAAGTAAATTCTAATTTTATGAGATACTAAATTTGGGATTTTCGTTAGTTGTCTGTTATAATCATCAAAAAAATAAATAAATAACATTTAAAGTATATCAATCTGTGTGTAATGAATGAATATAATATACAAGTTAAATTTTTTTTAATGGAATTCAACTTTTTGATGATATTCTAATTATCTAATTATATGACCAACACCTGTATGTATATATATATATATTTCATACTATGGAATTCAATTGGGCCAGCAACTGTTCAGTTACCCACACATTCTTCAAAATATCTTATTTTGTGTGCAATAGAAGAAAGAAACTCAAATGAGTGAGTAAATGAGGACAGAATTTTCATTTTCAACTATTCCTTCCAGTAGCTGAGATGTACCGCGCACATCAGCTAGATGGCACCGCTAAATTGTGTAGTGCTGTCAGAAAGACTTCATCCCTGAAATGATTGTTTGATGGGGAAAAAAGCAAGGTTTTGAGACTTGAAACTTAATTTAACTTCATTAGAGTTACAGCAGTAGGAACGGCCACAAATGTACATATAGCAACAAAGATCAACTTTGTGGGATGTAACTACAAGTAGTGAGATCAACTTTGTGGGGTGTAACAACAAGTAATGAGATCAACTTTGTGGGGTGTAACAACAAGTAGTGAAACAAATGACTGTTGGCAGAGAGTATAGGCTATAAGTAAAGTAAGTTTTTTTACTTTTTTGAGTAACGAGCCTAATGCTGTTCAGACTGCCCTAAAATGTTGGTGAGCACAATTGAGGTATAATTTTCCAACAGTAGTCTTTTGCAGCGAAACTAATATACCAGAGAGCAGGAATATTCTGTTGCATCAGAACAGTGATGAGTCCAACAATAGAGCATGGAAAATACATGATAACCATATTCATAGTAGTGGTTTTCTTTTTCTCTCTCACTTCTTCTCTCAACACAGATCAGACACTGAAGCAGAGGATGACCGGTCATGCCTAGTCCTTGTGGAAACACTGATAATGTTATTAAGCATTGAAATTGTATGGTTATTCCCAATATAATGAATAAAGAATCCAGAGAGAACAAGATCTCAGAAGCAGAGAGATTGAGGTTGAAGAACTCTGTTGTGACTCCACTTCTTGTGACGATGAGCCATATAGGAGTGTGTAGGAAGACCAAACATGAAATGGCTGCTCAGCAGACAAATCTCTAGTATGCCTATTCAATGCAAAGCAGACGCAGATGTTGAGATGTTTGTGGAAGCTTCAGGTGTGGACAGGTTAGCAGCAGAATCCATGTCTATCTTAGCTCAAAGAAAATATGAATACAGGTCCTTCTCAAAAAATTAGCATTGTAACGTCTTAGGGTCACATATATTATTAAATTAAATTTAGCTCAATAGGGAATAATGGGTATTAATGTTTTAGGGATTTATGACCAACCACAACGGGTTATGGTTGAGTCACAAATCTCCAAAATCACCCAAAAAGGCGGAATATCCAGCCTAAATACTTGAACAAATACACACACAGCCAACCACAATGAATTGCAATTAACTACGAATATATAAGACAAGCCAGGAGGCTATAGAATATCCTTTTAAGAATTAACTCAAATCGGGTCCGTTCGTCTAACGAACCGACACAATCTTTATCAGCCCTCACAAGGTCTGATTCTTTCTTATCCAATCTTCAGAAAGGTTATCCTTCTGAAGAAGAATAACTTTTCGAACCAGACATTAATTTACGTATTCAACAATACTATGGGTAAGCTTGTAGCGCAATCTTAAACATTAAAGTGACTTATGTCTTGTGAGCAGGAACAATGACATTTAAAACGTGGATACAATGGTTTTAATAGTGATAGCTACTACGATTACATACGACTACAATCAAGAATACACGTATATACAAAATAGGGAAAGTAACGAAAGAGAAGAAAGGGGATAGAAATAGAGGGAAGACAGAGAAATGCAATTTCACCGACAAATAACCACAGAGAGCCAGCAACGAATATCACCTGAAAACAGGGGTACAAATCTTTTAACGCAGAGCACGATAAGATATACTTGCATGGGGTTTTGTGTTGAATTAAGCAAGATGCATGCGTTGGAGTTTCTCAAAGTGTTCGTGTGCTGAAGCTCTCTCTCCGTCAGGTCCTTTGGTCGTTCCGCGGGAGATTCAAAGGTTAAAGCGAGTGTCTTTGCCGAGAAGGGAGGGGAAAGAAGTTGTCTCGTCTAGTCCTTGCAAGTTGACTGAGCACCGAGGTGCTTGAGTTACTGTCCTTTAAAGTCCACTAACCTCCGCCCATCTTCTCTGAGATGACCAATCCTTGATGTGAATTTGAGGCGGGAAAGTTCCTTTGTTCGGACTTTTATCACTCACTGGAATGTTCTTGCTGGCAGCCAGAACGAGTAAGGTTTCGCTCCAAAAGGACTAAACATACTAACGGTACATTTCATAATCATATATTTTGCGTCATTGAATAAGACCGGAAAAGAGAAACCTATAAACACCAAACATGCCCTAATTTAAATACATAAAAGACAGTGTATCTCTTTTACAGGGCCATTTTGAGCATTCTAGAGGGCCTTTACATCACATAAACATAAGGAACATAGGGAGCATGCATATACTTAGGAAATCATCATATATGTAATTTCTGTAATAGTTAAATGAAAGGCTAAATGATGGGGAATACGTGTGGGTGTGTGGGTGTGTGCTGTTATTCCTGGTCACTCTGGACAGAGAGGTGTGTTAGGGGGCTGTGCTGATTAGAATCTGTTTGAAGTCCTCCCAGAGCAATCGTCGTAGCCCTGGCTATTCTCTGGTGGGTCGTCAGCCTGGCATTGAGGGCCATTTAACCGAGACTTATAGGTGCCGGGATCTGATTTTCATGCAGAGCTGGGTAGCGAAAGGCATCCCTGCTGTTTCACATCACTTTGATCCCATGAGAGAGAGAGGCAGAGAGACAGACAGAGAGACTCCAGACGCTACAGCATATTGTGATAAAGTTAATTATTTTCCATAATGTAATGATACAAATTAAACTTTCATATATTTTAGATTCATTGCACACCAACTGAGATATTTCAGGTCTTTTATTGTTTTAATACTGATGATTTTGGCATACAGCTCATGAAAACTCATCTCAAAAAATTAGCATATCATGAAAAGGTTCTCTAAACAAGCTATTAACCTAATCATCTGAATAAACTAATTACACCTGGGATTTCTGAGGCTTTTAAAAACTACCAGCCTGGTTCATTACTCAAAACCGCAATCATGGGTAAGACTGCCGACCTGACTGCTGTCCAGAAGGCCATCATTGACACCCTCAAGCAAGAGGGTAAGACACAGAAAGAAATTTCTGAACGAATAGGCTGTTCCCAGAGTGCTGTATCAAGGCACCTCAGTGGGAAGTCTGTGGGAAGGGAAAAGTGTGGCAAAAAACGCTGCACAACGAGAAGAGGTGACCGGACCCTGAGGAAGATTGTGGAGATGGACCGATTCCAGACCTTGGGGGACCTGCGGAAGCAGTGGACTGAGTCTGGAGTAGAAACATCCAGAGCCACCGTGCACAGGCGTGTGAAGGAAATGGGCTACAGGTGCCGCATTCCCCAGGTCAAGCCACTTTTTAACCAGAAACAGCGGCAGAAGCGCCTGACCTGGGCTACAGAGAAGCAGCAGTGGACTGTTGCTCAGTGGTCCAAAGTACTTTTTTCGGATGAAAGCAAATTTTGCATGTCATTCGGAAATCAAGGTGTCAGAGTCTGGAGGAAGACTGGGGAGAAGGAAATGCCAAAATGCCTGAAGTCCAGTGTCAAGTACTCACAGTCAGTGATGGTCTGGGGTGCCATGTCAGCTGCTGGTGTTGGTCCACTGTGTTTTATCAAGGGCAGGGTCAATGCAGCTAGCTATCAGGAGATTTTGGAGCACTTCATGCTTCCATCTGCTGAAAAGCTTTATGGAGATGAAGATTTCCTTTTTCAGCACGACCTGGCACCTGCTCACAGTGCCAAAACCACTGGTAAATGGTTTACTGACCATGGTATTACTGTGCTCAATTGGCCTGCCAACTCTCCTGACCTGAACCCCATAGAGAATCTGTGGGATATTGTGAAGAGAAAGTTGAGAGACGCAAGACCCAACACTCTGGATGAGCTTAAGGCCGCTATCGAAGCATCCTGGGCCTCCATAACACCTCAGCAGTGCCACAGGCTGATTGCCTCCATGCCACACCGCATTGAAGCAGTCATTTCTGCAAAAGGATTCCCGACCAAGTATTGAGTGCATAACTGAACATAATTATTTGAAGGTTGACTTTTTTTTGTATTAAAAACACTTTTCTTTTATTGGTCGGATGAAATATGCAAATTTTTTGAGATAGGAATTTTGGGTTTTCATGAGCTGTATGCAAAAATCATCAGTATTAAAACAATAAAAGACCTGAAATATTTCAGTTGGTGTGCAATGAATCTAAAATATATGAAAGTTTAATTTGTATCATTACATTATGGAAAATAATGAACTTTATCACAATATGCTAATTTTTTGAGAAGGACCTGTATGTTGCAAATGTGATCTAGCCTACAGAGAAAAGTGTATATATATATATATATATATATATATATATATATATATATATATATATATATATATATATATATATTGTGACGAGCGTCCTCAGAGGAGTCAGCGTCGCCCTGGCAACAAACACAGAAACACCTGCACGTCCTTACCCCGGGCTGATCGGTCACAGCTGCACCTCATCAGCCACAGCTACAAAAGCAGCACATGCTGAACAGACAGACAGACTCTGGTCTCGAGCTGAATGAATCGCTGGATTAACCTTTCTCTCTGTTCTCCCCAGAAAGCAGCGAGTGACCGACAGCCCACCACTTTGGAGCACGTTTGGACACCCACTTTCACTTGGATTGAACACCGTAGAGCACTTGGAGCACCAGCCATCACACACCGGCTCACAGACTTTCATCACCTTTTACTTTTGCACTGAAAATAAAATCCACCCTCCGGGGCCTTTTCACTAAGCCTGCCTTGTCGAGTGATTCCTCACCCCATGACAGTGGTGGAGAATGCGGGCAAGTGCGTGAGGAATCACCGGCAAGTTCACCGCCCCCAACCCCTAATCTTCTCTGTTTTTTTTTTGTGCACGACAGGAGACGAAAAGTGGCGCGCTCGTTCCCCACAATGGAGGAGGTTTTACAACGCCTCACGGAGGTGAGCATCCGCCAGCAACAAATAGTGGAACATCTCGCCACTCGCCAGAGCAGGACGGAGGAAGAACTGACCGCGATCCGTGCCACCGCCGCCCAGCGCGTACCGCTACCTGATCCTTGTGCCCAAGCAACCCGCCTGCTGCCGAAGATGACGGCTGATGATGACGTGGAAGCTTTCCTGCAGGTCTTTGAAACCACCGCCCGATGTGAGGAATGGCCCGAGGGCGATTGGGCACGCGCGCTGGCACCTTTGCTCACCGGAGAAGCCCAACGGGCTTATTTTTCACTCCCCCGTGCAATCGCCGAAGATTATGACGAAGTCAAGCGTGAAATCCTGGCGAGGCTGGGCCTCTCATCCATCTGCGCCGCCCAACAGTTTCACGAATGGGAGTTTAAGTCTCGCGTGCCAGCCCGTGCTCAAGCCGCCGAACTCAGCCGCATCGCTCATCATTGGCTGATGGAAGGGAACCCCACTGCAGCTCAGGTATTGGAACGAGTGGTGGTCGATCGCCTCCTCCGCGCTTTACCCCGTCCAATTCGGCAAGCGGTTGGCATGAAGAACCCTGCCAACACCCTGGAACTGGTGGAGGCGATCGAGCTGGCGGATGCCATCCATCACCGTGAGGCAGGGGATCGAGTGCTGCCGTTTCCCCGGAGGGTGGTCCAGGAGCGGCGCCCGCTCGAAGGCACCCCGCGACCAGTTGGCAGACCGACGGTTCCCCCGCCGCGAGACGAGCCCATGCCCAGCGCCGAACCCATACCGCCTCCGCGTGCGTGGCTGGCAGGCTGCATCGTCCACCAGCGTGTACCATCGGGAGCCCCTGAAGCGGACGTGGTCGTGGAGGGGAAACGGTTCAGAGCCCTGCTAGACTCAGGCAGTGCGGTCACCCTCATCCAGTCAGGGTTGTGTGCCCCCCGAAGCGGCGAAAAGAGCTTCCTACCGATTACATGTGTGCACGGAGACACTCGCCAAGTACCGGCCCGTAGAGTCACCATATCGTCACCCCAAGGCACCTGGCCGGTGGAGGTTGGCTTGGTAAAGGACCTACCGGTGGCCGTACTGCTTGGGAGAGACTGGCCGGGCTTCGACTACCTGCTCACTGCCGCTACTCAGCCTGCCAGCCGGGAGGGGAACCGTCGAAGACGGAGACGGCCGCGTGGACCCCGCCACAGACCAGCCCTACTTGCCTCCGACAGCGGGAGAGATGGTGAGTCCCCCTCCCAGTCTAATAATCCTTTCTTTGATGTTTACCAGCAGGCTGCAGGAGGGGGCTCGTTCGCCAAGGAACAACGGGAGGACGATCGCCTGAAGCACTGTTGGTCCCAGGTGCGGGTCATCGACGGAAAAGACGTCCTCCCACGGCCCCATCCTCTCCCGCATTTTGTCGTTGAGAATGGCCTGCTATACTGTGTCGCACAGCGGAGTGGGGAGGAGAAAAAATTATTAGTTGTTCCCCGGGCCAAGACCGAAACTATCCTGGAGCTGCCCCATTCCCATCCCATGGCAGGTCACCTCGGGGCAGCCAACACTACCCAGCGCATCCGCGACCGGTTCCTCTGGCCGGGACTGGAGGCCGAGGTGAAGAGGTTCTGCCAAGCCTGCCCGACCTGCCAGGTCACGTCGCCCAGGACTCCTCCCCCCAGCCCACTCATCCCGCTGCCCATCATCGAGGTGCCCTTCGAGTGGATTGGGATGGACATAGTGGGGCCGTTGCCAAAGTCTGCCCGTGGGCACGAACACATCCTGGTCATCGTCGATTATGCCACCCGGTACCCAGAAGCAGTTCCCCTCTGCAAGGCCACCGCGAAGACCATCGCCCAGGAGCTGTTTCTGCTGGCCAGCCGAGTCGGCATCCCCTCGGAGATACTGACTGACCAGGGAACACCGTTCATGTCCCGGCTAATGGCAGATCTCTGCAGGCTGCTGCGGGTGAAGCAGTTGAGGACCAAGGTCTACCACCCTCAGACGGACGGACTCGTGGAGAGATTCAAACAGACCCTCAAGCAGATGCTGAGACGCGTGGTGGCGGAGGATAAGCGGGATTGGGACCTCATGATTCCGTACGTGCTCTTCGGGATCCGCAAAGTACCCCAGGCCTCAACTGGCTTCACCCCCTTTGAGCTCCTGTTTGGCCGCCAACCACGTGGGCTCCTGGACATCGCCAGGGAAGCTTGGGAGCAGCAGCCTGCCCCTCATCGCACCCTCGTCGAACACGTTCGACAGATGAGAGAACGGATCGACCGAGTGATGCCATTAGTCCGGGAACACCTCAGCAAAGCCCAACAAGCGCAGCAACGCCGTTATGACCGGGCAGCCCAGCCACGGGAGTTCCAGCCGGGAGACCGCGTCATGGTCCTGGTCCCCAGCTCTGCCTACAAGTTCCTGACCACCTGGAGGGACCATACACGGTGATAGAAAGGATTGGGCCAGTCACATACCGCCTGAGACAGCCGGGACAACGCCAGACAGAGCAACTCTACCATATCAACCTCCTGAAGAAGTGGGTGGGGACCCGGGACCAAGTGGCGGCCCTAAGAGTCACCGATCCCTTGGTTGTGGACGTCAACCCCCATCTTTCGGCTGCCCAGAAGGCGGAGCTGCAGCACCTGGTCAGTCAGTTCCAGGATGTGTTCTCAGCCCGGGCAGACCAACGTGGTCCAGCACGACGTCAGGATACCCCCAGGAGTCGTCGTCAGGCAACGGCCCTACCGTGTCCCGGAGGCTCGTCGGCAGGCTATTGAGGAGGAAATCCAACAAATGCTGAAGTTGGGGGTAATTGAACCATCCCGGAGCCCGTGGTCCAGCCCCATAGTGATGGTCCCAAAGCCGGATGGCACCCTCCGCTTTTGCAACGACTTCCGCCACCTGAACGAAGTCTCCGAATTCGACGGGTACCCCATGCCTCGGGTCGACGAGCTGCTGGACCGATTGGGAATGGCCCGGTATATCAGCACGTTAGACCTCACCAAGGGTTATTGGCAGGTACCACTCTCTGAAACGGCTAAACCTAAGACGGCTTTCTCGACCCCCAGTGGCCACTGGGAGTACCGGACCCTTCCCTTCGGCCTGCACGGGGCCCCCGCAACCTTCCAGAGAATGATGGACATCATCCTGCGGCCCCACCAGGCGTACGCGGTCGCCTATATAGATGATGTCGTGATCCACTCCGAGGCATGGGAAGAACATCTGGAACGTCTGCGGAGGGTGCTTTCGGAGCTCCGGCAGGCTGGACTCACTGCCAACCCCGCAAGTGTCATCTAGCTCTCTCCGAGGCCAAGTATCTGGGTTTCCGAGTCGGACGAGGCCTCATACAGCCCCAGGAGAAGAAGGTAGAGGCCATCCATTCCGCCCCGAGACCCCAGACGAAGACCCAGGTACGAGCCTTTTTGGGGTTGGCAGCGTATTACCAATGTTTTATCCCCAACTTCTCCTCTTTAGCTGCCCCCCTGACAGACCTGACCAGGAAGGGGCAGCCGGAGAAAGTATGCTGGACACCAGCCATTGAGGAGGCCTTCGCCCGGGTCAAAGCAGCACTGACGTCCTAACCGGTACTCCGCGCTCCAGACTTTGGTTGCCCCTTCCTGCTGCAGACGGATGCCTCCGATACAGGACTGGGAGCCGTCCTGTCCCAAATCCAGGAAGGTGAGGAGGTGACGAGCGTCCTCAGAGGAGTCAGCGTCGCCCTGGCAACAAACACAGAAACACCTGCACGTCCTTACCCCGGGCTGATCGGTCACAGCTGCACCTCATCAGCCACAGCTACAAAAGCAGCACATGCTGAACAGACAGACAGACTCTGGTCTCGAGCTGAATGAATTGCTGGATTAACCTTTCTCTCTGTTCTCCCCAGAAAGCAGCGAGTGACCGACAGCCCACCACTTTGGAGCACGTTTGGACACCCACTTTCACTTGGATTGAACACCGTAGAGCACTTGGAGCACCAGCCATCACACACCGGCTCACAGACTTTCATCACCTTTTACTTTTGCACTGTAAATAAAATCCACCCTCCGGGGCCTTTTCACTAAGCCTGCCTTGTCGAGTGATTCCTCACCCCGTGACAATATATATATATATATATACACACACCATATAGGGTGAGGTTAGAAGGCTTGGATGTCAATTAAATTGTAATCAGCTGATAAACCACAATTAGGGCTTTTCACACTTGAAATAGCTAACCCTGGGTCATTCTAACCCCCTGTTAAACAGAATCCTAGGTCTTCTTGCTTCACATTTCACACTGCTCATAATTTACCTGGCTTTGACAATAATGCTGCGTTCCAGACCGGTTTCTGAGCCCATAAATTAGGACTTCAAACCACGACTTTGTAGCGTTCCAGGCAAAGTCACGCCAAACTGCCAGAGCGCAAGGAATGTGGTAGCTAGATGTAAACAAAGAATGGTGGACCGTACTGGGCTTATGCTCATTTACAATAATTTCTATCACCAAAGGTGCTCACTCCTTGCTTATATGAGGGAAACGGAGAAAAAATGCTGCATAAGGCAAGAGAAGCTGCTATACGTTTTATTTTACGTTATTTGTAAAATGTACAACTTCCATAAACACTGTATCCGTAGGGACTGTCACTGTTGTTTCGCGGGCTATGTGACATCAGAGCTCGCAACTGGGAGTACATTGATCTAGTACGAGTTCACGGGTGGTAACGGTTTGACTGCCGTTCCAGTGCACTTTCACGGGTAGAAGGTTGGAAAAACACGGGTTCCGGGTTGCCTGGAACGCGGCATTAATCCTGGTTATTAATTGCAAAACAACCCTGCTCAGGAGCACTTAAAAAAGCGTGCTAACCTTGATTCTAAATTACAAGTGTGAAACATTCCTTTAGCTGTGGGATAAAAGTGGTGTTTAGAACAATGATAACCCAGGCTTAAGTGCAGTGTGAATAGCCCTTTTATTTAATTCTACAGAAATAAAATATTGCATTGCACTGAAAATTGACTTGAGAATGAAATAATTTAGCCCTCACTATGTCCATTAAAACAAAACAAAAAAACATATGAAACTCTTGTAATATGACTGATAACAACAACAACAGCATTTACTCAACACAAATAAAATATAAAAAAAATGTTTGTCACCTGGCCAGAGGAGAACTGGCACCCCGACTCAGTTGCTCAATTGGGGCCACTAAATTTTTCTTCATTTTTCAACTAAATATCCAAATAAATCTAATTATTAAACCAAATGAACCATATGAACTAAATTACTGATCTAATTACTGATCTAAAACCCACACTGTCACTGTATGATAATTGAAATGAACTGATGACATCACCGTTTTCTCCGGAATGGCTATACGGCTGAATAAAATTCTGTTGCATTATTTTGCTGTTTAACACTGTAAAGCTGCTTTGAAACAATCTGCATTGTTGAAAGTGCTATATAAATAAAGGTGACTTGACTTGACTTGACCTGAAGAGTGAATGTCCATTCTCTCAGCATGTGCTGTTTTACAGACTGACTTCACAACTTGACAATAGATGTCCTTTAAATGCACTGTTACATGAACTAGTTTGGTAAGTCTAACAAATTGAGGAAATTTGGTAAATTGAGGAAATTTGGTAAATTGATGTGGGAGGGTAGGAGTGCTGCCTGGGGTACCGAATGTTTTTAAACACCAGGTGTGGTCATTGTGAACTTTTGCAGTGCGCTCCTGTCAAACTGATTAAAATGTTTGTTGAAAATTTGCCGGTGTTTTGTTTTCTATTTGCATTTTCTTTAGTTGCTGCACGTTGAGCTCTCTCGACCACCGTAACATATCCTTGAACATATTTTTTTTCCCCTGTCTTCTCATTGCATTTACAAGGCCTTAACCAGCAGATGTCCTCAATGCTGAGTTTAGATGACTTTGAAATAGTAGGCCCTAAAATCATGTTATTTAGCAAATGGACTGGACATATCGCTCGCTTACATCACATAAATATCACAATAAATGATTTAAAAAAGAAAAAAAACAACATTTATTTTCAGCACAGATGTCAAATTAAAACAACTGAAACTTGTATTAACATCACAGAAACATCCAACCAAATCATCCACCATTTCTTTATATTTCCTATAATGCATTACTTGTACAGAATACAGGTTTATATTCTCTGTTATCTCAGTAAAAAATGCACAAGAGAAAAGGGAAATGTGCAACAAAGAATGTGGTCTGGGAAGCAAACTGATCACACAACATATAGTTTTCACTTTGTGAAAATGCAGAGCTAAAAAGATGGTAAATCTGAGATAAACATAAATGCCTGGTTTCACAGGGCTTAGATTAAGCCAAGAATAGGCCTTATTTAAATTAGGACATTAAGTAGCTTTTTAAAACATGCCTTAGAAAAAAACATTGCTAGTGTGTATCTTGAGACAAAACAATGGCACTGACATATTTTAATATGTATCAGTGCAAATTGCTTTCAGTTAAAACAGCTCAAAAACGCATTTTAGTCTGGGACTAAGCTCAAGCATTGTCTGTGAAACTGGGTGTAAGAGTTTAGAGTTGGATTAAAAGCACTTTTGTTAACGCTTAGCTGCCTAGCTCAACAAATTATTAGTTTTAGTTTTTATGAAGGAAAAGAGGCAGGATAGTTTCCCAGTCCGGTGCAGGTAAAGAACAGGCTGTACAAAACCAGCCAGCATAAAACACATAAAACTAATAAACCAAAGAGCTGAATAAAATTGTACCACAGCAGTGACAAGTCCAGTAATAGTATATGGAACAAGCATAATAACCATGGTCACTGTAGTTATACCATGAGTATATATAAAACGTATTTGAGATTGAAGAAAGCAAGCAGAACAAACAAGAGCCAAGAATAATTATCCAGGCCGCAGTGCAGCAGATCACTCTATATCTGAGAGGTTTGTACTTCAGAAAGGTTACGGGATGAACCACTGCCAGGTAACGCTCAACACAGATCAGACACTGAAACAGAGGGCGACCAGTGAACGCAAGTCCTTGTAAAAATATTGTAAATCCATCAAATTGTATGGCATTTGCCACTATACTTAATAAACAATTAAGAGAAAACATGATCTCACAAATAGAGAGATTGAGGTTGAAGAACTCTGATGCAATGCTGCTTCCTGTCTCTTTGAAGATGAGCCACAAAACATAGGAGTGTATAAGAAAACCAAACATGAAATTGAAGCCTGATGTAAAACATTCTAGCATTTCCCTTTCATGAAGTGATGATGATGTGAGGTTGGTGAAAGTTTCAGGTGTGAAGTTCACTTCAGAGTTGTTCATTTTCTCCTGTTCGGTCTTCTCAGTCCACAAAACGCAAATAATACAAGTATAAATAAGAATTCTAGGTATGGGTTTCAAATAAACGGTCATGTCAGTTCAATAATAACAACAACAATAATAAAATAGAGCTCAGCTCCTTTTTATTCAATAACCCAGCTGTGTCCAAACTCGGTCTCAGAAGGCACCTGTCCTGCAGAGTTTAGCTCCAACTTGCCTCAACACAAGTATGCCGTAAGACCTTAATTAGCGGGTTCAGGTGTGTTTAGCTGCACTCTGCAGGACAGTGGCCCTCTAAGAGCAGGATTGGACACCCCTGTAGTAACCAATCCACCTAACCTCCCCATAACCCCAATAATATGACTGATAGCAACATTGGAATTGTTATATATCACTGTCAATGAACGAATTAATAAAACTTTAAAAAAAGAGTAAGTCACCTGATGAGTGAAGGTCCAGTCTCTCTGGATTGGAATACACTTCACTGCTGTTTTATAGTCTGGCTTCACAGCTGTCATAAGTACATGAGCATGAGTTTATATGATAAGAAATGCATAGGATACAAGCTATGCAAACAATAAGGGGAAATAATGAGTTTTAAAAACCATAGTGCTTAACTGGACGCAGAGTGAAACACATTTAAACCACAGATGCAAAGCGCTGTCATTTATGAAGTATGGCTTATTATATTGACAAGCCACACACACACACACGCGCGCGCACACACACACACACACAGTAATAATAGCAGTTTAATTAAAATAATAGTTATATAATCATTTATTTATTGGGTTGTAATAATTAACAACATTTCTCATTGAAGCTTCCGGTAAAATTATAACATGAAATTGCATTATTCTCTAAATTTTTGCATGTACAGTAATATACCAAGTGGGGAAAAAGGATTAGACTTTATTGAATGTCAGGTTTTATGATAAACGGAGGCAAAAGAGTTTCCCAGTACGGTGAAGATAAAGAAAAGGCTGCACAAGACCAGCCAGCATAAAACAAATAAAACTAATAAACCAGAATGCTGGATAATATTGTCTAATAGCAGTGAAGACTCCACTAATAGTATATGGCACATGCATGATAACCATGCTCACTGTAGTTATCAGAATAAAATAAAACGCTCTTTTCTTTATGGTATTTTCCTCCTCTCTCTCTCTCCCTCTCTCTCCTGGTCTTGACTGCTTCAGAGCTCTGAGAACAGCCACATAGCAGAACAGCTGAATGAAGAGGATAAATAACAACTCCAAAGAGAAAATCCATGAATATATATAAAATGCCTTTAACATTATACTGAGCATGCAGGACAAACATGAGCCAAGAGCAATGATCCAGACTGCAGTGCAGCAGATCACTTTATATCTGAGAGGTTTGTACTTCAGAAAGGTTACAGGATGAACCACTGCCAGGTAACGCTCAACACAGATCAGACACTGAAACAGAGGACGCCCGGTGAAGGCTAGTCCTGGTGAAAGCTTTGGTAATGGTGTGAATGTCAGGTCCTTTATCAATAGACATGATAAAGAACTCAGAGAGAACATGATCTCACAAACAGAGAGATTGAGGTTGAAGATCTCTGATGCAACTCCACTTCCTGTGATAATGAACAGTACAACACAAGAGTGTGTAAGAAGAGTAAACATGAAATGGAAGCCTGACACATACATTTCTAGCATGTTTTTTTTCAGAAAATGCATAGGTTGTGACGTCGGTGGATTCCACATGTATGGTAAAGTTCACTGTAGCGTTATTCATGTTCTTCTCTTTCACCTTCGTACTCCAAAATAAATAATATTGTGACGGTGATACACATAAATATCACAATAAATGATTTAAAAAAGAAAAAAAAAACATTTATTTTCAGCCCAGATGTCAAATTAAAACAACTGAAACTTGTACTGTATTAACATCACAGAAACATTCAACCAAATCATCCACCATTTCTTTATATTTCCTATAATGCATTACTTGTACAGAATACAGGTTTATATTCTCTGTTATCCCAGTAAAAAATGCACAAGAGAAAAGGGAAATGTGCAACAAAGAATGTGGTCTGGGAAGCAAACTGATCACACAACATATAGTTTTCACTTTGTGAAAATGCAGAGCTAAAAAGATGGTAAATCTGAGATAAACATAAATGCCTGGTTTCACAGACAGGGCTTAGATTAAGCCAAGAATAGGCCTTATTTCAATTAGGACATTAAGTAGCTTTTTAAAACATGCCTTAAAAAAAACATTGCTAGTGTGTATCTTGAGACAAAACAATGGCACTAACATATTTTAAGATATATCAGTGCAAATTGCTTTCAGTTAAAACCGCTCAAAAACGCATTTTAGTCTGGGACTAAGCTTAAGCCTTGTCTGTGAAACTGGGTGTAAGAGTTTAGAGTTAGATTAAAAGCACTTTTGTTAAAGCTTAGCTGCCTAGCTCAACAAATTATCACTGTTTTAGTTTTTATGAAGGAAAAGAGGCAGGATAGTTTCCCAGTCCGGTGCAGGTAAAGAACAGGCTGTACAAAACCAGCCAGCATAAAACACATAAAACTAATAAACCAAAGAGCTGAATAAAATTGTACCACAGCAGTGACAAGTCCAGTAATAGTATATGGAACAAGCATAATAACCATGGTCACTGTAGTTATTAGAATGATAATAAACGCTCTTCTCTTCATGTTGTTTTCCTCCTCTCTCTCTCTCCTTCTCTCTCCTGGTCCTCTCTGCTTGAGAGATTTGAGTATGACCAAAAGGCAAAACAACTGAATTGAGAGGCAAAGTAGCAACTGAATCGAGAAAAACCATGAGTATATATAAAACGTATTTGAGATTGAAGAAAGCAAGCAGAACAAACAAGAGCCAAGAATAATTATCCAGGCCGCAGTGCAGCAGATCACTCTATATCTGAGAGGTTTGTACTTCAGAAAGGTTACGGGATGAACCACTGCCAGGTAACGCTCAACACAGATCAGACACTGAAACAGAGGACGACCAGTGAACGCAAGTCCTTGTAAAAATGTTGTGAATCCATTAAATTGTATGGCATTTGCCACTATACTTAATAAACAATTAAGAGAAAACATGATCTCACAAATAGAGAGATTGAGGTTGAAGAACTCTGATGCAATGCTGCTTCCTGTCTCTTTGAAGATGAGCCACAAAACATAGGAGTGTATAAGAAAACCAAAAATGAAATTGAAGCCTGATGTAAAACATTCTAGCATTTCCCTTTCATGAAGTGATGATGATGTGAGGTTGGTGAAAGTTTCAGGTGTGAAGTTCACTTCAGAGTTGTTCATTTTCTCCTGTTCGGTCTTCTCAGTCCACAAAACGCAAATAATACAAGTATAAATAAGAATTCTAGGTATGGGTTTCAAATAAACGGTCATGTCAGTTCAATAATAACAACAACAATAATAAAATAGAGCTCAGCTCCTTTTTATTCAATAACCCAGCTGTGTCCAAACTCAGTCTCAGAGGGCACCTGTCCTGCAGAGTTTAGCTCCAACTTGCCTCAACACAAGTATGCCGTAAGACCTTAATTAGCGGGTTCAGGTGTGTTTAGCTGCACTCTGCAGGACAGTGGCCCTCTAAGAGCAGGATTGGACACCCCTGTAGTAACCAATCCACCTAACCTCCCCATAACCCCAATAATATGACTGATAGCAACATTGGAATTGTTATATATCACAGTCAATGAACGAATGAATAAAACTTTAAAAAAAGAGTAAGTCACCTGATGAGTGAAGGTCCAGTCTCTCTGGATTGGAATACACTTCACTGCTGTTTTATAGTCTGGCTTCACAGCTGTCATAAGTACATGAGCATGAGTATATATGATAAGAAATGCATAGGACACAAGCTATGCAAACAATAAGGGGAAATAATGAGTTTTAAAAACCATAGTGCTTAACTGGACACAGAGTGAAACACATTTAAACCACAGATGCAAAGCGCTGTAATTTATGAAGTATGGCTTATTATATTGACAAGCCACACACACACACACACACACACGCGCGCGTTATTCATGTTCTTCTCTTTCACCTTCGTACTCCAAAATAAATAATATTGTGATGGTGATCTAAAGATGTACAAGTGTAAATGTACAAAGGTTATGATTAGTGGTCAAACTGCATGTACATTACTTACATCAAATCAAATCAAATCAAATCACTTTATTGTCACTCTACCATATGCACAAGTGCAACAGTAGGTGAAATTCTTAGGTGCAGTTCCGAGCAACATAGCAGTCATGACATGACATGTACAACATTTAAGCAACAACAGATTACACATCTGATGCGCACACAATTACTCACAGCACAGTATACACTACAATAAACAATAAATAATTTACACAATGTGAGTGTAGTTCTCACAGCTTTAAACAATAACCACATACTTACAATATACATATACTTAAAACAATATACACTAAACATACATTAAACAATAACAGTATACATTAAGCTATAGTAATAATATACAATGTACAGTATACAATATGTTCACAAATTGAAATCCAAAGTGCAATAGATGCTGTATGATAAATAAATGTGTATATAATGTGTGTGTATCTACAGTGGGTTGTGCTGAGTGATATTCTGTCCAGTGTGTGTTATGATACTGATGGATCAAGAGTTAAGTAGTCTGATTGCTTGTGGGAAGAAGCTGTTCTGGAGTCGGCTGGTGCGTGTTCTGATGCTGCGGTACCGTCTGCCTGATGGCAGCAGTGAGAGCAGCCCATAGTTCGGGTGGCTAGAGTCTCTGATGATCCTCTGAGCTCTCTTCACACACCGCCTGGCATAAATGTCCTGGAGGGAGGGAAGCTCACCTCCGATGATGCAGCTGGCCGTGCGCACTAACCTTTGCAGGGCCTTGCGGTTGCCGGCGGTACTGTTGCCGTACCAGGTGGTGATGCAGCCAGTCAGCAGGCTCTCTATGGTGCTGCTGTAGAAGCGTGTGAGGATGTGGCGGTTCATTCCAAACCTCCTCAGCCATCGCAGGAAGAAAAGGCGCTGATGAGCCTTCTTCACAACGGCCTCAGTGTGGACGGACCATGAGAGTTCCTCTGTGATGTGGACACCGAGGAACTTGAAGCTGCTGACTCTCTCCACCGGTGCTCCATCGATGGTGATGGGGCGGTGTTCTCTCTCATTCCTCCTGAAGTCGACCACCAGCTCCTTGGTCTTGCTGACGTTGAGGGAGAGGTTGTGCTCCTGACACCACCGTGTCAGAGTGTGCACCTCCTCTCTGTAGGCCGTTTCATCATTGTCGGTGAAAACCAGTTGAAATTAGATCTGAATGTAAATAATATTCACTGAGTAATTCAAATTAGTTAGGTTTCAGAAAAAAACAGAGTTCTGTCTCATTTTATGCAATAACTAATCCATCTAATTATCCCATGACCCTTAAAATATAACTGATATAAGCAATGGCATTGTTACATATCACACAGCACAATAAAAGAAAATGATTGCAATTAAAATAATAGTGTCACCTGAAGAGTGAATGCTCAGTCTCTCTTGAAGGATATAAACCTCACAACTGTTTTATAGTCACACTTTACAGCTGTTAAAAAGTACTTGTGCATGATTTTATATTCTAAAGAAATCCACAGTTCATCAGCTATATGCAAACAATAAGTGGAAACAGTGATTTGAACACATTTAAGCCACAAATGCAAAAGTACAACATTTATTATTTATTAAATTACCCAAACATAAGTCATTTACACAGGGAGCGGAATATGCTCAATCAACGGTGATGTTACTAGCTCTGAAGCAAAGAGGCTACGAAAGAAGATATACAAACACAGGGACAGCCAGGCCCACAAAATGTCAGTGGAAATAGCCCAGATGAAAGAGAAAGACACCCTCCCAAACACTTTCATTGATATACAGTCCGGTTTACTCAATAAAACCAGTCTCGTTCAGAACAGTTTTCACTGTGGCAAAGGAAAGACTGTCATGCAAAAAGCTCAACCCACTCATGACAATGCAGGAGCTTAATGGAGCCGAAGATGGTAATATCCACAAATCTGACCATGCATGCGCAGAAATCAGTCACATTGCCAAGGAAATGCGCCACAAATTCGTCTGCAATGTGAAAGAAATTGATTCACGCACTGTAAAAAAAAAATTTGGGGAAAAATTGTGAAAATTGATCATTACATATCGGCCCAATAAATGACTTCCAAATAATTATCCCCATGCAAAAAGATGCATTGTACTAATCATAGCTTAAGGGCTTCACTCAAAATTTAAATTGTGCTCAGTCAATCTATGAAGTCGTGGTGAAAATTCCATGTTGGCTGAACAAGTCCTACGTCCGAAAAACGGTATACGCATGCGCAATATGCGCAAGAAGAAAACTGTTTGTGTGGAGATTTCAAATGCTGAGTGGCAGCGCGAGCGGAGCCGAACCAGCAGGTGCTGAAGACCGACACAGACATTCCCAAGAGAATAGAGATATTCATCTCACAAAGACGTTGGTGAGAATTCAGCACTGAAATTATTCTCCAGAATTTTGCTTTATGACCCGGTATGAAGTTTAAAAGACATTTTGTAGAATCACGAGTTTATGCATTCATTGGTTTCATCCGTGTGTTCTTGTTTACTCTAATGGTAGCCTATAGTTTTATTTTCCTCATGTCTTACATATGTGTAAAACAATAGGTAATAAGTAAATTAAGGCTGGATTTCCCGAAACCTTCTTAACACTACGTCGTTCTTAAGTTATACCTTAAGGTCTACCTTAATGTTAATACGTGTTTCCCGAAACTATCTTAGTTAAGAATACCTTCTGTAAGTATTAATTTCGTAAGGTTGGTCTGGATCACTCTTAGCTATACCTTATCACTATTGACAGTTCATTCCACTAGTGGCCACCACTGTTCAAAAAGCTTCTTTACATGTCAGTCTATACGAATATAATTCTGAAGTTGTAATATACACCCAATGTTCAATCAGGCAAATGTTTTTTTAATGCAAGGATTACAATTGTCATTACACTAATGGTTGTTAGCTTTTTAATAAAATTATCCAAAGGTACATCAGCTGGCAAACCATTAGACAGGAAATGCTTAGGAGCCTATTTAAAGGGTATGATTGTGGAGGGGAGTTTGGTCAAACTATGGCAGCGAGACAGCGAATAGTTGTGCTAAATCAAAGACGGCGCCGTCCGCAGAGCCATTTAGTGTATGTGCACTATTTCATACGTGAAAACTTTAGTCCCCTGGCTACCATGTCAGAAGCCGCTATTCAAAATAAATTTTGCCTGCCACAACAGCAAATTGAGCAGCTTTTAGATCTTGTTGGTCCAACTTTGTCGAGACAAACTGGACGGAGCTACCCTCTCAGCCCTGAAATCCAGCTGCTGGTGGCTCTCCGTTTTTATGCTGTGGGGAGTTTTCTGGGGGTGGTTGGGGATGGACATGGGCTGAGTAACACCTCGGTGTGGCGGTGTGTTCATTCAGTAACGAACATCCTGCTTCGTCATGCCACAGAGTATATCCGCATACCCTTCCGCCAGGCACGAAGTGATGGAGGTGCACCAAGGCTTCCATGCCATTGCTGGTATCCTGCAAATAATTGGCCTTGTCGACGGGACACTTATACCCATCACCAACCCTTCTGCACTAGACCAGGCCTTCATTTGCCGTAAGGGCTTTGCGGCCATCAATGTCCAGGTGGTGGTGGACCACAGGGGGAGGTTCGTGGACGTGGTGGCAAAGTGGCCTGGTAGCACACACGACAGCTTTGTGTGGGCCAATTCAGCGGTGGGAGAAGATGCAGGGTTTTCGGCCAGACGTTTTTTTAGGAGACAGTGGCTACCCTCTCAGAACCTATCTTTTAAATCCAGTCACCAACCCCACCACACAAGCCGAGCACGATTACAACATCGCAAACATCCGTACCCGCAACTTGGTGGAGCGCTCAATCGGGCGCTGGAAGATGCGTTTTCGGTGCCTGCATAAATCAGCTGGAGGGTTGCGTCTGAAGCCAGAAAGATGCTGTGCAGTAGCAGTAGTTACAGCCATGCTACCCAACATTGCAGTCAGTGGAGGTGCAGCCTTGCCAGAAGAGGAGGAAGAAGAGGAGGAGGAGGAGGAAGAAGAAGTCCACAACCCACCTCAACTAAGAGATGCCCTACACGCTGCTGGTGAACAAACAAGGCAGCAAATCATTTGCTGTTAATAACATGGACAACCAGACGCGCAACAGGTTGCGCGAAGACAGCCTGTCTTCACTCCTGTTTGTGGACCTCAACGGACCTCCTCTGGACAAATTCAACCCAGTTCCATTCGTAAGAAGCTGGATTAAATCAGGACATCGCCTCTCTTCTTCCTGGAAATCTTTGGTCTATTCTAACTTAAGTTAAAAGGTTTTTTTTTGTTGTTTTTTTTGCAGTGACTGAATTGTGATGATACAACTGATTGTTGTACATAAGATGAGTGTGTGTGACTGTGCGTGTGTCCTTTCTGGGTTTGGCATACTGCATGGTTATGTAGGCCTTGTGTTTGGTTGTGGTCTTGGCAGCCTAGCCTTGGAGTTGGAGAAGTTGGAGTGATTGTGTGTGTGTGGAAATGTAGAGAGGGAGAGAGCCCCGGCCGTGGCGATGTTTGGCTTGTTGTAGGCTGTCTGTCAGCATCCGCCGTGATGCTTTTTTCAATTTGAGAGATGGCCCGTTTGCACGGTTAGGCGAATGTGCTTTGTGTATGTGTTCAATGATGTATCTGTCTGATCATATTTGCTGTAGATGGATGGGTAAATAATGTCACACGATCGGTCATACTGCAGGCTCTCATTTGCAAGTGCACTGATTGCTTGCCAGTCTCCGATAGGCATTTATTCAGTTGATTGCTCTTGTAAGTGTGCCAGATTGGTGCCAATTATTGTCATGTCTGCATTGTAATGCACAACTTTGCCTCTCCTTGTTATAAAACAACGTGCATCCAAAAAACGTTTGGCAATGCAAGCTCCTACGTCAGTGTTGTTTTACGAATACTACAGCATAACGGATTATCAAACATTGTTACGTGTGTGCGTGTGTGTGTGTGTGTGTGTGTGTGTGCTGTCATGTAGGCTATAGACTGTTATTGCGCAACAATGGGGGGTGGGTTAAAATGGGCAGAAACATACAGCTTTTAGCTGTCACATTTTTAATCACCCATTTTATCAAAACAGTAATGTGCTGGTCTGTCTTCCAAACTTCCCTTTTTGATTTTTATAATGTAGTCAATATGAATTGAAGCACCACACAGATGAATTAAATATTAGTTTAGCCAACTAGCAAAATAAATGGCATGTTATTAGCTTAACATTAAATAAATTTAACTAGCCTACTTGTGGTTAACAACATCCTAATATTTTCATACATTGCTTTACAGGCAGTCAGGCTTTGAGGTTTGGAGTATGATTAATATTTATATTATTATTACTATTAGGCTCAACATTTTCATGATTCCATGATCGTTGCATTGGAATCAAATAATTTGGCTGAAGTAAAGCATTAGTTCCAGCTGTTTTCAAACACAAGAAAATAAAGGTTTATTTTGTAGTGTCACCAATGTGACTATTAAGATCTCTGCAATAATAACATCTGTAAAATGATCACCACATAACTCCGTTTTTTACAGATATGCACTGATTAGGACACTGGAAAAAACTGCTCGGGTTATGTATATAACCCTTGTTCCCTGAGAAAGGGAACGAGCACTGCATCGAAACGACGCTTTGGGGATGCTCCCTTAGCATCAGCGAATCTGAAACCAGAATGCCAACTAGGCCAATCCGATTGGCGTGCGTGATGACGTCATCGTGATGGCATACCCGGAAGTATTAAAGGGGGGCTGGAACGTAATGGCGGTAGTAATTGCTCTGAAGCATGCGCTCCAGGCGCGCCGAGGTGTGGCGTCGGGATGCAGTGCTCGTTCCCTTTCTCAGGGAACAAGGGTTATATACATAACCCGAGCAGTTCCCTTTCGAGGGAACTCGCACTGCATCGGAACGACGCTTTGGGGAACGAGTACCCACTAGGCCACACCAAAGGGTAGCACCTGCCCTAGTGTGAAGCCGGAGACCGGGCACAGCTAGGACTGGAACACCCTTGCACCAGGCGTCGTAGGGAGATCCAGGCTATAGAACCTGATGAAAGTGTGTGGGGTAGCCGACCCGGCCGCCTCGCAGATATCCTGCAAGGGGACCCCAGACAGAAGGGCCACCGAAGAGGCCATGCCTCTGGTGGAATGAGCCCTCACAGCCACAGGTGAAGGCAAACTGCGCACCTGATAGGCCATGGTAATCGCCTGGACAATCCAGTTACTGATTGTCTGGGTAGACGCAGGCAATCCCTTCCTAGGTGAGCCAAAACACACCAATAGTTGTTGCGATCTCCTCCACTGTGCAGACTTCGCCAAATAAACTCTGAGCGCCCTAACCGGGCAGAGTAGGTGAAGTCTCCCCTCTTCCGCCATCACATGAGGCGGAGGATGAAATGCCTGCAGAACCAAAGACCTGACCACCCTTGATGGCACCTTAGGCACGTAGCCCGGCCTAGGGTGTAGGATGGCTTTTACTCCTCCCGGGGCAAACTCCAGGCAGGTTGGCGTTACCGCCAAGACCTGGAGATCTCCCACTCTCCTAAGAGAGGTCATGGCGAGGAGAAAAGCCACCTTAAGGGTCAGGTTCTTAGGTTCAGCCGACTCCAATGGCTCAAAGGGGGCCTCAGCCAAACCTTCGAGAACCACTGCCAGGTCCCAGGTTGGAACCCTAGAATGAGCCGCAGGCCTCATCCTCCGAGCCCCACGGAGGAATTGTACAACCAGATGGTGCCTACCCAGAGGCCCATCACCCATAGGAGCGTGGAAAGCCGCAATGGCAGCCACGTACACCTTGAGTGTGGACGGGGTAAGCCCTGCAGAGAAGCGATCTTGGAGGAACTCCAGCACTGAAGCCACTGGGCAGTTAACTGGGTCCACCTCACGCTCCCTGCACCAAGTGGAAAATACATTCCACTTGAGGCTGTACAGTCTCCTCGTAGACGGAGCCCTGGAACTGAGTAAGGTCTCTATCACCTCCGCCGATAGGCCAGCCTCTATGTACCTGGCCCCCTCAGGGGCCAGACCCATAGGTTCCAAATCTCCGGGCGGGGGTAAAATATCGTACCCGCCGCCTGAGATAGGAGATCCCTCCTCAGAGGAATCTCCCACGGCTGACCTGCTAGCAGAGCTGTGATGTCCGAGAACCAAACTCGAGTCGGCCAACGGGGTGCTACCAGAAGTAGACTGACCCCCTGTTGCCGGACCCTCTCCAGGACTCCCGGGAGCAGAGCAATCGGGGGAAATGCGTACAGACGCAGCCTCGGCCACGTCTGAACCATGGCATCCAGCCCCAGCGGGGCTGGATGCGTGAGGGAAAACCACAGAGGACAGTGGGACGTCTCTTGAGACGCAAACAGATCCACTTCCACTGGGCCGAACCTCTTGCATATGGCCTCCACCACCTCCGGGTGGAGTCGCCACTCCCCGGGCCTCAGCCCCTGCCTCGACAGGATGTCTGCTCCCTGATTTTGGACCCTTGGGACATACATCGCCCTGATGGACAATAATTTCCCCTGGGACCACAGGAGGACTTGACGCGCCAGTCTGTAAAGAGAGCGCGACCTCAATCCCCCCTGGCGGTTGATGTACGCTACGACAGACGTATTGTCTGTCCGTACCAGGACATGCTGGCCGCGGAGGTCCGGGAAAAAGCTCCTGAGAGCTTTGTAGACCGCCATCATCTCTAGGCAATTTATGTGCCAGGAGGAATGACGGCCCTCCCATGGGCCCCTCGCAAAGCGGCCGTCCATGACCGCGCCCCAACCAGTGAGGGAGGCGTCTGTTGAAACGGATTTCCGGCAACAGGACGCTCCCAACACTGGCCCCTGGGACAGAAACCAAGGTTTCTTCCATATGACTAGGGAACGAAGGCATTTGCGCGTTACCCTGATCATACGGAAAGGATTCCCTCTGGAGGAAAACCCCTTGGTTTTCAGCCACCACTGGAGGGGTCTCATGTTCAGCAGGCCAGAAGGTATTACGCTGGACGCTGCTGCCATGTGCCCCAGCACTCTCTGAAAGTGCTTCACAGTGATGCAGTGGCCTAGCCTTATTCCTGAGACCATCGCCAGTATGGTTTCGACTCGCGCGGGAGACAATTGTGCCCGCATCGTCGTCGAATCCCATACGACCCCGAGGAACGTAGTCCTCTGGGACGGCGTCAACACGCTCTTCTTCGTGTTGAGTCTCAGCCCCAGGCACTTTATATGGTTCAGAACGACATCTCGATGCCGGACCGCCACTTCGTATGACTGGGCCAGTATGAGCCAGTCGTCGATGTAATTCAGTACACGGATGCCCTGAAGTCTCAATGGAGCCAGGGCTGCATCCATGCACTTCGTGAATGTGCGTGGGGAGAGGGCTAGGCCAAAGGGAAGCACTCGATATTGGTACGCTTCGCCCCCGAAAGCGAACCTCAGATACTTCCTCTGACATGGGAGGATGGAGATATGAAAGTATGCGTCCTTCAGATCTATCGTGACGAACCAGTCCTTGGACTGGATCTGACTCACGATCATGGGAATGGTGAGCATTTTGAATCTGAAGCTCCTCAGAGACAGATTCAAAACCCTCAGATCTATAATCGGACGCAACCCTCCATCCTTTTTGGGAACTATAAAGTACCGGCTATAGAACCCGGACTCCCTTTCCAGCGGAGGAACACGCTCTATGGCTTCCTTCGCTAAGAGAGTTTTTACTTCTAGCTCCATTACCCGAACCTGCTCGGGTACCACTGCTGTCCAGTATAACCCCCTGAATTGTGGAGGAGGAGAACCGAACTGCAGTTTGTAACCCTTTTCTACAGTACGCAGGACCCATGTAGAAATATTCGGAAGGCATTTCCATGCGCCGAGATAATCTACTAAGGGAACCAGCCTCTCGAGGCTGGCGTCGGGTGTTACACGGTTCCGGACCGGCAGGAAGTAGCTGGGAACGGTTCTCCGTGTGCGGACGCGCGAGCTGCCCAACCGCAGGTCTTTCCAGAGGCGGCGGGTGCAGCATGCGTTCGCGGGAAATCGATGTGGCCCGAAGCGTCATAGACGCCGGGATTACCACATCGATTTCCCCAGAGCGCCGTGGAGGAAACAACCTCGGTTGTTTCTACACGGGGGGGACCGCACTTTGAAGCCCTGCCGCAGCTAGGACTTCTTCCCAGCAGCCTTCCGCGCCTGAAGGACGTTTCTTAGATCGCCCTTAGGAGCTGAAGACTGCTGCTGAGAGCGTCGCCTCTGTTGCCAGGCTCCTGGAGGAGGGGCTCTAGATGCGACGCTCTCTTTTTGCACCTTCCGGTGCGAGGAGCTGGATGACGGCTGAGGCTGCCCACTAGGGCCAGCCTTCCCCGGCTTAGAGCGGCGAGGGAGGTACTGATGGAAGGCTGCTGACTGTTTCTTCGCCTCCTGGTGTCTGGAAACGACGGCGTTAACCGCGTCTCCAAACAACCCAGAAGGCGAGATCGGGGAGTCCAGGAGAAAAGCTCTATCCTTCTCCTTTATCCCCGACAAATTAAGCCAGAGATGTCTCTCCACAGTCACCATGGAAGCCATGGAGCGGCCGATAGCGCGGGCCGTCTCCTTGGTGACGCGGAGAGACAAATCTGCAGCCTTCCTCAGTTCCAGGATGTCCTCCAGAGAGGGACCCTCTCCCTCGTCCAACTCTTTGAGGAGGTCGGCCTGATAGGCCTGCAACACCGAGAGAGTGTGCAGGGAACCACCAGCCCGACCAGCCGCCATATAAGCCTTGCCCACCAAAGATGAGGTGTCCCGACAGGGTTTGGTGGGCAAAACCGGAGCCTTAAGGGACGATGCAGAGTCGGGTGAAAGATAGCTCGCCAGAGCCTCCTCCACCCGAGGCATCTCCCCATAGCCCGCTTCGCGTGCCCCCAGAATATTGGCATAATCCAACACCGGGGGATTAGAGACACGCGAAGAATAGGGCTTCTTCCAGGATCTGCACACCTCGGTGTGCAGATCCGGGAAAAAAGGCAGGCCCCGGCGAGGTGTTTGAACCCGGTGCGAGAGGAACCGGTCATCCAGCCTACTGGGTGGCTGGATTTCCGGAGCCTCTTGTGGCCAATTTATATTTAATTTAGCCACAGCCCGGGTCAACACCTCGACCAGCTCCTCTTGGGCGGGTGGATGAAACGAAGATATCGCTGCTTCATCCCCCGCCTCGGTGCCTAGTTCCTCTGGTTCCTCGGAACCAGAGAGAACAAGCACCGGACCTCCCACCCCGGGGGAAGAAGCCGCAGAGCGGGCTTCCACACGGGGAGGAAGATCCTCGGAACTGCCAGAGGAGGATCGGGAAAGTGCCGCAGCAGTCCCGAAACCCTCTAACAAGTCCCGCTGTGAGCCCCATGATCTGCGACGCCGAGCCGCCTCAGCGACTGCGGGTCCAGAACCACGGGGCTCACGAGGCTGACCGGCCTCATCAAACGCGGCCAGCCGAGAGCGGAGCACCCTGAGCGTCAGCATTTCACAATGCTCACAAGCGGCTCCCTCGAGAGCCGCTTGGGCATGCTGAACGCCCAGGCAATGCACACAAAGCAGGTGTGTATCCGAGCCCGACATATAGCGAGGGCAAGGATGCACACACTGCTTGAACTCTCTCACACTCTCACTCATTTCTTTTTCTTTCTCTTTCACACACTTTCACTGACAAAACAACAGTAAATAGACAGACAGTTTGACAGATAGCGCTATGCTGAAGAGCAATAACAATAGGTTACTGTCGTAACCCCGGTTCTCTGAAACATCGAGTGGAGAGATCCACCTATGGGAAGGGCATCCGTACCTGACCTCTGCAGAAGCATCCAATTGCACCAAGTCTGACAAGACAGGCAGGAGCGCGCAGCCAATGCCCGGTAAGGCCCCGCCCCTTACCTGCGGGCATATATAGCCTGCACGCGCTACTGTACTCCAGTAAGAATATTCGCTTCTCGTGCAGCAAGCGGGGCAAGGCTGGTGGATCTCTCCACTCGATGTTTCAGAGAACCGGGGTTACGACAGTAACCTATTGTTCTCTTTCATCATCTCGTGTTCGAGATCCACCTATGGGAGAGACATGGACAGCTCCCCGATTGCCCAATATACTCACAGTGAGGTCCTGTTAGCCAGAAAAAGACGGTCACCCCCAAGGGGGCGGTGCTTGACACGTCTCATAATCATGAACCCGCCAAACAGACGCACACACGTAACTGCGGTGTGCAAGCAGGACATGAAACATGTGGCACACACAAAAGAAGGCAGGGTCAGGAAGACCCCACCCCCAAGACCGAATGTGCTACCGAGGTTCTGGTGACATCCAGCCTACAGTAACGCACACATGAATGGGGAGAAGCCCAACTGGCAGCAGAGCAGATATCCTGCAGTGATACTCCCCTGAACAGAGCCCAAGAGGCGGCTAAGCCCCTCGTGGAATGAGCTCTGATGCCCCCTGGGGGGTTGCACTCCCTTCGATTCGTAAGCCAAAACTATAGCGTCCACAAACCAATGTGAAAAGCATTGTTTAGACAGGGGATCCCCTTTGTGGGGAGGAGCCCATGAAACAAAGAGTTGGTCACTCTTCCGGAAAGCACTGGTCCTAGCCAAATACGTCTAACGCACAGACCGGACACAGGGCATTCAGCCTTTGATCCTCCGCGGAGGAAAAAGGGCAGAGGGTGAAAAGCGGAAAGCTCCAACACCTCCGATGTGAACGCAGGAAAACATTTCGGCATGAAGGCTGGATTAGGCTTAAGGAAAACCTTATTTCCGCCCAGAGAGAATTTAATGCACGAGGGGTGAACCGAGAGTGCATGTAACTCACTGACACGTTTGGCTGACGCCAAAGCCAAGAGCAAGGCTGTCTTGAAGGACAGCAACTTTAGGGAAATATTCCCCAGAGGCTCAAAAGGTAATTGAGACAGGGCTTCCAGCACCATGGAGAGGTCCCATTCAGGGATCGTTCCCCTAATGACTGGCAACGAAAGACAGGCACCCTTCATAAATCTGCGGATTAGAAGATGCTGCCCAACCGTTGAGCCCTCAAAACCCACATGACAAGCAGAAATAGCTGCCAGATAGACCTTAATAGTGGAAAAGGACCTTCCTTTATCCATGAGGTCTTGGAGGAAACACAAAATATCAGAAACTGAGCACTGATATGACGTGAGACCCCGCCCATCACACCACTCATCGAACACTTGCCACATACAGCCATATAAGGACCGTGTAGAAATGGCCCTGGCATTCTGTATAGTAGCCACCACGCGCGGGGGGGAAGCCCTAACGCGCTCAGGTTCGCGCTCTCACGGGCCAAGCCCAGAGAGCTACCCTGTCCGGGTGTGGGTGATAAATCTCCCCGTTCGCTTGAGACAATAGGTCTGTGCGGAGGGGGAGGCGCCACGGCTAGGCATGTAACAGAGGAATTATCTCCGCCAGCCAGGGCGCTTTGGGCCACCTGGGCGCTATCAGGATGAGAGCTACCCGAGGGGCGCGTCCAAGTCCTTTAGCGAGAAGAACATATAGGACAACGGCTGTTTTCGCGCGAGGCGAATAGATCTACGGACGCCTGTCCGAATCTCATCCAAATCATGTCTGCTATCTGAGGATGGAGGCGCCAATCTCCGAAGAGCGGGTTCCCCCTCGATAGAAGATCCGCGCCTCTGTTCAGAATGCCCAGAACATGAGTCGCGCGTAACGACAGGAAAAATCGACTGCTCCATACCAAAAGCTTGTAAGCTAGAGCATGGAGTTTCGACGAGCGCACGCCGCCTTGACGATTGATATAAGCCACTGCCGTGGTATTGTCTCAGCGTACGAGCACATTATGTCCCTGCAGACGGGCAGAAAATTATTCAGAGCCTTCCAAATAGTCAGAAGCTCTAAATAATTGATGTGCTCTGAACGTAGTTTGCTCGGCCACAAACCGTTCACAGTTCTGCCCTCTTGGGTGGCACCCCAGCCTGTTAAGGACGCATCCGTCGTCACAACTTTCCGCAACATAACCGTCCCGAGAGGGGCGCCCTGTGAGTAAAAGTCCACGCTCTTCCAGTGGCGCAGAGCTGCAGCGCGGGTGCGCGTCACTGTCACAGAACGGCAAAGATCGTGTAACGGGCTGAAATGTAGTGACGAAACCCATTTCATGAACGCCCTCATTCTCAGGAGTCCTAGTGGCAAAACCTGGATAGATGGAGCCATAAGACCCTGTAGCCTGAGACATAAGCGATATTGCACCCTCGCCCCTTCTCTGAACTGCGACAGACAGTTCATCAGAGAGAGAACGCGCTCCTGTGAGAGACGCGCTCGCATGGAGACTGAGTTAAGCTCCATGCCCAGGAATATCACATTCTGGCTGGGTGTAAAATTGCTTTTGTTCACATTCACCCTGAAGCCCAGAGATGTAATGTGCGCGAGCACGCGGCAGGTGTCCTGCAACACCTTTCCCCTCGAATCGGCTATGATGAGCCAATCGTCTATGTATGTCAGGATCCGTAGACCAGACATTCTCAGGGGAGTCAAGCCCGCTTCCGCACACAGACAGGAGCTGCGAGGGCTTAGACTCATCAAACGGCAGGATCGTGAATTCGTAACAAATGCCTTGATAGGCGAAACGAAGACACTTCCTGTGAGGTGGATAAATGCTTATGTGGAAAAAAGCATCTTTCAGATCGACCGATGTGAACCAGTCGTTCCGTTTTATGGCGCGGGCGAGCGAACCATGAGTTAACATTCTGATATTGTATTTCCTCAAATGTTTGTTCAACACCCTGATGTTCAGAATAGGACAGGGGGAACCGTCCTTCTTTGGAACCAGGAAATAACGAGAATCAAAACCCTGGTTTATCAGATTGGGGTACCACCTGAATCGCACCTTTGCTCAGCAGAGAGGAGATTTCCTCTTTCAGAACGCGCGCCGTGTTTTCCTCTGTGTGAGAAAAACGAACGCTGCTGAAAAGTGGGGTTTTCATTGCAAACTGCAGACGATAGCCCTGCGATATTGTACACAATACCCATACGGGTGGTTCTGCAGCTCGCGAAGCAGACACACGGCTCACGAGCGTGCCCACTCGCGCCGTGCTGGCTTCGTGTTTGCCCAGCTGGCTTCGTGTTTGCCCAGCTGGCTTAGTTTTGCCCAGCTGGCTTATTTGTGATGCAATGACGCCCTCTAGTGGAGAAACTAGGGACGGCATGCGTGGGTTCAGAGAGCTGTCCACTCTTTCCCTGCAGAGAGAGGGTATCTCTCTGTAACGAATTAATATGATTCGTCTGATTTAACGTGTTTTTGTGTGTTTTGTTTTAGGGAAAACACTGGGGTTTGGGAAAACTGGGGCCGAAGCCTTTATTAGCTGAGTGAGGGGACACAGTATGTGCGGTGTGGTGACACTGCTTTTGCACTTTCCCTCACAACAGACCCCCTGAATGGGGGGGGGGACACACCCCATCCACTAAACACATAGGCTGGGCAGCCACGGGAGGGGGGCACCCTCCAGAAGAAACCCTCCGTCTTTTGGACAGGGTTACTGCAGAAGGAGAGTTACTGCAGAAAGAGAGTTCAAAGAGCTTGTCGCTCGAGAACGGTTTTGATGAAAGTTACGTCCCGGGGCCAGGGAATTAGGCAAACGCGCCTGGCTAGAAGCCGCCTTCCTAAGAAGGCACAACTTGAAGGCCTCGTCCTCCTCCTCTTCCTGGTCACATTCTACAAAGCAAAGCGCCATGGAGCGCCCAAAGGTTTGAAAGGCCTGACGAGCGTGAGGTTGTAAACCGTGATGATCTCCTTCCATAATGCAGGAGAGGAAGATCCCTAGCTGTTGGCCCAGGTCGTCCAAAATTTCCGCCTGGTAAGCGGAGAGGAGGAGACATTTAGGGCCCTAACAGCCAAGGCCGAGGATTGGCCTGGTGCACCGAAGCAGAAAACGGTTCATCAGGGCGAGCAGCCCTCCCTGGACTGGGTTGAGGTGCCTGGCGATCGCTCAATAGCGGGCGGTTAACCCATGCCGAGAGCCGCCATATTTTAACCTCCAGACCTGCGAGACCGTGTTTAAGGTCGAGCGGGTCGCTCCAGTAATGTCGTGTGTGCTTAGCGCACGTTAGGAGAACGTTTTACCGTCGTAAATATCCCTCTCCTGGTCGGTGGCGCTCTGTGGAGCCGATGTTGAGACAAGCGGCCGCTCGCTCACACATCCAGGAAGATGGGTTGACGCAAGGCTGCGGGGGCGCTAGCCTGGGGAATGCCAGAGGGCGGGATGGCCTCCTCGTCCTCTGATGGTGCGTTCACACCGGACGCGAATGAAACGTTTCGCGCGAGTGATTTACATGTTAAGTTACATTTCATGTTAAGTCAATGCAAAGACGCGAATAGGCATTCTGCAGCGCAATTCGCGTGGATGAGAAGTCCCGCACGTCGTCATCACCGGACCCTGCCGGATCGTCGGCGAGCGGGGGGTTTCCCGCAAAGATGTCCTCTTCGGGGAACTCAGGATTGGGCTGGTCAGCCCAGACAAGAGCAGTCATGCCCCGGGAGGTCCCCGGTGGCGGGCTGTCGTCACTATGTCCCACTGAGTAGCAGCACCTTATGGTGGCGTCGCAGGAGTAACTAGGCAGCACCAGACAGTGACTGCAGTTCTCCGGTTTCTCTATGGCCTCTTCCGCGTGCTTGAGGCCCAAGCAGACCGCGCAGAAAGGGTGAATATCATAGCGGCAAGAGCACCACACGCGGCTGGGCAGGCCCGTGATAAACTAGCGCCGGAAAGAAGCAGGAATAGAGAGCGACATACCGGCGAAGAACTCAAAACAAATCTGTAGCGGCAGCCGTGGAACAGGAATGACGAGGAAGAGCGTGGGCGGCTCCGAGAGCAGACACAGAGAAACTGGCAGAATAGGAACTGTCACGCCCGGCGGAGGCTGATCCGAAGATATTTCCTCCTGCAGACAATAAGTGAGCAGCGCACATTCGACCGAGCTGTGTCAGTGCAGAGATTGCGAGAAGCGAATGTCAACTGGAGTACAGTAGCGCGTGCAGGCTATATATGCCCGCAGGTAAGGGGCGGGGCCTTACCGGGCATTGGCTGCGCTCCTGCCTGTCTTGTCAGACTTGGTGCAATTGGATGCTTCTGCAGAGGTCAGGTACGGATGCCCTTCCCATAGGTGGATCTCGAACACGAGATGATGAAAGAGAACTACCGCCATTACGTTCCAGCCCCCCTTTTATACTTCCGGGTATGCCGTCACGATGACGTCATCACGCACGCCAATCGGATTGGCCTAGTTGGCATTCTGGTTTCAGATTCGCTGATGCTAAGGGAGCATCCCCAAAGCGTCGTTCCGATGCAGTGCGAGTTCCCTCGAAAGGGAACTAGTCAAGGAATGGTGGGTAAAGGAATGCTGAGATAATACTATTGAGAGAGCGCATCAGTGAATTGTCTCTACAAAGGTCAATGCATTAGCTTTGCACACATAATTTCCCTTTCAAAACATAATATAACTTTGAGGCAGAAAAGCTTTCCACAGCCTACAGTATTCACCTTAACAGGGTCATAGTTGCTGTTTTTTTTTTTGGAGAACAGAGGTTGGAGAGTTTTCCAGTGTGGTGCAGAAAAATGATGAAACCAGCCAGCATAAAACAAATATAACTAATTGACCAAAAGATCTGAAAATGTCTTTCATAACAAGGAGAAATACAGTGACAGAATATGGAACTTATGTGATGACCATGCTCACCAGGGCTGTTTCTAGCCACTCTGACGCCCTAGGCAAAATCCTTATTGGTGCCCCCAGTCAAATATATATACATATATAATTTCTGGAAATTATAGTTTCCATAAAACTATAATAGTTTCCATTTCTTAGCAACTAGGGATTGCATATATATATATATATATATATATATATATATATATATATATATATATATATATATATATATATATATATATATATATATATATATATATATATATATATATATATATATATATATATATATATATATTTATATATATTTATATATATATATTTATATATATATATTTATATATATATATATATTTATATATATATATATATATATATATATATATATATATATATATATATATATATATATATATATATATATATATATATATATATATATATGCAATCCCTAGTTGCTAAGAAATTGTTCTCAGACATAACGACATAATTATTAGGTGTTATCACATTTCACATGAAAGTAATAAGAATAAATACTGATTCAGTGTGTTTTTTGTTACTCATTGATGCTTGAACTTTCCCTTTAAATAACTCGACTTGTATTAAGAACTGAATGAATCGATTCAGCATTCAACACCATCCGCAAAGATGCATTACATTTGGCAAAGTGATTTAATAAAGGATGTATTAATGTTGTGAATTAGCACATTTTATATATCATTTTCAAATTAGCTGTTAAAGTTTTAAATAGGACAACTACAAAACACACTGATTCTTTTAACAATGCATGCAAGAGAAGAAAGCTTTATAGAGTCAAAATATAAAACACTCACTTCATCATGAAATCATTGCCATCAATAAGAGCCCAACTACAGCAAATATTGATCACCATAATGGTAACTTTATTAATTTCAATATAAGTTCAATATCTAAACCTCTGTTAATTATTAATAATAACTTAGATAACAGAAAAAAAGTCCAATTATCTATTTTGTAAAAAGGGAAGCTGGTAATGTTGTTTATGGAGTTGTGTCTGATGTCAGTGTTCGCTCTTGTGTTTCTCTGTCCTTCAGTGATTCTGCTTGTTATCATCAGGTATCTTCAGTAATGTTCAGTCATTCCTCAATTAATCACTTAATTATCTCATTAAATTCAACACTGATTCAGTTACATTTAACAGCCTGTAGTGTGCACACTGAGCAGTGTTCATTTAATCTGGGCTTACCCATGTGGAGCCTACATGGAAACTATGGACAAAACTGGCTGGGCCCCAATTAGGTAGCCCAGGTGACACCCATGTGGGCCCCACTTGAGGCGACCGCCTAGTTTGCCTATGCCTAAAAACGGCCCTGATGCTCATAGTAGTTCTACCATAAAGACTCTCTCTCTCTCCCTCTCTCTCCTGGTCCTGACTGCTTCAGATCTCTGAGAACAGCCACACAGAAGAACAACTGAATTTAGTCAAACTGCACCAGAGTTCATTTGGAAGCGGATCGAGACTCTCTGAAAAGATGGGTCTCTGTCCAGTTGTTTGGTGTGCACCAGGGTTTGGATGGCAGCATTCATACCACACTAACACAGCAATCATCATAAAGTTCATTTTAATAAAGTCAAACCGGCTAAGTGTGAATACACCCAAAGTGGCATTGTTATCACCACTTTTATCAAAAAAATATATGAAATATCTTAAAATATAGATCTTGACCGAGTGTTAATTTTGACAGCATGTTTTGATTTAGTTTTAGTCGTAGTCTTTTGACTAAATCTACAGTAGATTTAGGGTGCATCTCAATCAGCTCCCTAGTTCAGTAGTCAGGGCATTGATCAGGGAGTCAGCCCACTGACATATCCTGATCAGTGCCCTGGCTACTGAACTAGGGAGCTGATTGAGACGCATGCTTAGTCTCTTAAAATCGAATGAGTTTAGTTAAATTGTAATACATTAAGCATTTAAGCATAACATGACCGACTGTCACTTGAACTGACATTTTGACATCATTTTGTTTTTGACATTAAAAATACACGAAAGAGAGCTCACTTCACTTTTTTGTTTGTTTTTTTAAAAAACATCTATATAGTTTTTATAACTTTGTATTTCTGTTTTAGTTAGTAGGTTATATCAGGTTAAGCTAAAGCTTCAAATAACTTTGTTTATTTATTTTTTAATTTCAGTTAACATTTATTTAATTTCAAGTAATGAAGATTTGTTTTTTAATGGTTTTAGTTAACTATTATAACCCTGATACTTTGTTGAATATGTGTCAAATACTGGTCTTTCCTCCTGACTATGAATTAAATGGGAATTAAATTAAATATAGTTTATTGTGTAAGCAAAAACAAATATATAATGCGTGACTTTTAATTATAAACAAGCTTGAAACACACATTGACTTGTGTTTGCAGAATGCTTCAAGTTCAGATGAGGGAGATAAAATATGCAGTTACAACCGTCTAAAACATATTACTAAATAAACATGGTAAAGTAAACATTGTAATTTCTCATCAGCATTAGTTCATAAACAATTGCCTGGCATAAATGTGCGCAATTCATTGATTGTGAGCCGGTCTGGAGCGCTGTATTGGGGATGTGTGAGCCATAGAAGCTCAACAGCGCCGTGTTTTTCAGCGGTTAGATCAGCACGTTCAAATCAAATGTGTGCATACACAGGATATCAGTTCTGACTGGATCTCTTCCCTAATCGTCCCTCCCTAACATTTTCTTCTCGTTTTTATTTGTTGACGAAAATGACAGTAAGTTTTCGTCATAGTTTTTGTCATCCAACACTAGTTTTATTTAGTTTTCGTCAGTGAAAAAAAGGTTGTTGACGAAAATTATGACGAAAATTATTTGTCAACGAAATTAACACTGATCTTGACTATAGATCTATATTATAATTATAGATCTTGACAGGGTAATCAGGACCCCGATGTGAAGTGATACAAGGACTAATTAACTCTCCATGTTACAGAAGCCGAGGCAGGAGAGTTTTCCATTTCGGTGCAAATAAAGAATTTGCGGAACTAAACCAGCCATTGCAAAACAAATATAACTAAGTGACCAGAGAATCTGAAAAAGCTGCTCTGTCACAGCAGATATCAATCCAGTTATAGTAAATGGAACATATGTGATAACTGTTATCACAATAGTTACTCGAATGAGATGAAAAGCTCTTCTCTTCGTGTGGTTTTCTTCCTCTCTCTCTCTCGCTCTCTCTCCTGGTCCTGACTGCTTCAGAGCTCTGAGAACAGCCACACAGCAGAACAACTGAATGGCGAGGTAGGGTATGAATTGCATTGAGAGGAACCACATATACACATAAAGAGTTAATATATGTAGAAAACTAAGCATGCCGATTAAACAGGAGCCAAGAGTGATAATCCAGGCCACAGTGCAGCAGATCACTCTATATCTGAGAGGTTTGAACTTCAGAAAGGTTACGGGATGAACCACTGCCAGGTAACGCTCAACACAGATCAGACACTGAAACAGAGGAGAACCAGTGATGGCAGGTCCTAACAAAAACTGGGATAATGCTAGTAGACTCAAGGACAGAAACCATTTTGTGAGCAAAATGAGCAAAGAGTTCACAGAGAAAACGATTCCACAAACAGAGAGATTGATGACGAAGAAGTCTGATGCAACTCCATCTCCTGTTCCTGTCATGATGAGCCATATAACATAGAAGTTTGTAGGAACACCAAGCAGGAAACTGCAGCCAAAAACACACAATTCTAGGATGCTGATTTCAAGTAAAGATGTTGTGAGGTTGGCGGATGCTTCATATATGGTGAAGTTCACTGCAGAGTTAGTCATGTCATCTTCTATCTTCTCACTCCAAAAATGAATAATTAAATAAATGCATATTGCAATTGTGATCTAAAGAGAGAAGTGCAAAAATCCAAGGTCAAGGTAGTGGTCAGACTGCATGTACATCAATTTAATCAAAACCAGTTTTGAAAGTAAAATCTGAGGATAAAATTAATGTACACTGAAGCAGAATTGGAATTGCATTTCAATGTAAAATCCCTCCAGATTATGATATAATTACATGATTGATAACAACAATAATATATTGCATATTGTTATACATTGTGCTCTCAACACAATAGAAGAAAATGATTCGGATTGCAAAGATTAGTTTGTCACCTGAAGAGTGAATGCTCAGAATGCTCGATGCTCAGAAATCACAGTTGTCTTTGCACTTGAACACAAATACTGGTGCATGATTTTATATTCTAACTATCATACGGTACATCAACTATGCAAATAAAAAGAAATAAAGGAAATAAAGAAATATGGAAATAAAGCATTTTAAAGGCCATGAACTTCTGAAGCCAAAAGGAACATATTCACACCACAGATGCATGGCTTATCTAATGTACAGGCCATTTCCTTCACACACACGCACACACGCACACATTATATTATAATAAATATATCTTGGTACGAAACTAACTAAACTAAACTTTAACTAGCTTTTAGAATGGGCAGAAACTTACAGCCTTGATCTGAGACACATCAATTGATTATTCAAAACTGTCATAAGTGCTGGTCAGTCTTCAAAATTTATTTTTAAATTTTCATAATGTAGTCAGTGGGAGTTGAAGCACACATATTGATTAACAATTTGTTTAGCCCGCATTAACCAGCTAGAAAACAAACAAACAAATGAACAAACTAGCTTGCCAAATGCTAACATTGTTAAACACATTTAACTACATGTTGTGGTTAACAACATAGGCCCTACTGACATTTTCATAATTTTTTTCTGTTGCTTACAGGCAGGCATGCTTTTGAGGTTTGGAGTATGATTAATATTTATATTATTATAACCATTAGGCTCAACATTTGCATGATTCCATGATCGTTGCCCTGGAATCGAGTCATTTGACTGAAGTAGCCCTCAGCTGCTGCAACTCTAGTGTTTGTGTTATTTTTCATTCATTTATCAGCGAAAACACTTTTTCAGTCTCATTATTTGTTAGTGTGGCGGGGCTGCAATGGGCAGACACAAATTTACCAGAAGTATGACTACGCCAGAGTATGGCGAAGGAAGCAAAAATTGTTTACACTAATGCACGACTACGCCACCCCGATTCTATAACCGGGGAAATTCAAACCCAATATAGGGCACACAGGTTCGTCACCACGAACGACAAGAGACGTAGATATAAATACAAAAATTATTTTATTTCACATAAAATGTAGAAAGCTGTTGACCAAAAAAAGAGAAAATAATAATAAAGGAAAAACAAAAAAAGAACCTTCAAGCTGAAGGCCCCCAGTGAGGGAAGCTAGCTGCTTTTGCCCTGTGGTGGTGGTGTTTCTCACAGAGTGTTTGCCATTTTGACCCCTGCGTCTTCCTCACTTAGAGTGTGTGTGCAGTGTGAGTGGTTGTGTGGAGCATAATTGAGTGAGGTGTGTGTCGTAAGATGCTCACTGTCCAGCTAGCTGCCCACTGGTAAGCCTCAGCCTGAAGGTTCTTTTTTTGTTTTTCCTTTATTATTATTTTCTCTTTTTTTGGTCAACAGCTTTCTACATTTTATGTGAAATAAAATAATTTTTGTATTTATATCTACGTCTCTTGTCGTTCGTGGTGACGAACCTACATTAGCAATAGTTTAATATGAGCTAACAATGAACAATACTTCTGGGCCCGTATTTAACAAGCTTCTCAAAGTGCCATTTTAGTCTTAAGTCTTAGTCTTACTTCTACTTTCAAACTTAACCCTCTGAAGTCTAAGCTGTTTTGGGGCCCTTTAGAAATTTTGACATGCTCTTACATTTGTGTTTTTTTCAGTTGCTTATAAACTTATTAATGGCAAAATTGTAATTACACTGTATTCAGCACAAACTGGGCTACCATAAAATGAGAGCAACTTGTATGTACATGCTTTTATTTTTCAGAGAATAACGTTTGTGTTGTTTTTGAAAAAAAAAAAAACGTCTCCGTTACGTATGTTGGAACTGACAGACGAATTGGGATCTGTCTTCAGAGACCAATCTACTTCGAGTGTATTAGAAACGAGCCAATTGTATTGGCATGCGGTTCACGCACCGCCCCGCACCGTGGGTATAAATACGGAAGTGGAGTACCGCATATTGCTTTTCCAACTGAGGAGCCGAAGAAGTGACTCGGCCCTTCAGCGGAAGCACAGCACCTGGCGACGGGACGTACGTCTCCGTTCCCTCCTTCAGGGAACGAGGGTTACATACGTAACCGAGACGTTCCCTTTCAGTTGGTCACGTTTGACGTACGTCGGAACTGACCGACGAATTGGAATCCCTACCAACACGCCAGGGAAGCTGGCCCTTCCAGCGCCCTACCTGAGCTCGCTGGACCACTCCTATGTTGGAGTGGGATTCAGGGCTCCCGGCAGGGAAGGTCAGTCACTGCTGTTCCTGCAAGACCCACTCAGCGTGACTACTGGATAACGCTGGGAAGTGTGCCCGTCTCAGGGAGATGGAATGCTGCAGAGTCACATCCTCCAAATGAGGAGAGGTGGAGAATACCCATAAGGACTAACCTAACAGGGTAGTGCAACATATGGCAGTCTCTGGGGTGGATCCAACCTGATCCCAGTGGAGAAAGAACACACCCAGAGACAACAGAGCGGGCTCTGTCAAGGGAAAGACACGGGGCTAGCCGAGTAGGGTAGCAGGTACTGTGGAGAATACACATATGGGGTCGCCGTGAGGGAACCAACACATATGGAACCCAGTCTACACACACATTCCACAAGCATACGGGTGCAGGCCTGGCGTCAGACGGCCACAACATCTGACACCGAAGGGGTGACGGAGGAGCTCAACAGGGTTCACCATTTCTGGGGAACACAACTGGAGAAGATAACACACGTATCCGGCCATAGGCGGGAGTGGCGTAGCAAGCCGACACAGGAACGGGTACTTCGCATCTACCGGCCGTTGGAGGCGAGTACACGGATCACCCACGAAGGCAATCTCACTTGTTTATATGCGAAAGAGATCGTTGCCGTCAAATGAGGACAGGAAACAACCGCATCCAGAAACACACGGTTTGAATGACATCTTGAAAAAGACGCAGGGTCAAACCGCATTGCTCTTTTTAGAAGGAAATGCTCTTTTAGAAGTGCTGAAGCACTCAGGGAGATGACTGCGGCTCACAGCAGTCCGATTGCAAGCCTGCGTGTGAGCACTCAAGAATGGAAACGCCCAGCCAACCAACACAGGAACAAGTGTATGTTGCAGCGGCCACTCGCTGACTCGCGCCTTCACACCAGCACCCAGGTAAGAGAGCGATCCTCCTCGAGACTCGTTTAAACACTCTTTGCAGAAACAGCTTGAAACAGCAAACCATTCAGCTCCGAAGTTAAAAGCAATATGCGGTACTCCACTTCCGTATTTATACCCACGGTGTGGGGTGGTGCAGGGCGGTGCGGGGCGGTGCGGGGTGGTGCGTGGACCGCATGCCAATACAATTGGCTCGTTTCTAATACACTCAAAGTAGATTGGTCTCTGAAGACAGATCCCAATTCGTTGGTCAGTTCCGACGTACGTTGAATGTGGCCGACTGAAAGGGAACTAAAACTATAAGTCATCAAGACCTCAAAACACACAATAGATATGTGTCCACAAGACTTTTGACTAATGGGTGTTGTTGCCTAGAATTTTTGCTTCAAACTGATGTGAGAATCATTGAACCTACACATTCAAATAAAACAATATAGTGGTTTACATTTTGTAAGACACTTTTTCTTTACAAAGGCCGTATCCGAAGGGGTGTGAGTGATCATGAATCCGTTGCTCTTAACCAGCTTTAAGATAATAAACAGCTTTTCATGAGGTAAATTATTCCAGGATTATTCCTCCTCACCACGTCTCAAAACGATGTAGTGTTAATGTGTTTATTTGAGTTGATGTGGGCTTTGATTCTGATCTCATGGATCGCGTCAGTATTTGAATCTCAAAAGGAAGCGCGCTCTGTGCGTGTGGCACATTAGTGGATAATGAAGAGGCTTGCGAATGACTGACATCTCTCTCTTTTCAATAAGATTAAATAAACAAAGAATATTGGTTTTCGTTTTGATTTATATTATTTAAAACCTGACATTTCACCATTTCTTTTAGAGAAGTTAGAGATCGTTTTCTGAAGACTATCTGAATGAACAACATTGAGAGAGAGGCTGCAGATCGCGCATCATGTTTGTTTTCTTTATTTTGCAAAAAGCACAACATTTGTTTTTATTGTGACTGTACACAAATAAAAGTAGAAACTTAACAAAATATAATGATGTATAACACTTGCCTGAATGATAAAAATTGACAGAGTTATTTGAGTCTCTTTGGCACTGATAAGAAAAAAAAGAGAGTTGATTGCCCCAGCGTGATGGCTGACTCGTGGGGGTTAAGTATAAAAGCAAGTTATCAAATTTCTTAAATCTAAGAATCACTCTTACTCTCCCAGTTATTTAAGACAGCTTGAGAGGTCTCTCAAGTGGTTAAGACTTGCCAGTAGGGGCTTGTGATGGCAATGAGGAGACAGTTAATCAAACGGTATTGTTTGGACAGAGCAGGCATCATCTTTGTCAGCACTGATTAATGTGGGGCTGAACTTGCCTTTTATAACATGTTTCCGTTGTTCGACTAATTCAGCAAGCAGTAGAGCTTCTTCCTCCCGCCAGTTCGGTTTTCTTTTGGAATTCATGGTGGCTAATTATATCATAAAATCTAGGCTATATATTGGCAGGTCAGTTAACAGCACACCGGTTTAAAAAATGCAATCAAGACATGGTGGAAGACATGTTTATCTTTCATTTCCAATGTGGGTAACGCTCTACAGTATATATTAACATTAGTTAATGCACTGTGAACAAAACTTATTTTTATTAACTCTAGTGAACAAAAATTCATAATTGCTGTAAATATCTACAGGATTGCTTATTGTAAGTTGTATGAATTTCTCTCATCTGCTGAACACAAAAGAAGATATTTTGTCAGTAACCAAAACGTTGATGCACCACCATTGACTTCCGTATGGGAAAGAAAGAAAGAAAGAAAGAAAGAAAGAAAGAAAGAAAGAAAGAAAGAAAGAAAGAAAGAAAGAAAGAAAGAAAGAAAGAAAGAAAGAAAGAAAGAAAGAAAGAAAGAAAGAAAGAAAGAAAGAAAAAATAAAATACTATGGAAGTCAATGGGGTCCATCAACAGTTTGGTTACCAACATTCTTCAAAATATCTTGTTCAGCAGAAGAGAGAAAATCATACAGGTTTGGAACAACTTGAGGGTGAGTTAACTGATGTAAGCAAATGAGACCTTATTCTAAAGTGCTACCGTAATTTGATATTCTGACACAAACAATTCAGAAGTAAATATAACATCTATATATATATATATATATATATATATATATATATATATATATATATATATATATATATATATATATAGATGTAACAAAGCACACCATGTAATGTATAAACTTAAATACCAATGATAAAGTTAAATTATACTTACACTCATTAACACTAAACAACAGAACATATGATTCATAACACCATCCGAAAAAGCACTGAATTAGCTAACATAATAATACAAATCTTAGGTATTAAATGCAATTTGGAATGATAAAATTATTCACAAAATTCACATTTAATTTCACATAAGCTAAAATATCTATTCTAAATGAAAACCAGTGTTATTGTTATTTGATTCGGCTCTCTGGAGACCATGATTCCATTTGGTGAATCGCAACATTCCTCGGATAAATATTTCCAAATGATGATGGTCGTGATGAAGCTAATTGACTTCTGTCTCATACAGTCTTTAAAAGTTACAATAACTCAAATTAATATTTCCTGTCTATGTATTTATTTGTTAAGCAGCCATGTAATATTCAGCTTATCAATAACACAATGAAACACAACGTGGTGATAAGGCAATAAAAGTTGATAAAAGGATTAATAACTCAACAAAATGTCACAGTTTTTTTGAAGAACAGAAGCAGAAGAGTTTTCCAGTCCGGTGTAGATAAAATCCAAGGTGAACAAAACCAGCCGGCATAAAACAAATGTAACTAATCGACCAAAGGATCTGAATTAACTGATTTGTCGCAAGAGAGTGCAATCCAGTCATAATGAATGGAACATATGTGATAACCAAGCTAGCAGTAGTTACTCGAATGAAGTAAAACGCTCTTCTCTTCATGTGGTTTTCCTCCTCTCTCTCCCTCTCTCTCTCTCCTGGTCCTGACTGCTTCAGAGCTCTGAGAACAGCCACAAGACAAAACAACTGGATGAAGAAGAAGAGGAGGAACTGCAGTGAGTAGAACCATATATACATATATATGGTAAATGAGAGAAAATTAAACATGCAGAACAAACAAGTGCTGAAAATAAATATCCAGAACACAGTGCTGCAGATCACTCTATATCTGAGAGGCTTGAACTTCAGAAATGTTACAGGATGAACCACTGCCAGGTAACGCTCAACACAGATCAAACACTGGAAAAGAGGATAACCAATGATAGTAAGCACAAACAAAAAATGTGTTAATGCTATGAGACTTTGAAATGGAAACCATTTTGTGACTAGAATGAGCAAACAGTTCACAGAGAAAAGGATCCCACAAACGGAGAGATTGAGGTTGAAAAACTCTAATGCAACTCCACTTCCTGTTCCAGTCATGATGAGCCATATAACATAGGAGTATGTAGGAAGACCAGATATGAAGTTGAAGGTCAACATACAAATTTCTAATATGCCTATTTGCCAAAATGAAGACACTGTGATGTTGGCATGCGTATGAGGAGTGGTGAAATTCTTCATTAGTTCCATTTTTATTTTCTTTGGTCAGAACCAGAAGAACAAAGGAATAATGCAGCAGTTCTGATCTATGGAACAAAGAAGTACAAATGTTTGAAGGAAAGTCTATAAAAAGCAGAGAATCTAAAGGCAAAATTAAATATTGTAAGCAATTGTAATAATACCTAAATTACACGCAGAAAATAAATGCATTCTAGTTTTTAATACCATGCTATATAATATTATTTCATAGCTTAAGTTCAAATATAAAATATATGTTCTGTTACTTTTTACTCAATTAATCTTTTAGAGAGTTTGTCACCTGAAGAATGGATGTTCCGTCTCTCTGGATTGACATACAGCCAACTGCTGTTATATATATAATCACTTCACAGCTGTCACAAGCCCATATGTATACAATTTCATTTTCTAAACATCACTTAGGACACCGGCTATACGTCAAGTGAAAATCAGGAGGTTAAAAAAGACAGACAATCTTGAGTAAACATGAATAGAAAAATACTTTAATTTTCTGTGGAAAACTAATTAGTAAAATATTGCATATACATATACAGTATGTTTACCCACTGACACACAATACACTGTTATTAGTATTACCCAATGTTCTTTGTTTGCTATGATGAACACAAAATTATACAACATTTTTCATGTAAATTTATGTTCATGTAAATTCAAATTAGTTTTCCACAGAGAAGAATCATGAAGTATTCAGCAAATTCATACACACAAATGTCAGGTTTAATGTGAACATCTCTGTATCAAATGTCTAATTTAAAGGATTTTCTGTTTCAGTAATTCACTGAAAGCAAACATTGCATGGTCAGTACAGGATAAGTTCAATCGACCGTATTTGTGGCATAATATTGTCCCCGGGAGCGGATCTCAGTCTCTCAAACGAACTCTGGGATTTCAGTCTCTGAAACAGATTCTGGGATTTCACTCACTGGAACAAGCTCAGGAATTGAAATCACTGAAACGGACTTGGAAACTTCTCACACTGGAACAGACTGAGATTTCAATCACTGAAACGGACTTTGGATGTGGGGACTGAATAGGGGAAGATTTCGTCAAAGCCACCCAGATGGAGATAAATCGCAGGATCCACCACATTTGCCACTAGGTCAGTGCTGTTGGAAATCATCTTTCGGGCTTGAGGGAAGACTGGAGGAATGGGTAAGATGGTCCTGATATTGTGGGACACAGAGAGCACAGTTGTAAGCTCGGGGTGAGCTGAGGCACCCAAATGCTCTCTTCATCAACCAATCCAAACCATTTAGCCCAAGGACTTAATGACATTAATATAGTCAACTAAGGGTATAACAGAACACGAAGTAAACAAAACCGTCTTTTAATTGCAAATTAACAAAAACACTAAAAACACGTAGCAGATGGGCTAGGCAAGGCAAGTTTATTTATATAGCACACTTCATACACAATGGTAATTCAAAGTGTTTTACATGAAAGGAAAGGAATTAAAATAATCAATAGAAAAATAATAATAAAAGGTGAGAATAATATATATATATATATTATATATATTAAATTTCTCATTAATGCAATTATCTAATCAATCAATCACATGGCAGTTGCTTCAATGCATTTAGGGGTGTGGTCCTGGTCAAGACAATCTCCTGAACTCCAAACTGAATGTCAGAATGGGAAAGAAAGATGATTTAAGCAATTTTGAGCGTGGCATGGTCGTTGGTGCCAGACAGGCCGGACTGAGCATTTCACAATCTGCTCAGTTACTGGGATTTTCACGCACAACCATTTCTAGGGTTTACAAAGAATGGTGTGAAAAGGGAAAAACATCCAGTATGCAGCAGTCCTGTGGGCGAAAATGCCTTGTTGATGCTAGAGGTCAGAGGAGAATGGGCCGACTGATTCAAGCTGATAGAAGAGCAACTTTGACTGAAATAACCACTCGTTACAACCGAGGTATGCAGCAAAGCATTTGTGAAGCCACAACACGCACACTGTAAACCCTAATAAGTTGAGACTACTCAAATGAATTGAGGAAAGTGATTCCCTCAATTCATTTGAGTAATGGGGAAACTGACAACTCAGTTTAATTGAGTTGACCTAATGTGGTCTCTTCATTGAATTAACTTAAATGTTTAAGTACAGGTAACTCAAATGTTTAAGTACAGATAACTCAAATGTTTAAGTACAGATAACTCAAATGTTTAAGTACAGATAACTTAAAAGGCAAACAGACTAAACTCATGATTTGAGGAAAGGGATTCCCTCTGTTCATTTGAGTAATGGGGAATTGATCATTAAATCATTCAAACAAGTATTGTTTTTCACAACAACCACTTTATTAGGTTTATACTACATATAATTAATGGCAGCATTGCTCATAACAGTAAGCTTTTAAGTCATTGTTAAGACAAACAAAACCATAAACTCCTAATTTTTAACAGCAAGCTCATTTTCAAAAGACAAAAAAAAAATTCATAAGCTCATTTTTAACAGTAAAAGCTCCCATTTTAAAAAGACAAAATCATAAGATCATTTTTAACAGTAAAAGCTCCCATTTTAAAAAGACAAAATCATAAGATCATTTTTAACAGTAAAAGCTCCCATTTTAAAAAGACAAAATCATAAGATCATTTTTAACAGTAAAAGCTCATTTTAAAAGACAAACAAAATCATAAGATCATTTTTAACAGTAAAAGCTCACATTTTAAACAGTAGTCTTCTAGTTTTTAACAGTAAGCTCACATTTTAAACAGTAGTCTTCTAGTTTTTAACAGTAAAAGCTCACATTTTAAACAGTAGTCTTCTAGTTTTTAACAGTAAGCTCACATTTTAAACAGTAGTCTTCTAGTTTTTAACAGTAAGCTCACATTTTAAACAGTAGTCTTCTAGTTTTTAACAGTAAAAGCTCACATTTTAAACAGTAGTCTTCTAGTTTTTAACAGTAAGCTCACATTTTAAACAGTAGTCTTCTAGTTTTTAACAGTAAAAGCTCACATTTTAAACAGTAGTCTTCTAGTTTTTAACAGTAAAAGCTCACATTTTAAACAGTAGTCTTCTAGTTTTTAACAGTAAGCTCACATTTTAAACAGTAGTCTTCTAGTTTTTAACAGTAAAAGCTCACATTTTAAACAGTAGTCTTCTAGTTTTTAACAGTAAGCTCACATTTTAAACAGTAGTCTTCTAGTTTTTAACAGTAAAAGCTCACATTTTAAACAGTAGTCTTCTAGTTTTTAACAGTAAGCTCACATTTTAAACAGTAGTCTTCTAGTTTTTAACAGTAAGCTCACATTTTAAACAGTAGTCTTCTAGTTTTTAACAGTAAAAGCTCACATTTTAAACAGTAGTCTTCTAGTTTTTAACAGTAAGCTCACATTTTAAACAGTAGTCTTCTAGTTTTTAACAGTAAAAGCTCACATTTTAAACAGTAGTCTTCTAGTTTTTAACAGTAAGCTCACATTTTAAACAGTAGTCTTCTAGTTTTTAACAGTAAAAGCTCACATTTTAAACAGTAGTCTTCTAGTTTTTAACAGTAAGCTCACATTTTAAACAGTAGTCTTCTAGTTTTTAACAGTAAAAGCTCACATTTTAAACAGTAGTCTTCTAGTTTTTAACAGTAAAAGCTCACATTTTAAACAGTAGTCTTCTAGTTTTTAACAGTAAAAGCTCACATTTTAAACAGTAGTCTTCTAGTTTTTAACAGTAAGCTCACATTTTAAACAGTAGTCTTCTAGTTTTTAACAGTAAGCTCACATTTTAAACAGTAGTCTTCTAGTTTTTAACAGTAAAAGCTCACATTTTAAACAGTAGTCTTCTAGTTTTTAACAGTAAAAGCTCACATTTTAAACAGTAGTCTTCTAGTTTTTAACAGTAAAAGCTCACATTTTGCTGATCCTGTTTCTCCTTTTTAACCAAACAGCTGATTAGCCAAGGATTGTATTTTAGGCTGCAGGTCTTTCTGCCCCATGGAAAGGACAATGCGTTGAATGAATTCAAATGTGTACTTCAGCGACTTTGGGTAATTCAAGTGTAACGCATAAATTAGTCCAAACAGAAGGCACATTGATTCAGGAAGGTTGTGTAGATTGTCCATCACAACTTTTCCCTCAATTACGATCCCAAATGAGGAGGGAGACAAATGCAGAGTTGAGGGGCTGAAGAGTCATCCCATCCTCAACTATTACAATCCCCACTGGCATGTGAAGATTCATGCAGCGATCATCGGTCATCTACTGTAGATGAATAAAACTCATTAATTAATAAAACATTAATTCTCATGCATGCAAGCTAATGTACAGTACTGTGCAAAAGTCTTAGGCACGTTAGTATTTTCACCCCCAAAAATGGTTAAGCCAGTTATTTATACATTTTGTAATAGTGTGTCAGTAAGTAATATCAGTTTACATTTTCAAACATTCATTTAGCCATTATTTGTAATAATCCATTCCAGTGAGATTTTTGTATGCAGAAGGAGTCTGACAACAGAGCTATGATCAACACAGAGATCTGATCTCACCATCATCGAGTCCGTCTGGGATTACATGAAGAAACAGAAAAAACTGAGACTAAATCCAGAAGAACTGTGGCAGCGTCTCCAAGACGCTTGAAGAAACCTTCCTGCAAAGCTACAGTACTTAGACACTTGTGTAAAAATGCTGTAAAGTCAGGAAGCTTTCAAAAATAATGTCATAAGTAGACTGTTAATTTTTTTGATCAATTAACTAAATCAAATCAGTGTTTGTGTGACCACCCTTTGAGTTGAAAACAGCTTTTGTTTTGGGACACTTGCTCATAGTTTTTTTAGGGAGCTTTGCAGGAAGGTTTCTTCAAGCGTCTTGGAGACGCTGCCACAGTTCTTCTGGATTTAGTCTCATTTTTTTCTGTTTCTTCATGTAATCCCAGACGGACTCGATGATGGTGAGATCAGATCTCTGTGTGGATCATAGCTCTGTTGTCAGACTCCTTCTGCATACAAAAATCTCACTGGAATGGATTATTACAATCAATGGCAAAATTAATGTTTGAAAATGTAAACTGATATAACCTACTGACACACTATTACAAAAGTTATAAATAACTGGCTTAAAACCATTTTTGGGGGTGAAAATACTAACGTGCCTAAGACTTTTGCACAGTACTGTACATTTCAAATGGTGCAACTTCAACTTAAGGGTTAGTTCACCCCAAAATGAGAGTTCTGTCATTTATTACTCACCCGTATGTTCCACATCCACCTTTGTTCACCCAAAAATCTAAAACTGTATACATTTATTTGTATTGCAAAGGAAGATATTTAGAAAAAAAGTTTGTAACCAGGCCGCTTTGGGCCACCACTAACTTCCATAGTATTTTTTTTCCTACTATGGAAGTCAGTGGTGGCCCAAAGCGGCCTGGTTACAAACTTTTTTTCTAAATATCTTTGCATTCAGCAGTACAAAGAAATGTATACAGTATTAGATTTTTGGGTGAACTATCTGTTTAATTATGTCTTTCTTGCCTTTATGGACAAGGGAAGTGATAGTAGCGTTGGATCGATTTGGAGGGACTGAAACCTCTTGGATTTCATAAAAAATATATTTTTGTGTTCCAAAGATGAACAAAGGTCTTATGGGTGTGGAACGACATGAGGGTGAGTAATTAATGACAGAATTCTCATTTTTGGGTTAACTAACACTTTAGATTAAAATTGATACAGTGAGTGTGAATGTGTATGTGTGAGACAGTGTGAATGTCTTTTGAACATTATTTTCTACTTGGAACACTTACCAAACATGTCTTAAAGAAAGCAGGGGAGTCATCTCCAAACACGAGAGGTAGTCCTTGAAGCACTAAAGTTCGGACCTCAGTTGGCTCTGACAACTTGAGTGGAATTTATAAAAAAAAATGTATTACATCCAACCACTTGTTATTAATACATTTTGATATAATATATATATATATATATTCCTAACAGCATTCAAATAGTTGAGCACATTTACTCAGATCAACTATGAAGTCTGAATTGCAGATTATACAGGTTTAAAGGATTAGTTCCCCCAAAAATGAAAATAATGTAATTTATTCGTCACCCTCATGCAGTTCCAAACCTGTAAGACCTCTGTTGTTCTTCGGAACACAAAAAAAAGGAAGATATATATTTAAATCAGTTCATGTGAGTACAGTGATTCAATATTAATATTATAAAGTGACGAGAATATTTTGGGTGCGACAAAAAATAAAATAACGACATATATAGTGATGGTCGATTTCAAAACACTGATTCATAACGCTCCGAAGCTTCATGAAGCAGTGTTTTGAAATCGGTTATCACTAATATGTCATTATTTATTTATTTTTTTGTTGCACCAAAAATATTCTAGTCACTTTATAATATTAATATTGAACCACTGTACTCACATGAACTGGTTTAAATATGGTTTTAGACATAAATATGGTTTTAGACATTTAGTACATTAATGGATCTTGAGAGAGGAAATGTCATTGCTGACTATGCAGGCCTCACTGAGCCATCGGATTTCAACACAAATATCTTAATTTTTTTTGTGTTCCGAAGATGAACAGAGGACTTACGGGTGTGGAATGGCATGAGGGTGACGAATAAATGACAATTTTCAATTTTGGGTGAACTAACCCTTTGATAAATGTACTTTCTTGTAATACATTAATATATCTATGATAAATTATTGGGATTTTTTACAAACCTTTGTTTGCTTCAGAAGGTTCAAGAGCTGACCAGCAACTCCCTTTTTGGCTCTGAAAATGTCCAAGAGGCATGTACTATGTCGATCAAGGGTCTCGTAAAATTCCTTTTTCAGGTTTTTACCAGCAATCCTGTTAAACTCCATGTAGATCTGAAAAAAAAAAAAAAAAAAAAAAAAAACAATGTAAGAAGGGGCAGGTAATAGCATGTAGAAAAGATATGCTTGTTTATATTTCAAAATAATATTAGATTCATCCCAGTCAAAAATGTGTTGACCTAAAATGAAAATTCTCATTGTCATATAGTCAAATATAGTCAAAGGGATAGTTTACCAAAAAATAATTTTGCTGTTGATTTACTGTCACATCACTACAGTGGTTCTACAATAACTTTATAAAGCGACAATAATAGTTTTTGTGTGTAAAAAAAACCTAAATAACGACTTATATAGTGATGACCGATTTCAAAACACGGTCTCGTGAAGCTTCGAAGCGTTATGAATCAGTGAGTCGATTCATGATTCGGATCACGTGTCAAACCGCCAAACTGCTGAAATCACGTGACTTTGGCGATCCAAACCGCTGAATCGACTCACTGATTCATAACGCTTCGATGCTTACATTTACATTTACGCATTTGGCAGACGCTTTTATCCAAAGCGCCTTACAGTACCCGTATTACAGGCCCACTTGGAAGAGGTGGGCCAGAGCACAGTTTGGTTGGGCTCGAGCAACATGGAGTAAAGTGCCTTGCTCAAGGACACACTGGTGGCGACTGCTGGGATCGAACCAGCAACCTTCTGCATATCAGTTCAGTGGCTTCATGATGCAGTGTGTTTTGAAATCGGTCATCACTATACAAGTCATTATTTAGGTTCTCTCATCGCTTCATAAAGTTATTGTAGAGCCACTGTAGTGAGATGGACTTTGTAACAACGTCTTTAGTGCCTTTATGGGTCTTGGGAGTGTACAGTGCATTATGCCAATGGACGCCTTTCTGAGCCGTCGGATTTCAACAAAAATATCTTAATTTGTGTTCCTAAGATGAACGAAGGTCTTACAGGTGTCGAACGACATGAGGGTAGTAATTAATGACAGAATTTTCATTTTTGGGTGAACTAACCCTTTAACGTTCTTGCACACTCTCTAAAATATTGCATAGTAGACTTAGAATTTGTGCCGCGTAGCAATTTTCACTTGCATGTATCAGAGGATTATTACGAATTATGAAGGCAGCTGACGTTAATGGAGGTATTTTGCAGCTTTATTCGCAAACTACAATTCCTGTTCTTCAATAAGGTGAGAACCCAAATACACTCAAATTAACTGTGTTAATTAATTGTACATGAATTGAAAAGAGTACTATCAAAGCAGTAATAAAGATGTTTGCCATCGTAATATTGCTCGAGCCCAACCAAACTGTGCTCTGGCCCACCTCTTCCAAGTGGGCCAGGGCCAGCTAATCGAACCGTACCCAGGCACGGAACTGCGTTTTGGGTTTTATTGTGTTTCGATTCAGTGGTTCGGAGCATTAAAGTCAAGTGATTTTAGTAAACGAGGCTTCATAACGTGGCAAGTGTTTCTAAATTTCAATGGTTCACGTGAATTTGGCAGTATAATTCATGCTCCGAATATTGTTGAATTAAGTTATTTTATTATTTTTGATAAACAAAAAGTATTCTCTTTGCTTTATAATATTCAGGTTGAACCACCATAGTCACAGTAAACATGTCTTTAGTAGCTTTCTGGGCAATGTAAGTGTTAATTATCTTGCTGGAGATGCAGGCCTCACTGAGCCATTGGATTTTATGAAAAATATCTTAATTTGTGTTCCGAAGATGAACAGAGGTCTTATGGGTGTGAAACAATCCCATATAATAATTAAAGACACTGGGAAAGTGCCCTAAAAAAAACACCTTTTTAACATATTTATAGGTTTATAAAAATACATTAAGCACTTTCTGTACATTCTTGGATGTGTATTCCTATTCTAAGGTACTAATATACACTATTTATGTGAGGATATAGTGCAAAGGTTTTCCATTCCAGGGTACTGCCCCAAATATGTTACCCTACAGTGAAAATCATATAAATATAAAAGTCTACAAATCGCTCACAGGGACATACACACAGCTCTGATAATGTTAACTTTTTTATTTTATTTTAAAAAGTAGAAAAATCCACAGATACGATTGAATACATTTAATAAAATCTATTAAAAAAACACCTAATGTTATGCACCAGGGACACATTACATCAACTAATACTTAAAAATATAGGCTTATTTCTGTAAATGTGTCACAATTTCGTTAATTTTAGCCTCGCATTGTTCCCCTCTTTAGGCGGGAAATGGTCTGCAGTTTTTAGTCAACATGACTGGCCAAATTATTTAAAAGATAACGTCAGTAATCACGCAGCAACCCAATTTTTTCACCAAAAGATTTCACAAAATAACGTATACAAGGGGAAATTTCAGTGAGCCTGGGAGTAAATTAACTCGAATTTAGAGCCACAATAGTATGTTTATTGTAAATTAACAACGTCTGTGAAACATTGGCTTAGTTTGCCGGTTGGCCGACTGCTCCGAAGTTATCACAGAAACTTGATATTAACTTATAAACGCATTTATACCTTTTCCATCCGTATAAAATATGTAAAGATGTACAGGCGTGTTACACATTAACTTACCAGCGTAATCCACTGGCCTTTATCATCGACTCTCTCTCCCTCCTCTCCTGCTTCATGTCCCGTCTTGCCTGCTAGTGCCGCTGGGGGAGGAAAACAAAACATACAGCGGGAAATTCAAATGTTCGTATAGAAAGTTAGAAACTCAAGCGTGTTTATAACTAGAAATACTCTACAAAAAATAACATTAAACATTTTAAAGGCTACCAAGCAAAATGTACACGTATATTTTACCATTAACCTACCTACCAGCGTAACGTTGCGAGTCACGACGAATCTCTTCCCGCCTGTTTTACAGCCAATGTACGTTACTTGTGTCGCTGTCGGAGTAAAACGGGGAAATAACATTCGAATAAAACGTGTAAAGCCAATAAGACAAACTTATATGATAGTTTAAAATTTAAATATCTACTTACCAATTTAACTTTAGTCTTTCTTCACTCAATCTCAAGATGGTTCTGACACTCTGGCCTGCTGCTGTGTGTCAGCAATTCAGCAGCACGGAAAAACTTAAATCGACCAATCAGCGCGGTTGTCAAGGCAGAATTTCAAGAACGACCAATCATTTTAAACAGATAGATAGTGAATAATTTAAATAAATTAAAGCTGTGCACTCATAGCACTTAAACTATTAATTAAACAGATTTTTGCTGCCAAATGAGTAAGTTAAACACACCTGTTTAAGTTTGGATGCCAAAACTTGGTATATTAAGTATTGTCAAGTTATAGTAACTTGATATCTTTATTAATGACAACATCTGGGTTTACAGTGTACAAGAGATGCTTTACAAGACACTTCTATTCGTACACACAATGTCCTGGGATGCATGTTCATTTATGGAATGGTTTGTCTATAACTTGAGGCAAAAGAGTGTGTTTTTACAGGCTTTGTGTCTTAAATGTGGCCTTTTCCTTTTCCACGTGGCTTAAATATAACAAATAATTCTGTCTTATTTATCTCAGTCATTACATTGAGAATCCAGAATCAAACATGTGGAGCACTCTCGGAGACTGCATTTATTTGTCTGTCATCTGTTTTGAAACAGAGCATAAAAATGACTTATCCTGTTGCGCCCTATATAGGCCATGACCAGTGACTAGTCAACGTCAAGCTTAAAGCATCATGGCAGAGCATTAAATTCGACTAGTCGATTCAACCCCTATCGTGTGCGTGAATGTGTCCGATTCCCTGATCAGTGCCCTGACTACTGAACTAGGGAACAGATTGAGATGCAGCCTTTGTCTGAAAGACACGCACCAGAATCGAGTTCTCTTCATGCTTGCATGAACAATAGCACACAGAATTATGCCAAAAATTGTATGTAGTATTGTATGTTTTCTTACAAAGTGACATCGCCAACTACTGGACTAGCATGTATAAAACAGCAATTTTAGTCATTTGTCGTGGATCTCTGAGCATTACATGTGTCTATTTAAACAAGAATTATCTGGGATTGTTTGTTATGCTTCATGGTGTGGATGTTTTATATTATTTCTTTATATACTATTTCTTTACTCCTTTACTCCCCCAACCCAAAACATCTTCATGTGCCCCAGTACACAATTAATTTGAGGTGGAGGAGTTGATAGGCCTCTCTAAATAAAACAATGCATAAATGAGATCTATAGTAGCCTACATTAACATGTTCTGGGATCATAAGCTCAAAAAAAAAAAAAGACTGATATTTTTACATGTTCTATACTATAATGAAAATTATTAATACGTCTAAATGTATACATTTACTTTATTTGTACATGTCTTATCAGGAACAGAAGCAGGAGAGTTTTCTAGCCCGGTGCAGATAAAGAACAGGCTGAACAAAACTAGCCAGTAAATAACAAATCACACCAATGTACCAAAGTGCTTGAATATTCTGTTGTGTCAGAAGGATAATTAATCCGAAAACAGCATTTGGGACATATATGAAAACCGTGTTCACTGTAGTTATTAGAATGAGATGAAATGCTCTTCTCTTCATGTGGTTTTCCTCCCCTCTCTCTCTCCCTCTGTCTCCTGGTCCTGACTGTTTCAGAGCTCTGAGAACAGCCACAAGGAAAACCAACTGGATGAAGAGGAAGAGTAGAAACTGCACAATGAAGAGCCATGAACTTGTTTGTACTTCTTCTCTGAGGGGGGCTAAAATAAACATGGAGAGAAAACAGGATCCAAGAACAGTTATCCAGGCCGCAGTGCAGCAGATCACTTTATATCTGAGAGGTTTATACTTCATAAAGGTTACAGGATAAACCACTGCCAGGTAACGCTCAACACACATCAGACACTGAAACAAAGAACGACCAGTGATGGAAATTCCAAATAGAAACAGTTTCACTAACTTGAGACTTGAAAACCAAAATGACAGTAAAAAGATAAAACTGTTCAGACAGACACCAATCTCACAAAAAGACAGATTGAGGAAGAAGAACTCTGATGCAACTCCACTTCCTGTAATGATGAGCCAGATAACATAGGAGTGTGTAGGAATACCAGACAGGAAACTGGTGCCGCACAGAAGTCCATTTATTAGCTGAAATGTGGAATCTTCAGATGTAGTGAAGTTCACTGCAGAGGTATTAATTTTCTCCATGTGTTCTCTAATTAATTAATAATTGGTTATACAGGTGACCTACTGAAAGAGAGAATTGTTAAAGTACCAAATAATTAAGACTGCATTGAAGAAGCCAAAATAAAGACTCAATATGCAAATAATCTCCAAATACAACACAGTCTGCAATTGTACAAAGCTCACAATTTAAACCCGCATTACCAGAGCCTTCTAATATTAAATTAACTTTATGCCAAGGTCATTTTAATTCACATAATGAATTATTAAACAAATACACCACAATCTATAATTTAGCACCAAACTTAAATTACTTAAACGTTTAATTGTATTCCTGTATTCAGATGACTTTAAAATGAGATATGATTCTAGTTCTTATAATGATACAAAATGAAGTGTGTTTCTTAGCATGCAGTTTTATTTCTAAATAAACTGTCTGTTGAAACAATACACATCAGCCCAATTTTAATCAATAGCTAATTCATATCACTTAAACTACATCTGATAATCACCCTGATCGTTTGCATACTATTGACTAAGAAAAAACTAAACAAATAAATCATAAAGGAGTGTTATCACCTGAAGAGTGAATGTCCAGTGTCCAGTGGGAGTAAATGATATTGTGTAGTATCACTTTCCAGCTGTATATGATGCATGCGCACAGCTTCATATGTACGGCACAAAACAAAACGTATGCAAATGAGGTTTAAAATGACTGAAGGCATTTTATAGTCTCGTATATTGACATCACGGTCGGCTGGAGTGTCTGTGGTGACACCCACAGTGGCAAAAAAAAAACTTAGTGGCAGCATTGGTTTTCAGTGTGAATGCAGCAAAAATGCACAAAACACATCTAAAAAGAGCTCTGAGATTGACTGTACAAATAGATTTGAGGTATATTTTAACAGACTGCCAAAAGATACAGAAAAGAGAAGCAAATGGATCACTGCAATTCACAGAAATAACTGGACTCCAGGCACCGAAACATAGATTTGCAGTTATCATTTTGTGTCAGTGTGTTGAATTTTGGGGGGAAAATATTGTATTGTTATATATTGTACTCCTCAATTAATTATTTTCCCTCTTATATTCTGTATAATTGGATGTTTTTTTTTAATAAACACTGACAAAAACTACACAAGTTTTAGGGCTGGACAATATGACGATATATATATATATATATATATATATATATATATATATATATATATATATATATATATATATATATATATATATATATATATATATAAGCGTTCAAAGGCAAATTTGCTTTATGTATTTCCCCGGCACGAACGCGCTGACAAGATGGATTATTCTGCTACACAAAAGACAATGGTGTAAATTAATAAATAAACACATATCTCTCTCATATGTGCAGACACTCTATCTCTTTAAATATAACCAATGTATTATGTTTTTGCTTCTCAGACACTTTGATCTCAGAGGTGGAGAAAATGGTAAGTAGTGATTCGCCACCAGTCAAATGCCCGGGCCTTCTGTCCTGCTACAAGGCTCACAAGAAGCGCAGCTCAAAAACCCAGAATTCAAGTATTGAAACACAGATAAGCAAATACTTTGATGCCATCTATGAAACAGATACTGACACTGACAATGCACTCTCCTTCTGGGCCAAAAACCATGACAGATACCCTCAACTCCACAAGCTGGCAGGAGGATTTCTTCAAGTGTCCTGGAGACGCTGCCACAGTTCTTCTGGATTTAGTCTCAGTTTTTTCTGTTTCTTCATGTAATCCCAGACGGACTCGATGATGGTGAGATCAGCTCTCCGTGTGGATCATACCTCTGTTGTCAGACTCATTCTGAATACAAAAATCTCACTGGAATGGATTATTACAATTAATGGCAAAATTAATGTTTGAAAATGTAAACTGATATTACCTACTGACACACTATTACAAAAGATATAAATAACTGTCTTAAAAACATTTTTTGGGCTGAAAATACTAACGTGCCTCAAAGTAGGTAGGTTAAGTGACTTTTGACTTCAAGTCATGATGCAAAGGTCCCCTTTGGTATGGAAGTACCTTAGGGACATAGAAATAAATGTATCTTAAGGCACAAGTGAGATCACATTTTGTAAGTTCAGAAAAAGACCCAAATATATCCTATTCATACGCCTATTCATTATTTTTCTCACATGAATAGGGTCAAAAATGTAACCTTTAGATATCACCATGAAAATTACTGAGTTGATGACTTATATCAAGACAAACAAAATTTTTAAATTGTTTGTTAACATGGACAAACGGTGCATAATCTAATTACAGATGTGCTAATTTGCATAAATACCACAACAGATCTAAACATTGGGTACAGCGTTTTTAAAACATTCAGAGATTCATTCAGTCATGGAGGGGTCTTGAATCAGCCTGCAGGGGTTGTTATTCGCTAAACAACCGCCTAGCTATACATTATCCCTAACTTGAGATTAATAACGATACTCGGTTACTTAACGTAACCTCGGTTCTCTCTAGAAGAGGGAACGAGTATTGCGTAAGTTCCTTACGCTACGGGAAAGTATTCTTTCTTCGAGATTTCTGAAAAACCCAAAATTATCCTTAATTTTGTAACATTGTCAACGCAGTGCGGCAGCCTGGCAGACCATAGCAGGCTATTCCAGCGTGCTATTGGCTGCTCTGCTGGCAACTGCAGCAGCCTATCGGTGAGCCCGCGTGACGTGGCGACCAATGAGGGCGCTTCGCGCCCACCTGGCTTCATTTGCCTACAGGTGGGGCGTGGCCACGTGTATATAAGCAGGGCTCACGGGCTGCATATTCGGTTTTCGTAGTTCTGAAGCGTAAAAACCCGCGGGGCGCACGGCAAGGAACGCAATACTCGTTCCCTCTTCTAGAGAGAACCGAGGTTACGTTAAGTAACCGAGTATCGTTCTCTTACGAGAGGTCCTCTCGTATTGCGTAAGTTCCTTACGCTACGGGAACATATTGTCAACGCCGTGCGCGCCTCGCATACAGCATATGTATCCCAGGGAACCGGGGACCATAACACTGCTCGGGCAGGGTGGCCGGTAAGGAAAACGGGCCACCACATATACAGACACTTCATTCGAACTGACGGGTGGTTACGACGGGTGGTTACAACACCCTGTCCCATGAATGAGGGAACGGCACCTGCCGGTCTCCTTCAAATTCACCACACCTTGTCTCATGAATGAGGGAGCGGCAACGCCGGTCGCCTTCAAATTCACAATATCTTGTTATATGAGTGAGGTAACGGCACCGCCGGTCACCTTCAAACTCACAACAGCTCGTCTCGTAAATGAGGGAACGGCACCGCCGGTCTCCTTCAAATTCACAATATCTTGTTATATGAGTGAGGTAACGGCACCGCCGGTCACCTTCAAACTCACAACAGCTTGTCTCGTAAATGAGGGAACGGCACCGCCGGTCTCCTTCAAATTCACATGAGCCTAGTACCGAACTTACTACCAGTATGTGAGCTATGTCTGCGCAGAACCACTGGGCAGAACCAATAGCCCTATTGAACTGATAACACTTTCGCCTGTAAGGCAGGAACTTCCAGATTGTAAAATCTCACGAACGTAGACGGGGAGGCCCAGCCTGCCGCCATACAGATATCGTGGATGGAAATCCCTCTGGCCCAAGCCCACGAAGAGGCCATGCCTCTGGTGGAGTGTGCTCTGACACCTAGCGGGCACTGCAGGTGTTTGGAAGCGTATGCAGTTGCAATCGCGTCCACTATCCACCTGGACAGGGTCTGTTTCGAGGAGGCGAGACCTTTAGTGCGCCCACCAAACGAAACAAATAGCTGCTCAGAACGCCTGAAGGCGGCGGAGCGTGTGACATAAACCCTCAATGCCCTGACAGGGCAGAGGAAATTGCCACCGTCCCCCTCATCGGATGCTGGCAGAGCCGAGAGGGAGATAATCTGCGCCCTGAAGGGAGTGCCGATCGCTTTGGGGACATAACCATGCCTCGGTCTGAGAATGACCTTAGAGTCATTAGGACCGAACTCCATACACGTCGGGCTCACTGAGAGCGCGTGTAGATCCCCCACGCGTTTCACTGAAGCCAGAGCTATCAGAAACGTGGTTTTTAGCGAAAGGAACCTTGGTTCCACAGTCTCGAGCGGTTCAAAGGGATGAGCCTTCAGGGCCTCTAGGACCAAGGCCAGATCCCATATAGGAACCGACGGGGGCCGCGGGGGATTCATCCGTCTGGCTCCTCTGAGGAAACGGATGATGAGCTCGTTCCTTCCTAGCGTGCTACCTAGCGTCGTCTGAGCGAACGCTGCTATAGCCGCCACATACACTTTGAGCGTGGAAGGGGACCTGCCCCATTCCAAAAGCTCTTGGAGGAAGGAGAGCACCCGCTGGACCCCACATTGCTGTGGGTCCAATCCCTTGGAAACACACCACTCAGTGAACACCGACCACTTAGAACTATATAACCGCCTCGTCGAGGGGGCTCTAGAGTGTGAAATCGTGTTCATAACCCCTTCGGGCAGGTCAACGGGTATCCGTTGGTCACCCATACATGCAGAGACCATCGCTCTGGATGGGGATGCCAAACTGACCCTCCTGCTTGAGAGAGAAGGTCTGCTCTCAGCGGAACTGGCCAGGGGGGTGAGTGCGACAGCTTCACCAGCTCTGGGTACCAAATCTGGTTCTCCCAGCGCGGTGCTATAAGGAGCACCGGACGGCGCGTTTCCCTGATTTTCGCTATGACCTGGGGCAATAGGGAGATCGGCGGGAAAGCATACAGCGGGAGGCTGGGCCAAGTTTGGGACAGCGCATCCTCGCTTTTGGACAGAAACGTCGGGCAGCGGGCGTTCTCTTTTGTTGCAAAGAGGTCGAGCTCCGCTCTGCCGAACAGGCGCCATACCAGCTGGACTGTCTGGGGGTGCAGGGACCATTCTCCTGGGAGAATGAGGCCCCTGGACAGCTTGTCCGGGCCCACATTGAGGTGGCCCGGCACGTGCGCAGCTCTCAGCGAGCGCAGCGAGCTGTGTGCCCACACGAGCAGGCGTTCTGTCAGATTGCCCAGACCTCTGGACCTGACACCGCCCTGCCGGTTCACGTAGGACACCACTGTGGTGTTGTCCGACCAGACTAACACATGGTGTCCTCGTATAAGCGGGAGAAACTGCCTGAGCGCGTTCTCTACCGCTATCATCTCCAAACAGTTTATGTGTAGGAGTTTTTCCTCGCTCGACCAAAGGCCCGAGGCTGATCTGCCCTCGAAAACGGCGCCCCAACCCGTGGTGGAGGCGTCCGTCGAGATGACCTTGCGGTGTGAGATGGCTCCCATCGTCACTCCCCTCTGGTACCAGTCGGCTACTAACCAGGGCTCTAGGGCTGACACGCAGCCCTGAGTCACTCTGATCCTGAAGCCACCGGACGCCCAGGCTCTGTGAGGCACTCGGGCGTTTAACCAGCATTGCAGCGGGCGCATGCGCATTAAGCCCAGCTGGAGCACAGCCGCAGCTGAGGCCATACGTCCCAGCATCCTCTGAAAAATCTTGAGAGGTGCGATTTTGCCCGGCCGGAAGTACGCAGCCATGCGCCGAACTTGGCGCGCGCGATGGGGTGACAGGCGGGCTGACATTGCCACAGTGTCCAGATTCAAACCCAGGAATGAGGTTGATTGCGTGGGCACTAATGAGCTCTTGGTCCAATTGACCGTGAGCCCTAGGCTGTCCAGATGGCTGAGCAGCATTGCCCTGTGGGCGAGGAGCTCGGCCTCCGACTGCGCCAGGATGAGCCAATCGTCCAGATAGTTCAATACTCGCATCCCTCGATTTCTCAGAGGAGCGAGGGCCGCGTCCATGCACTTCGTAAATGTACGGGGTGCTAGTGACAGGCCGAACGGAAGGACGGTGTATTGATAAGCCTGGCCGTCGAAGGCGAATCGTAAGAATGGCCTGTGACGCGGCGTTATCTTGATTTGAAAATATGCATCTTTCAAATCTAGGGAGATTAGCCAGTCTCTCGGGCGAATATGCGCGAGGATCTGCTTGGTCGTGAGCATCTTGAACGATCTTTTCATAAGAACTTTGTTCAGACGCCTCAGATCCAGAATCGGTCTGAGCGACCCATCCCTTTTTGGCACGAGAAAATACCGGCTGTAAAAGCCTGACTCGCTCATAGAATGGGGAACCGGTTCTATAGCCCCTTTGCACAGCAGCGTGGCTATTTCTGCTCGAAGTAGATGTGCTACTTCCTCGCTCACTCTCGTCTCTGTACGCGCACAGAAGCGCGGAGGGCGGCGAGCGAACTGCAGAGTGTAGCCGTGCTTCACTGTTTTCAGCACCCATTCTGATACACCTGGAATGGCTTCCCACGCTCTCGCGTGCGCCACACGGGATAGAACGGCCTCCGGGCTCGAAACGCCGCGCTTCGCGGGTTTGACGGCCTGTATAGGAGGGGCGGGCGCAGTGCGTGCGCTCTCTGTGCTGTGGGCCAGCCGATCGCTCGCGATGGCTGGCCGCCCTACACACTGCATCTCTGCCGCTTCGAGCGGGGAGTGGCTTGTGTGCAGCCCTACACTCATCGCTCCGGCCACCCTGGGCGGAAAACAAATGGTGTGTGGCGCGGCGCGTGGCGCCTGAGGCATAATGTTCGCGAAAATGTGTGAGCGCGTTTGAGCGGGCACAACTCTTACGCGTGGAACATGACCGGTTAAGAGTGGCTGTGTGACAGCGCGTGTGGTGGTTAGTCGTGGACGCAAACAAGCGGACACGTGACCTAACTCTAGCACTCGAGCGGCCGGTGGCCGCTTTATGTGAGTGGGGGACACAGGGTTTATAGTGCTTGTGTGCAGGGGTGAACACAGAAAAGTGGGCACATTTACTGCATTTGAAACACATACGGCGTGAGCCGTGCAACCAGAAATAATGCAACTTTTGTGATTTCTCTGGTTCGCCGTAAAAACGGCGGTTATTGACAGGCGAGAAGGCATTTTTGCCGGCTCGTTGGCTGCGTGAAATCCATCTGCAGCAGCCACAGTGGTGAGGGCTGACAGGAAAGAGAGTTTTGACGGTGGTCCGGCCGCGGCGGGACTTAACCGTCGTTTCTTGCCTCTGGCTAGGAGGACTTTGGAGGCTCGGGCTTCAGCGCGATCCTAGGCCGGGGGCCCCGAGGTGGAGGCGGCTTACCACGGCTGGAAGAGCGCGATCTGGGGCGGCCGCTCGGTCTTCGCTGAGACGAAGGGGGCCGCGCTGGGCGCTGCGCGGAGCTCGTTGCTGGCTGGTCACGAGGACGGCGAGCAACGGAGCTATTGCTAGCGCCGGGCCGTCGAGGCAGGAAAAGGTTCATGGTCTGCGTCGTTTTCTGCACTTCGCAGAAACGGTCGACGATCCCCTTGACCGCTGGTCCAAAGAGCCCAGACGGGGAGAGCGGGGCATTTAGGAAGGCCGCACGCTCTGTTTCTCGCATGTCCGCGAGCGTGAGCCAGAGGTGGCGCTCAGCTACCGTGAGGGAGGCCATAGAGCGTCCGAGGGCCTGTGCTGCGGTCTTGGTGGCGCGAAGGGAGAGATCCGTCGCGCTTCGAAAATCCGTGATTAACTCAGCGTCACAGTATTTCTCGTCCAGGTCGTGGAGGAGATTAGCTTGGAGGATTTGCAGCACGGCCATAGAGTGCAGAGTGGACGCAGCTTTACCGGAGGCAGCGAAAGCGCGGCCGATCAGCGATGACGTCACTCTGCAGGCCTTAGACGGGAGGGCAGCCTTTGAGCGCCAACCAGAAGGCGGGCAAAGGTGCGCTGCGACCGCCTCTTCCACCGGAGGGATAGCGTTGTAGCCTTTCTCGGCCGCGCCGTCAACTTGTGAGAGCGTCGAAGAAGCCTGAGACGAGACCCTCGCGGAGAATGGCGCGTTCCAGGACTTTGCGAGCTCCTCGTGAAGCTCCGGCAGAAAGGGTGCAGTCCTGGAGGTGGGCGCACGGCGGCGACTGTTTAGGAAGCATCCGTCAAGTCGGTTCGGCGCTGCCACCTTGGGCGGGGCCCATTCGAGGCCTAGCTGCTCGACAGCCCGGGTGAGAAGGCGCAAAAGTTCGGCGTCCTCACCCGCTCGAGAGCGTCCGGAGCCCCGGACTAAAGAGAGGTCGCGGAAGACCAGTCCTCGCTGTCGGAAGCCATGATGGAGCAGCTGTCGGCGCGTTCCGCGGCCGCATCCGCCTCATCCCCGGAGGCGGCAACAGAAATGGCGGCCTGGGGTGGGGGCAGGGAAGGCGAGAGTGAAGCGGGCGGGAAAGGTTCCGGCGAGCTTCTCTCTGCGAACTCCGGAGTCCGCTGCGAGCGGCGCTTCTTTCTGCGCGGCGTGGCAGGGACTGGAGGGATATCATCATCGAACAGGACGAGTCGAGCCCGCAGGGTCGACATCGTCAGTTCTTCGCACTCTTGGCATCCGCCGGCGAGGAGTGCGGCGGCGGCGTGATCACGGCCCAGGCAGAGAGCGCAGATCACGTGGCGGTCCCCGGAGCTGAGCTGCGCGTGACACGAGCCGCAGGTGGAACGAGACATTTGTATCAACGCTCGGCTCTTTTTGTGAAAAAGTGTGACGCAGCGGCGACAACACTTTTGAGCGTAAAGGATATGGGCTGCCGGATAGCAGAGCAGGCACGGATGGCTGAAGGTGGCGCGATGCTGCCGGCTTCCTCAGGCGCTGTCCTCTGCTTGCTTGTCTGCGCGGTCACGGCGGCGGGTTCCAGATCCAGCGATGCGAAGGGCTTCGCTGAAGAAAAGAAAATCGAATATGCAGCCCGTGAGCCCTGCTTATATACACGTGGCCACGCCCCACCTGTAGGCAAATGAAGCCAGGTGGGCGCGAAGCGCCCTCATTGGTCGCCACGTCACGCGGGCTCACCGATAGGCTGCTGCAGTTGCCAGCAGAGCAGCCAATAGCACGCTGGAATAGCCTGCTATGGTCTGCCAGGCTGCCGCACTGCATTGACAATGTTACAAAATTAAGGATAATTTTGGGTTTTTCAGAAATCTCGAAGAAAGAATACTTTCCCGTAGCGTAAGGAACTTACGCAATACGAGAGAACCTCTCGTAAGAGAACTTGAATTACATAGCCTACATGGCAGTGTAATAACTACAACAATCCATGTATCCATATCTTAAGACAGCTAACAAGTTATTTGCTGCTGCTAGCCGTGTTAGCTATCTAATGAAACTATTCGCTAATCCTAAACTTGACATCGTTTCACCAAAAATAGTCGTACAACAGCTCAACACACATCCAGATGGTCCCAATATCACCAGGTATGTTTTATTAATGTATATTAATGAATAATCCATGTAGGAAAAACAAAAGGACATTTTTCTTACATGAGGGACAGCTTAGTGACAGTTGAAAGTTGACAGTTGAGAGTTGACAGTTGAGTGGACCTTAAATTAATGACTGACTGAATCTCTGAATGTTTTAAAAACGCTGTTTAGATCTGTTGTGGTATTTATGCAAATTAGCACATCTGTAATTAGATTATGCACCGTTTGTCCATGTTAACAAACAATTGAAAAAAAAAAAAACTTGTAATACATTTTTTGTTTGTCTTGATATAAGTAATCAATTCAGTTATTTTCATAGTGATATCGTAAGGTTACATGTTTTACCCTATTCATGTGAGAAAAATAATGAATATGTGTATGAATAGGATATATTTGGGTTTTTTTCTGAACTTTCCCCTAATGGGATTCTTCGGGGCTTTTTTTTTTTCTTACTCAGGACATATTGAGGATACAAAATCAGTTGAGTTTGATTCTGTTGCAATTTGTTCACCCTTTTTTCCTAAAACGCCTGGACTAGTAGGCTATGGCGTGCTTCAATATAAATTAATACGATGAAGCTAACTAGTTACTAGCAACCTAGTTATAATGAAGCTAACTAGTTACTAGCTAGCTAGTTATTAGTTATCAAAAATTAAAAACACTATTTAATGAGAAAGTCATACAAACCTCAAAGTGTTAACCTGTCACCTCTGACCTTCAACAGCTGTCACAGCTCCTGGTGCAGATGGGATGTGTTGTTGCAGGAACTGATTTGCTATAGGCTACTCCTGACTGGTCGAAATCTCATGCTACTTAGGAAAAATGTAATGTACAGAAGTAGCTGCACTGCTTAAATACAAAATTAAAGTTTTTGAAGGAAAATATAAGTAAAGTCACTCTGATGACACAATTTCTATGTGCAATGTGCATATTTGCCCCAATTGTCATGGTATGGGGAACATTTTTGTTTTTTAAAACTTGAAACCAATTTTATTGGTTTCCCTGCCCCAAAAATGTACACTTTGACACCAAATTTGTCATTATAGCGATAACAGAAGCAAAGATATGGGCTCTAGAGTATTTTCGGTGCATTGGCGGCCATTTAAAAAAAAAAAAAAAAACCTGTTTATTTCTGATACAAATTGTGATCTCACTTGTGTCTTAGGATAAATTTATTTGTATGACCCTAAGGTACTTCCATACCAAAGGCGACCTTTGCATCATGACTTGAAGTCAAAGGCCTATTTTTTGGGCTTAACCTCCCTACTATAAGACTTTTTGCACAGTACTGTATGTCTAACGTTATAATTTAATGTCGTGTGTATGTTAACATTATGACATTTAGCAGATGCTGGATTTCGGTTACTATACCTCACGACTAATGTTAGTGTTTGATGTTACTATGATGTTGGCTTTTGGAAGACTTGGGCTGAATCCGAAATCGCCCCATATACCCTCAAATAGGACTTTTTTTCAGGGGATAGCCATTTGTAGTGGTGTCTGAAACCATAGTAGATGTTATTGATGTATATGATTTAATTCACTCTTTCAAGTAAACTGTATTAGTGGACTAAAGTAGGGAATAGTGATTGAGGGTTTAGGAGGCAATTTCAGATTCAGCCGTTGAGTTTACTTAATACCAACGTCAACTGTCGTCAGTATTACACATCAAATTGATGTTGCATGACTACATAACCTCACAATACATTTTAGTTTAGGAATGGTTTAATCCAAATCTACACCTTAATTTCATTGAAATTCTGTTGTAGGACCTGAATTGCCAGTGTTACTCCTATCAAAGGACCACATATAATTTCCTGAAACTTCCCCTTCCTCACCTGGCTTCTGGCCTTAAACCTCATCCTGTTCATTGTTTCCATGCAGTCAAATATAGACAGAACTCATATTCCCTGTGTTAAATCACCCCATGAAACCTCTAAAAGACTGCTTATTTGTTTAGTGAAGCCATTAACAGCCCACAGTTTTCTTTTCCAGTCACCCAAATCTTGAAACATTAAGTATACAATTGTTCTTATTTTAAAGTTAATACTAATTAAAAGGTATAATTAAAATGCTTTAAAAAAATTCAGCTTGTCTTAAATTTCCCAAAGGTAAGATATTTAATGGATTTATTGTGTTTTTGTTTAAAGTGTTAAGCATTAGAACATAATACTAGTATAACTACTACACAATATTTCATATGCACTATGAAAGGATTTCAAGTAAAATGCACATTGAGTCAGTCGCAAAATAAACCCAGATGGGGTGATGCAATTCCAACCATCAATATGGAAAATGGTGAAACTGGGTGATGCAGGAAGTATTTATTCAAAATGAACAAACCACAAATAAGTGTAACAACCAAATCTGATAAACACTCACAGAAAATGTGTATGCAAATAATGATTTAAATCACTAGTGGTGGACCTCTTTAAATAAATGTGTTATTTAGAAATGAGCTCTTTAAAGAAAGGTTACAGGATGAACCACTGCCAGGTAATGCTCAACACAGATCAGACACTGAAACAGAGGACGACCGGTGATGCCTAGTCCTTGCAAAGACTGTGATGATGTCTTGAAACTTGAAAACCAAAATGGCAGTATACAAATTAAACATTTCAGACAGTTGCCAATCTCACAAACTGATAAACACTCACAGAAAAGGCAAAATGTGTATGCAAATAACGATTTAAATCACTAGTGGTGGACCTCTTTAAAGAAATGAGTGACCATGTTACCTAGACTAACATGATTTGGGAATCATAAATTCTTATTTAGAATAAAATGTAAATTCAGAAAAAAACGTGTCTAGTTAATACAGAAAATGAATAAGAATTAGTGACGGTACATCAACAGGTATTATGAGGAACAGGTGATTTTTCCTGTTCTGCGCAGAAAAAGAACAGGCTGCAAAAATCCATCCAGCAAAAAACCAATTGAAGCAATAAACCACAGAGCCGACATATGCTGCTGTGTTAAAATGAATGCTGCAATTTTATATGGGACAAATATGATAACCACAGCTACAGTAGTTATTAAAATATGATTAAAAACTCTTCTTTTTATTTGGTTAACCTTATCTTTCTCATTCTCTCCTGGTCCGGACTGTTTCAGACCTATGAGAACAGCCACAAGAAAAAACAGCTGAACAAAGGGGAAAAGTAGAAACTGCACAGTGAACAACCGTGCATGTGGACTAGTGTTGAGCGAGATTACAGTAAACATGCAAAACAAACAGGAGCTAAGTGTGATTATCCAGGCCGCAGTGCAGCAGATCACTCTATATCTGAGAGGTTTGTACTTCAGAAAGGTTACAGGATGAACCACTGCCAGGTAACGCTCAACACAGATCATACACTGAAACAGAGGACGCCCGGTGATACCTAGTCCTTGCAAAGACTGTGATGATGTCTTGAAACTTGAAAACCAAAATGACAGTATATCAATTAAACATTTCAGACAGTTGCCAATCTCACAAACAGAAATATTTAGGTTGAAGAAGTCCGTTGCAATTCCAGTTTCTGTGACAATGAGCCATATAACATGAACATGTATAGGAAGACCAACAAGGAAATTGATGCTGCACACACACAGTGCCAGACTGTTCATTGGTCCAATGGAATGAGTTGTTGAGTTTGTAGTGAAGTTCTGTGTAGAGTTCATTTCTTCCTTATTTTTTATTTTCTAACTTAAGAAGACATGGAAGACAAAGTCAAAAATAAGTTAAACATTATATATTCCAATCTATGAAGTTCTAAAATTAAAACCCAAATAACCAAAGCCTACTAATATCAAACAACTCAATCCACAAAGTCAGTAATTCTGCACAACACTTAAATTAGCCAGTTGTATTCCAATTTTAAATTACTTCAAATATAGCTGCATTAATTATCATCAAACAACTTATCTTTGTAATGATGTCGTCAATATATTCTGCATATTATTGAAAAGAAAAATGTATTTAAAAAAAAGAGTTTGTCACCTGAAGATTGAATGTCCAGTCTCTCTGGACTATTAAAGATGTCACACAAATAAATGGCTGCAACCCTTCACATATAATGGATATGCAAATTAATAAAAGAAAACATGAGGTTAAAAATTATATGTGGTAATTTACTCAAATGGCTTTAAACATTTGAATAGAAGAAGAAGAAGAAAAAAAACATTATCACACTTCTATGTGAATTTCTTTTTTTTTCTTTTTTTACTGGAAATTGTAAGATACTTAATGCAAAAAAACAAAAACAAAATAAGATTGTATATTTGTCGTATAAACACAAATGCATCATGAACAACAGCAGACCAAGTACTTAGCTCTGACATAATCAATAAATATTATTTTTGCTTTATGTATTTCAATGAGAACAACAGTAGCCACATAATCACAGGAAAGTGAACAATACATATTTATAGAAGGAAGTATATTAATCTAAAGCATATGTATTGTTTTTGAGAATCAACTACATTCAAACAATTTTGACTTGCAGTTAACAAGTCTACACTTTCACTTTAAAGGTAGGCTACACTATAAAACTTTTAAGAAAAAAATTAATAAAATGAATAAGAATTAGTGACGGTACATCAGCAGGTATTATGAGGAACAGGTGATTTTTCCAGTTCGGCCCAGAAAAAGAACAGGCTGCACAAATCCATCCAGCAAAAAACCAATTGAAACAATAAACCACAGAGCCGAACTATGCTGCTGTGTTAAAATGAATGCTGAAATCTTATATGGGAAAAATATGATTACCCCAGCCACAGTAGTTATTAGAATGTGATTAAACACTCTTCTTTTCCTTTTGTTTACCTTTTCTTTCTCATTCTCTCCTGGTCCGGACTGTTTCAGACCTATGAGAATAGCCACAAGAAAAAACAGCTGAACAAAGGGGAAAAGTAGAAACTGCACAGTGAACAACCGTGCATGTGGACTAGTGTTGAGCGAGATTACAGTAAACATGCAAAACAAACAGGAGCTAAGTGTGATTATCCAGGCCGCAGTGCAGCAGATCACTCTATATCTGAGAGGTTTGTACTTCAGAAAGGTTACAGGATGAACCACTGCCAGGTAACGCTCAACACAGATCAGACACTGAAACAGAGGACGCCCGGTGATACCTAGTCCTTGCAAAGACTGTGATGATGTCTTGAAACTTGAAAACCAAAATGACAGCATATCAATTAAACATTTCAGACAGTTGCCAATCTCACAAACAGAAACATTTAGGTTGAAGAAGTCTGTTGCAATTCCAGTTTCTGTGACAATGAGCCATATAACATGAACATGTATAGGAAGACCAACAAGGAAATTGATGCTGCACACACACAGTGCCAGACTGTTCATTGGTCCAATGGAATGAGTTGTTGAGTTTGTAGTGAAGTTCAGTGTAGAGTTCATTGCTTCCTTTTTTTTTCAACTTCAGGCTGCATGGAAGAAAGTCAAAAACAAGATATATATATGATATTTTCCAATCTTTAGTTCTGAAGTTCTAAAATTAAAATCCAAATAACCAAAGTATTTTAATAGGTATGATTATTCAGGTAACTTAATAAATCCACAGACAGTAATTCTGCACAACACTTAAATTACTCAATTGTATTCCAATTTTAAAGTACTTCAAAATATAGCTGCATTCATTACCATCAAACAGGGTCTGGACCCTCAAAGTTGTGAAGTGTGTGCGCACAAACAAGAGCCTTAGACATGAGCTTGGGATGTCGACTCAAGGATGTGAGAGCCTGGAGTAACGTGAACATCCAAACTATAGATTTAATAAATGTGTGCATACATGACCAGCCTGCTGCAAGGAATGCAACCCCCCTGGTAGAATGAGCCCTGATGCCTTAGAGGTGAAGCTTGACCTTGTGCCTCATAGGCTAGCGCGATGTCGTCCCTCACTCAATGCGACATATTCTTTTTTGTGGTGGCCGCCCCCCTCCCGGTTACAGCCCCCATAACAAATTATAAACTCTGATTTATGCCACTGGCTAGGGCAGAGGATGTAAACCTGAAGAACGCAAACCGGTTACAGTAAGTGTAGTCTCTACTGCTCTGATGACGTGAATGGCGGTTGACAGAAGGCTTCAAGGATGACTGGATATACACTATATTGCCAAAAGCATTGGGACGCCCCTCCAAATAATTGAATTCAGGTGTTCCAATCACTTCCATGGCAACAGGTGTATAAAATCAAGCACCTAGGCATGAAGACAAACATTTGTGACAGAATGGATCGCTCTCAGGAGCTCAGGGAATTTAAGCATGGTACTGTGATAGGTTGCCACCTGTGCAATAAATCAATTTGTGAAATTTCCTCACAACTAAATAATCCATGGTCAACTGTAGTGGTATTATAACAAAGTGGAAGCAATTGGGAACAACAGTAAATCAGCCATGAAGTGACTCGTCTGCAGAATCAATAGCTACAGACCTCCAAAATGTGTGTGGCCTTCAGATTAGCTCAAAAAGTGCGTAGAGAGCTTCATGGAATGTCGGGAGACTGCAAGCCAGGACTTCTCATCCAACATCAGTTCCCGATCTCACAAATGCACTTCTAGAAGAATGGTCAAATTCCCATAAACACACTCCTAAACCTTGTGGAAAGCCTTCCCAGAATAGTTGAAGCTGTTACATGGTCACATGAAGAGTTTTTTGTTTTTGTTTTGTTTTTCTGTGGAGGTTGGAGATTTAGCACATCCATGTCAACCTTTCTCACTTGTGTAACAACTAACCTATGCCATAACAAATCAGGGTAAAAACAGCATTTCAAGTTCAATTGAATCTTTTATAGCTGTTATAAATGGCTATTTTGTTAAACACACATAAAAAAGCACACTATGCATATGTTAAGAAAAAACAATCTATTATCGAATGCATTAGTCAGTTATTTTAAAGGCATTAGAATAAGTGAATGGCTGACTAACATTTTTTAAACTGATTTAAAATGAGAAGTGTCACTTCAGCTGGAATAAAAACAATGATTAGTTACTTTACAGTGTTTACATTACAACGGATATCATCAACAGGTTTTGTGGAAAACAAGGTCAGTTTTCTTGAATGGGTTAAGGAAACCATTTTGGGATGCACCTCAACCTGTTCAGAAGCTAAATTGTCTAACCCTAAAACTATGTCTGATATTCACAATGATATTTTGCACATTACTGAATGGAATAACTAACAAATGAATTAAAAAGAAGAGTTTGTCACCTGAAGAGAGAATGTCCAGTCTCTCCGGATGTAAATAATACTCTGTGCTATTTTTTGTAGTCTCACTTCAATGTCATTTGCACAGCTTCATATGCAACATTTCACATAAAATAATATATATGCAAATATTAGTCAAACTAAAAACATGAGGTTTAAAATGACAGATATTTTTTTTAAACCATTTGAATAGTAAGTCCAAAAATGTCTGAAAGGATACAACTGTGGTCTAACAGGTGGCCAACATAACATAAAGAACCTAACAATTATAATTGAATTAACATTAAGCACAATTTACCAATGTACCTGTAGCATAATTACATCTAAGCAAGGGTTTTAATTGGGAATGCCTATAGTTTCAACCTCCAGAAATTGGATCAAGCCTACAGCGAATGGAAAATAGCCTGAAACGGATCATGACATATTTAGCTATAAAAATCATCAATAGTTGTGAAGACAGTTGTACGTTTGGAAATGTTTATACTATTTACACTGCAAAAAAAATTGAGTTTTTTTTTTTTAATTTCAAGTTAAAATATAAGAAAATTTTTACAAGTATAATTGTAAGTTTTCTTTAATATCATACTTATATAGTTTACTATTTAAATCTTATTTTTGCACTTTAAGTTCCATGTTCCCATTTAGGTATTATTTTTTAATACTTGAAATATGTATTTTAACTCTTTCCATTAAACAACAACAACATTTGATTAGCTTCACGCATCCCTTTTTTATCAACACTTGAATCTGGGTTTCATTAAAAAAAACATAATTTTAAATTTAAAGCTAACTATGTCTGGATGGGATTCAGAATGATGATCAAAACCTAGATAGAGTAGATCGAGTCCATCAACACCCCCAAAGCTTCACAGTCGTTTCCTCTTTATGGATTTGACATGTCATTCGATAACACATTGTTTTACATTAGCAATCTTCTATCACTGCTGCTGCTTCACCTTTGATCCAGAGATTCTGTACTATTTCAGAAGATGTGCAATAGCGCTCCCCATCGTATAACAGTGAAAACATGGATAGCCAGAAAATTCAGTCAAAGCTGGGGAAAGAGTAAAGTAGACTGTAACTTAATTCCTATGTATACTACCAGTGGACTAGCCTAAGCATAACATTTCCGTACAGTATCTGTGTGTGATGGGATTTCATTTCAAATGAAATTATCTCTGTGACAATCCTTGAATTGGTAAACATTTTTATAAACTTAATATATTTATTCTGAATGTAGAATTTTATGCATTATTAAATCATTGTGATGGAGAATCTCTCTAAATAAACCGTTAAATGTCACAGGTTCACGTTTCAGAAAATGCATTTGAAATGTTAAATAAAATAAAAAGAAAGACAAACAAAGCAACAGTAACTTCCAAATTATGCTTTTCAAAAAAGTCCAGAAAATGTCCAGTAAATGAATTAGTAAAATTAACCAAATGTTTTATAAAGAACAAAGGCAGGAGATGTTTCCAGTCAGGTGAAGATAAAGAACAGGCTGAACAAAACCACCCAGAATAAAACATATCAAACCAAAAGAAAAAAGGTTCGCAATAAACTGTTGTGTAAGTATAAAAATGAATCCTGCGATAATAAATGGCATATATATATATATATATATATATATATATATAATCGACATGGTAACAGTAATTATTAGAATGAGATAAAACACTCTTCTCTTCATGTGGTTTTCCTTCTCCCTCTCTTTCCCTCTCTCTCCTGGTCCTGACTGCTTCAGAGCTCTGAGAATAGCCACAAGGAAAAACAACTGGATGAAGAGGAAGAGGAGGAACTGAATCACGTAGAAGTATATGTAAATATAAATTTTTTTCTTGGTTTGTAGTTAACATGTGTGACGGTCTTGCCTGGGCGGTCTTTCTGCTGAGTGGCGCTGCACAATGAGGAAACAACAAGGAAATGAGGGATCCAATGCATGGAGAATAAATCAGTTCCACAGCATGTCTCGTTAGTTCTGCTGTTTATTTAAAACAATTATCTTTTTTTTAAAATCCTTTTTAACTCATGAAATATTTTATCTTTGTGATCATATAGTGGATAATTTTTGAAGCTGAGAAGTTATAATAACCATTTCCAATGAATTAATCACAAATCAATTAAATGAAAACAGAACAATTCAATTAAATTCAATATAAAGGGAAACATCCCCACCTAGCGGTGAACATGCAAAATACATGAATAAAACAATCCATAAAACAACACATTTTACAAACAAACCTGCACAATGAGGAAACAACATGGAAATGAGGGATCCAATGCATGGAGAATAAATCAGTTCTACATAAAACATAAGACAATGCACAAATGAATTACGATTGTGCCACGTAATACAAGGTCAAAATAAATCACTATAAAATAACACATTCGACGCCAAACGCATATAAACAGTTCACTGAGGAGTTCATTGAAGGAAAAATTCACAACAGAGCAAGTATTTATGCGCTTTGCACATTTTTAACTGATAATTATCTGCCTGCTACAAACTAGTGATGTGTAGTTCATGAACGATTCGTTCATTTTGAACGAATCCTTAATATGACTCGGGAACGAAGAGTCGTCTCAGAGAACGATTCGTTCATTTTGTATTGACCCGCGCATGCGCATTGCGCAACATCTCAGGCTACTGCAGAAATCAGAAATGATTAGTTCATCTCTCGAGTCGTTCATTCATCAAGTCCCAGACCCATATTAGGGCACGGATATGCAGTCTGTACCGGCGGAAACAGATTTGATTAGTTCATCTCGAGTCTTTTGAGTCGTTCGTTCAAGTCCCCATAGGCTGAATGCAGAAACAGATAAGATTAGTTCATCTCTCGAGTCAGTCTTCGGGTCCTAGTCTCGTTCTTTTGTCACGTGACATGACAGCCGTATTGCATGCAGAAATTTGTTAATAATTCACATATAACTTTTTTTTATGCAATGCGTTTCTGGCCTCAAATTGTACCTTCTTTATTTCTTACACTTTATATATTTGTGAATATCTGTCATGATGATTCTTTTCTATAACAGAATTATATTATTAAAGAGTTGGTTAATCCTTTAAACTTTATCGGTATGATGGGGAAATCACTTTGATAAAGCAAAGATTGAGACTTGTTTACAGTGGGTTCTAATCTTCAGTAAATAGCAAAGCCATATCATTATCATATATATATATATATATATATATATATATATATATATATATATATTTTATAATTTAAATAATAATAAAAAAACACCACAGGGGCACAATAAACATTTAACAATAAAAATAGACTGACAGGAACAATATGTCACTTTGTTATTTTTCAGATGTGTGTTGCAGATATCTTTTGATAATTGTATGAGAATTCCTAAACAAAAAATAATATACAGTCAATAATACGACTGTAATGTTGTATATGATGCGAGACACTGAACCCGGGAAGCGGTCACGTGACAAAAGAACGAGACTAGGACCCGAAGACTGACTCGAGAGATGAACTAATCATTTTTGTTTCTGCATTCAACCTATGGGGACTTGAACGAACGACTCAAAGACTCTAAATTAACTAATCAAATCTGTTTCTGGTGACTGTGACTTGATGACTGGGACTTGATGAACGAATGACTCAAACCCGAGACTCGAGAGATGAACTGGTCAAATCTGTTTCCGGATGCATGTGCATTACACGGCTGTCACGGCCAGATCAGAGCATCAGACATGATGACGGAACTACGGCTCGAACCTGAAGACAGACACGAGAGGTAAACGATTTTTTAAAAAAAAGAAAAGAAGAACGATTTGGATCGGGAGGTGAGGTGAACTAACAGACTGCATACATAGACTAAATCAAGCTAAGCAATGAATTAATAATTTATTTCTCAAAGTTTGGCCATGGCTGCATTAGCTTATAGTTCATTTTTTTATTCCAAAAGTAGGCTACTAAATTTGCTGAAAAATGAAAAATGTAATATTTTAATTAGATTCTGCTGAAATGAATGAAATAAATGAAATGACTTGAAAAAAGATTTGTTCATTTTGCTGAACGAGATTCAAAGATCCGAGTCAGTAAAACGATCCGAACTTCCCACCACTACTACAAACGTGCAACTTACCCACAGCATGTCTCGTTAGTTCTGCTGTGGGTGGTCCTCATTCCACACGCTACGTGCCATCACGCATGCCTACAGATGGCGCTGTCCCCATTTATGCATCATTTAACCACACATGCAACATAAACAGGATCCAAGAATGGTTATCCAGGCTGCAGTGCAGCAGATCACTCTATATCTGAGAGGTTTGTACTTCAGAAAGGTTACTGGATAAACCACTGCCAGGTAACGCTCAACACAGATCAGACACTGAAACAGAGGACGACCTATAATGAATAGTCCTAATAAAAAACATTGTAATTGTGTGGGACCTGTAATACAAAAATAAATTACAGCCAACAAAGAGTTCAGACAGGTAGCAATCTCACAAACAGAGAGATTGAGGATGAAGAACTCTGCTGCAACTCCGTTTCCTGTTCCTGTGATGATGAGCCAGATCACATAGGAGTGTGTAGGAAGACCAAACAAGACATTGATGAAGTACACACAAATCTCCATTGGCCTAGTCTGTATTCCATTTAAATCGTTTGTGAAATTTGTAGGTGCTTCAAATGTGAAGTTCACTGTAGAGTTATTCATCTTCTCCTTGTTTATCTCTCAGCTCAAAAAGGCTAAAGTGGAATCCCCTGCAGTGGAAATCAAGTTTTTAATATTGCTTTTATGTCTATGTGGTGTTTTAATATGCTTAAGACAAACCATGTGCAAATTCATCAGTCAACACCATTGTATTGTAATTTCTCCTGAGAACTGCAGTGTACCAAATACACTGCAAATTGTATTTGTAGTGGAGATGAGTGGTACCCGGTGAGGTCTTCTGCTGTTGTAGCCCATCTGCCTCAAGGTTGTGCGTGTTGTGGCTTCACAAATGCTTTGCTGCATACCTCGGTTGTAACGAGTGGTCATTTCAGTCAAAGTTGCTCTTCTATCAGCTTGAATCAGTCGCCCCATTCTCCTCCAGTGTTGGGCACGTTACTTTAAAAAAGTAATTAGTTATAGTTACTAGTAACTTCTTACAAATAGTAACTGAGTTAGTAACTGAGTTACATCCTTATAAAAGTAACTAATTACAAGGGAAAGTAACTACTGCGTTACTTTTTTTTTTCTTTTCAAATGTTCAAATATGTCAAATAACTTGGATGCCCCCAATATTAAATATGTTAAATGAATGAATTGGACACTAAATAGAATAAATTATTATTACAAAACATTGTACATTCATGTACACTATTGTAATGTTGCTGTGGGACAATGTGAGAGACACCTATCAAATTCAATACATTAGTGTAAATATTATCAGTAGGCCTACTATAGTGTAAATATTGTGTAAATATTATCAGTACTTTACTACTCCTCTAGTAGTGGAGCTGACGTTATTACCTGGGTTTTTAGCCACTAATGTTGTGGCTGTGATGATGTGAGGCTTCATTGATTAGAATTACTTGCCACCGACGTGGAGAGACTCTTTCCTCCTGGGCATAAGCTGTACGTTACATAAATATTCTTACCTTTCACCTCAACGAGGGAAAAGTAGCGCTTATACTTCCAGTTTGCTTCCTAAAGCTACCTTTGAAGTCGTTGGACTTGCCATCGCTGACTGTGCATATGCGAGTGTGTCATAGGTGTGTGTGTGTGAACTTGTCTCCCACCCACCAATCATCATTAGTTATGTGTACGGTGCTACCACCCAACCCACCCCCCAACACGCATGGCTGGCGCGCGCGCACATGCACACACACACACACGTTGCAGGTCCGACTGACAGAGAGCCTGTTCGGATGAAAACCGCTTCAGTGAGCTCAATTATAATAACGGCGCATTTTTTTCCCCCTCAGTAACGCTAACGGCGTTGTAACGGAAGAAACAGTAATTCGTTTGATTACTCGTTACTGAAAAAAATAATTCCGTTATTAACGCGTTTATCTATAACGCCGTTATTCCCAACACTGTTCTCCTCTGACCTCTAGCATCAACAAGGCATTTTCGCCCACAGGACTGCCGCATACTGGATGTTTTTCCCTTTTCACACCATTCTTTTTAAACCCTAGAAATGGTTGTGCATTAAAATCCCAGTAACTGAGCAGATTGTGAAATACTCAGACCAGCCCATCTGGCACCAACAACCATGCCACGCTCAAAATTGCTTAAATCTCCTTTCTTTCCCATTCTGACATTCAGTTTGGAGTTCAGGAGATTGGCTTGACCAGGACCACACCCCTGAATGCATTGAAGCAACTGCCATGTGATTGGTTGATTAGATAATTGCATTAATGAGAAATTGAACAGGTGTTCCTAATAATTCTTTAGGTGAGTGTGTGTGTGTGTGTGTGTATATATATATATATATATATTATGGGCAAGCGTAAGGATTTGAGCGAGTGTGAAGGGTCAAATTGTGATGGCTAGACGACTGGATCAGAGCGTCTTCAAAACTGCAGCTCTTGTGGGGTGTTCCCAGTCGGCAGCGGTCAGTATCTATCAAAAGTGGTCCAAGGAAGGAACAGTGGTGAACCGTCAACAGGGTCATGGGCGGCAAGGCTCATTGATGCATGTGGGAAGCGAAGGCTGGCCTGTCTGGTCCGATCTGTGTGGCCTGTGCTGACCCCTGTTCACGATCGAAAGTGCCAATAGTGGGCACGTGAGCATCAGAACTGGACCACAGAGTAATGGAAAAAGGTGGCCTGGTCTGATGAATCACGTTTTCTTTTACATCACGTGGATGGCCGGGTGTGTGTGCGTCGCTGACCTGGAGAACACATGGCACCAGGATGCACTATGGGAAGAAGGCAAGCTGGTGGAGGCAGTGTGATGCTTTGGGCAATGTTCTACTGGGAAACTTTGGGTCCTGCCATCCATGTGGATGTTACTTTGACACGTATCACCTATCTGAACATTGCTGCAGACCATGTGGCCTCTTTCAGCAGGATAATGCGCCCTGTCACAAAGCAAACATGGTTCAGAAATGGTTTGAGGAGCACAACAATGAGTTTGAGGTATTGACTTGGCCTCCAAATTCCCCAGATCTCAATCTAATCAAGCATATGTGGGATGTGCTGAAAAAACAAGTCCGATCTATGGAGGCCCAAACTCGCAACTTACAGGACTTACAGGAGCTGCTGCTAACAATCAATAACCCCAGCACACCTTCAGGGGTCTAGTAGAGTCAAGTCAAGTCAACTTTATTTATATAGCGCTTTTAACAATGCAGATTGTTTCAAAGCAGCTTCACAGTGTTAAACAGGAAAATAAACATAATTTTATTCAGCCGTATAGCCGTTCTGGGAAAACGGTGATGTCATCAGTTCATTTCAATTATCATACTGTGACAATGTGGGCTTTAGATCAGTAATTAGATCAGTCATTTAGTTTATATGGTTAATTTAGTTTAATAATTAGATTTATTTGGATATTTAGTTGAAAAATTTAGTGTCCCCAACTGAGCACGCCAAGCCAGAGGCAACAGTGGCAAGGAAACCAAACCCCCATCAGTTGACCTAATGGAGAAAAATAAACCTTGGGAAAAACCAGGCTCAGTTACATTTGCATTTACATTTAGTCATCTAGCAGACACTTTTATCCAAAACGACTTACAAATGAGAGCAATAGAAGCAGCTAGTACAGTCAATAGAAGCAGCTAGTACAGTCAATAGAAGCAGCTAGTACAGTCAATAGAAGCAGCTAGTACAGTCAATAGAAGCAGCTAGGCAACAGTATGCAAGTGCTGTAACAAGTCTCAGTTAATCTAGCACAGAACACACAGGACAGAACTTTTTTTATTATTTTATTTATTTTTTAATTTAATTTAATTTAAATTTAAAAAAAATTTTTTAACTGTTTAAATTTATATATATATATATATATATATATATTTTTTTTTTTTTTTCTAATTTATTAATTTTTTTAATTAAGAACTGGCAGTCGGGGGGCCAGTTCTCCTCTGGCCAATTAACAAACAGCGTATGATTATTATTCTGACAACTTTACAGGTCAGAGGTCATAATAGATCGGAATATTCGAAAGATCGGAGGCAACACGCTGGAGACGGGTTTACTGGTAGAGTCCATGGCTCGACGGGTCAGGGCTGTTTTGGCAGCATTTTTAAATGGTCACAGTTCTAATTACTCTTAGGATGTCAAAATTGAATACAACAATTAGTGGGAAAAGTGACACTGTTATTGAAGAAGAGTTTTATTGGATAAACAATCTATAACATTTATAATTACCATATCTGAAGATCACATTCAAAATAAACTTAGTCTTTATGGAAAAAAGAACAATCAGGACAGACAATCAAGACAGTTTATGATAGAAAGTCACACTAACATGTTCTGAGCCATTTGACAAGACAGTAGAAGCCACAAGTGAAGCTTTATCACATGGAATAACATTTACATTTACATTTACATTTACATTTATGCATTTGGCAGACGCTTTTATCCAAAGCGACTTACAGTGCACTAATTACAGGGACAATCCCCCTGGAGCAATGTGTAGTGCCTTGCTCAAGGACACACTGGTGGTGACCGCCACCACCACAATACACCACCGCCACCACCACAATAACATGTTTAATTTCTAACAACTAAACAATTTAATGTTTTACAGGAGATTTTTCCAACCCGGTTCAGATAAAGAAAAGGCTGAACAAAACCAGCCAAAAGATAACAAAAAAACCCAAGAGTAAAAGCTTCCTGAATATAGTGATGAGTCAGAATAAAAGAGAATCCTGAGATAGCAAATGGCATATAGATAATAGTCATGCTCGCAGTAGTTATTAGAATGAGATAAAATGCTCTTTTCTTCATGTGGTTTTCCGCCTCTCTGTCTCTTCTTCTCTCTCCTGGTCCTGACTGCTTCAGAGCTCTGAGAACAGCCAAACAGCAGAACAACTGAATGGAGAGGAAGAGGAGGAACTGAATAGAGTAGAAGCATACATAAATATAATAATGACTTGAGGCTATAGTAAACGTGCAGCACAAACAGGAGCCAAGAGTGATTATCCAGGCCGCAGTGCAGCAGATCACTCTATATCTGAGAGGTTTGTACTTCAGAAAGGTTACAGGATGAACCACTGCCAGGTAACGCTCAACACACATCAGACATTGAAACAGAGGACGACCAGTGGTGCCTAGCCCTAATAACGAATATGTTAATGTATTGAGATGTGAAACCCAAGCACAACTATAAAGTATATAGAACAAACAGTTTAGACAGTTACCAATCTCACAAAAAGAGAGATTGAGGTTGAAGAACTCTGAAGCAACTCCACCTCCTGTTCCTGTGGTGATGAGCCAGATAACATAGGAGTGTGTAGGAAGACCAAGCAGCAAAGTGATGCTGTACAGAAAAATGTCCGGTCTGTCCATTAACCAAAAGGGCTGAGTTGTGGAGTTTGTAGATGGTTCAGGTGTGGTGAAGTTCACTGTAGAGTTATTCATCTCCTCTGTGTTTGTCTTCTCAGTTCAGTAACACAAGAAATATAAAAATTTGTCAACTGTGAATTCCAAACAGTGTGTTTCTAAATAATAGAAAATATTAAATGTCTAATATTTACAGGTCATTTTACAACACATAACTAACTAACAGCACTACACAACACCTAAATAACTGAAAACAATAACATGAAAACAAATTAACATGAAATTATTATTTTAATTAAAAAAGGTAGTGTTTTACTTACATAGGTTTCTAATCCGTTCCCATAAATATTTCCCTTTTGGAAATGGCTTTTATATTCTTACAATGTATTTTCACAAAATTTCAGCTACATAGCAAGTAGATCTCAACAATCACCTGAAGCCATTTTCAAAAAACAGTTAAAGACACATCTCTTCCAGCAGCACCTGAAAAATCAAGAATAGCACTTATCACTCTATTCATTTTCTGTCTGTCTAATTTATTTAAAAAAAATAAAATCAAATAAAAAAAAAGTTCTGTCCTGTGTGTTCTGTGCTAGATTAACTGAGACTTGTTACAGCACTTGCATACTGTTGCCCTTGACTGTTCTAGTTGCTTCTATTGCTCTCATTTGTAAGTCGGATAAAAGCATCTGCTAAATGACTAAATGTAAATGTAAATGTGAAGAGATGAATGTCCAATCTCTCCGGATCTATATAAATCTGTGCTGTTTTGTAGACTGACTTGTGCATGAACCAAATATGAAAATATGAGGTATGGAAATATAAGTAAACATGAACATGAGAAAGATGAATAATCTTATACGTAAACATAGGAGCAGAAAAAAAACTGCATCTTAGTTCTAAATGGAAAATTGCATGTTGAATGCTTACAACACCTCTATAACTGCACATGAATGCAAAAAAACGTACTATGTAACGTACTATGACTCTCTATCAGTTAAAAAAACAAGGCATTTTAGGTGAAAGAAAATTCTTCAGATCTGCATGATTGTGCGAATAAATCCTACTGCTCATAAAACATTCACTACTGGGCTTAAGAGATATATACTTCCTTGAAAATAAATTCCAGCACAGCGAACAATCCATAATAAAATGACCCTTCACAATAGATAATGCTTCTTAAAGGGTTAGCTCACCCAAAAATGAAAATGTCATTAATTACTCACCCTCATGTCATTCGACACCCGTAAGACCTCCGGTCATCTTCGGAACACAAATTAAGATATTTTTGTTGAAAGCTGATGGCTGAGAAAGGCCTCAGCAAGCCCTCCATAGGGATTGAGTACATTTACACTCACAAGACCCATAAAAGGCACTAAAAACGTCATTACAAAGTCCATCTCACTACAGTGGCTCTACAATAATTTTACAAAGCGACGACAATAGTTTTTGTGCGCAAAAAAAAATCGAAATAACGACTTTATTCAACACGAACTTTGGCCTCTGCCGTGAACTCACGAAGCACCACGACGCATGCGTGAGTATATGACAAAGATCCGGCATTCGGACACATAACCCAGAAGCGAGGAGGATATGTGTTTACAAGCAGAGGAATCTAAGCTGTTTAATTCAACATTGATCGTGCTTTAGGTCTCGGCGTAGTGCTCAAAATGGGACTAAAGTGTGCATTTCATGGATTCCCGAACGCCGGCAATACGTCATATTCTTGCGCATGCTTCGTGAGTTCACGGCAGAGGCCAAAGTTTGTGTTGAATAAAGTCGTTATTTAGATTTTTTTTTTTGCCCACAAAAACTATTGTCGTGTAAAAAAAAAATGTTTTAACAAAAAAACATGGACAATCAAATCATATTACAGAGATGAAAACAACAAAATGATCATAGTTAATCACCTGAATAGTGGATTTCCGTCTCTCTGGATGTGTATAAATCTCTGTGCTGTTTTGTAGACTGACTTCAACTGTCACAAGAATATATGTGCATGAATTCTTTTGCTGCACTTCACATATAACAATATGCAAATATTAAATGTAAAAAATGGACACTGAAAAAAAAACCTTTGTGAATGTTGAACAGATACTTTATTTACATTCATAAAGTAAATTACCATTTTGACAAGGAAAATAACCTGATAATGAATCATACATCTCTTTGGAGAAATTGTAATCCATAACCATGTTTTCAAGTTTTTCTTTGTCATTTCCTCAGACATGTCTGGCTTATTTTGATTAAAACAACAAGCAACATTTGAATAACATTTATCAACTGACAATGGACATCAATACAAAAGCAAAACACAATGATTATAAATTCTATATGTTTCAAGTCTTATTTTACTAAATACATAATCAGTCTTCTCAAACAATATTCATAATTCTAAAACTGGCCTGAACAGGTGCAACACATTAACAACTGCAACAAATTTTTAGAGTGTTAAAGGGTTAGTTCACCCAAAAATGAGAATGATGTCATTAATGACTCACCCTCATGTCGTTCCACACCTGTAAGATCTCTGTTCATCTTCAGAACACAGTTTAAGATATTTTAGATTTACTCTGAGAGCTTTCTGTCCCTCTATTGAAAATATATGTACGGTATACTGTCCATGTCCAGAAAGGTAATAAAAACATCATCAAAGTAGTCCATTTGACATCAGTGGGTTAGTTAGAATTGTTTGTAGCATAGAAAATACATTTTGGTCCAAAAATAACAAAATTCGCGTTTCCACCGAAATTACCCAGAACTATTTGTACCAGGAACTTTTTTCCCAGGAACTTTTTCTCCCCCAGACCTGCAACCGTCTGCCTTTCCACCGCAGTCTAAAGTACCGGGAAGATTAGGCAAATTAGTCCGGTGATGTAGGAATGCGCGCAACATTGCGTGAAACAATAACAAGTATGGAGGAGATGCTAGTAGTGCTGCTTTTTCTGGTTATGTATTGGTTTTCTAAAGAAGTAATTAACAAAACAGCGGAAAAGAGACAAGCACTGACACTAAAGCGTATTCTGAAAGCTCGTAAAGCTAGATTTAAAATAAGACAACGTATGTTATCAGCTATTACGAACATTGACCCTGAGATGGCTGAGACGAATGCGCGCCATCGGACAGAAAGAGCGAGACTGGTAAGAAACGAATACATCAAAATAAACCAGAGTTGTGAATAATGTTATTATAGATAGCATCAACTTATTTTTTGCCACCTTTGTGTGTTTTAGATATGCGACTACTATCGAATGCGTCGTGTTTCGCCATCGGTTTGGGTACACAATAGAACAACGGAATGGTGGGACAGCGTGGTTCCAACTTTCCCCGAAGCACAGTGCATAAAGAATTTCCGGATGTCTAAGGATACTTTTCTGTATCTCTGTCGTCGCTTGCAGTCTCAACTGGAGAGACATGATACAAACTACCGACATTGTGTACCCATTCAAAAAAGAATTGTCATTGCACTGTGGAAACTTGCAACCAACTACTGAACTACAAGTACAGTACAGAAGCATCTCTCATTTATTTGGAGTTGGAATTGCTACTGTGTATCACTGTGTACATGATTTCTGCTCATCTGTTGAGAAGGTACTCATGCAAGACGTTATTCAGTTACCAAACACTGAAAAGCTGAAAGAAATGGCGACATATTTTGAGTGCAGGGAAGTATCCATGGATTGCCACAACCTTAAGCGATGAAAGTAAAGACAATACGACCTTTTTGTCCCCTTTTTGTTTTCAGCCTTGATGAATAGAGCAGAAGTTGCTGCAGCCGCGAGGAGGACAGTGATGCACACGTAAAGAAGTGATTGATTGTTTGCAGCACTGTGTACAAAAAATACTTCATTACACAATTATTTTGTTATTTTCGTTTAAGCTTATTAGTGTTAGGCTATACAGAAAGGTCTGATTTAACCTCGGGCTAGAGTGTTTCGGCACTGGCACAATGGAAGTGCGTTTAAAGCATGATGGTACAGCTGCTTGGGCAAGAGACAGGTTGAAAATGTCTGTAAAAACCCCAGCGAGCTGCTCCGCACATGCCCTGAGAACACGTCCAGGGATGTTGTCTGGTCCAGCAGCCTTGTGCGCGCTGATCCGGCTCAATGCCTTGCAGACATCTGTGGAGGAGAGTGTGATTGGTGGGTGGTCAGCTGAGGGTTTGAGCTTGGTGGCAGTTTCTCTGTTGTCTCTTTCAAAGCGAGCATAAAAGTAATTTAGCTCGTTCAGGAAGTTGACATCAGTGGCTGCGGGGGTGGAATGGGTGGGTTTGTAGTCACTGATGGCCTGAATGCCCTGCCACATGCGTCGAGGGTCAAAGTTGGAAGAGTGACCCTCTATCTTTAGCTTGTAGCAGTGCTTGGCCTTTTTGATGCCCCTCTTCAGGTTTGCTCTGGATGTGCTGTAGGCTTGTGCATCACCTGATCTGAAGGCAGTATTGCGTGACTTCAGCAGGAGTCGCACTTCCCTGTTCATCCAAGGCTTCTGATTTGGGTATGTGGTGATCTGTTTCTGGGTTGTAACACTGTCAATGGTGGTATTGATATGATCCAATACAGAGGAGGTGTAGGAGTCAATGTCCGTGTGAGCGCCACTGGTGGCTTGAGAAGCAATCATACTCCAGTCTGTGTTTAGAAACCTTTCCTGGAGTGTGGAATCTGCCCCTGCAGGCCACACCTTTATAGTCTTCACTGATGGCTTCACACGGTTGATGAGGGGTGCATATTTAGGTGTGAGAAACAAAGAGAGGTGATCTGACTGTCCCAGGTGGGGGAGGGGTGTTGCAACGTAAGCTCCAGCCATGTTTGTGTAAACATGGTCTAAGGTTTTGTTTCCTCTGGTGTGGCAGGAAACATGCTGGTGAAACTTGGGTAGCACTGACTTTAAGTTTGAGTGATTAAAGTCACCTGCAACAATAAACGCAGCTTCCGGGTGATCAGTCTGTTGTTTACTGTGGCTGCGTGAAGTTCTTTCATAGCAAGCTTGGCATCAGCATCCGGGGGAATATAGGCTGCAGTTATAATGGTGGAAGTGAACTACCCGCGGTAGATAAAACGGTCTACATTTAACCATGAGAAACTCAAGGTTAGCTGAACAATGACTCCCAACAATAGCAGAGTTTGTGCACCAAGCTTTGTTAATGTAAACGCACAGTCCACCACCTCTGCTCTTACCGGAGCCATCTAATGTTCTATCTGCCCGGATTGTGTGGCGTCCCGCTAGCTCAATAGCGGTGTCCGGTATTCCGCTGTTTAACCAGGTTTCCGTGAAGATTAGGAAGTTACAATTCAAAAGTTTCTTACTGTGTGTGATGCTGAGTCGAATCTCCTCCATTTTGTTCACTAGCGATCGTACATTGGCAAGGAAAATGCTGGGTAAAGAGAGCCGATATGGTGTTAGCATTAGCTTAGCCCGTAGTCCTCCGCGCTTTCCCCGCCTTTGTTTTTCGGCGCCGCCTGCGTGCACTTCTGCCCGGCCGGGTAGAGTGCATAGCCTCGGGTGTCCTAGCGATCTCAGGAAGGAGTCGAAGATTGTCCATAAAACTGTCGGAAATTCGCAAACCAATTTCCAAAAGCTCACAACGGGTGTAAAGGCACAACTGTTCTGTATGAACAGACCCGAGATGAGCAAGAAAAATACCGCAAAATTGCAGAATCTGTAGAGACCCTGAGCCTCGCGATGTACTCGCGCCGCCATCTTGTTCAAAATCTACTACTGAGATAGCACAGCATAAGTAAGAGATATAGAATTATATAGATTCATGGTGATAAATATATTAATAGAATAGATAAATATGGAGGCTCCACATAAGAGATGCCGTACATTTTTTTTATTGCTGAACAAATAATAATTTGGCAATAACAGAACATTTTTGTATTAAAAAATACAGATCAGGTGCTTGAAAGTACAGTAGAAAAATATATCAGGCGAATCATAATAAAAGAAACAACAAACAATAAACTTTCCCTAAGTTTTCATAACTTTGAGGGCTTTTGTATAAGAGTTAAACTCATTATGAAATTAATAAAATTGTGGTTTCACCTTTAAGAACTTGCATTTGTGTATATAAAAATTTCCCAGCATGAGGATGTTGTTAATCAGGAAGTTATCTTTGTTATTGTCCATTACAAGAGATGCCTTACATCTGTGGTGTGGGTATAATAAAGTGAGATGTGCGTATTGTGATAGGCAGCTAGCCTTGATGCACCATTTGAGGAGCACTCATCCTGGCATTTTGGAGGGTGCAGAGGACAACAAGTGTCCCATGTGAGAGGATTTTTTTAAAGGCTAGAGAAATTATATGTAAAAAAAAAAAAAAAAGAAGTCAGCTAACTCCTTATTATATATTAAAAGCAGAGCAAATAATATTTTTTCAATAAAAATGTTATGCAACAAATGTGACACATTGTGGCTTTATTTATTTTATTTATGTTAATTTTTCATGACCACAAAAATTCACAATGAGGAGGCTACAGGTTACACAACCAAGATCATGTAGTTGTCAGACAGATGTTATAAACATGGATCATTGTCAAGGTATTTCAGATCACCACATGCAAGTGACCACTAGATGTCGCGTAGAGACGGGTGTCGGATTGATTCGAAGCTTCGAAACAATATGGCACATTTGCTTCAACTGCTTCAGTTCAGCCTCGGCCTGCCCATCACTACCCCAGACAGCTGATGATGTGGGGTACTATGTCCTTGGTGATGCAGCCTATCCTTTGAAGAGCTGGCTGACAACTCGTGTACAATCAGAAAACAAGCTGTGCCAGGGTGGTGGTTGAGAATGCTTTTGGCAGACTGAAGGGCAGATGGAGGGCATTGCTAAAACACCCAAGGTCAAGTCCCTGGTGATAGCATGTTGTGTTCTGCATAACCTCTGCAAAATTAATGGTGATGAGTTCAGAGAAGAATGGGTTACGAGTACTTTAAACCAGCCTGATGGAGCTAATGAATGTACATGTACAGGTCTAATGAAGTTTCTGACTACAATGTAGTAAACTTCAGTGGCGTAGAGCTGAGTATAGAGATGAGAATTTTTTTTATTATGGGAAAAATAACCTTTAGAGGCTGCAATGGACATTTTCTATGCTGTATACACCTGTTGTACATTGTTTAAAGTGTACCATTTTATTTTAAAAAAAGTTTACTGCTGCATCACACTTTGGTTTTATTCTGTTAACAGTCACCCCCCATTTGGGCAGAGAGAGCATGAATTATATGCTTTTAAAAAATGATTGCTGCTAATGTGTCCTTGTGACAACACACATAACCAAGGTATCAGACTCAGAATTGTAGACTGACTGTTTATATGATAGAAAGGTTCAAATACATAAATATTACACATTTGTATATAATGAAGCTAAAGCCAATTTGTATTTTTTAGCAATGTTCTTTTTACATGGCTTTGTCATAAATATAAAACGTCATAAGTGACTTATCAGGTTGTTAAACACATTACCAACACTGCTTATTTTAACGTGCACTTTCACCTGGTTTAACCATTTAACCATTTTAATGTAAAATCGATGAAGGGCAATCCAGAATCTGAATGTGTTATAATAGCTCAATTCCAAAACAAAAGATTTTCTATAAAAGGATAATGAGGTTTCAGTCATTCATGACAGATGTTTGAAAAGTTAATTGAATGAAAACAATAGACTGAATTAAGCGGTTGAAAGATTAGGTACTAGACTGCAAGTATTTTATAGATAATATGCTCATCACAATAACATCATTCACAAAAAAAAATAAAAAATAAATCACATGACTGGTATTTCAATATGCTTCATTAAATGCATAATTTTAGAGATTTCTTCCTCAAATTTGAAATGAAGCATGACCACACTTATGGCTTCACTTAAGCTGTGGTTATAAGTTATTATACTACATTCACATAGTTATACATTTAAAAATATAATATTTTAGCTCTCTAGATATGTTTATGTGCATATTCAGAAATATTTGCAAGCAGCAGCCCTTTTATTTGCTTCCTACACTATATGAATATAATTAGAATGTGGTAACAAGCAGTATGTGTCTTTTTACATTTTGTACTACATATTGTAGCATAAACTTAACGATATAGTTTGTGTTGAACTTCTAACCGGCACTTCAAACTTTAACGTCATTGCTAAAATTACCATGGAAATGAAAAGACACTATCAAGACAGTGACATTTTACACACATTTAACTTTGTTTTAGACAGATTAGTTCTTACAAAATTAAAATAAATAAAATACAAGTGTGCAAAGACAAATAAATGCATTTGTTTTCTGGAAGAAAACAAAGCTAGAGGTCTTTCGTAATTTGTGGAAAGAGCACATGAGCACATGATATACAGAAAGGCCGTAAAAACTGCTATATCTGCTTATTTCTCAACTCTCTTGGAAGAAAACGAACACAACCCAAGGTATTTATTCGATACAGTGGCTAAATTAAACAAAAATAAAGCTTCAACTTCTGATGATTGTAAACAGCACAGCTGTAATGACATCACAGCTGTCAGTTCCCGAACCTTGAAAAAGTACCACCTCGCAAGCAGGGCCGTTTGGAAGGGGAAATATTTACCCGGAACTTCATTTAGACCCTGGTTCCTGCAGTCGAAACACATTGAGTACCACCCTAAAGTTCCTAGTTCCTGGGGAAAGTTCCTTGCGGTGGAAACGCGGCTAATAACTATGACTTTATTCAGCATTGTCTTCTCTTCCGGGTCTGTTGTCAATCCGCGTTCACGACTCCGCAGTGAACTGACCTAAAGTGCTGCTTACGTGTTATCTGGTGCACTTACATAGCTTGAATACAGCGTGTGTCCATGTGCGTCTCCCTCACACTGTAAACAAAGCTGGGGGGAGGCAACAAGATGGCGGGCTAAGCACATGTAATTTTCTCGGCTCTTCAGCAAATCTTTTTTCCGTCTTTTTACCATCCCAATTGTTGCATATGGGGCAATCAGAGGTATTACAAGAGCAAACAGTAGCAATAGGCACTTGAATTTCTAGATTATGTTACTAGTTCTAAAAGCTAACGACTACGCCACCCAGAACTATACTCTGGGAAAGGCCCAAAGGGGCACAGGTCCGATTTCTTAGCAAATGGCCAAGAGGCATGGGTACCTTGTATAAACTTGTACTTCTTTATTAAACAATAATTAATTAAAATTTATCTCGTTCAATGAATCATGTAACAGGGGACATTCCATGCAGCAGGCAACACTTGCTGTAAAACAATTATCAAACAAAACAAGAAAAGACACCACACAAAATAGCTGGAGCTTACCACTTGGACGGCAGGCTTGATACCGGGCTTCAAGAATGCCCGCAGTAATAATAATAATAACCACACGTGCCACAAACCACACTCACACACTCCAAGGGAGTCACAGCAACTCCTCGACACTTGGGTGAACAGTGAGAACCACACGGGAATGGTCAGTCTGCCCTCTACAGGCCCCAGCTCCAATACGGAAAAGAAAACAATTGAAAACACAAGAACATCAATGAACAGTTAAATATAACAAAATGGGTTACAATTTCCACAAATAAAAAATTACAGCAAAACAAACAGAAATAAGCTAAACCAAATCAGGGACAGCAACATTAAACAATTGCAAACAAGCTCTACGGTTTGCAACAAATTAAGAAAGACAGAATTAAACTAATATTACTAATTACAATAAATGAACAAACATTAACGGGACAAGTTCATAAATGCAAAACAAAATCATACATTCAAAGCAAATTAATAAATGCAAAGCCAGCGTTACCAAATATTGAGCAACAGAAATTAAATGAAATCAAAGAAAACAAATGAAAAACAAATTAATATATATATATATATATATACAGGGAGTGCAGAATTATTAGGCAAATGAGTATTTTGACCACATCATCCTCGTTATGCATGTTGTCTTACTCCAAGCTGTATAGGCTCGAAAGCCTACTACCAATTAAGCATATTAGGTGATGTGCATCTCTGTAATGAGAAGGGGTGTGGTCTAATGACATCAACACCCTATATCAGGTGTGCATAATTATTAGGCAACTTCCTTTCCTTTGGCAAAATGGGTCAAAAGAAGGACTTGACAGGCTCAGAAAAGTCAAAAATAGTGAGATATATTGCAGAGGGATGCAGCAGTCTTAAAATAGCCAAGCTTCTGAAGCGTGATCATCGAACAATCAAGCGTTTCATTCAAAATAGTCAACAGGGTCGCAAGAAGCGTGTGGAAAAACCAAGGCGCAAAATAACTGCCCGTGAACTGAGAAAAGTCAAGCGTGCAGCTGCCAAGATGCCACTTGCCACCAGTTTGGCCATATTTCAGAGCTGCAACATCACTGGAGTGCCCAAAAGCACAAGGTGTGCAATACTCAGAGACATGGCCAAGGTAAGAAAGGCAGAAAGTCAACCACCACTGAACAAGACACACAAGCTGAAACGTCAAGACTTGGCCAAGAAATATCTCAAGACTGATTTTTCTAAGGTTTTATGGACTGATGAAATGAGAGTGAGTCTTGATGGGCCAGATGGATGGGCCCGTGGCTGGATTGGTAAAGGGCAGAGAGCTCCAGTCCGACTCAGACGCCAGCAAGGTGGAGGTGGAGTACTGGTTTGGGCTGGTATCATCAAAGATGAGCTTGTGGGGCCTTTTCGGGTTGAGGATGGAGTCAAGCTCAACTCCCAGTCCTACTGCCAGTTTCTGGAAGACACCTTCTTCAAGCAGTGGTACAGGAAGAAGTCTGCATCCTTCAAGAAAAACATGATTTTCATGCAGGACAATGCTCCATCACACGCGTCCAAGTACTCCACAGCGTGGCTGGCAAGAAAGGGTATAAAAGAAGAAAATCTAATGATATGGCCTCCTTGTTCACCTGATCTGAACCCCATTGAGAACCTGTGGTCCATCATCAAATGTGCGATTTACAAGGAGGGAAAACAGTACACCTCTCTGAACAGTGTCTGGGAGGCTGTGGTTGCTGCTGCACGCAATGTTGATGGTGAACAGATCAAAACACTGACAGAATCCATGGATGGCAGGCTTTTGAGTGTCCTTGCAAAGAAAGGTGGCTATATTGGTCACTGATTTGTTTTTGTTTGGTTTTTGAATGTCAGAAATGTATATTTGTGAATGTTGAGATGTTATATTGGTTTCACTGGTAAAAATAAATAATTAAAATGGGTATACATTTGTTTTTTGTTAAGTTGCCTAATAATTATGCACAGTAATAGTCACCTGCACACACAGATATCCCCCTAAAATAGCTAAAACTAAAAACCACTTCCAAAAATATTCAGCTTTGATATTAATGAGTTTTTTGTGTTCATTGACAACATGGTTGTTGTTTAATTATTAATGTTGTAAAATTAATCCTCAAAAATACAACTTGCCTAATAATTCTGCACTCCCTGTATATATATATATATATATATATATATATATATATATATATATATAAAAGCAAAACAAGCGTTACCAAATGCAACGCAACTTAACGGAGGCAAAACATGCGCTTAACCAATGCAAAGCAAATGTTAAAGGCAAAAGTAATAAAGAAAGGAGCACAAATAAAGGCACCACAAAATAAAGACAAAACAAATTGATGGATGCAACTTAAATGATTAAACAAAATAAAACTAAAACAAAACAAAGACAAAACAAATTAATGGATGCAACTTAAATGATTAAACAAAATGAAACTAAAGCAAAACAGCAGTGTTGACGGTGCAAGCCATGCTGAAGTCAAGATGTTGCAAGATGCAAACAGGAAGCAAAACAGGCACGCTCACAGAAGGGTTTAAACTCCTAAAACACACAAAGGAATTATACCGTACCTCACGCCTTATATACGCATGCTCCATCACAACATGTTACCTAGTGGGTGTGATCAATAAGGGACCCCGGCAATAATCTGCATTTCACCACAATCTACTCCACCTTTTTTATCGTTGGCCCCAGCGATGAACTGACTGGCAACTCAACCTCAATTCCAAGGCCTAAAATAGCAGCTACAGAATTAGATACTGAAGAAATAGGAAGTGACGTTCCTAACTGTTCTTGTGCACCTTCAAATGCCACTTGCAGTCTGGTCTCATGTTCCTGGACCCATTCATGCACCTTACCAGCCACTGGCTCCTGTTCCGTACCCAACAGAAAATCCACTGGCAACCGTGGTTCCTGCCCAAACATAAAAAAATGGGGTGACTCCCCAGTGGCCCGGTGGAGGGTGGTAATCCTGGGGCAAACAGGATACCCAATCCCTCTTTCTAGAAACCGGCAATGCACGGAGTAAATTATGCAGGGTCCTGTTGAAGCGCTCACACTGGCCGTTTCCGGCTGGATGGTACGGTGTTGTGCGAGACTTTCGTACATCATACAGGAAACAAAGCTGACGGATCAACAGGGACTCAACATTACGCCCTTGGTCCGAGTGGAGACGACCTGGTACACCAAACTTATAAAACCGAGGGCTGATAAAGATTGTGTTGGTTCGTTAGACGAACCGACCCGATTTGAATTCATTCTTAAAAGGATATTCTGTAGCCTCCTGATTTGGCATATATATTCGCAGTTAATTGCAATTCATTGTTGTTAACATGTAACCCAAACCTATTCCATCCCTAAACCTACCCATTCGTGTGGTATAAAACGCAGATATAACAGGCAGAGTCGACTGCATGCACAATTTTTTAAAAGCGATTGTATTTGTGTGAAGGAAATCCCCAAAAGCGATCAGCGTCTCCATCCGCAGAAGATCACGAACACACATACAATTTCAAATATTGCCGCCTGTTACGTCAGTTTTCATAGTGAAATTGCATTGGCTCTCGTATGTCTCGTGACCAATTGCGTCATTACGTCAGCTTTGATTGTAAAATGTCATTGGTTTTCGTGTGTCTTGTGACCGAATGCGTCATGCTAAGGAGGCGTGTGTATTATTTGAATGAGATATGAATGAGTGCGTTAACGGAGCGGCGGGATCATCATCTCAGCGATTAAAACATTAAGATCAACTCTGTTCTTTACATGAAGACATCGTGTGACTTCAGAAGACTTGGAATGCAACATGAGTTAATACTTTTATACTGTTGTTGGTAAGTTTTTGCAATAAATACCTGTGACTGTACTTATTTTTGCCTGTTGTGTGTTTTATATTGTTTAGGAGTGGGTAGGTTTAGGGTAGGAGTTGGGTTAGCTGCTCCAAAATATAAAAGTAACCTTTAAATATGAATAAAATATTAATAAAATCATGTATGCTTTTACAAATGCAAAGAATAAAATGCGTCTTGTTCTGACGCACTCAGCGCGTCAAAATAGTGACGCCTAGGGGTGACTTTAGCGTCTTCGTTGTGACACGGAAGGCACTTGACCATGCTTCGGATTTTGACGCCTTGGGAGTAAGAATGGGTTGATATTTATTATATTTAAGATTGGTTCCCACAAGACAGAGGGTAAAATGGGCGGGAAAGTGAAAGCAGACTGTGTTGGGGCTTGAACAACCTTGTGCGGGGACAGAAACACTTTTGTTTCCTTGGGCAGGGGCAGAAACACAAAACTCACACTTACACTCACACTCTCACACACACATGTCTGGTTCACTATCTTTGTGGGGACTCTCCATAGACGTAATAGTTTTTATACTGTACAAACTGTATATTCTCTCCCCTTACACTAACCCTACCCCTAAACCTATCAATCACACACACACACACACACACACCCAAAACTACAGGAATTTTTACATTTTTCAAAGTCAAGACCACATGTCACAAGTCCACATGAGTCTGTGTGCATTCAGGTTGAAGTCCCCACAGGGACAGAAAAATATGAAAACACACACACACCAACAGCAGGCCAATAATTTGTGAAGGTACAGGATAGAGTGAAAGTACACAGGACTTACAATTTCCACACTTTTATCAGTCCCAGGTCCAGTAGAGCCGAACATCCTGTATGTAATATAAATGTATTGGGGGGGTGTACAGTGTGTGGTCATTGAAAATGTGTTCTGATATATGTTCTTCATATAAAATGAGCCAAGGCCAATGAGTCTGAGTTTGAAAAAATAATTAATCTTATAATTTTTCTTTTGATAAAAACGAAAACGGGTCCCACAGACCCGAACATCATACAGGGGTTAAATGTTTAAAGCCATTTAAATAGAATAACATTAATCATTTTGAATATTGTTCATGTGTTGCATAGGTTTGCATATGTTTTGTTTTATGTGACATGTTACATATGAAGCTATGCACATATATCGTTGTGACAGCTGTAAAGTGAGACTAGAAAAACAGCACAGAGTGTCATTTACATCCAGAGAGACTGGACTTTTACTCTTCAGGTGATTTACTCTTTTTGATTGATGTGTTTGTTTTTCTTTTCAATAATATGCAAAAACATGAGTGTGATTACCAGATGTAGTTTAAGTGTTACGGTGAATTAGATAAATTAGCTGAATGAGTAAAATAGTGCTGAAGTGTTTTGTTTCACCTTAGAAATATAATTGAAAATCTTTTGTTTATGACTTCAGGCCAATAAATTATCTACATTTGTTTTATAATAATGAATAGAATCATATCATTTTGAAGTGATATTTAGGGTAATTTAAATAGTTAGTTTTAACTATTGTGTGTAATTATAGTGTGTGATGCATTTGTTTAATTAAAATGACACTTAAAATTCCCTGGACATGAAAGTAATTCAATATTGGAAAGATCTGGTAAAATGGATGTAAATTGTGTACAATTGGACACTGGGCTATATTGAATATTTAAATCTTGAGTCAATTTGTTTAGCCTTTTTTCATAATACATTTGCTCTTCTCTTTTCCAATAGATCACTCTTGCAACTAGTTATTCATTTTATGAATGCGACTTTGAGAACGCACAAAGAAAATGAACAACTCTACAGTGAACATCACTACACCTGAAACATCCACACCTTATTCCTTTGGGCTATTGGACATTCTGGAAATGTGTGCATGCAGTTTTAATTTCCTGTTTGGTCTTCCCATACACTCCTATGTTTTATGGCTCATCATCACAGGAACAGGAAGTGGAGTTGCATCAGGACTCTTCAACCTCAATCTGTCTGTTTGTGAGATTGGTAACTGTGTGAATGATTTGATTTTTATACTGTGTTTTTGGTTTTCAAATCTCACAACATTAACTAGTTTTTTAATAGGACTATCTGTCACCCGTCGTCCTCTGTTTCAGTGTCTGATGTGTGTTGAGCGTTACCTGGCAGTGGTTCATCCTGTAACCTTTCTGAAGTACAAACCTCTCAGATATAGAGTGATCTGCTGCACTGCAGCCTGGATAATTACTCTTGGCTCTTGTTTTTTCTCTATGTTCCTCCCACTGAATACTTTAGAACAAACATGGTTTTTCTCAGTGCAGTTCCTCCTCTTCCTCTCCATCCAGTTGTTTTGTCTTGTGGCTGTTCTCAGAGCTCTGAAGCAGTCAGGACCAGGAGAGAGAAGAAGAGAGAGAGAGAAAGGAGGAAAACGACATGAAGAGACGAGCGTTTAATATCATTCTAATAACTTCTGTGAACGTGGTTGTCATATATGTCCCATATACTATCACAGGACTCTTTACCATTGTGACGAAACAGTATATTCATGAACTTTGGTTAATTGGGATGCGTTTTTTTTTTTTGCTGGCTGGTTTTGTTCAGCCTGTTCTTTATCTGTACCATGCTGAAAAACTATCCTGCCTATGTTCCACAAAGGCCATGTAACTAATCCTTATTTATTATCTTTAATTATTAACACAGTAGACATTTTTATCCATCTGAATTTAAACTTTAAATGTATCATCCCAGAATATAATTTATAATAACCTTTATACATAGCCTTTGTCACGTTTTATTTAGAGATATCCACTACCTTTAAATGTATTTGTTTACATAAACAATAAAAGGTTTTGTCTGTGTTTATCAGATGTTTTTTTTATTATTATTATTGAAAATTAGGACACAATTTCCAAGTTTGAGGGTTGTGACAGATATTAAAATATTTTGAAATCCTGTCATAGTACATGGAGTTTTATTATTTTATTAAATTATTTATTTTTATTTATTAGTATTTATATAATATTAAGATTTAATTTATTTTCCATTGGAGTCCACAGGGACAAATTGCACACAATTTCTCAGTTGTGTTCAAATATTTGAATACATTTTTGAATACGCATCAATCATTTTTAAACAACATGCATGTGCGTATATTTTGTTTTATGTGACATCCTTGATATATCGTGACAATTTTGAAATGAGACTACAAAAACAGGACAGAGTATTTTTTATACCCAGAGAGAGTGGATATTCACTCTTCAGGTGATAAACTCTCCTTTTTGACTTAATTTGTTTATTCCCTTCAGTGATATGCAAAAATATCAACGTGATTAGCAGACGTACTGTAGATTAAGAGTTAAGGATAATTTAGATGAATTAGCTGTTGAGTAAAACAGGGTGAGAGGATTTGTTTTAACTGAGATTTTTAATATGACCATATATATGCACCATTTTTTATCTAGTATATTTTCTTTCTCTTCCAATAGATATTCAGTTTTCAGAAATTTTCAAGAAGATGAATGATTCTACAGTGAACTTCACCAGACTTAAAGCATCCTCAAACTCTACTACTCATACCTTTGGGCTAATGGAAAGTCTAGAATTATGTGTGTGCAGCTTTAGTTTTTTGTTCGGTCTTCCCACACACTATATGGCTCATCATCATAGGAACAGGAAATGGAGTCACATCAGAGTTCTTCATCCTCAATCTCTCTGTTTGTGACAAACAGATCTCTTATGTTGTTTTGATTCGGTTTTCTTGTCTCAAGACAGTATCACAGTTTCTACAAGGACTAGGCATCTCTGGTCGTCCTCTGTTTCATTGTGTCTGATGTGTGTTGAGCGTTACCTGGCAGTGGTTCATCCGGTAACCTTTCTGAAGTTCAAACCTCCCAGATATAGAGTGATCTGCTGCACTGCGACCTGGGTAATCACACTTGGCTCCTGTTTGTGCTGAATGTTCATTTTAATGTTGCAAACAGCACATTCATGGTCCTATTCACTGCATTTCCTCCTCTTCCTCTCCATCCAGTTGTTTTGTCTTGTGGCTGTTCTCAGAACAGTATTTAATTTCATTGTAATAACTACTGTGAACAAGGTCGTCATATATGTGTAGTGGGATAAATGGTGCCTTGAGTTTTTAATATTTTTTTGCGTGTTATCCAATCACATACTGTGTAGTGGTTATATAAATGGGGACTTTAAGGCACTGCGTGTGTGTCAGAACACCGTTGACCGCCCTTTCCGGTTTCGCCTGCCTTCCTTTCGTTGGGCTTCTTAGTAATATTGAGATGTGTGGCTTGAGGTCACTGGCTAAATTATTTGTTTATAGTGTTATAGTACACTATATGTTTATAGTGTCTTTTGGACAATCATTTCTGGGTTGTTGCCGGCTGCCTTGTTCAACATTCTCCCGCTGTATTCCCGTGCCTTATTGGCCTGACGTCTGTTTGTGCACGATCGGACTCGCAACTATAGCGACATGAAGGTATGTGTAATGGCCGCTATTCACGCACTTCCATTTATGTGTTAAGTAATTGTACGTTTTAATTCATTTTAGGAGAACTAGTTGGGACCCATTGTGTTCAGTACTGCCTGTGGGAAAACATTGTTTGATGCTGCTGCTTTGTCTTCATTGTGTAGTGAAGTGCTGCAGTTGCGTGGCATCCCCTCTGCGTGTGACTCCGCCCTAGAGGCTGGTAGTTAATCAGCGTCTCATTCATACGGGTATATTAAGCTGACTGTTTTGTCACCAAATATGGCGTTAATGTCTGACTGGCTATCTAGCGCGTCATTTTTCTGCTGTCATTCTGGTGTTCTGGCTGGAGGTGAGTGTAGTGATTGTTTGTGATGTGTTGCTCAAACTTACGGGACTTTAAACGCTAACAGTGTTACTCGCGTCAGGTGCTGGGCTGTTTGCGGATAAGCGCACGTTGTGCTGAGTGTTTGCGGCTATTGACAAACGCGCCGTTGCCGGAAATAACACCTGTTATACCTACACTGCACTAAGCATCTCTGGCATATTGCTGCTTGGCTTCCTGCTAGGTAAATCAGCAGGTAAAGGATGCACCTCTGATCGAGGGCCAGTTGGTGTACCTCCGTGACTACGGGGTAAGGGGGAGCCATAAGATTAATGATTTCTGGAGTTCCGTTGCCTACCAGGTAGTGAGAGCCCCTCGTGAGGGAGGCACAGTTTACACTATAGCGCCAGTAGGGAATCGGAATACAGTAAAAACTGTTCACCGTTCGCAGCTGAAGAGTCGGGTCCAGAAGGAGCCCTCGGGCCCTGTTCCCCCCAGTAACTTGAATGATCCCTTGGTTCCTGAGTCATTGCAGGAAGAGGAGGAAGAGGAGGTGGATCTGGTGAGGGTGCGTCCTGAGAGTTTCTCAGGGGGTCCTGGTGGTGTAAGGCTACTTTCACCAGAGCAAGTTGCTCCTCCAATGGCAGCAAGGTCTTCAGACCCGGTCCACATGGGACGGGTGATTAGTCCCGAGGAAATCAGTAGTGGCGAAATTAGTTCGGTGGCTGAATTCGTGGGGTCGGGAGATGGGCCTGGGGGCAGTGAGGTTGGATTGCGATGGACTGGAAGAGTGACTGCTGGTCGACATTCAAATCTTCATCACCTTCCCAGGCCCTTGTCGGGGGTAGTGCCTTCAGTGTCCCGTTCTGTAACCGTGGCGTTCAGACCTTGGATCTGAAGACTGTGGTTATTGTTTAGTTCATCGTCGGGGCGACGATGCAAACGGGAGGGGTAGATTGTAGTGAAGTGCTGCAGTTGCGTGGCATCCCCTCTGCGTGTGACTCCGCCCTAGAGGTTGGTAGTTAATCAGCGTCTCATTCATACGGGTATATTAAGCTGACTGTTTTGTCACCAAATATGGCGTTAATGTGTGACTGCCTTTCTAGAGCGTCATTTTTCTGCTGTCATTCTGGTGTTCTGGCTGGAGGGGAGTGTAGTGATTGTTTGTGATGTGTTGCTCAAACTTACGGGACTTTAAACGCTTAACAGTGTTACTCGTGTCAGGTGCTGGGCTGTTTGCGGATAAGGGCATGTTGTGCTGAGTGTTTGCAGCTATTGACAAACGCGCCATTGCCGGAAATAACACCTGTTATACCTACACTGCACTAAGCATCTCTGGCATATTGCTGCTTGGCTTCCTGGTAGGTCTCTTTTCTGACTTTTGTAGCCACATTTATTTTAAGTTACATATATCTGTATATATATATATATATATTTTATTAATGGGGTTATCTGTGTATTCTAGCTTGCCTTTGTAAACCTTGTTCATCTCTTGCTGACGGACGAATGGAGCGATCTCTACATGTTTGGTATGTGCGATCACTGTATAACCAGGATTTAATACGATGCATATTTTTAGCTTATATGTAGGTGAATTAAGTGGCCGGTATAAGAGCACTTGAAGACTACTGCTCGGATTGGGACGTTCATTGCTGCTGTTTTGTTCCTGATATTCTAACCTTTTGTTTTGTTTCATCAACCTGTTGGAGTGTGTTTGCTTCTATGTGAGCAACTGCACCTTCGTTGATGTTTATTTTTGGCTTGTTTATTTAATTTATCTTTCTTTATTGTTGTGTGATTTATTTAATTTATCTTTCTTTATTATTGTGTGATTTATTTAATTTATCCTTCTTTATTATGGTGTGATTTATTTAATTTATCTTTCTTTATTATAGTGTGATTTATTTCATTTATAATTTCCCCGTATTTCTGCTTGTTTTGGGGGTTGCCCTTGTATTTTTTTTGTGTTGTGAATAATATTTCTTTTATTAATCATTGTGAGTGATCTTCGGCCTGTCCAGGCGGCTGTGAGTGGTAACTGGCCTGCGAAGCTGGGACAGGTTGGTGACCTGGTAAAAAGTTTTGTAACTGAGTGTAGGGTTGAGCGGATCATATTCTTCTTTTTGTTGTTTTTGTTTGTTTATGGTGTCTGGTAAATTGGGCACCCCTGTGTAAGAGCTATTTTCTTCTTATTTTGTAATTTGTTTTTCTTGTGTTTCAGGCACTGTGAGTCCGGAGCAGGAGGGCTAGTTGCTCTATTTGGTGTTGGGTTCTGATGCACCGTGTGTGTGATCCACCACCCATAGTGATTGATCTTGGTTGGCGTGAGTGTGCAGTGTAGTGCACTTGTGGGTGCCCCTTGCCCATTGCTGATGTTGCCAAAGTCTGGCACTAGCTCATCCTGTTCTGGTAATCACAAGCCCTGATAGGCCTTTCTTGTTAATGTGTGGTAGTTATGATTGAGCCCAATTGCCTTGCATTTTAGTATTTTTATTTTTGTCTAATAAAGAATATTTATTTTATGTCACACCCACGTCTCAGAGTTTCTGTGTAAAGGAGAGTCGAACCTGTGTCCTTAATAGGATACTTCCCTGGTTTAGTGACCAGGGTGGCGTAGTCGACTCGTTTTCTTTTTTTTTTGTCTTTCTCTTCTTGCTTTCAAGTTCTTTCTATTAAACAACCCGACGTCGGCCACAATCGGTTTCTCCGGTGACTATAAATTACTCTCCAGCGCGAGCTCGCTTGGTCTACGTGTTTCATGCTACACTTGCTCTACAGCGCGAGCTCGTTTGATCTACGTGTACATTCTGGGATTACAAACTGTTCCCCAGTGCTAGTTCGCTTGGTTTATGTGTCTAGCATTAAACCTGCTCTTTAGCATGTATTTGTTTTGATTTGCTGTTTTGTTATAACCAGGAGCGATTCTAAGATTTTCATTTTTAGGGGGGCTCAGCCCCCAGTGAGGGTATGAAAAAAAAATGGCAACACTTTAGTTGAGGGTCCAATTCTCACTATTAACTAATAGCTTATTAGTATGTGTAGCGTCTTAGGGTTACATATATAATTAAATTAAAAATGAGCTCAATAGGGAATTATGGGCATTGAGATTTAGTTACCTATGATTAATCACAAAGGGTTGTGATCATATCATAAATCTCTAAATTACCCAAAGGGTAAATACCCAGCCTAAATATTTGAACAATATATATACACAGTTAACCCTCTAGGCGCCACGGTCGAGTTTACTCGACAAGATTTTGTCAAATAGGGTGTCAAATTTCGTTCAACCTCCCCTCCACTAGATGTCAGACATGTCATACTTCATCCCCGACTCAAAAAAACGTTATGCTTCTATTCAAAATCTTTGATTCATTTCTATTCAAAATCAATTGAATCAGTGCGAACAAATGCGAAGCTAGTGTGCGAGTGAGCCATTTTATCAGAGCAATATTGTCAATGTCAGCGAGTATTTCCATTAGATTATTATTATTTACTAATGGCATCAATAAAGCTTACCCGCAATGAAGTGTTGGGTCTTCTATTTCGCGGACCCTGATTCTGAAGGGGAATATCTGCCGTGATTCTGAAAGTGAAAGAATAGCCCTACACCAAGCACAAACGGTGAATCCTTTGCCCAATGTAGATTCACTCATGATCTCTGCCTTGCCGGGGCGAGTGATATTTTGAACTAAACAGGTCTTGTCTACTTGTGTTTGTGTGTCATATGAATAATATATATGTGCCCCATACATGGAATCAGAGTGCCTACAGTATGTAGTAAACGGAAAGTTCTAAAGCAAAAGGCCAACCGTTACATGCATTCGGTTTCTACCATTTATTAGTAACGATTTACACAGTTTGTTTACTATTTACTATTCACCTGAGCATTCAGGAGTGCAATATAGCATACAGAAGGTGAGGGACATTTTTTGGGGAAAGAAGTGCTGCATTTATCATTTAAACATGTGACTTTTCATGCATGAAAATTCTATAATCCAAGGTGACCACCACCATATGACGTCATAATATGCAAATTAGATGGGAAAATGTAATCCCTACATACACTTTGGGTCATCCTTAATATTTCTCTAATTTACAGAAAGTCTCTATCTTTTATCACTTTTAAGATATAGCCTTTTCAAATTAAGATGTCAAAATTGAACGTTTTAGGAAAAAACCTCTGGCGCCTAAAGGGTTAAGTCGGTAAAACGCACCCTCAGCAGCCTCCGACCAAGCGAACCTGGCCTTGGAGGAGGTAAGGGCGGTAAGAGGAGCAGCAACCTGGCTAAAGCCTCGAATAAAGCGCCTATAAAAATTGGCAAATCCCAGAAACCGTTGAAGGGCGACACGAGAATCTGGGACAGGCCAATCAAGCACCGCACGGACCTTGTTAGGGTCCATGCTGATCCCCTCCGTAGAGATCACCGAACCGAGGAACGTAACCGATTGGGCGTGAAAGACGCATTTCTATGCCTTAACGAATAGACAGTTCTCTAATAAACGCTGCAGGACACGACGAACGTGTTTAACGTGAACCTGGAGGGACGGCGAGAAAATCAGAATGTCATCCAAGTAAACGAATACAAAAACGTTTAACATGTCTCGCAAGACATCATTAACCAAAGCCTGAAAAACCGCGGGAGCGTTGACCAGCCCGAAAGGAAGGACGCGATATTCAAAGTGCCCAACAGGAGTGTTAAACACAAAAAAACAGAAGACACGGCAGAAACAGCAGAGACCAGACAATTCACATGACAGGACAAATTCCAACTATGAATAGACCCCTTAACCCAGTCAATCTGAGGATTATGCTGGATAAGCCAGGGATGCCCTAAAACAATGGGTGTATAGGGAGACTGAAAAACATAAAAAGAAATAGTCTCTTGGTGGTTACCGGAGATGATGAGACTCACCGGAACGGTGACGCGGCGAACCGAAGAGAGCTCTCTGCCGTCCAGGGCAAATACAGTAGTGGAGTCAGTTAAGTTGACCAAGGGAATCTTGTGCTCACAAGCCCATCCCTCGTCGATAAAGTTGCCCTCCGCCCCCGAGTCGATGAGAGCAGGACCAGTAGCTGAAGAACCCGCCTAACGGAGAACAGCAGAGATCGTAGTGCGAGATCTGGGTGAGGAGGAAATGGCAGAAGCGCTCACCAGTACTCCTCGGTCTACTGGTGAGCTCTGGCTTTTAACGTGCATGATGCCACAGCGTGACCAGCCGTTCCACAGTAAAAACAGAGACGATTGAGTATCCGCCGTTGTCGTTCCTCTGAGGAGATGTGCATGCCCCCGACCTGCATAGGCTCAGCCTCAGACTGGTTACGAACGGGAACAGCAGCGGGGAAAGAAACATTGCATGGCTTTGAATAAGAAGAACGAACCCGTCGCCTCTGCTCGAAACATCTATCCAAGCGAATGGCCAGATCGATAAGCTGATCCAGCTGAGTCGGCGACCCCCGCGCATAAATTTGACCTTAAGGTCCATGTTTAACCCCTCCAGAAAACGAGCGATTAGTGCAGGCTCATTCCACTCACTAGTAGTCGCCAGTGTCCTGAACTCTATAGCGAAATCGGCCACAGACCTTCTGCCGTGACGTAGAACAGCAAGAAGACGTGAAGCCTCACAAGAGGCTTAAAGAGCCCGTACCGACTGCAGCATGCCGATTTAACCTCCCAAACAGACCTTCCCCACTCGCGTGCACGTCCCGTGAGAAGCGAGAGAACAAATGCAGTGCGAGCCTGATCCTCCGCATACGTCTGGGGCTGCAGAGAAAAGACAACCTCACATTGTATGAGAAAGGCTCTGCACTCAGTGTGCTCACCGGCATAACAGGGCGGGTTGTTGACTCACGGTTCTGAGGGCAGCTGTCGGTTGGGTGTCACCGCAGGTTCTTGGTGATAGTGGAGAAAACGAGCTGACAGATCTGAAACTTGAGCAGAAAGACTCCTAACTGCTTGATGGGCGGCAGCCAACTCCTCTTCGTGTCTGCCGAGCATCGCTCCTTGGAACTCGACAGCCGACCAGACGGGCTCCTCCTCTGCTGGATCCATGGTTGGTTGGATCATTCTGTCAGAGTCAATAAAGAATGGATCCAAAAGCAGAGGTTGACAGGATAACAACAGTCTTTAATGAGAATAAAAACAAGGCAGTCTGTCGTTAAGGCACACAGAACTGGTAAAACAAACTGAGAAGGCAGCTGAGATGATCCTGTCTCGAAGAGGAGAGAGATTGGGCCACCAGTAGAGGTGGAGGCAGTTCTTGAGAATAAATCACAGTCAGGAACAGAGGACCGCGAAGGTACTCTTGCAGCAAATGCAGAACTCAGACTAAACTTAGGCGCAAGGCTGTATCAGACAAACAAGACCAGGTGAGCACTTCCAAAGCAAATCAGACATGAAGAAAGCAGCAGTCGTAACGCATGACATGAAACAATGATCCAACAAGAGGCAGTAAGAACAAACACTAGATAAAGGGTAAGCACTCAAACAAAAGTGGGAACAGGTGTCATCGCAAGGCAGCGAGGCGCTGATTGCGATGACTAACAGGTGCAGGTAGACAGAGAGAAGATGAGCCTAACGAGCGAGTGAGAAAGTGTGTGTGTGTGTGTGTGTGTGTGTGTGTGTGTGTGTGTGTGTGTGTGTGTAACAATCAGGAAGGAGATTGAGTGAAGAAAAGGATAGTGAGAAGCAAAGAGAAAGAACCTGACACATGACAACCCATGCAAACATCCAACTCATGGCTGATAAGTTGCATTATCTTAAAGTAATTAGTACCAACAGAATTGTAAACGTAATGCACTCACTATGTTGTGAAAGTCCAATTAAAGCCTGCATGTATAGAGAGTGTGTCCATTGCCAGGACAAAGAAGCACAAACTGCTGCATTTGAACCTGGTGAGCAAACACAGTGGATGGAATGGCGGAGCAAAACTGAAATCAGGGAGAAAAAGAAAGGTGGTGATAAGGTGACATTCACTGCTCACTTAACAGTAAAGGAGCAAATCCAAGGAACCATTTAACACTTGTTGGAAAATTTCACAGCAGCACTAAAGAACAAGTTTGGCAAACATTATTTTAACATTGCACATCAGTACTCAATCCTCAAAGCCCTGAAGGAAAATGTCAAGTAAATGAGTTAATTCTCCATAAGGACTTTGCTGAAAATTATCAGTGCAAGTATTCTTTGGAAATAGAGGCTATATTTTGGAGACTCTAATAAGCAAGTATCCCTACACACAGGAGTTGCTTGTACGGTTGATGGTGCTCAATCCTTCTGTTCAGTCTCCGCTTCAATGCAACATGATGCCTCAGCCATATGGACACATCTGAGCCCGGTACTCTCTCACTTCAAAGAGCTCATCCCGTCTCTGAACACACTGCACATGATACGTGATGGACCAACGACGCAGTATCGTTCAAAGAAGAACTTCTTCTGTCTCAGCTCTGTTCCATTTCAGCTAGGATTTAAAAAGGTCACATGGAATTTCCTAGAGGCAGGCCATGGAAAGGGTGCAGCTGATGGGGTTTGTGCACCCTTAAAACGGAGGTCAGATGTTCTTGTTGCAGGTGGAAAAGACATTCCAGATGGGAGGATGTTCTTTGAGAAGCTGATAGAAGAGAAGTCAAAAATCAAGCTCTTCTACATCACAGAAAGTGAGATAGAAGAATATGACAGATCTATACCAGACCAGCTTGAAACTGTATGTGGTACAATGAAAATCCACCAGGTAAGCTTGAGCACACACCACACAAGCAGTACAACAGTCCAAAGTGTTGGTTTTCGTTTAGTTTATATTTGTGTTGTGTGAAATTATGACTGTTGTCCTTTTTGTTTGTAGATTTTTACCACCAAGTCTGGCCACATCAACTGGCGAATCCTAAGAATGGTGTGTGGTCTGTTACGATGGGGAGGCCTACCCAGGTGTTGTTCAGGATGTCGATGAAGAGTCTGTCCAGGTGAAAATAATGTCTATCATTGGAGTTAACCGTTTTTTTGGCCTCTGAAAGACGACATCCTGTGGTACAGGCATGAAGATTTCCTGGGGCTCGTGCCAGAGCCAAAACCAGTCACCAAGAGGCATATGATGCTTGATGTCTCTGTCTGGAATAAAGTATCATCCATGATGGATGAGAGGATGGAAGTTTGACAAGTTTTTGTCTGTTATGTGGAATATTTGGTATCAATGACGTGTTTGTGGTGTTTCATTTTTTTAAGCAATTGTTGAACAAAAAGTTTAAGTAAGACACAATTCGTCCGTGTGTCAGATTAGATTCTAGTTGTTTGGGGTACGTATATGACTAATGTGTTCAGCGTTTTACCGGTTCTTAACTGCCCTCCTGTTTCATGTTTTTTTTTTTTTATTCAACATGGCTATGAAATGATTAAATCGTCTGTTTAGACTATAATTATACTGATTCCTAAAATGAAAGCTGCAAGAGAAAGAGGGGACATTGCTTTTTTAAGGTATGACAAGCTTATTGTTCATAAACGGCCTTGAGAATCAAAGGGCAGATATGAAGCAATGAAAAGAATAAGATGTGAAATTAAGGTGGGATACTGTATTTCTGATGTCTCTTGGTGTGTCACTTCCAAAACATTTTTTTAAGATTGCTCATTTGAATATTTGTAGTTTGAGGAACAAAGTGCATGAAATTTCAGATTTATTATTGTCAAATACAATTAATGTCTGTGCGATATCTGAAACCCATCTGGATGAAACATTTGATGATGATGCTGTGTCCATAAGAGGATATAATATATATAGAAAAGACAGAAATAAGTATGGGGGAGGTGTAGCTTTTTATGTTCAAAACCAAATTTCAGTAAATGTAAGGGATGATATTATGTGTAATGAAGTTGAGGTATTATGGCTTCAAGTCAATTTACCTTATGTTATATCAATTTTAGTGGGATGCTGTTATAGGCCACCAAGTTCAAATCACAAATACTTAGTAGCTATGGGAAAAATGCTGAATAAGGTATGTGAACGGAACACAGAAGTATTTTTTACAGGAGATTTTAATATTGACTGGTCTTTAAATAATTGTTCTTTGAAACATCAATTGGTCACTATAATAAAGACATGGTTTAAAACAAATGGTGAGACAACCAACAAGAATAAGTACTAATAATAAGGGTAAGATCACATCATCTTGTATTGATCATATTTATGTGAGTGATGTTGATTTTTATACAAAAGCGGTATCAGTCCAAATAGGTTGTAGTGATCATAATATTGTTGTGATTGCAAGGAAAATTAAAATACCCAAAGCCAAGCAAAGAATTGTGCATAAAAGGTCATATAGGAGGTTTTCTCAGGATGCTTTTTTGAGTGATGTGGTTAAGATAGGGTGGTCAGATATTTATGATGAAGAAGAACCAGATCAAGTACTTGAATTATTTCTTAAGAAATTTCAACCGGTTATTGATAATCATGCTCCTATTAAAAAATTGATGATTAGGAATTGTAGAGCATCCTGGATTGATTATGAATTGATAAAGAGAGATGAGGCTAAGATAATAGCACAAAAAACTGGAACGATAATTGATAGACAGAAGTATTGTAAACTGAGGAATTATGTCACAAAACTTAATCAAAAGAAAAATAAACAATATTATGTAGCACAGTTACAGAGAAGAATGAACGATGGGAAAAATCTTTGGCATACATTAAATAGTATAATGGGTAGACATAAATCTCTACCGATGGACTGTGATGGTATTTTTAGTACAAATCCTAAAGATATTGCAAATTATTTTAATAATTATTTTGGTGGCAAAGTATGCAAACTCAGGAAAGATTTATCATATGGAATAGACAATAACTTTAAAGTTAATAACTTAACTTTATTTTTAACATAAAAAATCATATGAGGGGTAAACATTGTCATTTTGAGTTTAGAGAATTGGAAGAAGAAACTGTTAATAAGTTAATAAAGTCTACATGTAAGGATAAACAATCAGGCATTGATAATATAGATGATAAATTGATTCGAATTCCCATAAATTATGTTGCAGCTCCGATCTGTCATATATTAAATACAAGCCTTAGACGACTAACATTTCCACAGGCTTGGAAAGAGGCAAAAATTATTGCAATCAGTTATTGCTTTTCAGCATAGCGCTCTGTGTACAATACTGTCTGTCTATTTACTGTTGTTTGTCCGAGTGTGTGAAAAAGCAAAAGTATGAGTGAAAGAGAGTTCAAGCAGTGTGTGCATCCATGCCCCTGCTATATTTCTAGCTCGGATGCACACCTGCTTTGTGTGCATTGTCTGGGTGTGGAGCATGCTCTGGCGGCTCTCGAGGGGTCCTGCGTACTGTAGAAAAGGGTTACAGACTGCAGTTCGGTCACCCTGCTCCAGGGTTCAGGGGGTTGAACTGGACCGCAGTGGTACCAGAGCGGGTTCGGGTAATGGAACTAGAAGTAAAATCCTTGCTGGCGAAGGAAGCCATAGAGTGTGTTCCTCCGCCGGAGAGGGAGTCCGGGTTCTACAGCCGGTACTTTATAGTTCCCAAAAAGGACGGAGGGTTGCGTCCGATTATAGACCTGAGGGATTTGAATCGGTCTCTGAGGAGATTCAGATTCAAAATGCTCACGGTTCCCATCATCGTGAGTCAGATCCAGCCCGAGGACTGGTTCGTCACGATAGATCTAAAGGACGCATATTTCCATATCTCTATCCTTCCATGTCACAGGAAGTTCTTGAGGTTCGCTTTCGGGGGCAAGGCGTACCAATATCGAGTGCTTCCCTTCGGTCTAGCTCTTTCCCCACGCACATTCACGAAGTGCATGGATGCAGCTCTGGCTCCATTGAGACTTCAGGGCATCCGTGTGCTGAATTATATCGACGACTGGCTCATATTGGCCCAGTCGTACGAGATGGCAGTTCGGCATCGAGATGTCGTTCTGGCCCACATAAAGTGCTTGACTCAACACAGTGAAGAGTGTGTTGACGCCGTCCCGGAGGACTACGTTCCTAGGGATCGTATGGGACTCGACGACGATGCGGGCACAATTTTCTCCCGCGCGAGTCAAGACCATACTGGCGATGGTCTCAGGAATAAGGCTAGGCCACAGCATCACTGTGAAGCACTTTCAGAGAGTGCTGGGGCACATGACCAACGTGATACCTTTTGGCCTGCTGCACATGAGACCCCTACAGTGGTGGCTGAAAACCAAGGGGTTTTCCCCCAGAGGGAATCCTTTCCGTATGATCAGGATAACGCGCAGATGCCTTCGTTCCCTAGTCATATGGAAGAAACCTTGGTTTCTGTCCCCGGGGCCAGTGTTGGGAGCGTCCTGTTGCCGGTAATCCATTTCAACAGACGCCTCCCTCACTGGTTGGGGCGCGGTCATGGACGGCCACTTTGCGAGGGGCCCATGGTAGGGCTGTCATTCCTCCTGGCACATAAATTGCCTAGAGATGATGGCGGTCTACAAAGCTCTCAGGAGCTTTTTCCCGGAACTCCGCGGCCAACATGTCCTGGTACGAACAGGATATCTGCGAGGCGGCTGGGTGGGCTACCCCACACACCAGGTTTTACAGCTTGGATCTCCCTGTGGCGCCTGGCACTAGGGTGCTCCAGCCCTAGTTGTGCCTGGTCTCCGGCTTCACACTAAGGCAGGCGCTACTCTCGGTGTGGGCTAGTGGGTACTCGTTCCTCCAAATTGTCGTTCCGACGCAGTGGGAGTTCCCTCGAAAGGGAACGGCTCGGGTTATGTATATAACCCTTGTTCCCTGAGAAGGACCACACCACACCTCGGCACGCCTGGAGCGCATGCTTCAGAGCAATAGCTGCCGTTTCAATGCGCCGGCTCCCCTTTTATACTTCCGGGTATGCCGTCACAGTGATGTCATCACGCACGCCAATCGGATTGGTTTAGTTTCTATTCAGACTTCAGATTCGCTGATGCTTAGGGAGCATCCCCAAATTGTCGTTCCGACGCAGTGGGAATTCCCTCGAAAGGGAACATTTGTTATCAGATTATTGTCTGAAAAGTATCCTTGTATTTGATCAAATACTGCCTTCCCTAGGATCTTGCTGAGCGCTGGTAACAAACTTACTGGACGACTATTAGGGCCACTAAATGGTATTTTTCTATCTTTAGGCAATGGAATAATTGTTGCCTCTTTCCAAGCCTGTGGAAATGTTAGTCGTCTAAGGATTGTATTTAATATATGACAGATCGGAGCCGCAACATAATTTATGGGAATTCGAATCAATTTAGCATCCCCAAATTGTCGTTCCGACGCAGTGCTCGTTCCCTTCTCAGGGAACAAGGGTTATATACATAACCCGAGCCGTTCAGCATGCTTACAGAAAAGGACACTCTACATGCACAGCTTTAGTACAAATGACAGATGGATTTAAAACTAAGCTATTGGTATTACCCTTGATAATAAACTGTCTTGGTCAAAACACATTGACAACACGGTGAAGAAAATGGTTATGGTGTTAGCTGTAGTAAGGCGATACAGGAAATATTTTACATCGGAAATAACGAAAATGGTATTACGTACTCTTTTCTTTTCACAGCTCTATTGCAACATAATTTGGGCTAATGCCACCAAACAAGATTTAAGCAAACTCCAACTAGTACAGAACAAGTTGGCACGACTTGCCCTACAATGTCCATATGGCACAAATATTAATAGCATGCATCTTCATCTTAATTGGTTAAGGGTGGAAGACCGGATGATTGAAGCAATCTTATTAGCAACATGGAAGGTTTTACAGTTTAAAATTCCAGTGGATCGATACGTTCAATTGAAATGCAATTTAGAGTCGTACATATATGCCACTAGACATATATATATATATAGTATATTGTACTGCAAATACAGATGAATGCTATCATTGGTTGATCTAGTCAGGTGGGTTCTCAGTTCAGTTCTGTCGATAGGCTTGTTCGACTTGATGCAGCGATGCGCAGACCGATTGGCGTCTGACTTGAAGCAGTGCATGCCGGTTAGAAATTTTGTCCGACTGATGGATGACATCATAGACCCGCAAGAGTGATTCGAGAGCAGTCGGCTAATACAGCCAGTGCAGTTTCTCTAGAGCGGCTGCACCAGACTGCATGGACTCTGATGATGACACAGCTGTTCCACGATTGGCCGGATTCACCGCATGACAGCGATCACGTGTGTTTTGTGTTTATTCTAAAACCTTCAGTTCCACTAATGCTCACAAATCAGGGGTTTTTTTTATAACAGTAAAACCTCCTTTCATGTAGTCGCAATGTATATTGTCATGTTTGTCAAAACAAAACGTACTCGGTTACTAAACGTAACCTCGGTTCTCTCTAGATGAGGGAACGAGTATTGCGTAAGTTGCTTACGCTACGGGAAAGTCTTCTTTCTTCGAGATCTGAAGCCAAAAATTATCCTAATTTTGCATTTATTGTCAACGCAGTGCGGCAGCCAACAGACCATAACAGGCTGTATTACCAATTGGCTGCTCGGTTGGCAACTGCTTCAGCCTATCGGTGAGCCCCGCGTGACGTCACGTCCAATGAGTGTGTGAAAAACTCCGCGCCCTATTTACCTACAGGTATGGCGTGGCCAGTATGTATATAAGCAGGGCTCACAGGCTGGAAATCCGGTTTTAGTAGTATGAAGCGCAAAAGCCCGTGGCGCGCACGGCAGGTTACACAATACTCGTTCCCTCATCTAGAGAGAACCGAGGTTACGTTTAGTAACCAAAATCTCTCGTATTGCGTAAGTTGCTTACGCTACGGGAACCCCTTGTCAACGCCGTGCGCGCCGAGCATACAGCATATGTAACCCAGGGAGACCGGTGAAAACACAAGGCTGGAAACAGGTGGCCAGTAGAGGAAACGGGCCAACACATGTACAAGCACTTCACTATGCGAATAGGTGGACAAAGCACCTCATCTTGTGAATAGGTGGAGCGGCACTGCCGGTCTCGTTCATATCCACGTAAGCAGTGCGGCCGGCGGAGCGGGCCCACACAATACATACACCAGGAATATAACCAGTACGCGAGCGTTGTCTGCGCATAAATAACTGGGCAGAGCAAACAGCCCACTCAAACTGATAACACTTTAGCCTGCAAAGCAGGAACTTCCATGTTATAGAACCTCACGAATGTAGATGGGGAGGCCCAGCCCGCCGCCATACAAATATCGTGAATAGAAATTCCGCTAGACCAGGCCCACGAAGAGGCCATGCCTCTGGTGGAATGAGCTCTGACACCCAGCGGACACTGCAGGTGTTTGGAGGCGTAAGCTGCTGCAATCGCGTCCACTATCCACCTGGACAGGCTCTGTTTCGAGGTGGCGAGACCTTTAGTGCGCCCACCAAACGAAACAAAGAGTTGCTCTGAACGCCTGAAAGCGGCGGAGCGCGAGACATAAACCCTCAACGCCCTGACAGGGCAAAGGAGGTTATCACAGTCCCCGTCATCGGATGCTGGCAGAAGAATCGATGTGATGCGATTCAGCGATGCGAAGGGCCTCATTGGACGTGACGTCACGCGGGGCTCACCGATAGGCTGAAGCAGTTGCCAACCGAGCAGCCAATAGGCACGCTGATACAGCCTGCTATGGTCTGCTGGCTGCCGCACTGCGTTGACAATAAATGCAAAATTAGGATAATTTTTGGCTTCAGATCTCGAAGAAAGAAGACTTTCCCGTACCGTAAGCAACTTACGCAATACGAGAGAACCTATCGTAAGAGAACTGATAAAAAACATAGACCCCACTTCATTGATAGTGTGGCTTATATGTTGAACTTTATTCTTGTACAAACACACGCTGTATTAAGCAGTGCATAAAGTATTACAAGACAATAATGTCTCTGAAACATCTGTGTATTGACAAATATCGCATTTATTTCACTTCAGCTGTGATAAAGTATGCAAACACAGCGTGAGCGCCACCGCGGGAAGCAGAAAGTGTCCGACAGAAAGTGCAGCTCCTCCCCGCCTGCTTCGCGGCTACTCTCGCCGATCGGTTACATCCAGCCGCAGCCGATGTCGAACACACCTATTGGTTCATTGTCTTTATTGTTCACAGGTCTCTTGTTTAGTCATTTGGCTTTGTGTATTTAAGCCCTCATGTTTGCCTTGTTCCCTGGTCTAGTATTGTTTCATGTAAACCGCTGTAGGGGAGTTTTTTGTTTAGTCTGTTCAAATCAAGTCCTTGTTTGTGTATTATAAATAAACTGCACTTACAGAATACTCAACCAATCGTCCCCTGGAGGATTATGTCCAGGACTTCTGTGAACTTTGTCATCGTGTTGGTTTTAATGATGTTGCCCTCAAGGACATTTTTAGGCATGGACTCAATGAACCTTTTCACTCATGAATGCCAGGGGTAAAGAGACATTTTTCTCTGGCCCAATACATAGACCACGCCCTTTTTTTTAAATGGATCCTCATTTACTGTGGGAACGGCAGATGAAGAGCCCCGCCATTCCACAGTACCCGCCACACCAGAGTGTCTCCATGCCTCTAGTGTCATGTCTGGGTTTGTTTATGTCATGTCTGCCACGCCTGATTTTGTTCATGTTCACTCAATGGGTGTCACCACAGACACTTCAGCCGACCGTGATGTCACTATACGAGACTATAGAATGCCATCAGTAATTTTAAACCTCATTTGCGTACGTTTTGTTTTATGTGAGGTACATATGAAGCTGTGCACATGCATCATATAGAGCTGGAAAGTGAGACTACACAAACAGCACAAATATAATTTACTCCCAAAGACACTGGACATTCTCTCTTCAGGTGATGACACTCCTTTATGATTCATTTGTTTTGTTCTTCTCAGTCAATAGAATGCAAACAATCAGGGTGATTATCAGATATAGTTTAAGTGATATGATTTAGCTATTAATTGACATTGGGCTGATGTGTATTGTTTCAGCAGACAGTTTATTTAGAACTTTAACTGCATGCTAAGAAACACGCTACATTTTGTATCATAATAAGAACTAGAATCATATCTCATTTTAAAGTCAAAATTATAGATTGTGGTGTATTTGATTAATAATTAATTTTGTGAAGTAAAATGACCTTGGCATAAAGATAATTTAATATTAGAAGGCTCTGGTAATGTGGGTTTAACTTGTGAGCTTTGTACAATTGCAGACTGGGATGTATTGGAGATTATTTGCATATTGAGTCTTTATTTCAGCATCTGTGAGCATCTGTGAACGCAGACATGTGTAATTACCGATCTTTTATACTCTGAGAATTATGACTTGATTGGATAGGTCTGAATGTGATAAGTGACGTAACATTGAATCTTCCTGCCAGAACTTGCGCATAAGCTTAATTTCTACCAGGAAGACTCAGGAGACCAGATTCACAGTTTCAACTATTCTGGGAAGGCTTTCCACAAGGTTTAGTAGTGTGTTTATGGGAATTTTTGACCATGCTTCTAGAAGTGCATTTGTGAAATCAGGAACTGATGTTAGATGAGAAGTCCTGGCTTGCAGTCTCCCGACATTCCATGAAGCTCTCTACGCACTATTCTTGAGCTAATCTGAAGGCCACACAAAGCCTGCGGTCTTTGCCTCCGGAGACATCCTTGAGCCCGGTGCCCCTCTTCGCCACAGAGAAAACAATGAGTGCAGTTCTAATGTCCGGCTTCGACACACTTGGGGCAACCCCGGAGTCTTGCTCCTCGCTGTGGAGGGTGACCTCTCACGAAACATTGACAGGTATGTTCAATTTGTGGCCTTAGTGTTGACTGGCGCATGGAATCTACCATACCGGCAAGTGCCTCAATGCGAGCAGTGAGTTGTAATATTGGGTCATTTTTAATTTTCTGACCAGGCACCTCTTTTACTCCTCTGTCAGGTTCACTTTCAAGTTGGGCAGAGCTTGCATTGCTTTGCTTGGGACGAGTTACTGGACCCAACCTTCTCGCTCGCTCGTTTTCATCATTAGTGATTTTCATCACATTTCTCACGATTGCTTCATCTGTGATACTGTGGTCAGCCAGCAGAGGTTTAAGCTCACTTCTGACATCTTTATACTTGTGCCCCAGGCCCTGATATACAGTATGAAGGAACACATCTTGAATTGTGGCTGGGCTGTACCTCACATCTGTGATAGACTGTTTAATAGCAAAGAGTATTTTCTGCTTAAGGCCTATCACCCTGTACAGAAAATGTTCAGGAGTTTCGGTCTCCATCTGTTTTGCACACATAAGTTCCTGAAATAACTCTGTGCTGCTTTTGTCCCCTAGGTGTGACTGAAGGAATCTCTTAATCTCTTCCACTGTCATATCTTCCTTATTCAAAATAATTTATTTGAAGTTACCTGGTTTGATTGCACGAAATATTCCCCTGACTATTTCAGCTTCACTGAAATTCTCTTTGATTCCGTCGTCAATCTGTCGGCACACATTGGCGTATGTGATATCCGATGCATAGTCACCAATTTGCCCCCCTTGTATCTTAAATTCACGACGTTGCAGGCAGGAGAGGTCTCGTAACGAGACTAATTTTTCAGTGGTTCCCTGTGAGGTACATTCCACATTATTACTATTCAATGGTGTGTCACTGTTGTGTATCATGGGTGGGCTAGTGGTGGAGTACTGTGTTTGTGGTGTAAGGTACTGAATGAGTTTCCTGCCCAGCTCTTCGAAATCTGAATACCTGTCAGTAGGACTGATGCTGGGATCTGTATCTAACCCTCTAGCTTTCCCCAAGTCAGATGCAGTTTTAAGTGATTCTACATGTACAGTGTCTGAAGTGATCGTGTGACCTGTAGAGGTGCGTGTATATGAAGTAGGAACAAGGCATACATCAACAGCAACATCAACATTACTCTCAACCTCACCATGACGATGACAAGGTGCGGCAGCACCATGGTCTTGTACGACAGCCTCCACAGTCCCTTGTAATACCAAAAGTTCAGTCATACCTCTGTCCTCTGATTCTAACAGGTGAGTGCTGTACATGAAGGCATTGATTTATTCAAGACAGCCCTCTTGGTCTTCAGCTTCAAGTTCGGAGAAGTCCCATTCTGGTATTGGACCGATGCTTTGGAACAGTTCAACAGTGGACAGGTTGAGTAGCCTTTTCCTGATGTCCCAGACCAGGCCTTTGCAAACTCGATCAGCCATGATGACCTCTTTTCCACAGTCCCTCGAGCCACTCGCGCAGTCACCAGCTTTCTGGACCCCTCTCCTCACTGACGTTCTTGCCTAATGGATCACTGCATCAGCGTCCACACTCTGTTGGTCCTCAGGATCAGTTTTATGGATCGACTTCCGTTGGCATCAGGAGCCGATCCCGGACGAGCCCCCACAAATCTGTTACAGGTCCCGTGCAGAGGGCCGTGTTGGCAGATTAGAAAACTCCTGTGAAAACAGGAAGAGAAATGAGGAGACAGGAGCGAATGCGTGTGTGTCGCACATAATCCCCAGCAATTGTGAGGGCGCCGACGCGCAATGCTCCTCTGTGCGAGTTCTCCGTTCACTTTCAAAATAAGAGTCCTGATCTCATTTAGCAAAAATAAATATGAGTTATACTTGACAGTTTACATATAAAATATAAACAACAATGTAAAATAGTATATGGAAAATAAACTTTTTCTTCCAAAATCACAATACCCAAAATGTGTTCATACTTTAGGGCAGGGGTGGCGAACTCCGGTCCTGGAGGGCCACTGTCCTGCAGAGTTCAGCTCCAACCCTGATAAAACTCACCTGCCTTTAGCTTTCTAGTAACCCTTCAGACCATGATTAGCTTGTTCAGGTGTGTTTGATTAGGGTTGAAGCAAAACTATGCAGGACAGTGGCCCTCCAGGACCGGAGTTCGCCACCCCTGCTTTAGGGTGTCACAATAATAGCAATAACTGATAAACACACATAAAAAGCACACTATGCATATGTAAAAAAAAAAAAAAAATATATATATATATATTGTGATTATCAGACATAGTTTTAGGGTTAGATGATTTAGCTTCTGAACAGTTTGAGGTGCATCCCAAAATGGTTTCTTTAACCCATTGAAGAAAACTGACACTGTTTTCCACAAAACCTGTTAAAGATATCCGTTGTAATGTAAATGTAAACCCAAATGTGGGTTTACATGTGTATCCGAATGTGTATCCGTTGTAATGTGGGTTTACATTACAACGGATATCTTTAACAGGTTTTGTGGAAAACAGTGTCAGTTCCCTTTCGAGGGAACTCTCACTGCGTCGGAACGACACTTCGGGGAAACTCCCTAAGCACTAGCGAATCTGAAGTCCGTATAGAAACTAGCCCAATCTGATTGGTCGTGCGTGATGACGTCATCGTGACGGCGTACCCGGAAGTATAAAGGGCGAGCCGGCGCATTGAAACGGCAGTTATTGCTCTTCAGCATAGCGCTCTGTGTGACAAGTCTGTCTATTTACTGTTGTCTGTCCAAGAAGTGTGTGTGTGAAAGAGTTTTTTAGTAAATAAAATAAAAAAGATGAGTGAGAACTATAGGCAGTGTGTGCATCCGTGCCCACGTTACATCTCTGGCTCGGATGCACACCTGCTTTGTGTGCATTGTTTGGGTGTGGAGCATGCTCGGGCGAGGTGTGTAGATCGTGGAAGAAACCCTTCTCCTCGCGAGTTTCTAACCCCCCTGTTTTGGACTATTCTAATGTCCTGGGGGCTCGCAAGGCAGGGTATGGGACGATGCCTCGGGTGGAGGAAGCTCTCGCGAGTTATCTTTCGCCCGAGTCCGCATCGTCCCTCAAAGCCCCGGCATTGCCCACCAAGCCATGTCGGGACACCTCATCATTGGTTGGCAAGGCCTATATGGCGGCTGGTCGGGCTGGTAGTTCCCTGCACACCCTTTCTATACTGCATGCCTACCAGGCTGATCTCCTAAAGGAGCTCGACGAGGGCGAGGGACCCTCTCCGGAGGATATTTTGGAACTCCGGAAGGCTGCGGATTTGTCTCTCCGCATCACCAAGGAGACGGCTAGTGCTGTCGGCCGTTCAATGGCATCCTTGGTGACTGTGGAGAGGCACCTGTGGCTGAACTTGTCGGGGATGAAAGAGAAGGACAAGTCCTTTCTCTTAGACTCCCCGATTTCGCCTTCCGGTTTGTTTGGGGACGCGGTTGAGGCCGTGGTCGCTAAGCACCGGGAGGCGGAGAGTCAGTCAGCGGCCTTCCGACAGTTCGTCCCTCGCCGCTCGGAGCCGGAGAGGCGTCCACAAGCTCCTCGCACCGTCAGCTGCAGAGGGAGAGCGTCGCCTCTAGAGCCCCTCCTCCTGGAGCCTGGCAACAGAGGCGGCGCTCGCTCTAGCAGTCTCACCAGCAGTCTTCCGCTCCCAGAGGCGATTTGAGAAACATGCTCAGGGCGCGGAAGGCTGCTGGGAAGAAACCCTAGCTGCGGCAGGGTTTCTAAGGCAGTCCCCCCCTCAGAAGGGCAACCGAGGTTGCTTCTTCTGGGGCGCTCTGGGGAAATCGTTGTGGAATCCCGCCGTCTATGACGCTTCGGGCCACATCGATTTCCCGCGAACGCATGCTGCTCCAGCTGCCTCTAGAAAGACCTGCGGCTGGGCAGCGCGTGCGTTCGCACACAGAGAATCGTTCCCAACTACTTCCTGCCGGGTATCCGCTTCAGGGGGTTGGGGACGAGGCTCGTGTAACACCCAACGCCAGCCTCGAGAGGCTGGTTCCCTTAGTAGATTATCTCGGCGCATGGAAATGCCTTCCAAATATTTCTACATGGGTCCTGCGTACTGGATCCAGTCCGAGGACTGGTTCGTCGCGTCCCGGCGCACGTTCACGAGGTGCATGGATGCAACTCTGGCTCCATTAAGACTCCAGGGCATCCGTGTACTGGATTATATCAACGATTGGCTCATTTTGGCTCAGTCGTACGATATGGCAGTTCGGCATCGAGGTGTCGTTCTGGCCCATATAAAATGCTTGGGGCTGAGACTCAGCGCAGCAAAAAGTGTGTTAACGCCGTCCCGAAGGACTACGCTCCTAGGGATTGTATGGGATTCGACGACGATGCGGGCACAACTGTCTCCCGCGCGAGTCAACACCATACGGACGATGGTCTCGGGAATAAAACAGCATCACTGTGAAGCACTTTCAGAGAGTGCTGGGGCATGTGGCAGCAGCGTCCAACGTGATACTTTTTGGCCTGCTGCACATGAGACCCCTACAGTGGTGGCTGAAAACCAAGGGGTTTTCCCCCAGAGGGAATCCTTTCCGTATGATCAGGGTAAGTAAGTAAGTAAGTAAGTAAATTTTATTTATATAGCACATTTAAACATAGCAGAACTATCCAAAGTGCTGAACAGAGTAAAAGGAAATATACATATAAAATAGAATAGAATCAAGGTTGAAGCTAGACCAAACAAACAATCTGACAGAAGTATAGTTATATTAAAATGCCAGAGAAAATAGATATGTTTTCAGTTTTGATTTAAAAATATTAATGGAAGGTGCAAGGCGGATGTCCAGGGGCAGTTGGTTCCAAAGACGGGGGCAGCAACAGAAAAAGCTCTATCTCCCTTAGTTTTAAGACGAGAGCGAGGGATTGATAAAAGAGCCCTGTCCGAGGATCTTAAAAATCTGAATGATGACTGAGGAGTAAGAAGATCTTTAAGATAATGAGGAGCTTGATCATTAAGAGCTTTAAAAACAAACAACAAGAGCTTAAACTGAATTCTAAAATGGATCGGTAGCCAATGAAGCGAGGCCAAAATTGGGGTGACATGATCATATTTCTTTGTCCCGGTCAACAGCCTTGCAGCTGCATTTTGCACCATCTGGAGGCGTGCAAGCGATGACTGAGGAAGACCCAGATATAATGAATTGCAGTAATCTAAGCGTGAAGTAATAAAAGCATGAATAACTCTCTCCATGTCTTGGAATGACAAAAATGATTTGAGTTTGGAAATGACCCGCAGTTGGTAAAAACTATTCTTAACAACAGAATTAATTTGTTTGGTTAAACATAATTCTGAATCCAAAATAAAACCAAGGTTCCTAACCTGGGATGAAACTGACGGGAAATGATTTCCCAACTCCTTAATAATACTACTCCTTAATCTTGGCGGACCAAAAACAATTGTTTCAGTTTTGTCATTATTAAGTTGAAGAAAATTATTCGATAACCATTCCTTAATGTCCCTGATACAATCTAACAAAGGTTGAATGGAATCTCCAGCTTTCAATGGAAGGTACAGCTGTGTATCATCAGCATAAAAATGAAATAAAACATTGTGCTTCTTAATAATATCCCCCAGAGGACGCATGTATAAGTTAAAAAGAAGTGGACCCAAAATAGATCCCTGAGGTACTCCACTAATAAAACTTACCTAACTCTACGGAAAAAGACCTGTCTTTAAGGTATGAACTAAACCACCGTAAAGCTGTCCCCTTGATACCGAATAAATGTTCTAAACGCCAAATAAGAACATCATGGTCAACAGTATCAAAGGCAGCCGTAAGATCAAGTAAGATCAAAACAGCATTTTTACCAGCATCAACTGCAAGCAAAATGTCATTGAACACCTTCAGTAAGGCCGACTCTGTGCTATGATGGGAGGTAAAACCAGATTGAAAGGGTTCTAATAACTTGCATTTAAAAAATGGATTAATTGAGACTGCACAACTTTTTCTAAAAGTTTTGATAAAATGATAGCTTTGAGACAGGCCGATAATTACTTAAACAACCCTCATATAGACCTTGTTTCTTAAGCAAGGGCTGAACAACTGCATGCTTAAAAGTCTTCGGGACCACCCCAGTGTCCAAAGATGAATTAATTAACACTTGGATACTGGGTCCAATTATAGGAAAAGCAGTTTTTATAATCTCTGAGGGAATAACGTCAAGTGAGGAGGAAGTTGTCTTCATCTTTTTTACCAAATCACAAAGTTTTAGTAGAGAGACCTGCTGAAAACTATGAAAGACTGAACTAGCCAGCGAAACCAGGGACTGATCTAAGAGCTGTGAACTGAAAGATGAACGGATAGCTATCACTTTATCAGAAAAGAATGTTAAAAATTTCTCACATAAAGCAGCCGAGGGTTCCTGATGAAATTGACAGCTAGGATTAATTACCGAATTTAATGTAGAGAATAAAATTCTAGGTCTATGACAGTGTGTAGAAATTAACTCAGAAAAATGCCTTGCTCTGGCCGACTTTGCAGCAGTCTGAAACTTAGCCAGACACTCTTTGAAAATCTCTAATGACACAGTTAAGCGATCATGCTTCCATCTCCTCTCTGCTCTACGACAAGCCTGTCTGAGAGAACGAGCATCGTCATCCAGCCAATAATACGATTTTCGTTTTGGTTGTTTCAATTTAAGAGGTGCAATGGCATCTAAAATATCAGAACAAGCTGCATAAAAAAGAGAGGTTAAATCGTCAGGCCCAAGGAAAGACACAGCATTTGAGATGGACATTTCAACAGCATTTACCAAAAATTTCTCGCTAAACTGAGAGGCAGTGAGTGGGTTTATAAAGCGAGAATACGAGCCTACCGGCTTATTCATGATAACGGCAGAGCTCACACCAGGGATCGTAAATAAAATGGGCTTATGATCAGAGAAGGAAGCATTTTCAATATATACATTATCTACAGATGTACCATATGACATAATCAGATCAAGAGTATGACCAAGGACATGTGTTGCTTGATTCATATGTTGGGTAAAACCAAATGAGTCCAGAACATTGCAAAACTCAGCAACCAAGGGACGTCCGGGGCAACAAACATGTACATTAAAATCACCCAGCATTAACATACGATCATACAACGGAACAACAGAAGTTAAAAATTCTGATAAATCACTTAAAAATGCACTGTCCGAGTTCGGTGGCCTATAAATTAGAGCACAGAGCAGCGCGGAGGAGGCAGAATGTAACGCTACGCACTGTACTTCAAACGACGAATAACTTTGAACAGAAACAGTGTGTATTTTAAGTGATTGCTTAAAAACCATTGCAACACCACCACCCCTACCAGTAGTCCTTGGGGTACTAATAAAACAACAGTTCGATGGACAAAGTTCGTCAAAAACTGACAACTCACCAACGCCGGCCCAGGTTTCCGTCAAAAATAAAGTGTCCAAATCGCGTCCAGTAAAAAAGTCATTTAAGATAAAAGTTTTGTTGCATATGGACCTAGCATTAACTAGGGCCATATTCAGAGGAGGCTCTGATGACAAGACCACATCCAGTTGAACAAAGTCCAGTTGACGTAGATTTTGACAGTTCCCTCCTCTCTTGCGAATCCGTAAACGCGGAGGAGCTGATTGAATAGATGAATGAGAGAAGTCTGGGAAAACAGAGCGATGAAAAGCATATCTATAATCCCAAGAGCGCCGCATCAAATGGAGACCCTCCGTGCTCATAATTTCCAAGGGAAACTCCATCGAAGATTGTCTGGAAGAGACAATTGTCCGCCTGATTCTCACCCGAACACCACCACGACAACCTCTTTTCCTGCGGCGCTTCCCTCGAAGAGGAACACAGCAAGGTCGCCGATGAACACATTCCACCACAGGTTGGCTGAACGAGGATTTAAAGCGAGAATACAGAGCAGGACAGAATCCATGGTGAGCTCCCATACAGCTATGGATGTTAAGTAAGGTTTGTCGATCATAGGTCAGCACTGAGACCACATTATGCCAGTGCAACACCGTGCATAATACAAACAGAATAGATGTCAGACGAACAGGTACAACAAACTGGGACAAACGAGAGAGACGAGAGAGATGGCAAGCCGGGTACACTGGCGCCATCTTAGAAAATGTCTCTGGATCATTAAACAGGACAGATTGGGGGACGCGCAGAGGCTTTCGTTCCCTGGTTATATGGAAGAAACCTTGGTTTCTCTCCGCAGAGGGGCAGCCGAGGTTGCTTCCTCTGCGGCGCTCTGGGGAAATCGATGTGGTAATCCCGCCGTCTAGGACGCTTCGGGCCACATTCGTTTCCCGCGAACACATGCTGCTCCAGCCGCCTCTGGAAAGACCTGCGGCTGGGCAGCTCGCGCGTCCGCACACAGAGAAGCGTTCCCAACCACTTCCTGCCGGTCATCCGCTTCAGGGGGTTGAGGACGAGGCTCGTGTTCACCCTACGCCTACCTCGAGAGCCGGGTTCCCTTAGTAGATTATCTCGGCTTATGGGAATGCCTTCCGAATAGTTCTACATGGGTCCTGCGTACTGTAGAGTGGGGGCTAGGAGCACATGGCAGCAGCGTCCAACGTGAGACCTTTGGCCTGCTGCACATGAGACCCCTACAGTGGTGGCTGAAAACCAAGGGGTTTTCCCTAGAGGGAATCCGTTCCGTATGATCAGGGTAACGCACAGATGCCTTCGTTCCCTAGTCATATGGAAGAAACCTTGGTTTCTGTCCCAGGGGCCAGTGTTGGGAGCGTCCTGTTGCCGGAAATCCGCTTCAACAGACGCCTTCCTCACTGGCTGGGGCGCGGTCATGGACGGCCGCTTTGGGGGAAAGTCCTAGCTTTGGCTGGACTTCCGAGAGCGGTTCCCCCCGTAGAGGGGCAACCGAGGTTGCTTCCTCTGCGGCGCTTCGGGGAAATCAATGTGGAACCCGCCGTCTATGACGCTTCGGGCCACATCGATTTTCAGCGAACGCATGCTCCTCCAGCCGCCTCTGGTAAGACCTGCGGCTGGGCAGCTCGCGCGTCCGCACATAGAGAATCGTTACCAACCACTTCCTGCCGGTCATCCGCTTCAGGGGGTTGGGGAGGAGGCTCGTGTAACACCCGAGGCCAGCCTCGAGAGGCTGGTTCCCTCAGTAGATTATCTCGGCGCATGGAATGCCTTCCGAATATTTCTACATGGGTTCTGCGTACTGTAGAAGAGCAGACATCCTGTCGAGGCAGGGGCTGAGGCCCGGGGAGTGGCGTCTCCATCTAGAGGTGGTGGAAGCCATGTGTGAGAGGCGGCCCAGTGGAAGTGGACTTTTTTCGCGTCTCGAGAGACGTCCCACTGTCCATTGTGGTGCTCCCTCACGCATCCAGCCCCGCTGGGGTTGGATGCCATGGTTCAGACGTGGCCGAGGCTGCGTCTGTACGCATTCCCCCGATTGCTCTGCTCCCGGGAGTTCTGGAGAGGGTCCGCCAACAGGGGGTCAGCCTACTTTTAGTAGCACCCCGTTGGCCGACGCGAGTTTGGTTCTTGGATATCATAGCGCTGCTGGCAGGTCCTCCATGGCAGATCCCTCTGAGGAGGGATCTCCTGTCTCAGGCGGGGGGTACGATATTCCTCCCCCGGCCAGAGGTTTGGAACCTTTGGGTCTGGCCCCTGAGGGGGTCAGGTACCTAGAGGCTGGCCTGTCGGCAGAGGTGATAGAGACTTTACTCAGTTCCAGAGCTCGGTCTTCAGGAGGCTGTACAGCCCCAAGTGGTGAGCCACTTGGTGCAGGGAGTGTGAGGTGGACCCAGTTAACTGGCCGGTGGCTTCAGTGCTGGAGTTCCTCCAAGATCGCTTCTCTGCGGGTCTAACCCCGTCCACACTCAGGGTGTCCGTGGCTGCCATAAGGCTTTTCACACTCCTTTGGGTGATGGGCTTGGGTAGACACCATCTGTTGTACAGTTCCCCTGTGGGGCTCGGAGGATGCGGCCTGTGGCTCATTCCAGAACTCCCAGTCTGGGATCTGGCAGTGGTTTCGAAGGCTGGCTGAGGCCCCCTTCGGACCATGGGAGTCGAATGAACCAGGGAACTTAGGATTGGTCAGTTCCTTGGTTCTTCAGGCATTACATCCCCCGCCTCACGTGACGGCGGAGTAAGAGACCTTCACTGTGAAGCACTTTTGAGTGCTGGGGCTCAGTGCAGCAGCGTCCAAGGGAGACCTTTTGACCTGCTGCACGTGAGACCTTGACAGTGGTGGTTGGAAACCAAGGGGTTTCCCCCAGAGGGAATCTTTTTCGTATGATCAGGGTAACGCGCATATGCCTTCGTTCCCTAGTTATATGGAAGAAACCTTGGTTTCTGTCCCAGGGGTCAGTGTTGGGAGCGTCCTGTTGCCGGGAAACCGTTTCAACAGACGTCTCCCTCATTGGCTGGGGCGCAGAAGGCGCTTGGGTTCCCCAGTCCTAGTTGTGCCCGGTCTCCGGCTTCACACTAGGGCAGGCACTACCCTCGGTAAAGGTCCCAAGGGCCAGTGTTGGGAGCGTCCTGTTGCCGGGAAACCGTTTCAACAGACGTCTCCCTCATTGGCTGGGGCGCCGAAGGCGCTTGGGTTCCCCAGTCCTAGTTGTGCCCGGTCTCCGGCTTCACACTAGGGCAGGCACTACCCTCGGTAAAGGTCCCAAGGGCCAGTGTTGGGAGCATCCTGTTGCCGGGAAAACCGTTTCAACAGACACCTCCCTTCATCGGCTGGGGCGCGGAAGGAAAAGGAGTGGAGAAGTATCTCCCTACGGTGCTGGCGCTAGGGTACTCAAGTCCTAGTTGTGCCCGGTCTCCGGTTTCACACTAGGGCAGGCGCTACCCTCGGTGTGGGCTAGTGGGTACTCGTTCCCCGAAGTGTCGTTCCGACGCAGTGAGAGTTCCCTCGAAAGTTGAACGGCTCGGGTTACGTCTGTAACCCTTGTTCCCTGAGAAGGGAACGAGCACTGCGTCGCGTCACCACACCTCGGCACGCCTGGAGTGCATGCTTCAGAGCAATAGCTGCCGTTTCAATGCGCCGGCTCGCACTTTATACTTCCGGGTACGCCGTCACGATGACGTCATCACGCACGACCAATCAGATTGGGCTAGTTTCTATACGGACTTCAGATTCGCTAGTGCTTAGGGAGTTTCCCCGAAGTGTCGTTCCGACGCAGTGCTCGTTCCCTTCTCAGGGAACAAGGGTTACAGACGTAACCCGAGCCGTTTTCTTCAATGGGTTAAAGAAACCATTTTGGGATGCACCTCAAACTGTTCAGAAGCTAAATCATCTAACCCTAAAACTATGTCTGATAATCACAATGATATTTTGCACATTACTGAATGGAATAACTAACAAATGAATTAAAAATAAGAGTTTGTCACCTGAAGAGAGAATGTCCAGTCTCTCTGGATGTAAATAATACTCTGTGCTGTTTTTGTAGTCTCACTTCAATGTTGTCATTTGCACAGCTTCATATGCAACATTTAACATAAAATAATACATATGCAAACATTAGTCAAATAAAAAAACATGAGGTTTAAGATGACAGATATTTTTTTAAACCATTTGAATAGTAAGTCCAAAAAAATGTTATTGTATCGTCATGTCTGAAAGGATATAACTGTGGTCTAACAGGTGGCCAACATAAAATCAAGAACATAAGAATTATGATTGAATTAACATTAAGCATCCTTGCACATTCACAATTTACCAATGTACCTGTAGCATACAGTAATTACACCTAAGCAAGGGTTTCAATTAGATGGCTTCGCCCTCCTACATACTTCCACTCAATTTTCATTTTCCTTCAGTACTCCATCTGAGACTGCGGTATAGTCTTAGGTTTTCTCCGAACAAAATTTTACCGGTCCAATCAGCGAACAGAGGGAGTGACTGAGAACGTTGAGATGACGTTGATGTCGTTCGCTATAGTTTGAGTTGTAGTTCAGTAATGGGGGCGGAGAAAGATGCGAGCGAAGCCGAATATCCAGAAGTTAAAGCAGGAGCAAGAACAATCTTTGCTGAGTTTTTTTGGTGGCCATGATGTTGTGTCCTGGGAAAACGTCTCCGGTTACGTATGTAACCTTAGTTTCCTGAGAACAGGGAATGAGACGCTGCGTCAGCTGACGCTTCGGGGAACACCTCCAGCGTGACAGGTGTCTGAACTACTATCAAATCACGGCAATCCTATTGACCAGCGACAGCCTATGATGTCATCAATATGCGACTAGGAATTATATAAGGGTGCCTTGCAAACATGACTATCTTTTCATCTGAAAGGATTGTTTGGCAGGCCAGCCCCGAGGCATGGCAATGAGATCTCGTTCCCTGTTCTCAGGGAACTAAGGTTACATCCATAACCGGAGACATTCCCTTTCGAAAGGGAACTCGCGCTGCGTCAGCTGACGCTTCGGAGAACGATATACCCGCGCCGCCATGCATGCCCACTGGCAGTGACAACTGTCAGGACAAGAAAATTCAACAGAAATGCCTGAACCACTCCCCCTCTGGTCTGTCAGTGACAGCATTCCCTACGGTCATAGCCCAAGCTAAAAGCCTCAGGAGGTCCTACCCCGGCTGCTCAAAGGCCTGGAACCAACCCGTTCAACAGAAGGGGTTCCTTTAAGGGAACGTGGTTAGGTGATCCGAGGAACCCCCAGCCAGTCACTATTCGGGAAAACTTCACTGAATGCCACCAGGGAGGCCCGACCTGGCGTCACTTATGTGGGACACTTCGGTTTGGCCAGCCCTGTCTATTGAAAAACAGAGCCTCTGGACACTCGCCTCCGGTGAGGCATCCAACTGAGGGACTGCAAACTGGCAGTGTCCGCCTCAGGCCGGATCTCAGAGATGGGTTATCCTGGAGAGCAGGGCTCAGCGTAGCTCTTTCCAACCCTTGCTAGTGAGGGGAGTTTTAGCTGCTCGATCCTAGGATCTACTAAGCACTTATCTCACAGAAGCACTCAGGAGGCCGGACTGGCCCACAGGCTGATCTAACTGGGAGGCCTTGCGAGGGGCCTGCCACCGTCTGATCAGGCTCAGGCGGCTGTAAGCTCGCAGACGACCCTCCATGAAGGGAGCTCTTAAGCCTGCCTGGTAGGTAAGCCATGCTGTAGGATGAACATAGACCGGTCCCTGTCCTGTAGGGACCGCGTAGCAGAAGGGGCGCCTCATCGCGCTAGGGTATGAGACCGCCCTCAGGTGCTGCCGGCTAAGACCGGAACCCTGATAGCAGGTAACCACTAGCTGTCAGCGTAAAGACAGTTATGTGTTCCCGCCTTGGGAACTCATTCCCCCAGGGAGGCCATGAAGGGGCCTCCACCTGATAACTGTCGAGGCTGACTGTTAAGTCAGCTGAGAACCGGAACTCATTCCCTCAGGGAGGCCTAGTGAGGCCTGCCACCTGATAACCATCCATGCTAGCTGCCCGAGCATCCAGACAGGGGAGCTTGTCTTCATGGAGGCCTGGTGAGGCCTACTACCTGATAACAGTCAAAGCTAGCTGTCGAGGTAGCCAGAAAAACGGTACTCATTCCCTCAGGGAGGCTTGGTGAAGCCTACCACCTGATAGCAGACCATGCTAGCTATCCGAGCATCCCAACTCAGGGGCTCGCCTTCAGGGAGGCCTGGTGCGGCCTGCTACCTGCCAGCAGTCCATGCTAACTTGTCACAGTGACTGGAGCCCGGGAACTCCCCTTCAGGGAGACCTGGTGAGGCCTACTACCTGATAGCACGTAATGCCAGCTAACAGAGCGTCCAAGCTCGGGGGCTCACCCTCAAGGAGGCCTGGTGAAGCCTACTACCGGATAGTGAGCTCTCAGGGAGGCCTGGTGAGGCCTACTACCTGCTAGCAATTCATGCCAACTGTCAGAGGTGACTGAGATCCCAGAACTCACCCTCAGGTGAGTAGGCCCAGTGAGGCCTACTACCCAATAGCAGTACATGCTAGGTATCCAGTGACTGAAGACCAGGAACACGTCCTCAGGGGAGACCAGGTGAAGCCTGCTACCCAACTGCAAGCCCTCTGGGAGGCCTGGCGAGGCCTACTACCTGCTAGCAATTCATGCCAACTGTCAGAGGTGACTGAGATCCCAGAACTCACCCTCGGGTGAGTAGGCCCAGTGAGGCCTACTACCCAATAGCAGTACATGCTAGGTATCCAGTGACTGAAGACCAGGAACACGTCCTCAGGGGAGACCAGGTGAAGCCTGCTACCCAACTGCAAGCCCTCTGGGAGGCCTGGCAAGGCTTACTACCTGATAGCAAAACATGCTAGCTGCCCGAGCCTCCAAGCTCAGGGGCTCACCCTCAGAGAGGCCTGGCGAGGCCTACTACCTCATAGCAAAACATGCTAGCTGCCTGAGCCTCCAAGCTCAGGGGCTCACCCTCAGGGAGGCCTGGTGAGGCCTAACGAGGTTTCTGCTGAAGCCGACATCGCTGGGGAGAAGCCTCCCCGGTGCACATGGGCCACGACATCGGGACTCTCTTGCAAGGAGGCCTGCTGAGGCCCACCACCTGTCCTGGAGTCAACTGCCCAGACTGCCCAAGCTGGCTGCTCACAGTAGGGGCCGGTCCATCCCAGAGGCCCACAGAGCCCTCTGTGTGATGGCGCAGTCTCACTGGCAGTGCCTGCAAGCGTGGACCTAATCACATTGGCCTGAGGTGGGCGCTCTCACAGACCAGCCAGACGGGCCCTAGAATATCATTTAGACCCATCATCAATGCCGACCACATTTGTGATACAGAGTTCCTACTTCTCCCTGGAGTCCACCTCTTTGCGCCCCGCCCTCGGCTGAAGGGGCGCACGAGAGGTGATGTTGGCCAGTCCTTGGATCGTGACACCTCCCGTGACACCTCCCGCCTGCCTGGTACCCGGATCTCAGCTGTATGCAGGTCCTCAGACACTGCCAAATGTGCCTCCGTGATGCTGGCCCTCGGGCCCAGACTGGAACATCCCCTGAACGAGATCTGCCAGCAAACCTGCCTGGTCTGAGAAGTAGTACTGGGCCAACCCGCTGCCGTGTATGCCCTTCCATTTACGCGAACACAGTTCCCACCAAGGTCGTGTGGTAATTGAATTGCTGTCCGAATCCACATCTCTGAGTTTTCAAGAATCTATCACATCAAAATTCACTGTTTATATTCTTTTTGACCCCTGCAAAGCACTGTAAGGTTGCGCTTCACTGTAATTTGAATGCATTTCTAGACTTCTTTAAATGCTGGCAAGTATTTTCAAGAGCAATATATTTCATCACGCTCAAAAAATAAAAGGAAGAAATGCACGTAAACATTTGAATTGGGCCATTATTTACGGCAGCATTTATTCTTATCATACCAAGCATATGATATTTTATTTACAGTATACAATCATGTTATGGACCACTTAAGCAGCACGTTCCCGATCACAAAACTCTCCCCTTCACCATGAATAATCACAATCCGAATGCACAAGGTTTTATCACTGAGGTGGCCGCACATTTATATTTACAGACTTTCATGTGAGAAACAGAGGCGAACGGCGCATGACATGCATCACAACCAAGCGTTAGCAATTGGTTATGGCAGATCCAATAGTTTTAAACTTCAACAGAGTACCCGCCTTCAAGGAAGTAAACGCTTGTCAATGGAGAGTGGCCAGACTCTCTGTACAAATTAAATGTACGAGAGTCTGGTAGGACCAGGCTAGGTTTTAATTGGGAATGCCTATAATTTCAAGCTCCAGAAATTTGATCCTACAACGAATGGAAAATGGGCTGAAACTAATCATGACATATTTAGCTATAGAAACCATCAATAGTTGTGAAGACAGTTGTACATTTGGAAGTGTTTATACTATTTACACTGCAAAAAACATTTTATTCTTAATTTTTTTTTTTGTCCATTTCAAGTTAAAATATCTTAAAACAAGATAAATGTTATACTGCCAGCATAATTGTAAGTTTTATTTAACATCATACTTATATAGTTTAGTATTTATATCTTATTTTTGCACTTTAAGTATATTTTATTATATGTTCCCATTTAGGTATTATTTTTTAATACTTGAAATATGTATTTTAACTATTTCTGTTAAAAAAACAACAACATTTGATTCTAGCTTTATGCATCCCTTTTTATCAACAATTTTAAATAAAAAGCTAACTATGTCTGGATGGGATTCAGAATGATGATCAAAACCTAGATGGAGTAGATCGAGTCCATCAACACCCCCAAAGCTTCACAGTCGTTTCCTCTTCATGGGTTTGACGTCATTCGATAACACATTGTTTTACATTTGCGTAAGCAATCTTCTATCACTGCTGCTGCTTCACCTTTGATCCAGATCCAGTGTTTTGATCCAGAGATTCTGTACTATTTCAGAAGATGTGCAATAGCGCTCCCTACCGTATAACAGTGAAAACATGGATAGCCAGGAAATTCAGTCAAAGCTGGGGAAAGAGTAAAGTAGATTTTAACTAAATTCCTATGTATACTACCAGTGGACTGGCCTAAGCATAACATTTCCATGCAGTATCTGTGTGTGATGGGATTGCAGGTCAAATGAAATGATCTCTGTGACAATCCTTGAATTGGTAAACATTTTTATAAACTTAATATATTTATTTTGAATGTAGAATGAGACAGTCAAGGATTTTATACATCATTAAATCATTGTGGTGGAGAATCTCTCTAAATAAACCATTAAAAGACACAGGTTCACATGTTTCAGAAAATGCATTTGAAATGTTAAATAAAAAAAAGAAAGAAAAACAAAACAACAGTCACTTCCAAATTAAGCTATTCAAAAAAGTCCAGAAAATGTCCAGTAAATGAAGTTAGTAAAATTAAATTAACCAAATGTTTTATGAAGAACAAAGGCAGGAGATTTGTCCAGTCCGGTGAAGATAAAGAACAGGCTGGACAAAACCACCCAGAATAAAACATATCAAACCAAAAGAAAAAAGGTTCGCAATAAACATTTGTGTAAGTATTAAAATGAATCCTGCGATAATAAATGGCATATATATAATCGACATGGTAACAGTAGTTATTAGAATGAGATAAAATGCTCTTCTCTTCATGTGGGTTTCCTCCTCCCTCCCTCTCCCTCTCTCTCCTGGTCCTGACTGCTTCAGAGCTCTGAGAATAGCTACAAGGAAAAACAACTGGATGGAGAGGAAGAGGAGGAACTGAATCGCGTAGAAGGATATGTAAATATAAATTTTTTGTTGGCTTGTAGTTAACATGCAACATAAACAGGATCCAAGAATGGTTATCCAGGCTGCAGTGCAGCAGATCACTCTATATCTGAGAGGTTTGTACTTCAGAAAGGTTACAGGATAAACCACCGCCAGGTAACGCTCAACAGAGATCAGACACTGAAACAGAGGACGACCCGTGATGAATAGTCCTAATAAAAAACATTGTAACTGTGTGGGATCTGAAACCGCAATACAAAAATAAATTACAGCCAACAAAGAGTTCAGACAGGTACCAATCTCACAAACAGAGAGATTGAGGAGGAAGAACTCTGCTGCAACTCCGTTTCCTGTTCCTGTGATGATGAGCCAGATCACATAGGAGTGTGTAGGAAGACCAAACAAGACATTGATGAAGTACACACAAATCTCCAATGGCCTAGTCTGTATTCCATTTGAATTATTTGTGAAATTTGTAGGTGCTTCAAATGTGAAGTTCACTGTAGAGTTATTCATCTTCTCCTTGTGTATCTCTCAGCTCAAAAAGGCTAAAGACCCCCTGCAGTGGAAATCAAGTTTTTAATATTGCTTTTATGTCTATGTGGTGTTTTAATATGCTAAAGACAAACCATGTGCAAAATCATCAGTCAACACCATTGTATTGTAATTTCTCCTTAGAACTGCAGTGTAACAAAGACAGTCTCAAATTCACGGTTTGAAACAACCCGTTTCCTACCGTCACAGCTGTAACCAATCCCGTCAAAGTGAGGGCAGGGCTTTTCCACAATGAGCACAAGAACACCTTTATGAAGGGACAGGAAAAATAGGCTACATGTAGCAAAATAGTGGCTGAATTATGTATATGATGTAGGGTGAATTTTTGCCATTGAGATGATTTGGACTTACGATGTTATGATGAACTATATGCGTTTCTCCAATGACGTTCTGTGATGTTCAACACGTTCCTAAGGATGTTGATTTTTAGAAGGCAGCTGTTTGACTCTGAGATGGTGAACGGGAACATGGTTTGTGTAACATTAGCAATTAGCAACATTAATAGCTGTTTGATAAAGGCGAATCATATCAATTACCATTTGTTGCCCTACGTTGTAGAGAGAAATACATAAAACGCCTACCATTCTGAAACATTAACTTGTAGACAACCCTGAATAATTATCTCTTCCTCTTCTTCTCCTGAATCACTTGAATCAGTAATGAATTAAACACATAAAGACCATAAAGTATTGTCATTCAGGAAATTGTTCTGCATAAAAATATAGAATTTTGCAAAGCATATTTAGCTGCTGTCTCATTTTAACAGAACAGAATAGCTAAAGTGAGCTAAATAAAAATTTCAAATGCACCTTTTAATGACCGCAATACTCAGCATGATTCTCATCTCTGTCCCAGGCATACATCACACAGTCTCAGGTTCACAAAGAAAGCTCAAAATTAGTTGAATTAAGCATTGTTTCAGGAAAAAGGTCCTAATATGTTTGTTGTTTTACCATTTTAAAATTTAAAATTAACATGTCAGTTTGCAACTTAAATAAAAAATAAATCAATAAAAGTACAATTTTAATTACAATACATTATATAAAGGCTACATCTAGAGTTCAATGAAATAAAAATCTAATATTCTATAATAACGATCAAGCGTTTACTCTTATAACATAGGTTCATACAGTAAATATGAAGTTTAAGAGTTTATCACCTGAAGAGTGAATGTCCAGTCTCTCTGGATGTGTATAAATCTCTGTGCTGTGTTTTGTACACTGACTTCACAGCTGTCATAAGAATATATGTGCATGACTTCATCTGCTGCACGTCACATAAAACATCAGATATGCAAAAATGATAAAAAGGGACATTATGAACTGATAGCCAGTGACTTTTACCAATGCATATTTCTAGGGTAAAAACAGTATTAGTATTACTCTACTGTTTCCATACTCTAAACAGGACATACATATATCATATATTAACATATAATTAGATATAATATAGCATTAGAAGAGTTACATTTTTAATTTAGTAAAAAATGATGAGGTGTTTTATTGCATAAACAATCTACAGCAACCACTTATAACCATATCTGGTAAACACTCTATATGTACAATATACAAATGTAAGACAGTTTGTGACTGTATATTTCTCTAAATAAACAGTGAATAACAGAAAGTCACACTCACATGTTCTGGGCCATTTTACACTCCGAACACAGTACAGAAGCCACATTTCATTAAATCAACTAAATGTTCTGCTGTCATAAACACTAATATAAGAGAAACAGAAAACCTTCTATCTAGAAATAAATGCTGTTAAGTGTAGTAGTTTAACTTCTAAAAACGAAACAATTGAATATTTTATTTAAAATAGAGAGTTTTCCTGCTCGCTCCCCAGCGCCACTCAGTCTGTGCGCGGAAAACTCAAGCGGAGACGGCAGTTCCAGAATGTCGTCGCATTAACAGTATGTGTTACAATCCACGGAATTAGTAATTTGGTAGTTTGTTTTTGTATTTCTGTCTGTATTATTTTGCTCCTGATCTTCTAATAGTGTTAACAACTTGTACAAAATACACGTTCTTGGAAGAGAATTATAATTCTTGTCTAATCAAGTTTTTTTTACCCGATCTGATCTAATATTAATAACACCAACTTTATAAACAAATATTTATAGGCCTAATTTCATACAATAGCCCATAAACTTTTACAGAATGTATAAATTACTTTAGATATAATTTGTATTACTATTAATTTATATTTTAAAGTCTCATTGATGTAAAATACTAAAAATATTCTAATTCTAATTTTATTTTGACAAGTTAGTAGAATGATTGAATATCTGATAACAGAAAAATCTGAATCCCATTAAAAGATAATCATCTAAAAGGTAATTGTTTTATGACTTATGTACAAGCATATCAATATTTACTTATTTAATTGCCCATATTTTAATTGAAGGTATGTCATTATAAAAATAAAAATAAATATTTTGTCTTAATAGAATTCACTCAATTAAACTATATGTTTTAATGAAAGTGAAGATGCCTGAAATCTTAATCATGAAAATATTAAATAATAGCCCTGTTCATTACAATAAGTAACATTTAAAAACAATAACACCAGTAGCAACATGCCACTTGGGGCCTACTGTGCCAAATATGGCTGGGTCATCTTACCCCAAGAGTCTAATTTTATCTTTTTACTTCAAAATAAAAGCTATAACATTTACTCCACAAAACCAAAAACATTGGCCCTCATTTATCAATCTTGCGTAGAAACGGGCGTATATATTGGCGTAAGATTATGCTTACACTCCTCTCACCGCCTGATTTATGAAGCTGTGCGCACCTCTGAAATCCAGGCGTACGCAAAACCTGCCCTTGATAAATGCCGCGGCTGAAAACGATCGTCATTAGAATAACACGCCCCTATATATTCAAGTCTCTGCCTCCCCCACGCCCTCATTTTACGCCATGGACACACGGAAGACGGCACAGAAGCGAAACTTCTCTGACGTGGAGATCGAGACCATCACCAGGGAAGTGGAAAAAAACCTAAATTGTTTTATTTGGGAGTTTAAAGAGTGAGATTAAAGGCGCCCACAAAAAGGTGTACAGTGGAAATCCAGTTTAAATAGCTGTTTGGATGAGAAATTACCTATCACAATTCATTATTTTACAGCACGTGTTTTGAAATAATTAGCATTTAATTTCGTATCACATGTATTGGGGTGTACAATAGTCATGATGATGTGATGTGGAGTACCCTTCATTCACATTAATATAATTGCATGACAATTTGTAAGATTCTTCTTATTATTATTATTAAGATTTGTATTATTAATGACGCTTATTGTTATTTAGAAGAAGAATGTCGTTATTATTATTTATTTTATTATTATTTAAAAGAAGAAGAATGTCATTTTTATTATTTTTTCAGTTTGAATTATTTTCAGTCCCAGTCCCTGAAACGTCAGGTAAAGCGCACAGGCTCGCAACTGGAGGGATACATGCCTACAAATCAAATGCTTTGGTAAAGTCACAAACCTTGAAGTCCATGTTGCACAAAAATAAACACTGAAGTTTATAATAACTATATCCCTATTCGCACGGGATTAGTAGCCTATGTGGGGACCTCAGGTGATTTGTAATAATTGCAGAGAATGTCTGTGATATGTGAAGTAAAAATTCCCCCGCAAATGACCTATATTTCACCAAACACTGAGGTCCTGTGATAACATTAGTCCCGTGCGAATCGACATCTCTGTGTTTTGGCCGGGATTAGGCGGATCGTATATCATTTTTGCAAGGTTTTTGTGTCCTGTGCGCATTTCTATCTTTATCTTTCACAAAGAATGGCGCTAGGCTGCTTATAATGCGCACCGTTATGAATTCCCGTGCGGCCGCGCGGATTATACTTTCACTTTAGAATGAGCACCAATTTGGGAGTAAATTGCTTGAATGGTGTGTTTAATATTATTCTTAATGGAAAAACACAAAAACAGAACAGTACAATGACAACTCGCTTAAATGGGCACTTTTACATTAGCTTTGAAACTGAATCCGTCGTATATTGTTATTATACGAAATTATTTGTATTACTAAAACAATCAAAATGATATCGATACGACTGTTTATAATTTCATACAGCTATATAACGAAAAAACATTTTCAAGTAACATCATATCCGGGAGATAAGTCAGTAAATTCGAGTAAAATCACAGTTTATCCCGTGCGAATGCGCCACGCAAAATTCAGATGTGGGGGAGTAATTTCTAAATCACACGAGGTCCCCAGATAATACTTATCCCGTGCGAATAGGGCTTTAGTTGTTGTTGTTGTTACAGTGGGTCATAATATAGCATATCTTTGTCAGTGCGTTTTGTGGTGTTAGGAATTGTTTTTCTGCGCATGTTTGCACTAACTCAAAACGTGCGTACACCACCTCCTGAGCTGGTGTAGGATTTGAGCGTGCCGTACGCCAACGTCCATATTGATAAATCTCAAAGTCACCGTGCTTTTGGGTGTACGCCAGGTGTACGCTGGAAAATTGGTGTACGCACTTTTGATAAATGAGGGCCATTGTGTCCACAAATCCCTCATTAACAAATGACACAAAAACTTTGATATTCAACATAATACAATGTCATATATCACTATTTTCGATAGACACAAAAATAGATCAAAACTGTTTTGACTGACTAGTAAGAGTAAGATGGATCATTTGTATGGACCAGCACCCAATCCTCGCCCCCAATGCCACCCCACCCCAGTGTCCCTTTCTTTGGTTTGGGCCACTGCCCCTCAAAATGTCTGTGCACGGCCCTGGTGACAAGGGTCAAATTGTGATGGCTGGACAACTGGATCAGAGCATCTCCGAAACTGCAGCTCCTGTGGGGTGTTCCTGGTCAGCAGTGGTCAGTATCTATCAAAAGTGCTCCACGGAAGGCAAGGCTGTCTGGTCCGATCTGTGTGGCCTGTGCTGACCCCTGTCCACCGTCGAAAGTGCCAATAGTGGGCATGTGAGCATCAGAACTGGACCACGGAGCAATGGAAGAAGGTGGCCTGGTCTGATGAATCACATTTTCTTTTACATCACGTGGATGGCCGGATGCGTGTGCCTCACTGACCTGGGGAACACATGGCACCAGCATGCACTATGGGAAGAAGGAAAGCCGGCGGAGGCAGTATGATGCTTTGGGCAATGTTCTGTTGGGAAACCTTGGGTCCTGCCATCCATGTGGATGTTACTTTGACACATAGCACCTACCTAAGCATTGTTGCAGACCATGTACACCCTTTCATGGAAAAGGTATTCCCTGGTGGCTGTGGCCACTTTCAGCAGGATAATGCGCCCTGTCTTAAAGCAAACATGGTTCAGGAATGGTTTGAGGAGCACAACAATGAGTTTGAGGTGTTGACTTGGCCTCCAAATTCCCCAGATCTCAATCCAATCGAGCATATGTGGGATGTGCTGAAAAAACAAGTCCGATCTATGGAGGCCTCAACTCGCAACTTACAGGACTTAAAGGATCTGCTGATAACAATCAATACCACAGCACACAGGGGTCTTCGGGGGTCTAGTAGAGTCCATGCCTTGACGGGTCAGGGCTGTTTTGGCAGCAAAAGGGGGACCAACACATTAGTGCTACATTTTTAACCCTTATATGCATGACTGTTTTGTCAAACATTCTTACATATTCGGATCTTTAGCGACCCAGATCTATATCTTACATGGATAGATCTATACCTGTTGCAATAATATATAAAACTCCTGATATTTGAGTAACAATTACAAAAGAATAAAATAAAACATATTTTGTTACCTTTTGGAGCTTGGAAGGGTTCAGTTTGGGCAGATGTTTTATACCATCATTACTGTCCTCGTCAGAGCTCATTTCCCAGTACATTCAGCATTTCCCTCATATTCGTGATCTCAAGCATATCCTCAAAACTCATTTTCAACGTCTTCAAAATAAATATATTGATCACTGACCGCTTCCTTCACCAGATCCATCAGCAAGTGACAGAGACACTAATATTTGATTGCGTTCAGTACTGTCTCTGCAGTAAATCGCTGAGCCATTTCAAGTTTTGCAGATTATATCTATATTATTGTTTCTTTTTCTCTCTGAGGTAAATATGAGTGAAACGTCACTTCATCATTGTGTATCAGACATTGCCACCTTGTGGAATAAAGGTGAATTGCACTTATTTCGTCATTTTATATGTATTTATTATTGTGCAGATAAAAAAAATGCGTACAATCTTACACACCTCGGGTCGTTATCGACCCTATACAATTTTGACAAAAAACTAGTGGGAAAAACAGGCATTCAATTATAATTTTATTATTTTTTCCTTGTTATATTCTTTAAAATGGATGATTGAGGAATACTAAGAAGGTTGATGTCTAACTTTAAAAAATTAATTTAGTCGCTAAAGACCCGAGGTATGCATTTAAGGCTTAAATGGTCACAGTTCTAATAACTCTTAGAATGTCAAAATTGAATACAACAATTAGTGCGAAAAGAGAGTTTTCCAACCCGGTTTAGATAAAGAAAAGGCTGAACAAAACCAGCCAAAAGATAACAAAACCCGATAGTAAAAGGTTCCTGAATATACTGATGAGTCTGAATAAAAGAGAATCCTGAGATAGCAAATGGCATATAGATAATAGGCATAATCACAGTAGTTATTAGAATGACATAAAATGCTCTTTTCTTCAGGTGGTTTTCCGCCTCTCTATCTCTCCCTCTCTCTCCTGGTCCTGACTGCTTCAGAGCTCTGAGAAAGAAAAACAGCAGAACAACTGAATGGAAATGGAGAGGAATAGGAGGAACTGAATAGAGTAGAAGCATACATAAATATAAAAATGACTTGAGACTATAGTAAACATGCAGCACAAACAGGATCCAAGAGTGATTATCCAGGCCGCAGTGCTGCAGATCACTCTATATCTGAGAGGTTTGTACTTCAGAAAGGTTACAGGATGAACCACTGCCAGGTAACGCTCAACACACATCAGACATTGAAACAGAGGACGACCAGTGATGAATAGTCCTAATTTAAAATATTTAAGTGTCTTGAGATTTGAAAACCAACGATAAAGTACATGGACCAAAATGTTCAGACAGTTCGCAATCTCACAAAAAGAGAGATTGAGGATGAAGAACTCTGATGCAACTCCACTTCCTGTTCCTGTGACGATGAACCAGATAACATAGGAGTGTAGGAAGACCAAAAATGAAATTGAAGAAAAGGTTTTTAATAGTGGAAAAAAGGGTCACACTTAAGAAAAAAAAAAAAAGTTTATTTTAATTACTGTTTACTGAAAGGTTCTTTGGGGAACCAAAACTGGTTCTTATATGGCATCAATGCAAAAAAAACCTTTTGGAACCTTTATTTTTAAGAGTGAGTATTTCTCTTTAGAGAAAAATTTGGCCCTACAACCCTGTTTTCATAATTTATGTTTTGTCATTTTATCAGACATGACTGGTTTATATTGAATCAAGATTAGAATCGTTTACCAAACAATATTTTAATAATATTTATCAACTGACAACTTATAAGACTGATAAAAAATATTGTTAAATCAGTCATTTCAAACAATATTCATAAATCTAAAACTGGCCTGACAGGTGCAACACATTTAAATACTGCAATGCAAATTCTTAGAGTGATTAATGCAATATATGTGTAACACCTCACCCTATGAACAGTTCATCCTTCCACCAGAGGGAGCCATCACCTGAGTTCTAGTGACACTTCCTGTTTGTAGTCTCACTTCCGGTTTGTAGCTTTATAAGCCATGTGCTTCACTGAACACATTGTGAAGTATTGCCAGTTTATTCTGCCTTACCAAGCGTTTTGTCTTGCCACTGAATTAGCAAATTACAGACCCATTTCAAATCTTCCATTCCATTCATACAAGAAAATTATATCTATGGAACATTTCAGTGATTCAATATCCAGACCCCATCATAGCACAGAAACTGTGCTCGTTAAAATTACAAATGATTTACTCTTAGCTGTTGACCAAGGCTGTCTCTCAATACTAGTTTTACTTGATCTTAGTGCTGCATTCGACACCATAGATCATAAAATACTCTTAGATCGTCTACGAAATTACACTGGTATTCAGGGACAGCCATTAAAGTAGATTAGATCGTATCTATCAGAATGTTACCAATTTGTCTATTTAAATGGGGAAAAATCTAAGATAACGTCGGTAAATTATGGAGTGCCGCAAGGATCTGTGTTAGGCCCTCTGCTATTCTCAATATATATGCTGCCACTTGGTAATATTATAAGAAAACATGGAATTAGTTTCCACTGTTATGACGATGATACTCCGATATATATTTCAGCACGACCAGATGAACTCTCTAAAGTGTGTTAAAGATATAAAATATTGGATATAATAAATATAAAGATATACAATATTGTAATTTTCTCCTATTAAATTCAGATAAGACTGAGTCAAGTCAAGTCAACTTTATTTATATAGCGCTTTTAACAATGTAGATTGTTCTAAAGCAGCTTTACAGTGTTAAACAGGAAAATAATGCAGCATAATTTTATTAAGCTGTATAGTCATTTGATGTCATCAGTTTAAATTTCCATACGGTGACAGTGTGGGCTTTAGATCAATAATTAGATCAGTAATATATGGTTCATTATTATATGGTTCATTTAGTTTATTAATTAGATTTATTTCAATGTTTAGTTGAAAATTTTTAGTGTCCCCAACTGAGCACGCCAAGCCAGAGGCAACAGTGGCAAGGAAACCAAAACCCCATTAGGTGACCTAATGGAGAAAAATAAACCTTGGGAGAAACCAGGCTCAGTCGGGGTGCCAGTTCTCCTCTGGCCAATTAACAAACAGCGTATTATTATTATTATTATTATTATTATTATTATTATTATTCTGGCAGCTTTACAGGTCAGAGGTCATAATAGATCGGAATATTCGAAGGACCGGAGGCAACACGCTGGAGACGGGTTTATTGTGGATGACATATCGATTTAAGTATTATTTAATTGTAATATTTGAACAATCGGAGTCAACACGCTGAAGACGGGTTTATTGTGGATGACATATCAATTTAATTATTATTTAATTGTAATATTCGAACAATCGGACTCCTCACACTGGAGACAGGTTTATTAAGATGCTGCGTCAATGAGGCAGTTGCAGGGGGAGACTAATTGACACGGTCTCTGCGGACACTTCGGGGTCCTGTGTTGGTCTTCTCTGGGCGCAGGTCGATCATCTGATCAGGATATGGCCCGGATCCGGCTGACTGCTGTAAACCTCGGGATAAAACAGAGAGACTATCATTAGCGTAGATGCCATTCTTCTGATGATGTAACGAGTACATCAGGTGTTATGGGAAGTGTTCCCGGTTCCGGCTGACCTAGTTAATGCAGCCTAACAATAATTTCAAAGAAAAAGTGTTTTATGTGTATGCCACAGAAAAGAGATGTGTTTTTAGTCTAGATTTAAACTGACAGAGTGTGTCTGCTTCCCGAACAATGTTAGGAAGACTGTTCCAGAGTTTAGGAGCTAAATAGGAAAAGGATCGACCGCCTGCAGTTGATTTGGATATTCTCGGTATGATCAACTGGCCAGAATTTTGAGACCGCAGTAGACGTGATGGAGTATAATATGTTAAGAGCTCTCTCAAGTATTGGGGAGCTAAACCAATTAGTGCTTTGTAAGTAATAAGCAATATTTTAAAATGTATGCGATGTTTAATAGGTAGCCAGTGCAGTGTTGACAGAACTGGGCTAATATGGTCATACTTCCTGGTTCTAGTAAGAACTCGAGCTGCTGCGTTTTGGACCAGCTGGAGTTTATTTATTAAGCGAGCAGGGCCACCACCCAGTAGAGCATTACAATAATCTAGCCTTGAGGTCATGAACGCATGAACTAACTGTTCAGCATTTTGCATTGAGAGCATGTGCCGTAATTTAGATATATTTTTAAGATGGTAGAATGCAGTTTTACAGATGCTCGAAACGTGGCTTTCAAACGAAAGATTGGTATCAAAGAGCACACCCAGGCTCCTCACTGATGACGAGGACTTGACAGAACAGCCATCAAGTGTTAGACAGTATTCTAGGTTACTACTTGTGGAGCTTTTTTTGTCCAATAATTAAAAATTCAGTTTTTTCTGAATTGAGTTGCAGGAAATTACAGGTCATCCAATGTTTTATATCAGCTATGCATTCCGTTAATCTTGTGAATTGGTAAGTTTCTTCAGGGCGTGAAGAAATATAGAGCCGAGTATCGTCAGCATAACAATGAAAACTAACGCCATGCTTCCTAATAATATCTCCCAGTGGTAGCATGTACAGGGTGAAGAGCAGTGGTCCTAGCACTGAGCCTTGCGGTACTCCATACTGAACTTGTGATCGGTGTGACATCTCTTCATTTACTGCTACATACTGATAACGGTCACATAGGTATGATTTAAACCATGACAAGGCAATTCCACTAATACCTACATCATTTTCGAGTCTATTCAAAAGAATGTAAGAGTAAATCATTTGTAACTCTGATGAGAGCAGTCTCAGTGCTATGATACGGTCTAAATCCTGACTGGAAATCCTCACAGATACCATTTCTTTCTAAAAAGGAACATAATTGTGAAGACACTGCCTTTTCAAGTATTTTTGACAGAAAAGGTAGATTTGAGATTGGTCTATAATTGACTAATTCTTTAGGATCAAGTTGCGTTTTTTTAATAAGTGGTTTAATAATAGCCAACTTAAAAGTTTTCGGTACATATCCTAATGACAAAGATGAATTAATGATATTAAGAAGAGGATCTATGATCTCTGGTAGCATCTCTTTTAATAGCCTAGTCGGTACAGGGTCAAGCATACATGTTGTTGATTTTGATGATTTAACGAGTTTACCCAATTCTTCTTCTCCTATAGCAGTGAATGATTGTAATTTTTCCTCAGTGACACTACAATGCTCTGTCTGATGTGATTACTGTAGTAGACGGCTGCATGGTTAATTTTCTTCCTAATATTATCAATCTTACATGTGAAGAAGATCATAAAGTCATTACAGCTGTGCTGTTTACAATCATCAGAAGTTGAAGCTTTATTTTTGGTTAATTTAGCCACTGTATCGAATAAATACCTTGGGTTGTGTTTGTTTTCTTCCAAGAGAGTTGAGAAATAAGCAGATCTAGCAGTTCTTACGGCCTTTCTGTATGTGATCATGTGCTCTTTCCACAAATTACGAAAGACCTCTAGTTTTGTTTTCTTCCAGCTGCGCTCCATTTTTCTGGCTGCTGTTTTAAGGGCCCGGGTGTGCTCGTTGTACCATGGCGTTGGACTATTTTCTTTAATCTTCTTTAAGCGCAGAGGAGCAACTGCGTCTAAAGTACTGGAAAAGAGAGAGTCAATAGTTTCTGTTGCAACATCGAGTTATTCTATGCTATCTGGGATGCTGAGGAGATGATACTGATGAGGAAGATTATTCAAAAAGCAATCTTTAGTAGCGGCAGTGATTGTCCTGCCATTTTTGAAGCGAGGGGGCGGCTTTGCAACCTGTACGGCTTTGCAATACTGAGGTATTACTTATTGGACTAAAAACCTGTACACATAATCTCTTAGAATATAATTTGCATTTAGAAGGATGTACTGTTACTTCATTCGCTACAGTAAAAGACCTGAGTGTTATATTAGACAGCAACTTGTCTTTTGAAAATCATATTTCAAATACTACAAAAACCGCCTTCTTCCACCTCAGAAACATTGCTAAACTACGAAATGCTATCTGTCTCTGATGCGGAAAAGTTAGTTCATGCATTCATGACCTCAAGACTAGATTACTGTAAGGCATTAATAGCTGGCTGTCCTGCATCCTCAATAAACAAACTACAATTAGTCCAAAATGCAGCTGCTAGAGTTCTTACTAGGCCAAGAAAATATGATCACATAACACCAATACTAACATCCCTACTAGGGGTGTCGCAATATACCGGTATTGGCGATAACTGTGATATGCAAAGCACGAAATATCGACATTGTGTTAATATAGGGTGTGACAATATACTAGTATTGGCGATAACCACAATATTGAAAATTAATAGGACTCATATGATAACATGACACGTAAATACTCCAGTGTCCCGAGCCCGACTGGAGCAGTGTTTTTTTTCTCCCTCCCTATTACACACTGTTGCATATAAATACAAATTGTTCAGCTTTGTTTGTAATGTCAAAGTAGTTTAATTTTGTTTTGTTCATTTATTAAGTTAATTTAGAAAATTAAAATGTGTTTGTTAAATTAAAGTTTTTGTTTGTTAAATTAAAGTTTTTGTTTTTTAAAGTAACGACCAAGCGGCCAGCGGCCGACAGTGAGTTAGCCACATGTTTGATCAATTGATCTTCTCAAATCAACACTTGACTTGTCTGGCCTATAATAAAATCCATAGATATAAAACACTTCAAGCTTATAACAATGTTAGTTTAAATGTTTACTATCACCACCACAGTAAAAACGCATTTTTGACAAGCTAAGGCAGGCTGATGCTGCTCACAACTCGCATCCACGCTTGCAAACGAAACGGTCTATACAATCTAAACAATTAACAACTAATAAACAAAATCCGATCCTCAATTCCCGTGCAATAGGCTATGCAAATTCCGTTCACGTCAACGAAAGCAAAAGTTTCAAGCTGTATTTTATTTGTTATCAGCTCATTTCAAGATCAAATGCAGCTATATGAGAGAGAGAGAGCTAAGAACTGCAAGAGCATTTAGGCCCAATCCCATTTCTACCCCTTAGCCCTTCCCTTTCCCCTACCCCTTCGTTTTGCGTGTTCACGTGAAGGGGTAGGGGTGTCTCGATTCTCTTTTGGCTGGAGTGGTAGGGGTAAGGGGAAGGGCCAGATAGCCCTTCAAACAAAGATTTTTCAGGACCACACTTCGAACGAAGGGGTATGAGGAGTTTCCTCCGCTGACTACCGTGCTGCATAGAATGTGTGTATGTTGCCACTCGGGATCGATCACTCATGTGTTGCCTGGCTGCTTGTTTCTCCGTAGCTTGCTAAACGCACTATTTGAGTGATTTGAATATTAATAATAGTTTAAAAATATATCTGGTCATCCTTCATAACGCAGTCGATATTTACAATACATATTGTCTGTAAACTCTTGCATTACCAAGGCAACGGCTGACTTGACGTATAACGTATGAACATTATCGCAGCACCACAGTAGATAACGAAACCATATCCGTACCGGCTGGCTCAGATCAGCACGGAATGGAACGGTTAATAAACAAAGAGAACAGTTTCAGTTTCACTGGCGGCATGTTTTTCTAGCCTTTTCTTGTGTTTTTTTTTTTTTTGGCCACAATAACCGTGGTGTGAAAAATCTAATTTTGTGACAGCCCTGATCCCTGCACTGGTTACCTATTAAGCTTCGTATCAATTATAAAGTATTGCTACTGACCTATAAGGCCCTAAACGCTTTAGCTCCTGTGTATTTAATCGATCTTATATCGCCTTATAACCCATCACAATCTTTAAGATCACTAGACTCTGGGTTCTGGTAATACCTAGGATAACTAAGTCCACTAAAGGAGGAAGAGCATTATAATTTTTGGCACCTAAACTATGGAATAGCCTTCCTAATAATGTTCGGGGCTCAGACTCACTCCTCCAGTTTAAATCTAGATTAAAGACTCATCTCTTTAGCCAGGCATTCACATAATGCATCCCATAACCTTGTACTCCAGTTATATCAGTGCACATGATTGTCTTTGCTTAATGCTTTGAACAGCAGCTACACTAATTATTTTCCTGTTCTGTTCTGACGCCCATCCCGAGGAGTTTGTCAGCTCCAGTCTGGATCGAGCCTCTCATAAAGACTGCAGATGACCAACACCTGTGAAGAGACGACTCTAACTCCTGCGAGGACTTCAGATGACGCAGCTCTGCATCAACACGCACCCATGCCCATTTCTATATATACCCTAATCATTAACAACATTATTTCACTTATTTCTGTGCCTTAATTTAATTATTATATTGATTAATAATACACTGTTAGCTAATCTGTGTGCTTTGTATTTGTGCATTTCTGAAATGCATAACGTGGACAAATCACTTTAAATTATAATGTAGACGCATGCATTTTCTGTGAAGCTGCTTTGAAACAATATGTATTGTGAAAAGCGCTATACAAATAAATGTAAATTGAATTGAATTTAATTTAATTGAATTGAACTGTCTTTTCTACTGTTTTGACCCTCTTGCCTGTTTGCTGGATTTTCTCTTTGTCTATCGTTTGTTTTTTTTGCTTGTACTGAAACTTGGTACTGTTTGAGAAAATACAAGAAGCAAGATTACTTAAAGCCAACCTTATACCCATTAGGCCTTATGCATACTTCATTGCACATTTTTAAACTTTAACAAACTTATTGTCAAGCATGCGTAGTGTGCCTTCTGTCTGAAAAGGGCCTTGTTTACAACTGCAAGTAAGAGACCGATTCATGTAGGCAGTATCTCCATCCTGTAGCACTACTTATAGGAGTATCATCAGCAAAATAAAGTATTTCTAAAAGTATTACACAGTCAAACTACCTTGAAAAAGGTTAAACAATTTCCAATGAATTTACAGTTACTTATTCAAATGAATATTGGTACCGCAATATAATTGACACAGTATTCATGCCAAGGCCCAGGAGATATGAATTGTACGGAGCCCCCCTAGTCCCACTTTGTCAAAAAAATTTATTATAACTATTTTGTGGCTTCAAGGTAGTATCTCGTGGCCTCAAGATAGTATTTCGTGGCCTCAAGATAGTAACTCGTGGCCTCAAGATACTATCTCGTGGCCTCAAGATAGTAACTTGTGGCCTCAAGATAGTAACTCGTGGCCTCAAGATAATATCTCGTGGCCTCAAGATAGTAACTCGTGGCCAAGATAGTAACTTGTGCACCAACACACCTACAACACACAATTGGCAAAACGGTTAATTTCATGCTCAAAATCACATATTGTAAACTAAACTCTAACACAAATTTTCTGAATAAAATACACTAACACAATACACATAAACTGCATTATTTTATGTGTCAGGTCTGCCCTTATACAATAGACAGTGTATTTTATTGATCATAGATTGTGTCTTTTGAAGCCTCTCTATATATATATATATATATATATATATATATATATATATATATATATAAATAATTTTATATAATTTTTTTATTTTTTTTTATTTTTTGGGTTTTGTAAATGCATGCATTTTGTTTATTTTGCTGCAGAAATTTGATACAAAAAATGAATGTCCCATCTCAGAGTAGCTTTATAGAATGTCCTTCAGTTTTATTTCATTGTCAGCAATCACCATGTTAACAATCACCATAGTTCCTGATCTTCATTTAGGAGCTTTCCTCTGCCCCCTGAGGGAGTGAGGTGTTGAATCCTTAGATAGACAAAATACAGTTACACTGTGTCCCGGCTGAGATTTGGCAGTACTTGTTCACCAGCCTCTCTGTATGATAGCATGTGGTTTATGACATGGTCTATGATATTAGCTCTTATTTCATCATTTACCCTAATTCTGGCCCTTCTTTGAGCGCCGCCATGCATTCTAACTCCTCAATCTCTACCTTGTCCTTTTCCAGGCATTCCACTTCCTTGCTCTTGTCCCACTCCTCTCCCTTGTCCTGGTACTCATATTCCTCTCCCTCATGGAGATACTTTCTTTTTGTTGCTCTATATTGTTCTTTTTCCGCACGATAATACCAAAGATGTCCTCTTTTATACCATATGGCCATGTGATTGAAAGAACATCAACACCTGAACAATTCCTAGATGGGAATCAGCTGTGATTTATATATTTGCATAGCTTCAATCGGCTGTTTCTCAGTATCAATGGAATAAAATACAGGGGATATAGTTATGTTTCAATTCACAGTATAGACAGCTGTTCACTTTTACTTTAGCCTATGAGGTTAGGTTTAGAACATGATGTTTTCTGTTCTGACATACAGTGTTAAAGCATTGGTAAATTTGGCAGTACAAATTCATTGTTTTGGTATTGGTTGAACTTGTGTGTATAAGAAGTTCAAGCATTTTAATTTTGTGTTAACTGTATGCATTTTGTGTAAAATCAACAATAAATGTGTTAATTGTTGTTGTGAGACAGATGTTGTGCTAACTGTCTTAAGAGTTTAGGAAATTTGTTAAAATTAATGGAAAAAATTGTCATAGCGATTGTAAAAAACTGTAATTACAGATGGAGGTAGCGTGACCTAAGCCTAGAACGCCCTCTGCTGGCGTTTTTTTGTAGGCTACACGGACACATGCTTTTCTTACATTCAAAACTACCACAATGTGAAACACTTCAATAATTAATGAACCAGTCTGCACACTCAACTATAGGCTAACTTAAAAACAGAATCAGAAATACTTTTATTGATCTTTATTGATGCTATTGATAACCCGGGGAACAATTCTTGTGTCACAGTTGATGTGCACATAAAGACATTTAAAGGAATATAAATAATAATAGAAGTAAATAAATAATAATAAGTTAGTAAATAAACAAGTATATACATGCAAAAAGTATAAATATAGACTATAAAATATGAAGAAGAATGTAGTAAAGCTTCGTGTGGGAAGAAGGAGGCGGGAACCGGCGGACAATCAAAAGAACTTTTAATAAATAAACACAAAATAATAATGGTGGCGACAGCCCCTCGCGGACGACTGCCGCCTACATACAAACAAAACACAAATGAAAATAAAAAGCTGCAGCCCCTCACGGACGACTGCAGCTGATAACAAAACTAAAATAAAACAACACAAAATCCAGGCCTGGTCCTCTCTCGTCCCTCACTGTCGTCGCTCCTCCTTTATAGTCCCTCACTCCTCCGCGAGGGCCGAGATCGCTGCGGCGCGCAGCTGGCGCTCATCCTCCCTGATGAGCGCCGCCTCGTCCCGCCCTCACGGTCCCTCGGCCTCGCTGCTCGCCATAAAGAACTATGGATATGCAGCCTACAAGATTTACATTATTGTATTAACATAATTGTGATGAACAGTAATAGAAGCAGAACTGCAGCAAACTATATTGCACACTGAATATTAAAACAGAGAATATTGCGCAGAATGTGAAGTATTGCACTACAGGGACCAGTTTAATAACAAAGGGTCCATGTGTCAGAGACTTATTGCACAGAATGTGAAGTATTGCACTACATGGTCCAGTTTAATAACAAAGGGTCCATGTGTCAGACACTTTACTATCTTGAGGCCACAAGTTACTATCTTGAGACCACGAGTTAGTATCTTGAGACCACGAGTTAGTATCTTGAGGCCACGAGATACTATCTTGAGGCCACGAGTTACTATCCCACGAGATACTATCTTGAGGCCACGAGATACTATCCCACAAGATACTATCTTGAGGCCACGAGTTACTATCTTGAGGCCACGAGTTACTATCTTGAGGCCACGAGATACTATCTTGAGGACTAGGGGGGCTCCGTAGATTTGTGCAACGTTTCTGTGATACTAGTATACTATTCAAGATACTATCTCGTTTAAAAACAGTTACTGTACTGCATGTGTTACTGTATCTGTAACACATGTCCCATGTGTTATATGACCATTTTCATTGACATTTTGCAAAAAAAGTGATCTGTAAAATAATTAGATCCTTACTCCAAGACCATTTAAAAAAGGCTACTTAAAAATAAAGTCAGATGAACAAGTCACATAAAAACAAACATGGTTAATATCGGCCATAGTTTTATTAAAATGTGGTTAGGAACGACAACAATGTCTGAACAGTGCACTATAAAACCTGTAGATAAGCATGTATTCTTCCTGACTCAATGCTTTGCCATGCAGAGGATCAAGGGAAAAAAAATGTCATGCTCCTGGTCTCTCCATATCTCTTCTCCTGGTTCAGTTTTACTACTGTATTTCTTTTAATTAAGGGGAACACATATGCACATATGCACACACACACACACACACACACATATATATATATATATATACATACACACACACACATATATATATAACACATATACATACATACACATACACACACACACACTTAGTTTTGGGAAACGCAACCCTGGTTATTTGTGTGATATGGTTGTGTGAGTAAAGTCACACAATCTTCTTTTTTCACATTTCCTTTTAACAACGCTCCACACGCCACTTTAGAATTAAAAATTGTAATTATACAAATTGCGTAGCTCATCCCTTCTCCTGCAGCGATAAACAGCGGAAATGAAAACCTGCTAGAATCGACGTCATGACTTGACGCCACTAACCAATGAGAAGAGTTACGAGTTGTGCATTCCCGCCCCAGCTGCAACACCGCCTCTATCAACGTCATACTTTGTCACTAACCAATGAGAAGCGTTATGGGCGGGGTGACACGTGCAGCCCTGTCCCCATGTGCAGCCCGCCTCGATCTGCAGGCTGCATACAGGTGCTTCTCGCGTCAGTCTCCTGCTCACATCGAATTCTCTGTTGCTCTTGAACAAACAATAACAACAACACAGAGAATTTTGAGTATTCTCATATTAGGAGTCAAATAACGTCTTAAATTAACTTAAAGGGCATATTGCAGGTTAGAGACTCCAGTGAGTCAATGTATTACAAAATAATGTAGGAACTAGATTTTCTTTAAAATATACTTTAAAATACACTATTAAGGCTTTTGGAGTCGTTTTTGTGAGAAAATTTTACTTCCGCATCTAAAAATGCCAAAACCGGACGTGACATAACGAGAGGGAGTGCGGTGAATTTCAACGATAGGAAAACAATGGATCGCAATGACAGCTCGGACGCTGAGGACATTATAAATGTTTATTAATACTCATATGGCAGACCACAGCCATACAATTATGACACACAATTAGGGACAGACCAGGATTAGACAGAACAACGATTACAGGAGACAGATTGAGTATTTGTGTGAGGAGAAACAGTGGAGAACAGCGGCAGGTGTCTCGGAGAGAGACCAGTGTTAGCTAGATAAAGCTAGCTAACGATATGATCACTGTGCTCAGATCACAACACTGTAGGCCTACTGATTATTACCATGTATCAGGCAATAGCAAAGCTGGTAACGTTATTGTCATCTAGTAAGTTATTGATTTACTTACCAATAACAGAAACTTATAGGCTTTGACCATCAGGAAAAGTCACACTCGTTAATATCCGTTCACACTAAACGTTATGTGATATAACGTTAGCGGTTTCTCATCACGACTGATTTGGTAACTTACAAGACTCACGCCACGGAGCACAGTTCACGTTTTCTCCGAGCTGCATCTCTGCCGGATCCGGGACCGTCACATCTCCCGTCGGCCGCCGAGCCACAGACAGTAACGTTGTGTTATTGTGTTTATCCTTTATTCATTAATTCTGTATTATGGGTTTATTTCGTGCCGATTCACCGCTAGTGTGAGGATGTATATGACGTTATGTATTTGAGTGAACTTGAATGTGCATGGCATGAATAAAATATCACAGAACTTTTTTTCGAAAAAGTGTGAGACTGTATTCATTTGTGTTAATGTACATACTTTGTATTCATTAATGTAAACACGACGGCAAAGAAGCATCGCGTGTGGATGTTTATTCATCCTTTAGGCAAGGTACACACTGGCTGCGTGACACGTGTGGCTCGAGCCATGCCAAAAGCGCGTGCTAGAAATAGAACCGATGCGACATGCAAGAGTGTTGGAAGCGTTTCCAGGCAAAATAGAATAGGAAAAGCTGTTTGTCATTTTGACACGAATACATATTAATAAATTACATTTTTATGTGTGAAAGTCTCTAGGTTTTGACATAAATGCAGATATAATTGTAATTAAAAAATATATATATAATATCGCTTTTCAAATATTGCACCTGCCAATGCAGAGCAAAATATTTTGTTGCCTATTCGGCCGTCAATACTGCCGAGTGCTGACGTTGTCTTTGCTGTATCAGTAGGCTATATATTTATATAAATATTTATTCATATATTTTATGTTTAACATGAAGTATAGGCCTTCCACTACGTCACCTAGCAGCAGCAGCGCCGCGTCAGACACGCTTCGGGTGTGCAAAGCGGTGCAAAGACACAGAAAACGGCACGCAGCTGAAACGCAACAGAAACGCCACGCTTGCAGTGTGTAGCCGGTCTACAGATAGAAAACGCCACGCTCACGTCACGCAGCCAGTGTGTAGCCGGCCTTACACGAGTATAACAATGTTTGACTCCATCACATCGCTGGGATGATAATCCTCCGGTCTAAAGCACTACACACACCATCGCGTGTTTCCAAGCAGATGCGCGAAGGGAAGTCCCGTTTCTTCACCTGCACAAAACGCCCACCATGCAGAATTCCTAACTTTGTTTTTTTTAGGAAACCTGTGGACTCGATGCCCTGACAGCCTGGATAATAATTTACCATGACAATGATAAATTGGAATAGAAAAACTACCGAAAATACACAGACTCTACTGAATACCAACCTATTCTGCACTGAGCCAACGCAGAGCTCGGCGAACCACTCCCTCTCGTGACGTAATTTGACGCGATGTTGAAAAAAAAAGCGCTTTTTCCAAGCGGCCAACGAAATGGCCACTTTATCTACTAAATTTGTGCTCTTATGTCTTTTTAAAACATTTTAAATCCTGCACTACCTTTTCATATGGTATTTTCATACAAGGTTATAAATTAATCTAGAAAAAAATTTAACCTGCAATATGCCCTTTAAAGTGTTGTGAGGAAATGAGATGCGTGGGACAGCGCGTCAGATCCGCGTCATGTTTGTCAGCAGCCGTTCTTAAAGTGACAGGAGCACTGATGATGCCTCCATTTAATAATGATTAATCTATATTTCATTTATTATTTATGCAGTTAAGAAAGGTGTTTGATAACTATTACATTGCTGTATATGTCTAACAGGGAAGGCCACAGGTAAAAATAACATTTATTATAATGGGTTTATGTAAAGATTGTTTTAAGTTCACTTAAATTAAAAGTTGTTTTTTTAAAGCCTAATAAATGTTGAAATTGGGAGCTTTCAGTTATATTGTAATGTAACGTCATTAATGTTTCATAGAGACATCAGTGTTACTGGCCTTCATTCATAAAATATGCCATTACAACACATATTTAAAATATACTGTCTTTAAATTGTTTCTACATTAATTTGGAGAGTAACTGAAATTATTACAATATCAAATTATTAAAAACTTAAAATATTAAAAACTTGCGATTAATTACAGAAAATGTGATTAATTAGTTATTTTTTTTAATCGATTCCCAGCACTAATATTAATATATATATATATATATATATATATATATATATATATATATATATATATATATATATATATTAGTGTGTGTGTGTGTGTGTGTGTGTGTGTGTGTGTGTGTGTTCAGTAATTTAAATTTAATTTACTTAACATTTGATGGAGAGCAAAGACAGGAAAGTTTTCCAGACCGGCACAGATAAAGGACAGGCTGAACAAAGCCAGCCAGTATATAACAGATCATACTAAAATAATAAAGTTCTTTGATAAAGTGTTTCAGAATGACAGATAATCCTGATATAATAAATGGCATATAGATAATAATCATGCTTGCAGTAGTTATTAGGATGAGATAAAATGCTCTTCTCTTCATGTGGTTTTCCTCCTTTCTTTCTCTCCCTCTCTCTCCTGGTCCTGACTGTTTCAGAGCTCTGAGAACAGCCACAAGACAAAACAACTGGATGGAGAGGAAGATGAGGAACTGCAGAGAGAAGAACCATGTATATACTTGATAGTTATCTGAGATTAAACTAAACATGCAGCATAAACAGGAGCCAAGAGTGATTATCCAGGCTGCAGTGCAGCAGATCACTCTATATCTGAGAGGTTTGTACTTCAGAAAGGTTACAGGATGAACCACTGCCAGGTAACGCTCAACACAGATCAGACACTGAAACAGAGGACGACCAGTGGCGCCTAGCCCTAATAACAAATCTGTTAATGTATTGAGATGCGAAACCCAAGCACAACTATCAAGTATATAGAACAAACAATTCAGACTGATACCAATCTAACAGAGAGATTGAGGTTGAAGAACGCTGAAGAAACTCCACCTCCGGTTCCTGTGGTGATGAGCCAGATAACATAGGAGTGTGTAGGAAGACCAAGCAGCAAATTGATGCTGTACAGAAAAATGCCCAGTCTGTCCACTAACCAAAAGGGCTGAGTTGTGGAGTTTGTAGATGGTTCAGGTGTGGTGAAGTTCACTGTAGAGTTATTCATCTCCTCTGTGTTTGTCTTCTCAGTTCAGCAACTGAGAATTCCAAACAGTGTGTAATTCCATATATTTCTAAATAATGGAAACAATTCAATATTAAATGTCTAATATTTATAGGTCACAACACAACTAACTAACTAACTTACAACACAACTAATTAACAGCACTACACAACACCTAAATAACTGAAAACAATAATATGAAATTATTATTTTAATTAAAAAGGTAGTGCTTTACTTACCTAGGTTTCTAATCCGATCAAAGTTCCCTTAAATATTTTCCTTTTGGAAATGGCTTTTATATTCTTACAATGTATTTTAAAGGTGCCCTAGAATGATTTGAAACAACATTTTAAATTGTTCTCTGGTATCTACATAGAGGGTATATGGCTTATTTAAGGTCAATAATTGTCCAGCTACGGTTTTACAGGTCCATTTACAACTCTAGAAATCATCCCCAGGATGAAATGGTCTGTTTTTGCCTTATTTGGAAGGGTCATGAATATTAATGCAGAGTTCTGCTCTGATTGGCTGTTTCACTGCGGCTCAATGATAGCAGACACAACTTTACTGACCGTCTTGACGATGGAGAGGTTGGGCATTCAACCTTATATATATATCAATCAGTATATAATCATACTTCAGTTGTCAAAAATATAAATAAATAAATATCAAATTACTATCGTTTCGACTTAAATGGTGGAGGTGTTGACGTTAGCTAGAAGGATCGAGTGAGCTATGTGTAAGCAACTAAACTAACATATTATGTTACGTATCTATGGTTGCATTTACTGATTTATGACAACACTGGCATGAAATAATATTAACCTTTGTCATTAGACATACTATTTAGTTATGTAAACCACTTGGATTATCCTATTCTTACCGTATAGCATCTTGCGTTGGATATAGACAACAACAGGAATATTATCGTTAATGTTGTCTCTCTAAGAAACTTTCGATTTAATCAGAAATGGTTTAGACAGTCAAGAAGTGGATAAAATCACTTACTGCTCGCAGGAATATGGTTGGAATTGCCCCTTTCTTCAGTGTCGGACGCTGAGCAAAGCCTGCTTGATATTGTCCCGGGTTTGAAAAACTGTCCGTGGTGAAATGGGCCGAGCAAACTAACAACTCTGAATTAAATTGTTGCGATATCCGATTATAAATAAACATCAGCCATGCCTGTTGACATGTTTTATTTGTGGGAAGAGTATGAAACGTCTTCACATCCCCTGCACAGCCTGGAACATAACATTTGTTTCCACGATCTGCCGTGTTCGCTATCCTCGCGTGACGCTTGTTTACCTGCAGAGATGATGCGTCTGCGCAGTTTCGCCAGATAGTGAACGTGCTTGCTTATGAAAATGTTGGGGGGCGTACATATTAATGATCCTGTGTATTGCATCACTGCTGGCGTTACGTTGAGATTTGCCTATTTTTCCGTGGTGTTTTTCACAAACGAGATTTACATATGAAGGAGGAGGCAATGGTGTTTGAGACTCACTGTATGTGATTTACATGTACTGAACTCCTGTTATTTAACTATGGCAAGGTTCATTCGATTTTTCATTCTAGGGCACCTTTAACAAAAATTTCAGCTACATAGCAAGTATCTCAACAATCACCTGAAGAGATGAATGTCCAATCTCTCCGGGTCTATATAAATCTGTGCTGTTTTGTAGACCGACTTCAGCTGTCAAAATACTATATGTGCATGAACCAAATATGAAAATATGAGGTATGGAAATATAAGTAAACATGACCATGAGAAAGATGGATAGCCTTATTAGATTAGATTCAACTTTATTGTCATTACACAAGGCAACGAAATGCAGTTTAGGTCTAACCAGAAGTGCAATAGCAGCAAGTGCAGGATATACAGTGGTTGCGTAAGTGCAGGACATGGATATGTACTGAATATATATAAATATGTATAAATAGAGAGATGGGTATTACTATAAACAGAACTGAATTTACAGGTGAATATGTACAGTGAATAAATATCCAGATGGATATTACTATAAACAGAATTTACAGGTGAATATGTACTATGAATATAATATTCAGATGGCTATTACTTTAAACAGAATTTTACAGATAGAGGTATACAATAATATGTTAGGCTAATATGAGGAATATAGCAGTGGATTAAGGTAGTGCAATAAATTATGGACAGAGCTATCCGAAAGAAAGTGTAAAAGTGCAGTGGAAGTGGTTGCATGTTACAGTTAGAAGTACGGTGCAAAATGCAAATGTAAACAGTTGGTACTATAAATACAGTCGGCAGTGCAAATGAGAATAATCCAGTTAAGATATGGTAGTGCAAGATGCATAAGTAGACAGTTGTTACTGTAATAAACAGTCGGTAGTGAAAATAAAGTGAAGGCAGATGTGAGGTAGGAGAGTTAGCAGTTTATGAGGGAGTGGATCAACGGGGTTTGAGTTCAGTAAAGAGACAGCTCTGGGGAAAAAACTGTTCTTAAGTCTGCTGGTCCTGGTCCGGAGGATCCTGAAACGCCTGCCGGAGGGCAGGAGAGAAAACAGTCTGTGGGCTGGGTGAGAGGAGTCCTTGAGGATGCTGCAAGCTCGATGCAGACAGCGTTTCCTCTGGATGTGCTCGATGGCAGGTAGTGGTCACTGATGGCTTCACACGGTTGATGAGGGGTGCATATTTCAGGGTGAGAAACAAAGAGAGGTGATTTGACTGTCCCAGGTGGGGGAGGGGTGTTGCAACGTAAGCTCCAGCCATGTTTGTGTAAACATGGTCTAAGGTTTTGTTTCCTCTGGTGTGGCAGGAAACATGCTGGTGAAACTTGGGTAGCACTGACTTTAAGTTAGAGTGATTAAAAGTCAACCTGCAACAATAAACGCAGCTTCCGGGTGATCAGTCTGTTGTTTACTGTGGCTGCGTGAAGTTCTTTCATAGCAAGCTTGGCATCAGCATCCGGGGGAATATAGGCTGCAGTGATAATGGTGGAAGTGAACTCCCGCGGTAGATAAAACGGTCTACATTTAACCATGAGAAACTCAAGGTTAGCTGAACAATGACTCCCAACAATAGGAGAGTTTGTGCACCAAGCTTTGTTAATGTAAATGCACAATCCACCACCACTTGTTTTACCGGAGTCATCTAATGTTCTATCTGCCCGGAATGTGTGGCGTCCCGCTAGCTCAATAGCGGTGTCCGGTATTCCGCTGTTTAACCAGGTTTCCGTGAAGATTAGGACGTTACAGTTCAAAAGTTTCTTAGTGTGTGTGATGCTGAGTCAAATCTCCTCCATTTTGTTCACTAGTGATCTTACATTAGCAAGGAAAATGCTGGGTAAAGAGAGCCGATTTGGAGTTAGCCTTAGCTTAGCTCGTACTCCTCCGTGCTTCCCCCGCCTTTGTTTACGATCTCTGCGCCGTCTGCGTGCACTTCCGCCCGGCCGGGTAGAGTGCATAGCCTCGGGCGTCCTAGCGATCTCAGGAAGGAGTCGAAGATTGTCCATAAAACTGTCGGAAATTCGCAAACCAATATCCAAAAGCTCACAACGGGTGTACGATGTAAAGGCACAACTGTTCTGTACGAACAGACCCGAGATGAGCAAGAAAAATACCGCAAAATTGCAGAATCTGGAGAGACGCTGAGCCTCGCGATGTACTTGCGCCGCCATCTTGGTCATAATCCAAGTAAACATAGACAACATAAACATAGACACATAAAAAAATAAGTAAACATAGGAGCAGAAAAAAACTGTACTTAGTTCTAAATGGAAAATTGCATGTTCAATGCTTACAACACCTCAATTACTGTACATGAATGCCAAAAAAAAAACTTATTATGTAACTTTTGACTCTCTATCAGTTAAAAAACAAGGCATTTTGCGAAAGAACGTTGCTTTTGTTGTGCTTCAGCTCTGCATGATTGTACGAATAAATCCTATTGCTCATAAAACATTCACTACTGGGCTTAAGAGATATAACCAGTTCAGATAGAAAGGATCTTAAGCTGACTAGCTACTGTAGCTACACAGAGTAATAGACACGGTACTTCCTTGAAAGTAAATTCCAGCAATCCATAATAAAATGACCCTTCACAATAGATAATGCTTCTTAACAATGAACTCTGTTAGAGAGCTACATATGGCAATGTATCTGTTCAATACAATACCTTACTCACCTCTCGAATAATAAAAACGCCATCTCCATGTCAATTTTACATTTCAAATCTCTCAGTTCTCGCCATCTCTGAAAAGCCTAGCCAAGCCAGTATTGGTTCTTGTGTTATTGCAAGCTCTGTTGTGTACTCTTTTTGCCAGCAGAATCTCTGTTCTGCATTTTGTTTTTTGTTTTTTTGATTTCCGGAGGTTGGAGATTTAGCGTGCTCAATGTCAACCTTTACACGCGTCCATAAAAGGGACATGACGATACACCCACATGTGAGTAGGCTAATGTATGTAAGTAATTTCCTCTGAAAAAACATCTGGCTAGGTCTAAAATATACAACCCGTTCTCACTCCCAAGACGTCAAAATCTGAAGCATGGTCAAGTGCCTTCCGCGTCACAATGACGACGCTAAAGCTACCCCTAGGCATCATTTTTCGACACGCAGGGTGCTTTATTGATTTCAATGAGAAACATTTGGCATCATACACTGACGAGTTGGTGTGGGAATGTTATCGTCATGATGAAATTATATATTGGATTATGATTTTGCCATCATGACATGTTGGAGTGTGTTTCTCAATTTAATCAGCCAGCATAATTTTATTTACACTATTTAGACATGTTTGAACAAATAACCTAACCCCATCCCTAAACCTACCCTTTTGTGTATTATGTGATATAAAATACAGGATATAACGGGCATATACGACTGCATGCACAATTTATTCAAAAAGTACAAATATTCCAAGTGTTCCGAGGCCAAACGATTGATTTGGGTGAAGAAAATCCCCAAAAGTGATCAGTGTCTCTGTCATGGGTGACAAATTGCGAATGGGAAGGAACTTGAAATGGAGCCCGAGTTTCCATGGGACCGTTTCCAGCGGGGGACCGAGGAGGCTGCCGGTTCCGGGTGTATGGGCAAATGACAGGATTGATGACTGGAATTACAATCAGGTGTGGGAGCAAGAAGAACAGAGCGACGATTGGGGCGCGTGCTGCAGTAGGGGAGTATAAATGCTGTTTCACTAAACGAGGTTCGGGAGGAACATGTCAGATAATTGACACAGGTGGAGAGTACTCAGCTAATCAACAAAGAGGTATATATACGCAGCCGTCCTACCTCCATTTTGTTGACAGTTTTTTCAGCATAATGGCTCAACGAACAAGCTCCTCATCCAACGATGAAGCAGACCTCCATAAGGATTCGCCGTTGCAATCCGTCGGCCCCAGTAACACCTGTCTGACGCCGGCTATCACAGCCGAGCCCCAGGCTTCTTCACGCGGCCGCACGCCTGCTCGAACAAGCTCACGCACGCCGAGACGCCGGGGCCAATCTTCACCACCACCTACAAGGCTTCCATCTTCCTCCCCGGCCTCCTCCTACCGCTCGGCTGTCCCGACGATCCCACCTATCGGGAAGTGGACCGTAGCGGGGTTGAGGCAAGTGCTGGGGAACGCGAACATCCAGGCGTCACGTAAAATGAACAAACAAGAATTATACAATCTTTACGTGTCTGTTCAGTCAACTAACCTCTCTCCTAAGCTCTCATCAGCCCCAAAGGCAGCCCAAAGGCAGAGCAGAGCCCGCAGAGCTCAAAGCTCGCCCAGCCAGACACCATCATCATCCTCCAGCACAAAATCCGGCAGGTTTCACCCATCGAGCCGTCGCCGCAGGCCTTCAGCAAGCCTGGGCCACGCCCAGGATCCCGCCGGTGCAGGCCTTCTCCAACCTCCTGATGCGGCTCAGCCCTTCACCGCGGCTTTTGCGGCCGCAGGGCCGCCCGCAGCCGGGCCCAGCAGCCTCCCCACAGCTTCGCATTTTAATGCCCCCGCTGTTCATAACCCTTTTTTTCCACAGTGGCCGCCAGCGCCAGTTGCAAACGCCAGCGCGATGATGCATCCGCTGACAGCACAGGCCCAAACATTGCATCAGTTTTACTCCACAGGTTATAACCCCACCCACTTTCAGTGGCCTGCAGCTCCAGTAGCGCAAACAAGCGCAGGCACACCTCCGCTTGCAGTACAAGCTCTCTCATCACAGTATCATCCTTCTTTTCCCTTCTATCCTCCAACAAATGTTCCTTTCCAAGCCACAGAGGGTAATCCAAGGGCTGAGCCACCGCCACCATCCGCAGCCCAGGCTTGTAATCTTCCCAGCTCTTTCATGCACTCAAAAACTCCACACACTCTCTTCTCAGCAGCTTCGATGCCCGTGCCATCCAACGCCACAGCCATGGAACCTCCACCAGTGGCCCAAAACATCCGCACTCAGATCCTTGCAGAAATTCAGGACGCTGTCTCCAGAGGCGGATCAGTTCCCAACTCCAGTACCTCGCTATTCGGAACTGATATTCCCATAAACCACCCCTTGAAACCACTCCTCAACGCATCGTTAGACACCATTCTCCAAGCAGTTTCTCCCAGGACCCTCCAATCCTACATAACCGCTTGGAAAAATTTTAGAGCATTCCACAACTCGTATAATATGCCATTCCCCGATTTTTCTCTCCTTTCAATCACCTCATTTATTTCTCACCTTAACACCGTAAAAAACCTCCAAGTCGGGTCTATCAAAGGGTACTTGAGTGGCATTCAGTTTTTTCACAAACTATTACACGGCGGTCCCTCGCCCGCGATAAACAATTCTCAAACCTCTCTACTGATCAAAGGGTTCCAAAGATCCCAGCCCACCCGCCCTGACAAAAGACAACCAATAACGATAGACATCCTCACCAAATGCATTCACACCTTGCGTACAAGCTACCAGCCCAGAAATACCACCCGAACACTCGACACCATGTTTATCCTAGCTTTTTTCGGTTTTCTCAGATGCTCGGAGCTCGCTATTACATCCAAATTCGACCCAAAAATCCACCCCACCATCTCAGACTTAACAGCCATGGACGAGGAAACAATATCATACCTGATCAAACAAAGTAAGACTGACCAAACCAAAAAAGGTCATTTCATCTACATTTTCAACCTTCCATCACCAATCCAACCATACCAGTCCGTTCTGGCATACCTCCAATGGAGAAAATCTCAGGCCAAATCTCCCATGGAACCCCTGTTTACAGATGAAGTCAACAAACCTGTGACACGCTTTTGGTTTCAGAAGCACCTCAAATCCGTTCTCCAACAGGCAGGCATCCCAGCAACGAACTACTCAAGCCACTCTTTCCGCATTGGGGCGGCAACATCAGCAGCTCAAAAAGGCCTCTCCCAACAACAGATCCAAGCTCTCGGGAGATGGTCCTCAGATGCCTTTCAGAGCTACATCAGGACCAACCGGTTCCACATCAAAAAAGCTCACCAAACTCTCATTGCTTAAAATCCTCTAGGGCTTTTACTGGGGAATTTCCTCCTGTCCAGCAAACATTGAGTCTTACGTTCTTCCCGGGTTTCTTCCAGAGTCAGTGGAAAGTTTTCCACGCAGCGAGTCAGTGGAAAAGTCTCCACGCAGCGAGTCAGTGGAAAAGTCTCCACGCAGCGAGTCAGTGGAAAAGTCTCCACGCAGCGAGTCAGTGGAAAGTCTCCACGCAGCGAGTCAGTGGAAAGTCTCCACGCAGCGAGTCAGTGGATAGTCTCCACGCAGCGAGTCAGTGGAAAAGTCTCCACGCAGCGAGTCAGTGAAAAAGTCTCCACGCAGCGAGTCAGTGGAAAGTCTCCACACAGCGAGTCAGTGGAAAGTCTCCACGCAGCGAGTCAGTGGAAAGTCTCCACGCAGCGAGTCAGTGGAAAGTCTCCACGCAGCGAGTCTGTGGAAAAGTCTCCACGCAGCGAGTCAGTGGAAAAGTCTCCACGCAGCGAGTCAGTGGAAAAGTCTCCACGCAGCGAGTCAGTGGAAAGTCTCCACGCAGCGAGTCAGTGGAAAGTCTCCACGCAGCGAGTCTGTGGAAAAGTCTCCACGCAGCGAGTCAGTGGGAAAGTCTCCACACAGCGAGTCAGTGGAAAGTCTCCACGCAGCGAGTCAGTGGAAAGTCTCCACGCAGCGAGTCAGTGGAAAGTCTCCACGCAGCGAGTCAGTGGAAAGTCTCCACGCAGCGAGTCAGTGGAAAGTCTCCACGCAGCGAGTCAGTGGAAAGTCTCCACGCTGCCAGAAAGTGGAAAGTTTCCACGCAGCCAGAAAGTGGAAAGTTTCCACGCTGCCAGAAAGTGGAAAGTTTCCACGCTGCCAGAAAGTGGAAAGTTTCCACGCAGCCAGAAAGTGGAAAGTTTCCACGCAGCCAGAAAGTGGAAAGTTTCCACGCTGCCAGAAAGTGGAAAGTTTCCACGCAGCCAGAAAGTGGAAAGTTTCCACGCAGCCAGAAAGTGGAAAGTTTCCACGCAGCCAGAAAGTGGAAAGTTTCCACGCTGCCAGAAAGTGGAAAGTTTCCACGCTGCCAGAAGTGGAAAGTTTCCACGCAGCCAGAAAGTGGAAAGTTTCCACGCAGCCAGAAAGTGGAAAGTTTCCACGCTGCCAGGAAGTGGAAAGTTTCCACGCTGCCAGGAAGTGGAAAGTTTCCACGCTGCCAGGAAGTGGAAAGTTTCCACGCTGCCAGGAAGTGGAAAGTTTCCACGCTGCCAGGAAGTGGAAAGTTTCCACGCAGCCAGAAAGTGGAAAGCAGCCAGAAGTGGAAAGTCTTCCACGCAGCCAGAAAGTGGAAAGTCTTCCACGCAGCCAGAAAGTGGAAAGCCTTCCACGCAGCCAGAAGTGGAAAGCCTTCCACGCAGCCAAAAAAGTGGCACGTTTCCAGGCAATAAATCAGCGCACGCAGGAAATCAGCAAAAAGTTCCCACGCAGTAAAAAAGTGACACATTTCCACGCAGTAAACCAACAGAACGTTTCCACAAAGCAGGGAAGTGGAAAGTTCCACGCAAGAAGTCAGTGGAAGTTTCCACAGAGCAAAGCAGTACGTTCCTCGCAGTGAATCAGTGAACGTTCCCACGCAGTAAGGCAGCGGAAATTTCCACACAGTGAAAAGTGGATCAGTTTCAACACAACAAGGAAGGATAAAAAATTCACACAGCGAGAAGTGGGCAGTTTTCTACACAGCAAAGAAAGGTCGCTCTCCCACGTACAAGACCACACCCGGCTCTCACCAAGAACCGTGCGATTCCTGAACCAACAGGGCCGCCCATCCGTGACACAAGCCGCTCACGGGCCCTCCCGGTCAAACAACCAGGCCCCTCTCTCATGCCAGCCGCCAAGCTCGGCACTTCTTGGGGGGTAATTAGCAGGCGGCTGTCCGATGCTGACTAGCTTTTTGGGGGGTACTCTGGGTTCGGGCCGAAGTCCGAGCTCGAAGCCCTCCCCCCCGGACAGCACGCCAAATACGCAATTCAATTAAACTCTCTACAAATTATATGTAAGTGTGAACTCGTGAAATGCTGTTTCACTAAACGAGGTTCGGGAGGAACATGTCAGATAATTGACACAGGTGGAGAGTACTCAGCTAATCAACAAAGAGGTATATATACGCAGCCGTCCTACCTCCATTTTGTTGACAGTTTTTTCAGCATCCCTCCACCACCCCTTCTCCACATCTTGCCCTATCTTTTAGTTCTAAACCACTTACATACGGGGGGTACTCTGGGTTCGGGCCGAAGTCCGAGCTCGAAGCTCCCTCCCCCCCGGACAGCACGCCAAATACGCAATTCAATTAAACTCTCTACAAATTATATGTAAGTGTGAACTCGTGAAAAGGGCATTGTGATTGAGTTCAGGGGGTGGAGTTATTTAAGTGCACACCCCGACCTGTGACATCTCCATCCACCGAAGATCATGCACACATTCAAATTTCAAAAATTGACGCCCGAAGAAAAGTTAAGTCAGATTTCAAAGTGAAATTGGGTCTCGTGTCTTGTGACCGATTGTGTCATGCTAAAGAGTCATGTGTATCAATTGAATGAGATATGAGTGCGTTGAGTTTACGGAGTGGCAGGATCATAATTTCAGCGATTAAAACATTAAGATCAACTCTGTTCTTTACATGAAAGTATCGTATGACTTCAGAAGACTTGGAATGCAACATGAGTTAATACCTTTATACTGTTTTGATCATTTTTTTGCAATAAATACCTGTGACTGTACTTTTATTTGCCTGTTATGTGTTTTATATTGTTTAGAAGTGGGTAGGAGTGGGGTTAGTTGCTCAAAAATATAAAAGTAGCCTATAAATATTCATAGAATCAAGTCTGCTACAAACGCAAATAATTAAATGCGTTTTGGTATAACGCATTGGGCAAACAACTGAAATCTATGGAGTACCCTTTGCGTCGATAGAGTGACGACTAGGGGTGCTTTTAGCATCTTTAATGTGATGCGAAAGGCACTTGACCATGCTTCAAATTTTGATGCCTTGGGAGTCAGATTGGGTTGAAATATAAACACTTATAAGAGGCACACCAATGTGAATCAGGGTAAGACAAAATGTGACATAAGTCATAAGACGTGTCATAAGAGTCAATTTTTTTTAAAAATTGAGATTTATACATCATCGCTTCTACAAACATTTGTGAAAGAACGGGTTGCTTTCAGGAGCTCAGTGAATGGTACCGTGATAGGTTGCCACCTGTGCAATAAGTCCATTCGTGAAATTTCCTCACTACTAAATTTTACATGGATTATAATAGTTACTGATAGTAAAATTACCACTACCTTTATTAAATATTTCAGTTACCACACATTCATGATCCTTGGTATTAATAAACCTATACGGTATTCCTCATTTAATAAATGTCATACACCCTCCTCCTCTGCCTTTTCCTCTATCACATCTAATGCCATTATATCCTTTCAATACAAAATCAAGATCTGATTTTAACCATTTTTCTTGAATGCATATGACCTCAGGTTTTTCTTTCAGATTATGTGAAGTGAAGTGAAGTGACATGTGGCCAAGTATGGTGACCCATACTTGGAATTTGTGCTCTGCATTTAACCCATCCAAGTGCACACACAAAGTAGTGAACACACACCCGGAGCAGTGGGCAGCCATATTGCTGCGGCGCCCGGGGAACAGTTGGGGGTTCCATGCCTTGCTCAAGGGTCTCACCTCAGTCGTGGTATTGAGGGTGGAGGAGGGTGCTGGTTATTCACTCCCCCCACCGACAATTCCTACCGAACCTGAGACTCGAACCAGCAACCTTCTGGTTACAAATCCGACTCTCTAAACATTAGGCCACGACTGCCCCATTATGTATATATTGCTTAAATTCTTGACCATTTGCAATTAAACTTCTGGCATTACATTGAAGAATGAAAAGTACCATAAGGCTTTTAATCACTATTTTGACCCTCATATTTACAAATCAGTATCTCTTGAATTTTACTAGCTTGTGACCTAAATCCTAAAAAGTAATTTGCTATATCCACAATTGCTTTTACCTTATTACTTCCCTGAGGAAGTTCAGTTGCTTTACTGATCACTGCGCAAATGAAGGCAAGGAAATAATTTTTCTTGACCACAATGTTTCCTCTGACAATGCAGCACTCTGACTGTTGAGAATTAAGTCTAGGCCTACTGACTTGTTGGACTCTCTCGTTAGGATGGCTCCTGTGGTTTACTCTGCTTATTGGGTTGCTAGCACTTGTTTCCCGAGATTGCTCTGGTGTACTGGGGGGGATAATTAGGCTAGCACCTTTCTTTTTCGTTTCAATTTTCTTAACCGCCTCAGCATAGGAAACTTCATGAATAATTTTGCATTTCTGTACTTCTTTTGCCTCTTTGTGCTTCTCAACATTTTAACACAGCATCTTTTTCACATTTGCCATACTCATGTTCTCCTCCACATTTTGCACATCTAATTTTTCCTCGACATTGGCTAGAAGCATGACCATACCGTTGGCACTTAAAACATCTTAACGGCGGCGGGATATATTCTCTCACTGAGTATGACATATATCCCATTTGAACCCTACTGGGTAGTTCTTTCTTGAAGCTTAACCCTTAAATGCATGATTGTTCCGCCAATCATTCTTACATATTCGGGTCGTTAGCGAATAATTTAAGGAAACAATAAGAACATAAATATAATATACATTTTATTCATTTTCATTTACAAAATCAACTAAACATTTTCACAATTAATTAGGCTACACTATTTCACATGAACTAGTGTGAAAGTGTCTGTGTAGTCCTTGATTTACTTCAAATTTGCTGAATTGTATAGGCTCAATGAGAACAATAGTCACAAATGACAGTGACTCTCTTGTGGTCATTGCAGCATGGCTGGCTACACTCACAGCAGCGGTCCACTGTTTTGCGATCATGTGATGATGAGCAGATGTGGCACCTTCTGCGCTTTCTGGCACCCGTTTGTTCTTCTTCCTCTGTGGGGTTCTGTTTCACAAAACCACAGTGTTTCAGTGCACTCTGGGATGCCTGGGGAAGTCTTGGTACCTGCGCTCTTTCTTGCATCCATGGTCTCAGTAGCTGAAGGCCAAGGTTCTCTAGGAAAATGCGACGTCTGTGAGGACTCGAAGCTTCCCACCCTGGAAACTTTGCGACAAAAACAACTTGTGCATTAATAGCAGCCAGGTTGAGGCAATTGTAGAAATATGCCAACGTGTTGTTCTCCTCTGCACACTGTAGTTGTGGCACAGTTGGTCCTCATGGTCCACAGCACCCTTCGTCTTGTTATAGTCTAGAATCACAACAGGCTTCCCAGATACCTCATCGACCTCTTTTTTGTCATGCATACTGGATAAAAGTACAACGTGTCTCCTCTTACAGGCATGAAATGCAGGCAGAATTTCTGGCTTGTTTTTGCGCATCGTTCCCAGCAAGGTAATGTGTTTGCAGAGCAAATTAGCAGCGAGTTTTGCGCTTATCAGTTGTTAGATTTACTCCAGATTTCAGAATCGGCTCTACCAATTTCTTTTTTCGACACTCTCTGCCAATCCTATGCAGCGCTGATCGCCTTCACGGGCAATGTATGGTAGACCATTGAAAGTGTATGCCATTGCAACATCACACATCAGAAACAGTTTCATGCCGTATTTGTCAGGTTTTTTGGGCATGTACTGCCAGAAGCTGCAACATCCTCTGAACGGGATGAGCTGCTCATCAATTGTCACATACGGACCAACGTTGTAATTTTTTCTGCAATTTTCATTGAAGGCATTCCAGAGTGATCTAAATGGAGAAAACTTGTCATTGATTTCTCTCACCTGACACGTGTCACGGTCATCAAATCTCAGAAATGATACAATCTGTTCAAAGCTATTGATGCTGAATGCAGCTTTGAATATTGGCCTCCCACAGTGACCGCTGGACCAGAGACTCGTGCTGAGAGCGATAGACCCCAAACAGATAGAGGACTCCTATCACAGCTTTCATTTCATCAACTCGTTTCCATGTGCTAGGATCTCTGCCTTTAGACACCATATACATTCTTGCATACTGGTTAGTATCTTCAATCACCTTGTGCAGAATATCATTATCAATGAAACATGAGAGTGCATCACTTTCAGTCAGAACCAGTTTTGCCTTGCCGCACGGCCCTTCTTTGGTGTGACAAATGTTTCATCCTCTTGTCCTGTAATAAAATAGACAGGCTTTCTATTTTATCTTTACCTTTTGTTAATCGCTTAGCTTCAACTAAATCAGAGTCTTTTAAACTTTCCATGATCTCCTCTATTAAAACTGAAGTTGGGATTCCAGATATTACTCCTCTGACCTTAGATGCTGCACCCGGAATATGTGACGTTACTTTGAGGTTGTTGAGTGTGGTTTTCTTGAGAATATTACTTTGTTGTTCTTTGGAAATTGCAAAGATCAGTATCCTCCCATTCCCCATGAAACGCGCATGATTAATCTTGCCTATTTCCTTCTCTATTGCTTTCGTGATGTGTATTGGATGCAGATCTGACCCTCCCTTTTGATCAAACACCAAAATAACTTTCCAAACATCAACCTGAGGCCTCAAGGCCCTGTTACCATCTGTTTTGGTCTTTTTCACCACAACTACTGATTCTATGGAATCCCCTTCACTCTCTGATCTTTGCCGTACATTCTGCTTGTTGCCATTAACAACCTCATCCCAAAACATTTTACCTTCATCAAGCATATTGTCTAGGCTTAACGATGTAAAAAATCAACCAGATGTCTCAGCCATTGTCCAAATTACATTCACTGTGAGTAGTTTATTTGATTTTACGTGATCGGTGTTCAAACTTTCCCGACTTGAATCCCACAGCCCACTCTGCGGTAATCTCGAGGAACATTGGTAAGTTGACTGGGTATTTATATGATCCTCCACTTGTGCTGATTGGGTAGACATGTTGATTACTGATTGCTGACAGTTGGTTGGAATGACATGATGATTAGATAGATAATTTGAATGTGCTCCTCCCGAACTTTGTTACTGAAACATCATACAGTATAGTGAGTATTATTGAACTACTGGTACTGTTTATATTTTGCATATCCTTACTTTGACACTGAATACATCCAGATGTTGTGTTCATTATAATATTTTCTTTATTGTTGTATCCCATGTCCCTGTGTATAACAGTTGTAATTGTGTGTGTGATTTATAATGACCTTTTGTAGTTAATCCCATGCTATGGATTATATGATGCATGTATCTAAGATTATTGTTGTTTATATTTGTCAAGGAGCAAGCTACAGGCACCACAGAGCCAGCAACCTCCATGGAGACAAAGACAGAGGACTTGGAGCCCTCAACATCACCTCCACGAGAAAATAAATCAGCCATGACTGAACTTTTTGGAGGAATGTTCATGACCCATCATCATGAGCCAAGCCCCAAATCTGTGGCCAAAATGGCAGAAGAGGAGATGAAACTGTTCACGGCAGTGGACTCTATTCCCCTGGATGCAGATCCACTGAAATGGTGGAAAACCCATGAGCACTTATACCCTCATTTGCCATGTTGGCACGGCGTTACTTGGCTGTGCCTGGAACCTCTGTCCATAGTGAGAGGGTGTTTTCAACTGCTGGGGACATTGTCACATCAAGCAGATCTGTGCTGTCCACAGAAAATGTGGACACTCATCTTTCTGAAAAAAAAAAACTTAACAATTAAGTAAAAACACACTCCATATAAACAGTTATAGAGTTCCATATAAAAACAAAATTATTTTCTTTGTATTTGTTCATTCATTTTTTTTTTTTTTATGTATTTATTTTATACAGTACAGGTCCTTCTCAAAAAATTAGCATATTGTGATATTGTGAAGTTCATTATTTTCCATAGTGTAATGATAAAAATTAAACTTTCATATATTTTAGATTCATTGCACACCAACTGAAATATTTCAGGTCTTTTATTGTTTTAATACTGATGATTTTGGCATACAGCTCATGAAAACCCAAAATTCTTATCTCAAAAATTTAGCATATTTCATCCGACCAATAAAAAAAAAAGTGTTTTTAATACAAAAAAAGTCAACCTTCAAATAATTATGTTCAGTTATGCACTCAATACTTGGTCAGGAATCCTTTTGCAGAAATGACTGCTTCAATGCGGCGTGGCATGGAGGCAATCAGCCTGTGGCACTGCTGAGGTGTTATGGAGGCCCAGGATGCTTCGATAGCGGCCTTAAGCTCATCCAGAGTGTTGGGTCTTGCGTCTCTCAACTTTCTTTTCACAATATCCCACAGATTCTCTATGGGGTTCAGGTCAGGAGAGTTGGCAGGCCAATTGATCACAGTAATATCATGGTCAGTAAACCATTTACCAGTGGTTTTGGCACTGTGAGCAGGTGCCAGGTCGTGCTGAAAAATGAAATCTTCATCTCCATAAAGCTTTTCAGCAGATGGAAGCATGAAGTGCTCCAAAATCTCCTAATAGCTAGCTGCATTGACCCTGCCCTTTATAAAACACAGTGGACCAACACCAGCAGCTGACATGGCACCCCAGACCATCACTGACTGTGGGTACTTGACACTGGACTTCAGGCATTTTGGCATTTCCTTCTCCCCAGTCTTCCTCCAGACTCTGACACCTTGATTTCCGAATGACATGCAAAATTTGCTTTCATCCAAAAAAAGTACTTTGGACCACTGAGCAACAGTCCAGTGCTGCTTCTCTGTAGCCCAGGTCAGGCGCTTCTGCCGCTGTTTCTGGGTCAAAAGTGGCTTGACCTGGGGAATGCGGCACCTGTAGCCCATTTCCTTCACACGCCTGTGCACGGTGGCTCTGGATGTTTCTACTCCAGACTCAGTCCACTGCTTCCGCAGGTCCCCCAAGGTCTGGAATCGGTCCATCTCCACAATCTTCCTCAGGGTCCAGTCACCTCTTCTCGTTGAGCAGCGTTTTTTTGCCACACTTTTTCCTTCCCACAGACTTCCCACTGAGGTGCCTTGATACAGCACTCTGGGAACAGCCTATTCGTTCAGAAATGTCTTTCTGTGTCTTACCCTCTTGCTTGAGGGTGTCAATGATGGCCTTCTGGACAGCAGTCAGGTCGGCAGTCTTACCCATGATTGCGGTTTTGAGTAATGAACCAGGCTGGGAGTTTTTAAAAGCCTCAGGAATCCCAGGTGTAATTAGTTGATTCAGATGATTAGGTTAATAGCTCGTTTAGAGAACCTTTTCATGATATGCTAATTTTTTGAGATAGGAATTTTGGGTTTTCATGAGCTGTATGCCAAAATCATCAGTATTAAAACAATAAAAGACCTGAAATATAAAACATTTTTAAAACAATCAAGGAAATGTATCTGCCATTTTTTTCTTTTTGCTGTATCTAAAACGTACTGTGACACCAGTGTATCGTATCGAACCGAACCGTGAATTTTGTGAACCGTTACACCCCTAATAGATATACACATATCTTTGTACGTTATTCTCATTAAATAGCCCGACTCAGGTCTGGATTTCTATGAATATCATATTTACGGGCCCACTTAGGTATGGTGTCTCCAGGCTTTCAGAGCCGTTAAGCGAGCACAGCGTTTTGCATTGGGTCCCCTAGCGTTTTGCAAAACGTAATACGAGAGTACTCTCGAAAGGGAACGCTTCGGTTACTTACGTAACCTCGGTTCCCTGAGAAGAGGGAACGTGTATTGCGTTTGCTTGCCGTTCTTCGCTTGCTCAGGGAGTCACTTCAGTTGATTAACCTGGCGAGACAGGGTCTCTTTATACCCTTGGCTATGCAAATTCTGCTGCCCCCTGTGGCGGGAATATTAGAGGGACCTGATTGGTCCTTCCCACCCAGCGGTCTGGCCATAGGTTCCTGCAGTTGCAGCAACACAGCCAATCAGAGCGCAGCTGCTTCCTGCTGAGAGCTGTGCAGCTGCACTGCGTTTTACATGGTATTTTTAGGATAAAAATTTGCTTCAAAATCTCGAGGAAAGGAAATTCCCCTAGCGTTTAGCAAAACGCAATACTCGTTCCCTCTTCTCAGGGAACCGAGGTTACGTAAGTAACCAAAGCGTTTTTCACACCACAGACAAATGTGTTATTAACCACCTAGCCAAATTTGAATCATAAAAAAATTCACCAAGTAAATAAAATAGCTTATCAAAAACTTGAAAAAATAAGTAGCATTCTCTGCTCTCAAACGCTGAGGGCGTTTCCGCTGTCGGCGCTGAAACCACGCCCACTCGCGGGAAAGCGGCCGTGAGCACACAAGACAACACACACGTACAGCTCATGATGGCAGTGGGAGATAATCGGTTCGGCCCCATTCTGCAGCGGATTATCAGTGAATTCCAGTTGTCTCCGGTGAAAGTTTGTAAAACTATCCGGTGTAAAGTCACTGCAGAGGCAGGTGTTGGTGGTGATCCTCAGCTCTCCATCAAGGGCAACCTCTTCTTGATATCATCGTTTTTGTTTTGTAAGTTGTAGGCTGTAGTAACTAACGGTACTGACAGTAACTCGCAATCGAACGGGCGAACTGATGCAAATGTGCTCTAGTTATGATCATGTTAGTGGCAGTGTTGCCAACTATTTTCCAAGGAAAGTAGCTAAAGCCTGCCCAAAAAGTCGCTAAATGTCTCAAGATGACGTCATGCGTCAATTAGCATATACATGACGTCACCACGTCGTACTTGCGCTTTGCCTGTCTAATGTGCTTTCTCTTCTAATCCGTGCTCACATACTGTATTTTAAAATAATATAATACAGCCGACTGCCCAATAAATGTTCTCATTTCCTATATCTTTTTGTCATACAATAGAACGAGTATGATATAGTGAATGACTAAATTTTTATATGTGTAAAATAATCTGAATTGAGAGATGTCATAAACTGGATAAACTGAAGCTCTGTGAAAGTGAGTAATATAAGTGATAAGCACAAGAGAATAAAGGAAATCATAACTAAATTCTTTAAATATAAAACAAAGGAATAAGAGATAAATCTGTGGCAACACTGTGTGCTCATGTGTAGCTCGCTCATTCACGTCTGTCAGCTGCTGTGTGCATTCACTGGCATGTGCTGCTGCTCCTCTCAGCCATTCACTGAACAGGGTAGACACAGAGAGAGAGGTGTGGCGGCAGGGAGAAGGCAAGACTTTGCGCTCGCAGGACAGTACTGGTTACATTTTTAAAGTAGTCATCAACAGTTATGATAGTGTTGGGGGAGGGGCCATATGCACAGTGGCTTCAGTGCATCTACGAGCCACCGTTTTAGCCCTGCCTAATCCTGAACGCAGCAACGGTGAAAAACTGTTTAACAGTCTAACTCCACAATTCAGTACTACACAGTTCACAGTCTTTGTAACGTGTTTCAGCAATACATTTCTTCCATTTATAATGTGTTTAGAAACAAATCTCAGAATTGCCTTTACAGGGACTTTAACAAACACACAACAACAGTCACAAAAAAGAACTGTCCCTGTTTGTTGTATGTCCATCTATAACTATTTTAATCTAATTCTGACAGGGTTTCATCATCTAATCTGTTGTTGTTTACTTTCTTTTTACTACCTCTTGCTACTTGGTCTTTTCTGTGAACGTTTATGAGCTGATTTCGGTGTTGTCTGCATTTTCTCTCAAGTGGAGAATAGGGGTGAGCGGGGCACAACCTAACGCGGGGTTAGTTGTAACACACATGGTTTAACACTTTCCACACATGCCAGGATGACGAAACTTAGTGTATACTAGTTGTCATATCAACATTATTTAGAGAAAAAATAGCGCCAAAATTAAAAAATCTTTGGAAGATATTACTGAACATTTATTTAACCATAGCAAAAGTAAATTTCTTACTTAAGTTTATGTTGCATCTCTGTTTTTTGTCTTATGCCATTATATTCTATACTTTTATTAATTATTTTGAGAAACCATGAGAAAAGGGTAAATAATGACTGAGAGTCAATGTTCAGAAATTATTAATTATTATTATGTTTCAAACTATGCTGTTTAGCTGTATTTAGTGATGTGTTTGTTGTCAAATTCAAAAATCAGGATATTTTTAATGATTAAAAAATGCCATTATTTTATTTAAAAAAGTTAATAATTGTATTTTATTGACAAAATATTTTAGTTTGTCTTGTTTTTGTTTTGTTTTGTTATTGTATCAGATAACATTTTAAGCTGTCATTTGGTCATGTTACAATGTGCCCCATCACATGTTACAATGTACCCCACATATGGATGGGGTATGTTGTCACATTTCACTTCCATTCTTTCGGGGTAAATCAAGAAAAAAATATACACTGTATTAATGAAACAAAACCACATAATTGTACTAGACATGTGTGGAATTAATGTGAGAAAAAATAAATACTCTGAACCCCAAGTGAATTTACACAAACTGAGACGTTAGGTTGTGCCCCGCTCTACCCTACACAAGGAAGCGGCAGCGCGTATCACATAGTGAGAAATTCACATCGACTAATCAGTGGTTTTCGGCTGCAAACTTTCGCGGTTGATTAGTTCTACAAAGAAAATTCCCATATTTGGATTATACAGCGCTGTGTATGAGACTGGGAGCTTTATAATGATACCAGGCATGACATGTTTCTGTGAATGGAGACGGCACGGGAGCTTGCGTTAGAATGCCAACTTTTGATGATTTCCGGTAGAAATCTAAAGGCGCAAGTTGACAAAATATAATTAAATAACCACCTTAATGTGTAATGTTGACTTTTTTTTATGTTGACATGAACGCTTACATGTTAAGGGAGCAAACTGGCCAAAAATCTCTAAATTGACCACTGCATGAAAAAACGATGTTTTCACCTGCCATGTCTCACCTTAAGACTTGTAAGATCATGACCATGTCTGATGTTTGACTATTGTTGGGGTAACAGCTAAGGACCCAGGACCAGTAGTGAAAAATTAAGACCAAGAGTCAGGAGTTAGATTAATTAATGAAAAATGTACTGAAGAATAGTTTGCAGTTTCATCAGCAGAAGCCAGCTTCAAGTCTCACAAGGAGTTCGTAGGCTTCGTAGGCTGTGCCCCCTCTAACAGTCTCCCCGCCTCCCCCAACTTTCCACACGTAAACAGATAGGAGCACATATCACTAAAAATGCGTAGATGCGTAGACTCGTTGTCGCCCAGACCCAGATTTGGATTAGAATGACCTCGGAGGTCACAGAACGGCATCTCCACGTCTGGCATCATCTGCAGAAAACCCCATCTCCAATAATGATTCTGCAAAGATCATGCAACGCACATACACACAAAAGCTCCAAAGAGTAACAGTTTGCTCAAGGTTGAGAACATCTTAACTAACTATCAACAAGCCATGTCTTCAAAACATGCTGATATTACGTTTTAGTACTGAAGTGAAATTATTCTTTTAATAAGAAAGGCACATAAGAGAGGTACAGTTTCTCTGGGTCCCTAAGAAGTCACGTAGACCTGACATCCCATGACCCTAAGGTCACTTTAGGAAGACATATAGCACAACACCTGCAGAGGGGTTCTCCCGGGGTGTTGACACACACACACACACACACACACACACACCAAGGACATTTGCCTGTCAGCTCGTCTTGACACAGACATCAAAGCTGGCACCTAGAAAATGTGGATTCAAAAGCACACAGCAAATAATACTAAAATCTCCAAAATATAGAGAGGTTATAGATGAACTGATTTATCCAATGTAGAAAATAGTTATAACTTGATTATCATTGATTCTTATTTTAATATTGATCATAAAACCATTCTTGAAGGATATGTGTATAAACGAAGAGACACAGGTATCTGACCTGCCCCAATACTATTACTACTTTCAATTCATAATTTACAATAATTCTGTTAAAAAAAACTTATCAGGATCCAAAATGTATGTAAAGCACAACTCCAATAAATGTTACATCAATTCAACTGTCAACTGCGGCTGTCAATAACACTGCCAACAACATACAAATAGCAGCCGAATCCTACCAGTCATGTGATCCTTCACATTAAATGTCGAGGTGTACAAATCCCATAACAGTTAATACATAAAATAAACAGTTTTGTCTCAAATTGCTAAACATTTTATATTCAAGTTCTCAAGACCTTTTTTGTGTGATCGTGACTCATCTCTCTTCTCACTCTCTTCTGCAACATTTCTGATTGTTTATTCATGCCACTTTTATTACGTTGCTCTCAAAGAAGCAGGGAACAAATTAATTAAATGATGTTCATTTTAATAATGAGTAACTTCCATTTTAGATACAACATTGCAGTAGTTTGTATATTTTCGCACTGCCAATTAAACTGTTTCCAACAATGGGGAAAAGGAACTAAAAGCTTCTCAGAGCAAGAGACAGTGGTGTTTTGTTTCTGAATGAATCTGTATGTTTGAACGAATCGGATGACAGAAAGATTCAAAAATAAAATAAGGTTCAGTTACTCAATGTACAACACTACAATACCAGGTATTATGAAGAACAGTGGCAGAAGATTTTTCTAACCCGTTGCAAAAACAGAACAGGCTGCACAAAACCAGCCAGCACATAACAAAGAAAAGCAGGAAACCAAAAGTCAACAATATTCTGTTGAGTTAGAATGGTAAAGAATCCTGTGATAATAAATGGCACATAAAGCATAATCATGTTCATTGTTGTTATCAGAATAAGATAAAACGCTCTTCTCTTCATGTAGTTTTCCTCCTCTCTCTCTCCCCTTCTCTCTCCTGGTCCTGAGTGTTTCAGAGCTCTGAGAACAGCCACAAGACAAAACAACTGGATGGAGAGGAAGAATAAGAATGCTGTTGAGAAAAACCATACATATGGCTCTGTGTTGAATGATAACATAAAGATGCAGGATAAACAAGAACCAAGAGTGATTATCCAGGCCGCAGTGCAGCAGATCACTCTATATCTGAGAGGTTTGTACTTCAGAAAGGTTACAGGATGAACCACTGCCAGGTAACGCTCAACACACATCAGACACTGAAACAGAGGACGGCCAGTGACGCCTAGCCCTTGCAAAAAATTAGTTAATATTGTGAAACTTGAAAACATATATGACATTAGACCGAACATTGCATTGAGGCTGCTACCAATCTCACAAAAAGACAAATTAAGGTTGAAGAACTCTGATGTGACTCCACTTCCTGTTCCTGTGATGATGAGCCATATAACATAGGAGTGTGTAGGAAGACCAAGCAGGAAACTGATGCCAAAGACACACAATATCTGACTGTCCACTAGCCCAAAGAAAAAAGTTGCTGATGCTTCAGGTGTGGTGAAGTTTGCTGTAGAGTTATTCATCCTCTCAGCTCAGAATGTCACATGCATTATTTAGGTTATTCCAGCTGTGATCTACACAAAAAGAGAAGTGAAAAATGCAATCACATAAACACATAAGCTGGTGTTTTTTGTTTAGTTTTTTTTTTTACTTTACATGGACAATCAAATCATATTACAGAAATGAAAACAACAAAATGATCATAGTTTATCACCTGAATAGTGAATTTCCGTCTCTCTGGATGTGTATAAATCTCTGTGCTGTTTTGTAGACTGACTTCGACTGTCACAAGAATGCATGTGCATGACTGCATCTGCTGCACATCACATATAACAGCAGATATGCAAATATTAAATGTAAAAAAATGAACACTGGAAAAAACAGATACTTGAACAGATACTTTATTTACATTCATAAAGCAAATTACCATTTTGACAAGGAAAATTACCTGATTGTCTAATGAATCATACATCTCTTTGGAGAAATTGCAATTCATAACCATGTTTTCAAGTTTTGCTTAGTAATTTCATTAGACATGACTGGCTTATTTTGATTAAAACTACAAGCAACATTTGAATAACATTTATCAACTGACAATGGACATCAGAGGCTAACTAAAAAAACAACGATTGTTATACAATCTTATTTTACTAAACACATAATCAGTCTTCTCAAACAATATACATAATTCTAAAACTGGCCTGAACAGGTGCAACACATTTAACAACTGCAACACATTTTTAGAGTGTAAAATGCAATATCTCTCTAATATTAAAAGACATAGGCGCATAATAACATGTTTTGAGGTCATGGAAAAACATGAAAAGTTATTTGAAAGTTTATAAATGTAACTTACACATTTTCCTGTTAAAGGTGTTTGAAAAAATAAAATAACAAAATGTATGAATAAAAAATCAGTTTTATGGAGAGCAAAGACATGAGAGTTGTCCAACACGGTGCAGATAAAGAACAGGTTGAACAAAACCGACCAGTACATTACAAATAAAACTTAATTAATATAAAATATTACATACAAATTAAATAAATATAAAATAAAATATCATAAATATACTTATGTGTTAGAATGAAAGAGAATCCTGAGATAGTAAATGGCACATAGATAATAATCATGCTCACAGTAGTTATTAGAATGAGATAAAATGCTCTTCTCTTTATGCAGTTTTCATCTTGTTTCTCTCGCCCTCTCTCTCCTGGTCCTGACTGCTTCAGAGCTCTGAGAACAGCCACAAGACAAAACAACTGTATGGAGATGAAGAGGAGGAACTGAATAAAGTAGAACCATACATACATGTAAAACAAGCCTATAGTAAACATGCAGCACAAACAGGATCCAAGAGTGATTGTCCAGACCGCAGTGCAGCAGATCACTCTATATCTGAGAGGTTTGTACTTCAGAAAGGTTACAGGATGAACCACTCACTGCCAGGTAACGCTCAACACACATCAGACACTGAAACAGAGGATGACCAGTGATGGCTAGCCCTATCAAAAATGTTGTTAATGTTGTTAGATGTGAAAACCCAGTACAATAATTAAATATAAAGAACAAAGAGATCAGACAGTTACCAATCTCACAAACCGAGAGATTGAGGTTAAAGAATCCTGATGCAACTCTTGATCCTGTGATGATGAGCCATATAACATAGGAGTGTATAGGAAGACCAAACAGGAAATTGATGCTGTGCATACAAACGTTCAGACTTTCCACTAGCCCAATGGAATGAGTTGTGGAGTTTGTAGATGTTTCAGGTGTGGTGAGGTTCCATGTGCAGTTGTTCATCTCTTCTGTTCTTTTCTTTTTAGCTCAACAACTCAAAAATATATAAATAAGTATACCAGCTGTGATCAATAGGAAAAGAGAAAATGTAGTTCAGACTATATTAAACAAGCCAATATTATGTCTTCAACAATTCAATTAGAAGGTTTTCAAACAGTGTGTAATTCCACACAATTGCAATTAATATTTCAATATTAATTGAAATCGCCTATCAATGACATCATACCCGCATTTCCCTTGATTTCCGCAACTGTTTAGATACATTCATTGACAGAAAACTAATCATTGTCATATAGCTCATCAATGACATCATACCCGCATTTCCCTTGATTTCCGCAACTGTTTAGATACATTCATTGACAGAAAACTAATCATTGTCATATAGCTCAACACAATTAGTTGTATTGTTTAAATCTGGATCTAGCTTACTGCAGTGTGCAACTATGTCTCATAGTTGCCGCTGAGCGAACGCACAGAGTAGCATTATAACATCACTTTCAACACACTCAAATAATGTATCTAATATGATAAACAGCGCTGTGTTATGCATACATGACCGGAAGAAGTGTCGTTGCACTGTATTCAGCACAAAACAGGGCTACCATAATATGTGAGCAACATGTATGTACATGCTTGTATTTTTGAGAGAATAAAGTTTATGCATGGTTTGGAAAAACAAAAAATGTAAGTCTCAGAATTAAGGTCTCAAAACACACAATAGATATGTGTCCACAAGACTTTTGACTAATGGGTGTTGTTGCCTAGAGTTTTTGCTTCAAACTGATGTGAGAATCATTAAGCCTACTCATTCACATAAAATAATATATTAATTTACATTTTGTAAGACACTTTTTCTTTACAAAGGCCATATGTGAAGAGGCGTGAACGACCATGAATAATTCTGTCACACCTGAGAAAACAAAGGAACACATAATGAGCTGCATAATGGCCTGCATAATGAATGAGCCTCATGTATGTGACTAAGACAGCAAAAGGACAAAATAAATATATTTTTTTGTAGTTTATTTAGAATATAGTCAACAAACGCACATGACAAAAGGCCTATTATATTTTAAATTATCAACAGATTTGACTATTGACTACTATTGTTTATGTTTTTGAAAAAAGTATCATGCTAAAAAAAGTATTGTGACACTGAACCCAATTCAGTATTCAGTAAATACAAATAACTTAATAATTGGTAATGATGAATGTTATAAGTAAAACATTTGGGATTTAAAACAACATAATGCAATGCAATTGTGATTTCAAAGAGTATAGGGTGAATTCAGATTGATTGGGACACTTTTTCATTTCAATGGCAAAAACATTCTGAATCAATTAATTTTGTTAATGATCAGATACACACAATACTCAAATATCATTTCGAGCTTCAGTTCATTTATGACACATGCGTGAAATGCAGGATCATGCCCGCTCTAAGGCTATTGTCTGCTATATTTGATTCTTATTAACAGCTTTTCATGAGGTAAATTATTCCAGGATTATTCCTCTACACATCTCAAAACGATGTAGCTAAAGTATAGCACTACTTGATGTGTTTATTTGAGTTGATGTGGGTGCTGATTGCATGGATTGCATGGATCAGTATTTTAATCTCAAAAGAATGCATGCTCCGTGGGCGTGGTCCCATTAGCGGATAATGAGACACTCGCAAACGACTGACATCTCTCTCTTTTCAAACAGCAAGTCGATCACGCCGGAGCGACGGCAGACTCGAAGGGGATAATACATTTGCTCATCCATGAATATGATTTCTGCCCGAGTCCCGTTGGATTATTTTCCACCGGCTGTAGATGTGAAGACAACAACTCCCATTATTCGAAATCAAGGCATCATCAAGCTACGACTTTGTTTTGTATAAGCGACCTCTAGTGAAGAAAAATTACATATTGTGCCTTTAAATGACTTAAGAACATGAAATGGCTATTATTTCAAATAATGTCCTTACATAGCTTGTAGTTTTGCATGACAATTCGAATCAGTTCTACTTTTAACTTTCACATTCTTTTAAAAAATATTTTAGGTATCAGACTTGTTTTAGTTAATAATTAAACCATCTTACAAAAATGTATATTTTTAAGCTGAAAACAAGAATATTAATCAAAGTTCATCACCTGGAGAGAAAAATGTCCAGTCTCTCTGGATGTTTATAAATCTCTGTGCATGCTGTGCTTTATAGACTGACTTCACAGCTGGCACAAGATTATATGTGCATGACTCCAACAAATCACTAAACATCAAATATGCAAATCGTAAAGTGGACCAATTATGGCTCTTTTTACAAGATGTAATGGAAGTCTCAGGTGTCCCCAGAATGTATCTGTGAAGTCTCAGCTCAAAATACCCCACAGATGATGTATTATATCATGTTGTAAATGCCCATTTTGAATAGAAGCAAAAACATGAAAACATTTTTAGTCTTTGCATTAGTTTTGAAGCAATATCAGTTTAAACTTCTGTTAAATGGTTTTCTGAGTGCGCACACAGAAAGCTGTCAGATGGTGTGCTGCGTGAGTATTTTTCTTTCGCATCTTATTGCGCTTCCGTCAACAATTCTCAAATAAACAAGGTTGTCAAAACACTCAAAGTTCACATGCTTGTGACTAAACAGCAGGAAAAGAAATTGCATGTGTATATTATATCTGTGCATTGAAGTATCAGTGTAATATACAGTACCTACTGCTATATATGCTGTTAATATGAATCGAGCATCAAAAGAAAACCAGAAAACCACTGCTTTTGATTGAACAACTCGATTGTATGGCTCACTCAGGGGAGGAGCTAAGCTAATAGACTTTAAGAAGCACCCTCTTTGATTTTTAACAGGAATGAAAACGAGGCTGTGGGATAGACATGCATATATTTAGTAGATTGCACTTTTTTATGTGTTTTTGGATTGTTCTGTTTATTGTTCTGTTAACACTGCAAAAATTTATTCCCAAGACATTGCAAAATTATGTGTAAAATTATTAAGTGATCTAGGAACTTTATACAGCTTTTTAGAGCGGATGCCATTGAAAACATGGTAAGTTTAACCTTAACAGCCTCGCTTTCATACCTGTCATGACGCTGCTCTGAATAAGGTCTATAGGGCAGATTTCCGCCCCAAGACATGGGCAGGGCCTTTTCCAATGTAACGTCACATTGGAGTACATTCATGAACGGCTCATTTTGAGATGAGACATTTTTAAGGGTGGAATGGGGTGACCCCCTTAGGTGGATTTTCTGTGTTGCGTGAGTGGAAGGAGCTGGGCGGAAGTTAAGCTCACGGCCCCTTTAAAAATGCGGGGATTTCCCGTTTACTTCCGATTTTCCTCTGCCATGGTATGCAGGTGTTGTGCTCATGTGTCGGGAGAGCAGTCTGGTTTGCGTTAAGCATTGAGCTCATATTAAGCACCGTGGACCTGTATAAGTCAAAAAATTCCTGTCTAATCTTGGGCCTGAGGGTGTTCAATCGCATCAACGCATTTTAAGGGTATGTCACTGCATGGAATTGTTGCCGCATTATTTTTAGCAGTGGCATTTATTAATGGTGGCTTGTTTATTTAGCGTGATCCAGGCAGTATTGGTGGATTGTTCACCACTCTTACCGAGGACCAGTCGATTCTGCTGCAGGTAGGTTTTATATGCGACTTTGTCACTTAATGTAATTTTAGATTTATACTTGTGATTTAATGACAAATGTGGGTAATTATTTTATAGAAATCTGTCTGCTACTGTTTTGCTGCTGTGTGGCGGCTCGTCACTGCGTCCCTCAGTGTTGGGTTTCCCTCAAGTACTACACACGATCGTGTGTGTGTGTATGCTCAAGCCGCACCAACCTGATTTAGTGGCACTTCTTCTTGTGAACGCATCTTGTGAGCGCGTGTTTGGGTGAGCACTCGTGGGAATGCGTGGTTGAGTGTGTTTGTGTTGTGATCAGTTGGTGTTATACTTTCTTGTAATTGATTGAAACATTTATTTATTTTTTTGTCTCTTTTTTTTCTGTTCTTGAATACTGCGAGTGGCTATTGCCACCTTTGATTGCCTGTTATCAATTTCCCTAACCATCAAGGGCTATTATCTACTGTGACTAGGAAGGTTTATATTTATTTTGTTTGTTTGTATGGATTGTGGTGTTGGTTGCTTATTTGAGTGGGGTTAATTTTGTTTGTTTTATGATTTGTATGAAAGTGTTGTAAGGCCGCTGAATTCGCTCCAAGGATGGGTAGCGGTAGCGACTCGAAAGCCGTTTGCACGTTTGTATAGTTAATAATTACAGAGTAATTCAGAAGGGATCAAAATGTAACAATTTTATTAACAGTCAGGTAAATGTAGCCTATAATGCCAATTACATTCTCAATTCAAAGATAATTCGTACATAACATCAAATGCTCTGTAGCAAAGAATAAGATATCGATATCTGACTTCTGAATATTATGAGAATACTGAATATTATCAAGACACTCTGCGGTACGGGCCAACTCTATTACAGTATGGGCCCCGAACTCATTGCTGCATTGCTTTAAATAACTCAGACCAAAAACTGTCTCAAATGGAAATGCATGAAAACAAAGGGAATTTAAATTGAGTCGAATTCCCATTTGGCTTGATTGAAAGGAAACCAAATGGCTCCAACAGCCACACCCACCATCATAAGTAAAATACCTCTAAGCTCTAAAAACTCTTATTAACTTCTTGTATATTTCTGTGCTTATGAGATTTTTGTACCATTCGCACTGAGACATTTCAAACGATACCAAACACATATAATATTGTATAGTGAGAATTGACATTTAAATATACCCAAAATCTATTGGATTTTGTGATCACCCAGGAGAGGGGATCAGGAGTTTGGGGGAAGTTTGGGACAAGGTAAATGCATGCAAATGAAGCCATTCTCAGTTGATTCACTCAGTGGGACGTTGTCTCAGATGAGAGTGATAATTGTATGAGTGAATTCAGATGTTAATCTCTTTCATTAATTTTCAGACTTTTCTTTATATTATTACAGTGTCAATTGAGGTTATTGTGAGAATTCAATTGTTTTGGATTTTAATTTTCTCTTCCCTTCACAAATCTTGAATTATCCATTGGGATATCAAGCGTATAGCGTTAGTTCTGGCAGGGCACGTTAGTCAAGCTTGCATCAGCTGACTGTCAGCTGATCACATCTACCTATAGGGATACGATGCCCATCACAGCATGCATATAAGCTCCTTCAGTATCATCAGCTGCTATCACGTTCTCCGGAGCCAATTATCATGCCAAATTTGGAGGGTAACAGCCTAAACATCGCATCATCTCACTAGGAATTCGTTTCCTGCATGGATTTCACCTCAGTTTCATTCAAGTTTGCGAACTTGAACACAGTTTGCTGCATCGATTGTAATGCAAATTTTGCTGCTGCTAGGGGTGTACGCTTCCCCTAATAGATGTTATTCAATGATTTTCAATTTGGTTACAGTAACATACTTTTGCAAATTTTGCTGCAAAGATTTGCATCTCGCGCTCCGCCCCATGCCGCGGGTATGAACAGGAAGCAAGAGCAACGCACTGACGTCATTCACTTCGGAGACGAACGGCATTGATGAAGCAAGACTGCCTTTCCTGTTTATTCAGCGAGTATATAGAGAACCAGAGAACGAGAAGAGGGACGCTGTGCTGGTGTGACGGCGTTATCCAGCATGAACGCGAGACTCAGCTGTATTGCTGCATTACAACTGCTGTTCTCACAGCAACCTATTGGTTCGTTGGGCGTTTCCACTGAGTGCAAACACAGGCTGCACTATTTCCTGTGTGTTGCTGCGGTCTTCCCTGGGTGCTTCAGCACTTCTGAAAAGAATGTTTCCTCACAAAAAGAGCAACACTGCATCTTTTTCAAGATGTCATTCCACCCGTGCGTTTCTGGATGCGGTCGTTCCCTCTCGCCAGCTGACGGTCCCAATCGCTGTCTCACGTGCTTGGGCATACAGCTCGCTGAGGCAGCGTTTGTGGATAGTTCATGTTCTCACTGCGGGAACATGACTATCTCGGCGCTTAGGTCGAGACTCGCCTACCTCCGGGAAGGTGGAGTCCCCCTCCCCATACCTCGATCTAGAGCTATCTCCCAAAATAGACCTACTTCAACGGATGGCCGGGGTGACCTGAGGATCACATTCAGGGCAAACCTGCCGAGCGTACCTCCGCAGGCCCCTGAACCCTCACAAGCGCCGCAGCCGGTGGTGCTTCCGGAGGAAACCGCTGGCCCCTCCCATGGGATAAACGTAAGTTTAATTCTTAATAATGTACATTTTAGAGGTGAAAACTAGCAGAATGGTAAGTTATTGAATATTTATTTTCATGGTACCCCACGGGCAATAAAAAAAGAATGTGGCAGTAACTAAAATATTTACTATAAGCATTTAAGCATAAAAATGTTTCATAGGTGTACACTCTAAAAAAAAAAGGTTCTATATAGCACCAAAAAAGGTTCTTGGCTCGTAATCATAGGGGAACCTTTTTTAGTGCTATATAGCACCAATTTTGGTGCTTCAGTGGTTCTTCAGTGGTTCTTCAGAGGTTCTTCACCGGTTCTTTGACTAAGGTGCTATATAGAACCTCTGAAGAACCGCTGAAGAACCACTGAAGCACCAAAATTGGTGCTATATAGCACTAAAAAAGGTTCCCCTATGATTACGAGCCAAGAACCTTTTTTGGTGCCATATAGAACCTTTTTTTTTTAGAGTGTAGGCTTCATGGCGTTACAAACATTTGACTTAACATTTGAAATAAATATAATTCAGTCTCTATTTCAATGTGCAGTAGCTTTTTCCATATAATCTAATGCTCTTTTCATATAAATAAATATTCTTTAATCCAGCCTGTTACATTTCTTAATTAGGGTAATAAAAAATAATATTTGACTTCTACTCAGCCAACAGCTCCCAAAATGATGGGAGGACCTGCACCAGCATCACTGACAGATGAAGAGGAGATGGCCACAATACTAAGTATTAGAAGAATCAAACAGGAAAAAGAATAACCGTTGCTTTTTTATTTGTTGGAAATAAAGATGACCAAATAAATTGTGAATATTTTGTTTATTTAGCAGTTTCCAGCTGAAATCAACTATAGTGTCTGTAAATCCCCAACAACTTTTATTCCTTTTCATACAAATTATGATTACAAGGACAGATTCTCAATTTTGACTGTTTCTTGCACAACAGACCTCATGGCAATTCATAACTATTTTACATTTTGGCGAATTGGTGGGTAATTTTTACAGAATTGTATTGGCATCTTTTTTTTTGCATGTAAATTGCTGTAAATTCTACGGTAATTTTTTTACAGCGTACAGTATCTGTGTGATGGGATTTCAGGTCAAATGAAATCATCTCTGTGACAATACTTAAATACATAAACTTTATCAAATAAACACAAAGTAGAGTTATTCAGAATATAATGAGTCATGGACTGTATGCACAATTAAATCATTGTGGTGGATAATTTCTCTAAATAAACCATTAAATTACTCAGGTTCACGTTAGCATGTTTCCGAAAAAAAAAAAAAAAAAAGGGCAATTCAAAAAAGAAAATGTACAGTAAATGGACAAAATAAAGAACAAAGGCAAGATACTTTTCCAGCCCGGTGAAGATAAAGAAGAGGCTGAACAATACCACCCAGAATAAAGCATGTAAAACCAAAAGAAAAAAAGTTCACAATAAACAGTTTTGTAAGAATAAAAGAGAACCCTGCAAAAATAAATGGCATGTATATAATAGACATGGTAACAGTAGTTATTAGAATGATATAAAATGCTCTTCTCTTCATGTGGTTTTCCTCCCCTCTCTCTCTCCGTCTCTCTCCTGGGCCTGACTGCTTCAGAGCTCTGAGAACAGCCACAAGACAAAACAACTGGATGGAGCAGAAGAGGAGGAACTGAATCGCGTAGAAGTATATGTAAATAGAAAAATGAACTCGACTCATAGTAAACATGCAGCTTAAACAGGAGCCAAGAATGGTTATCCAGGCCGCAGTGCAGCAGATCACTCTATATCTGAGAGGTTTGTACTTCAGAAAGGTTACAGGATGAACCACTGCCAGGTAACGCTCAACACAGATCAGACACTGAAACAGAGGACGACCAGTGATGAATAGTCCTAATAAAAAACATGCTAATATTGTGGGATTTGAAAGCCCAATATAAAAAGAAATTACAGACAACAAAGAGTTCAAACAGGTACCAATCTCACAAACAGAGAGATTGAGGTTGAAGATCTCTGATGCAACTCTGTTTCCTGTTCCTGTGATGATGAGCCAGATCACATAGGAGTGTGTAGGAAGACCAAACAAGACATTGATTAAGTATACACAAACGTCCAGGTAAGTAAGTCCAAGTAAATCATATTCGGAATTTGTAGATGCCTCAGATGTGAAGTTCACTGTAGAGTTATTCATCTTCTCTTTGTTTATCTCTCAGCTCACACAAATGTTAAGACCCCCTGCAGTGGAAGTTAAGTTTTTAATGTTGTTTTTATGTCTGTGTGGAGTTTTCAATATGCTTTTAAGACAAATAATGTGCAAATGAATCAATCAATACCAGTTTCCTCAGTTTATTATAAAGTAAAGTTACTTTATTATAAAGTAAAGGTTTGGCCGATCGCCTTCCGTATTCAATTTATGGAAAAAGTGTTGAAAGTGCCTCTGCCGTTCATAAGGCTTCCGTTACCAGGTGCGCTTGTCAGAGGTCACGTACGCATCTTGAATTGCGAGAAGGCACTTTCAACACTTTTTCACGGAAGGCTATCGGCTGGAACTGTACTTTATAACGTTTTACATATGGATCGTTTTCTGACACAAACGCATCGATTCGCTTCAGAAGGCCTTTATTAACCCCCGGAGCCGCGTTGAGCATGTTATTCGACGGACAGATGCACTTTTTATGGACTTCAAAAACAGAGCAACTATTACTGCTATTATAAAGCTTGGATTAGCCAGAACTTTTTTAATATAACTCAGATTTACTCGTCTGAAAGAAGAATGTCATATACACATAGGATGATTTGAGGGTGAGTAAATCATGGGATCATTTTCATTTTTGGGTGAACTATCCCTTTAACCATTGTTTCAGAAAAATATCCTAATATATTTGTTCTTTTACCATTTAAACATTTTAAATGAGCATAATTCAGATCACAACTGAAATGAACATAAATCAAAAAAAGTATCTACATCTATAAAATAAAAGTCTAACATTCTATAAATAATAACGATCAAGTGTTTACTCTATAACATAGGTTCATACAGTAAATATGAAGTTTAAGAGTTTATCACCTGAAGAGTGAATGTCCAGTCTCTCTGGATGTGTATAAATCTCTGTGCTGTGTTTTATAGACTGACTTCACAGCTGTCATAAGAATATATGTGCATGACTTCATCTGCTGCACGTCACATAAAACATTAGATATGCAAAAAAGTTAAAAAGGGACATATTTGAACATATAGCCAGTGACTTTTACCAATGCATATTTCTAGGGTAAATACAGTATTAGTATTACTATAATGTTTCCATACTGTAAACAACACATACAATTATATATTTTACACATAATTATATATAATACTATCATTAGAAGAGTAACATTTTTAATAGATTTTTAGAAAATATTTAGGATGAATGTAAATGTATAAAATTGAATGCAACAATCTCAGTGGAAATCTTCAGTGACACTGTGATGAGGTGTTTTATTGCATACACAATCTACAGCAACCATTTATAACCATATCTGGTAAACACATATATGTACAAAGTACAATAAGAGTACAATCAGTTTGTGACTGTATATTTCTCTAAATGAACAGTGAATAACAGAAAGTCACACTCACATGTTCTGGGGCATTTTACACTCCGAACACAGTACAGAAGCCACATTTCATTAAATCAACTAAATGTTCTGCTGTCATAAACACTAAGAGAAACAGAAAACCTTCTATCTAGAAATAAATGCTGTTAAGTGTAGTAGTTTAACTTCCAAAAACAGAACAATTGAATGTTTTATTTAAAAAGGAGAGTTTTCCAACCCGGTTCAGATAAAGAAAAGGCTGAACAAAACCAGCCAGTAGATAACAAATAAATCCAAAAGTAAAAGCTTCCTGAAAATATAGATATGTCAGAATGTAAGACAATCCTGAGATAGCAAATGGCATATAGATAATAATCATGCTCGCAGTAGTTATTAGAATGAGATAAAACGCTCGTCTCTTCCTGTGGTTTTCCTCCTTTCTTTCTCTCCCTCTCTCTCCTGGTCCTGACTGCTTCAGAGCTCTGAGAACAGCCACAAGACAAAACAACTGAAGGAAGAGGAAGAGTAGGTACTGAATCGAGAAACAGCATACATAAATATAAAAATTACATGAGACTATAGTAAACATGCAGCACAAACAGGATCCAAGAGTGATTATCCAGGCCGCAGAGCAGCAGATCACTCTATATCTGAGAGGTTTGTACTTCAGAAAGGTGACAGGATGAACCACTGCCAGGTAACGCTCAACACACATCAGACACTGAAACAGAGGACGACCGGTGATGCCTAATCCTAATATAAAATATCTTAATGTCATGAAACTTGAAAAACAATAATCAAGTACATAGAAAAAATTGTTCAGACAGCTGGCAATCTCGCAAACAGAGAGATTGAGGATGAAGAACTCTGATGCAACTCCACTTCCTGTTCCTTTAACAATGAGGCATAAAACATAGGTGTGTGTAGGAAGACCAAACAGGAAATTGAAGCTGTGCAGAAAAAAATCCAAAATGGTCATTTGCCCAATGACCTTAGTATTGGAAAATGTAGATGTGACAGGTATGGTACAGTTATTCATCCCTATGGGGGGGAAATAGATGAAAACATATTGGCTACATGAACCTAAACTTGCATGGATAGTTTTGTATGTTTGGGGAAACCAAAAAATTATGTATGTATTAACTTAAATTCTCATGGAAACACAGAACACATAAATGAATTACTAGATTAGCATTTACTAGAAACAAACACACATCATAAAGTAAATAATTTCGAATGACATTTTCAAAGTTTGCAAAAAAAAAATGCTAAGATTTGCTAAGTATCTGGTTTTATCAAAAGTCTATTTAGCTGCTGTCCATTTTAAAATAGCTAAAATGGGCCACATACCTTTTAAAGCACATATTTTAAGACATAAACAAAACAAATGTAAAAAAAATAATAATAATTACACAATCTAAACGTTAATCATCTGTCATTTATCTCAAACGGACACACAGTCTCAGGTTCACAGAATTAAAGGGATAGTTCACCCAAAAATGAAAATTCTGTCATCATTTACTCACCCTCACGTTGTTCCAAACCTGTGTGAGTTTCTTTTTTCTGCTAAACACAAAAGAAGATATTTTAAAGAATGTTTGTAACCAAGCAGATAGAGCAACCATTGACTACCATAGTAGGGGGAAAAATACTATGGTAGTCAATGGTTTCTCTATTTGCTTTGTTACAAACATTCTTGAAAATATCTTCTTTTGTGTTCAGCAGAACAAAGAAACTCATACAGGTTTGGAACAACGTGAGGGTGAGTAAATGATGACAGAATTTTCATTTTTGGGTGAACTATCCCTTTAATGCTCAAAATAAGTTGAATGAAGTTTAATACAGAGCAATCGGGTAAATCACATGAACGTGTCCCATTATATCTGTCGCTTTATCATTACAAAAAACTTAACTTAATTCAGACTGCACGGAACAGTCAAAAATTCCAAATTTGAAATACATTATACTCATATAAAGCCAAATTATCAAAATGCAAAAAAAAAAAAGCTTTTTTTTTAGAGTTCAGATCATTTTAGAGTATGTAGTCTACGTTCATATGGAAAATAGCATGTGTTTTTAAGAAGAGTTTGTCACCTGTAGAGTGAATGTCCAGTCTCTGTGGATGTGTAAATCTCTGTGCTGTGTTTTGTAGACTGACTTCACAGCTGCCAAGATAATATGCGCATTATTTCATTTACACATCACATAAAACATTAGAAATGCAAATATATAAAATGTAAGGTTAAAAAAGTATTATATCAAACTAAACCTTTGGACTGATAGCCAGTGACTGACTTTCATCAATTTTATTTATAGGGTAAAAGCAGCATCAATAAAGCGTATCGATATTTCTGTCACGGGCTGTCCACGCAGGAAGACGAAGACACTGAAGAATAAGATTCCAACACAAACTTTACTAAGTAATCCAACAGGCAAGAGAAATACGCACAACACATTAACGTGACCGGACACTAAACAGAATACAGGCAGGAACATAAATACACAGTGATTGAGAAACGACGCACAGATTGATAAATTAAATGGTGTCCATTGTGACTGATGAGTGGTGGCAAATGAGAACAGGTAACACATGTGACTAACAAACACAAATAGAAAGTCCATGACCACAACCATATCTAATGATCACATTCAGAATAAACTTAATAATAAAAACCAGGACAGACAATCAAGACAGTTTGTTGCTGTATATTTAATTGAAACAATGATAGAAAGTCACACTTGTAATAACGTATTTAATTTCTAAAAACTAAACAACTGAATGTTACACAGGAGAGTTTTCCAACCCGGTTCAGGGGGGTATTCCAGAAAGCAGGTTATGTGACATACCCGGGTATGTTTAAGAGTAAGTTAGCGGATAACCTCAACTTTCTTGCTCCGGAGCAGGTTATGTTCCAGGGTTAGTTTGCTTAAGATGTATTCAGATGTGTTTTATATAATTCATATAGTTATTTGTATAACCAAATTTGTTTCAGTTATATAATATACAATATTATATATTCATTCTAAAGCACAATAATATATATATATATATTATGACCATCTGTTTCACATAAAATATGACATATTCAAATATATAAAGGAAACAAATGTAAGGTTAAAAAAAAGTCATAGCATTTGACTGGACTGACACTGAGTGACTTAAATTTAAAATTGTTCATCATTTCCACACAACATTTGAATGATTCAGAATCACATCTTTAGTACTAAGCATGACAACAACAGTATATGGAAATGGTAACACAGGGTCAAAGCCTAAGGATTTTATTGGATAAACAAATGACAGACTTGAAGCAAACTTAATATGAGTGTGAGTAAAACAATCAAAACAACCAAATCTCTTTAAATAAAGAGTGAAAGACTCTAACTTTCTAACACATGCTGAACAGTATGCACTAATAATAAAACAAATAGAATTAATATCTTATCTAAAAATATTATCTGAAGAGAGAATGTTTAATTTAAATTTTTTAACGTTTAATGTTTAACAGATTTGATCTTTATACATCTGAATTTGGCGTACAGGTGTGATGGAGTGAACACCTGACATGCAAAGTTTTTGAAGTGTCGAATTTAAATACACAGTAATATGTTATGATGAGATTTCCATTTTTTAATGGAACATATCAATAAAGGGTGTTGATGAAGTGATTTATTGCAGTGGTTCTCAGCCAGGGGAAAAAACTTCTACAACAATATCTAAAGACTAAACAACTTTGTTTTATTGAAAATTAAAACATGAGGGTTTTCCAGCCCGGTTCAGATAAAGAACAGGCTGAACAAAACCCGCCAAAATAAAACAACATAATCCAAGAGTAAAAAGTTCCTGAATATAATCTTGAGCCAGAATGAAAAAAAATCCTGAGACAATAAATGGCACATAGGTGAAAGCCATGCTCACAGTAGTTATAAGAATGAGATGAAACGCTCTTCTCCTCTTGTGGTTTTCCTTTTCTTTCTCTCTCCCTCTCTCTCCTGGTCCTGACTGCTTCAGAGCTCTGAGAACAGCCACAAGACAAAACAACTGGATGGAGAGGAAGAGGAGGAACTGCAGAGTGTAGAACCATGTATAAATAAAAAAACATAAAGATGCAGCACAAACAGGATCCAAGAGTGATTATCCAGACCGCAGTGCAGCAGATCACTCTATATCTGAGAGGTTTGAACTTCAGAAAGGTTACAGGATAAACCGCTGCCAGGTAACGCTCAACACAGATCAGACACTGAAACAGAGGACGACCAGTGATTGCTATTCCTATTTTTAAAAAAAATCAATTTCTTAATGGGGATCCAAGTCTCAAATAGAGAAAGCAAAGAATTAAGAGAGTTACCAATCTCACAAACAGAGAGATTGAGGTTAAAGAATCCTGATGCAAATACACTTTCTGTTCCTGTGATTATAAGCCATATGATGTAGGAGTTTGCAGGAAGACCAAACATGAAATTGAACATTTCCATAATGTTGAGTAGCCCAAACAATGGAGTTGTGGAGTTTGTAGATGATCCAAATGTGTTGAAGTTCACTGAGTTATTCATCGCCTTATTTGTCATGTCATTCCAAACCTGTATTCATTTCTTTCTGCCGTGCAACAAAACATATTTTGAAGTTATTATTTTTTAAATGTTTTATTTGTTCACACAATGCAAGTCAAAGGGCTCAATGTTGTTTAAACACAACATTCTTCAAATTATCTTCATTTTGCGGACCATAAAATAATATGACAGCATTTTTATTTTTGGTTTAAACATAATGATCACCTTTTTTCACATCTATACTCAATACTCAACATATAACAATGATTTGATTTGTTTACTTATGCTGGCAGGGCAATTCCTTGAACAGATTATTGATAAAATATGAATAAAATGAACTTTCGGTTCCCTGAAGAGTGAACGAGACGTTGCGTCGAGAATTGACGCTATGTGAATGCTCTGTGGGACTGCGTTGTGAAGCACGTGTGAAATCAGTCCAATGCAACAGACGGGTGACGTCATGACCGGGAAGCTATAAAGCACACCCAGACTAAACAATGTCAGCTTCTGATAGGCCGAAGCAAGTCGATAACTGGCACGCCGGAAGTATGGGGGCCTTGCAATGTCTTGTTCCCTCCCTGAGGCACTAGTTCCGTGAAAGGGAATAACTTGCCAGGCTTAGTCCAGGTCTCCGTGACACAAAGAAAATCCAGTGCGGTTTACCTCAATCCATGTGAGGTAAAAAAGTCATTTAAAATAAAAAAAAGTTTACCAGAGACCAGGCATTAATGAGAGTGATCTTCAACTGCGATGAAACTTTCTCTGGCTGTGTTTCACAGCACAGTGGACAAAGGTTGTAAATTCAGGTGAGGAAGAGAGAAAATCAGAGCATAACCGGAATCCGGGGAGAATAGTGCACAGCCATCGATATGGGCCATCCAGGAGAAGCTAGCCAGTGGTGTATCGGTGAGCAAACTCAGATCCCCACCGGAAAGAATACCTCTGCGCTTGCCAAGCCTTCTCCCACGTCTACGGCAAGCTAGATCCACTTGAAACTGACACAGGTATGCGGGGAGAGGAGATGAACAAGGTGGAAGGCCGAGACATGGTTCACAAACATCGCACCTAGGCAAGGCAGTGACCGCACTACCAATGTTAAGTAGTGTTAAACGGTCATAAACAAATGTAACGTTGCAATTTAAAACTAAATGACATAAATAAAATCATAGCAAGTCCGAGAGATGACAACAGGGAGGACTGCAAATGGCATGCCACAGGTGCCATCTTCCAAGTCAAGTAAACATGGTCTGGATGAAAGGCCACATATAGTGAATAAAAACAGGCATCTAATTTCCCCAAAATCAGATGAGTAATTGTCATTTACTTCCTTGAAATGAAATGCAATCCCAAAGGAAGGAAACACTATGAAGACCACACCCTGCCCAAAGGGAGGTAACGTGGGGCAGTGCTACATACACTCTAAAAAAAAAAAAAAGGTCCTATATGGCACCAAAAATGGTTCTTCGTCTTAATCATAGAGGAACCACTTTTGGTGCTATATAGCACCATATCTTAACGTGTTCTGTATATGGTAGCAGTGCTATATAGCACCTTAGTCAAAGAACCGGTAAAGAACCTCTGAAGCACCAAAATTGATGCTATATAGCACTTAAAAAGTTTCCCCTATGATTACGAGCCATGATTTCAAGAACCATTTTTGGTGCCATATAGAACCTTTTTTTTAGAGTGTATGGGAAATATCTGGGCCTACTTAGCCAGGGAGGGGCTGCTTCCGGCACAGAGACAGGGCAGAGCAGAGACACCCAGGGAAAGACACGGGTTTACCGTCAGGGAAACCGTATCGTGGACAATACACATATGGGATTGCCAAGCAGGGAATCACATCATATGGGCATCTAGTCCAGTGCAAGGGCTGACCAACCGGCATGCACACGAGTACTGAGCCTGGTGCCAAATGCCTACGTTGCGTCCGACTGCCGAAGGATGCTGGAAGAACTCGAACAGGTTACACCAAGTGGGGAACTCATCTGAAGAGCAAGTAGATGCTCATATCCCCTTGTTAGAGGGGAATGGCGCCACACGCAGGGGCACTCATCTCCTGTCTCAATAAAAAAAAAATATGCTTGTAGACAAACAATAAATAGACAGAGACAGTTTCACACAGAGCACTTGCTGAAGCAGTCATGCAGAGCGTTCCCATAGCGTCAATTCTTGATGCAGCGTGAGTTCCCTTGAAAGGGGACGCCACTGATGTTTTATTTACGAATCGTGCCTTTGAGAAACATTTAATATTAAATTTGTGCATTAACTTAAAGAAAATGAAGAAAACATGGAGCACGCATTTAAATGTCTGGATCAGGGGGATGTATTACAGAAAGATCATACCTTTAGAATCCTATCTTATCTGTTTGGTAACCATGGCAATTTCAGTTAGGACCTCATTTAGGACAAAAGCTATTACAGAATGACATTTCTTAAGTGCATAATCTTATTTTAACTATGGATAGGAAACGGGTATGAAAGAAGCATTTTACCTCAACAAAAAATCCTAAAAGTTGTCTTAATTTTAGGACAACCCCACTGGTGTCCTAATTTCAAACCTTTTTGAAATCCAATGGTAAAAATACCTTTTCGAGAATGGCATTACATTTATTAATTATACAAGATGAAGAACAGTGACATTTGATGGTTGAGAGTCTTTTGGAGAACCGAGGATGTGCTGCGCTTTGATGATAAAATAATTAATTACAGACTCCCATAACACATGATTTAGTTGATGAATTACGACCAACATTAGAGGCCAATGAGCCGTTACGGAGCATTACAGATCATTCTTCAAGTGACTTGATGAAAACGCCTTGGTGAAAACTTCCCGAATAAAACACGCTTTCAACAGAGCTTATCAAAATTTCAATCTCTGCCACACTGAAATTAAAAGCACACCGTTGTTTCTCCATTTTGATTTTAGATTTACCTCAGAAGCAGTTTGCGCGTTGTTGTTGGTTGCTGGGTAACAGATCTAACAGTTGATTACTCAACTCAATGGAGCGGTTTAAGATTTCCAACTACAGATAAGATGAGGTTTTGTAAGATAGGATAAGAATCCTAAATCAAGTTAAGATTTGCTTCTGTAATAGCCTACGAATTTGTAAAAAATCCTAAATTTTAAATTAAATTAAGACCTAAGATAGAACGTTTCTGCAATACGCCCACAGGTGAATATATTTGGAAGTAACATGATGAACAATATCTTAATGGTTTGTATAAAAATACAAAGTATCCAAATTGATTTAATCAAAATGCTAATTTGTTGACATCTGATTTTAACAGCAGAATTGTTCAAATGGGCTACAGTCCTTTGAAATTTTTGATGACGATGCTTGACGACAAATGCTATATAAAATGCTAAACTTGATACCCTTCTTTTACTCTCAAGCACACAAAAATAGGTGTCAAACAGCTTTTATTGAGATTCTATTAAGGTTAACAGAGGCGCAGAGGAGACTCAGCTACACATTCTACATTAAACAACAGTCTATGTTATGTTAAAACAGGTTAAAGAAATACATATACTTGGGCTAAAAGCAAACCGTTTTCAACACATATGTCGCTGAAAAACAACAACTGCTTTGACTGTATCAGCTAAGCAAATTAGATTTTTAACATAAAACACTCAGCTTAGGTATTAATAGTTTAACTCAGTAACTTGTTCACCTGATTAATATCTGTTATGTGTATAACAGAGCAAATTATGTTAGCAAATGTTATCCAAAATCCTCTTAACATTCAGAAGTATAAGAGCGAGCACATGAACATTATCAATAAACTGATAATAAGAATCCAGCAATAGCCTACAGTCAGAAAGTTGAATATTGTACCACTTACCTTAGTTTAATCTCTTTCCAAGACTGTTAGTGATGTCTCTCTCCCTCTCTGAGCGCCAGTGGCCATGTCTTTGCCAGGGTTTTTTTTTTTTTTTTGCTTGAATTGATTAGGTGACAAAACACAATGTAAATATTAAGATTTTCCATTCAAATTTACTCAGGCTATTTCGGCTATGTATTTGAGCACACTCATTTCAAAGATCACACTGATTAATAGTGTACTCATGTCTTTGTTTTATTTACAAGTAAAAAAAAAAACATTTGTGTATTCACATTGCCACTATAGGATAAAATACAGGGAAAATCATTTTAAATAAAATATTAGAAAACAATATTTCAGACCTTTATTTCATGTACACACTTCACTTCATTTAATTGGAGAGTATATCCATGTAATATTTTTCTTGATATATATATAGTTTGCTGATTTATGCTAATAAAAACATGTTTATATAATTTCCTGGATTTTTTTTGTTTTAAAAAAAGCCAATATTTCTATCAGTTGGATATGGTATAGTGCAACTGAAATGTACTGCAAAAAAAAAAAAAAAAAAAAAAAAAAAGTCACCTGAGGCCTGTTGCATGAAGCTAGCTGAACAAACTCTGAGTTTCAGAGTAGGTTTAGAGTTGACAAATCCAGGTAAATCCAGATCAAGTTCAACGGTCTCTCAAAGCTTGGTATAAATGTCTCTGTTTAATTCAGAGTTTGTGATGCACATGAAAGTGTGACATGTGCGGCAGGTGTGGCCTAATGGTTAGAGAGTTGGACTTGTAACCCGAAGGTTGCAGGTTTGAGTCTCAGGTCCAGCAGGAATTGTCGGTGGGGGGAGTGAATAACCAGCACTCTCCTCCACCCTCAATACCACGACTGAGGTGAGACCCTTGAGCAAGGCACCGAACCCCCAACTGCTGAATACACGTTGTTTAAAAGAATTATGAATGCATGTATTATATTTATTTTAATATTTGGCTACTTGTCAATTAATATAATAATTATATGAATATATTGTATGAATTAAAAGTAATTATAATTCATATAGCCTAATATAAATATAATAAATAATTGGTCCAGTTTGGGTTTGCGATCTCTAACCCAGAAGAAAACCTGCTCCAGAGCAGGTTAGCCTTTTAGTGTAAATTACTATGGTGTTGAACACCTGTTTAAAACCAATTCACCTTCTTGAGCCCAAAAAAACAGTTTGCTCAAACTAATCTCGAACTTACCTGGGTAGCAACTAAAACCAGCTTTCACGAGTTCACACTTACATATAATTTATAGAGAGTAAATTTAAATGCATATTTGGCGTGCTGTCCGGGGGGAGGGCTTCGAGCTCGGACTTGGCCCGAACCCTGGAATTTGATTGAATCTAAATTAATTCCGAGGAACTCAAGGAATGTAGCAGGCCCCATGGTTTTCTCCTGTGCTTTGGGAATTCCGAGCTCGGAAAAACATTTTGGACTGTGAGGATATGTGCGGCTGGGATGGCATCAGGAGGCGAGATTATAAAAAAATCGTCTAGTAGGTGAATGAAGTGGGGAATGTCATAATTGTTTGACAAGATCCAGCAAACGGCTTCAAATATTTTAGGGCTGCTTTTGCATCCGAAGATTAAACGTACTGCAAAATAGCATTTCCCGAGCCAGCGAACTCCGAATAAGTGCCAAGCATCTGGATGTATAGGCATTACTTTGAAAGCAGATGTGATGTCAATTTTTGCGAGCCAAGCGCCCCGACCTGCGATTTTAATCATGTCGATCGCCTGGTCAATGTCGTGGTATTTGAGGGAAAATTCATCGAGAGGGATCAAGCTGTTTATGCTCGGGAACGGGGAATTGTGCGGGGCTGACAGATCAATTATTATAAGTTTTTTACCCGAGAATTTCCTTGTGGCCACTCCGATGGGGCTGATACGAAACGAGTTAAACGGGGGATTGTCGAACGGGCCGATCATGAAGCCTGACTCCACTTCTTTTTTATTCAGATTGTCTACGACTTCAGGTTCAATGAGGGCGGATTGAAGATTATTACAGATGGTGTTTTGGGAGAGCGGGCATTCTACACCGGGGTTAAAGCCGTTTTTGAGGCCTGACAGTAGATAATTAGTCAATTCGGCATCCGGGTAATGAGCTAGTTCGAAGTCCATACGTGAAATATTTAAAGGAGTCTATAAGTAATTATTACATTTTTTATTCACAGATTTGTACACTGGGCATACTATGCGGGCATGAGCGCCGCCACAGAATTTACAAATGTGCAAAAACCGGCAGCGCTGTCTGGCACATTTTCCAGAATTGAATTGATTGCAGAGCTGCCTGTTCCCTTCGAAGGAGGAGGCGGATGCACTGGTAGTTGCTGTGCGTGGTACATAACTGGTGGATCGGATTGTGTTTGTCTCCGGGCTGGGTTGAGGGGAGGGGTTAACCTGCGGGCATGATGCTGTTGCATGCGTTCTGAGAATGCCTAGAGAATCTGTGCACGGATGTTTTGAGACACTGGCAGCGGTTCCGTGGTGAGGGCGTTGGATGGCACAGGCATCGGTGTTGCTGTGAAGAGAGAGTGCTGTGATTAAGTTTGCAAGAAAGAGCTGGGAAGGTTATAAGCCGGGGCAGCGGATGTCAGCGGCGGCCTCACGCTTTGATTACCCTCTGTGGCTTGGGAAAGAAAGTTAGTTGGAGGAAAGGAAGTGCTTGTTTGCGCCACTGGAGCTGCAGGCCACTGGATGTGGGCGGGGTTATAACCTGTTGGATAAAAGTGTTGGAATGTTAGGGCTTGTGCTGCTAGCTGATTTAGCCTCGTGTTGGTATCTGCAACGGGCGCTGGAGGCCACTGGGAAGAAAAAGGGTTATGAACAGCGGGAGCATTGAACTGAGAAGCTGTTGGGAGGCCGCTGGGTCCGGCTGCATATGGTGCTGCAGCGGCAGGTGGGAGTGGCCCTGCTCCAGCGGAGTCTGGAGCCCGGCTCAGGCTTGCTGGAGGCCTGTTGCTGCGACTCGCTGGGCGAGGCGAGCCGGATCTAGTGCTGGAAGACGATGGTGGTGTTTGCACTCTGCGGGCTCTGCTTTGCCTGTGGGCCGTCTTAGGAGCTGGTGTTCGCTTAGGAGAGAGGTTTGTTAGTTGCAAAGACACAGAGCTCATACAGCTTCGCCTTGTTCAATTTTCTCGAAGCCTGTATGTCTGAGTTACTCAGTGCTTGCCTCAAACCTGCCATCGTCCACTTCCCGATAGGTGGGATTGTCGGGGCGGCCGAGCGGTAGGAGGAGGCTGGGGAGGAGGATGGAAGTCTTGCCGGGGGTGGTGAAGACTGGCCTCTGCGTCTTGACGAGCGCGAGGCTGACCGAACCGGCGTGCGGCCGCGCGAAGAAGCCTGGGGCTCAATTTCGATGTCCGGCATCGGATGGATGTTACTGGTGCCAGCTAAATACGGCGGCGGATCCCTGGGGATGTTGCTTTCATCGTTGGATGAAGGGCTTAGGTGTTGAGACATTGTTCAACAAACGGCGAGTCGCGATGCTGTTAAACTGTCATCGAAACGGAGGTAAGACTACTGCATATATACACCTCTTTGTTGATTAGCTGAGTGCTCTCCACCTGTGTCAATTATCTGAAAGTGCTCCTCCCGAACCTTTGTTAGTAAACATCATTTGTGCAACAGGCCACTGAAGAGTGAATGTTGAACCACTTACAACATTTAATAAACACCCAGAATAGTTCATATCTAGGCCTATGTAAGAAAGTCAGGAATTGTATAAGGACTCGAGTGGGGTATAGGTGAGTGGGTAGATTACTACATAGACAGGAAATTGAATGAAAGAGGGACATACTAACATGTGCTGGCATCATAAATGCTAATCTACATGAAAGGGAAAATTAATTGAAAAACAAGTGGAAAATGTAAAGCCAAAGATAAAAACAAAATAAGGCTTGGTAACAGTAATTTGGGAACATTAAACAATTTAATTTCTTGTTTCTTGTTTAAAAACAGGGGAAAGAAAGCGTTCCAGTTCGGTGAAGATAAAGAGCAGGCTGCACAAAACTAACAAGAACAAAACAAATAAATATAGCAGAAAAAAGTTCACCAAAATATTGTTGTGTCAGAATAAAAGAGAACCCTGCGATAAAAAATGGTACATATATGATAGTCGTGGTCACAGTCATTATTAAAATGAGATAAAACGCTCTTCTCTTCCTGTGGTTTTCCTCCTTTCTCTCTCTCCCTCTCTCTCCTGGTCCTGACTGCTTCAGAGCTCTGAGAACAGCCACAAGACAAAACAACTGGATGGAGAGGAAGAGGGGGAACTGAATCAAGTAGAAGCATACATGAATATTAAAGTTAAGTGAGACTAAATGAAACATTAAACACAAACAGGATCCAAGAGTGATTATCCAGGCCGCAGTGCAGCAGATCACTCTATATCTGAGAGGTTTGTACTTCAGAAAGGTTACAAGATGAACCACTGCCAGGTAACACTCAACACACATCAGACACTGAAACAAAGGACGACTGGTGATGCCTAGTCCCAATAAAAACCATGTTAATGCCCCAAGTCTTGAAAGCCAAGGAAGAGTATTGACTAGTGCAGAGAGCAAGGAATCAAGAGTGTACTGAGGGACTCGAGTGGGATACTGAGAATGGGCCGACTGATTCAAGCTGATAGAAGAGCAACTTTGACTGAAATAGCCACTCGTTACAACCGAGGTATGCAGCAAAGCATTTGTGAAGCCGACCCCACAGGGTACCACTCATCTCCACTACAAATAGGAAAAAGAGGCTACAATTTGCACAAGCTCACCAAAATTGGACAGTTGAAGACTGGAAAAATGTTGCCTGGTCTGATGAGTCTCGATTTCTGTTGAGACATTTAGATGGTAGAGTCAGAATTTGGCGTAAACAGAATGAGAACATGGATCCATCATACCTTGTTACCACTGTGCAGGCTGGTGGTGGTGGTGTAATGATGTGGGGGATGTTTTCTTGGCACACTTTAGGCCCCTTAGTGCCAATTGGGCATCGTTTAAATGCCACGGCCTACCTGAGCATTGTTTCTGACCATGTCCATCCCTTTATGACCACCATGTACCCATCCTCTGATGGCTACTTCCAGCAGGATAATGCACCATGTCACAAAGCTCGAATCATTTCAAATTGGTTTCTTGAACATGACAATGAGTTCACTGTACTAAAATGGCCCCCACAGTCACCAGATCTCAACCCAATAGAGCATCTTTGGGATGTGGTGGAACGGGAGCTTCGTGCCCTGGATGTGCATCCCACAAATCTCCATCAACTGCAAGATGCTATCCTATCAATATGGGCCAACATTTCTAAAGAATGCTTTCAGCACCTTGTTGAATCAATGCCACGTAGAATTAAGGCAGTTCTGAAGGCGAAAGGGGGTCAAACACAGTATTAGTATGGAGTTCCTAATAATCCTTTAGGTGAGTGTATGTTAAATTAATGTTTATAAAAAGACACTGCAGACGACGTCATAACACGACCGTTGCATTATCCGAAGAAATGTTGCATATTCAACGTCTAGTGTGGCCATGGTTTAAGTCAACCTTTAGGCAACCTTTACTTTATTAACCTCTTAAACTCCAAGGACCCTGATAAGGAATGATGTCATCAAGTATATACTTAAAAATTTGCTCTGAACTCATGTGGTACCATTTGAAAGATTATAATGTCTACTTTATGGAGATATGCATGACTTTGGCATTTGTTTTAAAGGGGTGGTAAAACACATTCTTTCGAAGGCTTGATTGTGTTGATTGGGTACACAGTAACATGTGTTCATGCTTCATTTGAAAAAAAAAATCATTATTTTTCGATTGGTTAGCTGGCCCAGTGTGTTGTGATTCGCTAACCGCCTAGTGCACGTTTGTCGGAAACGTCACGCCCCTTACCTTTACCGGTAGCCTGTGCTTTGGGTAGTACAATGGCGTCAATAAAACCATACCAATTTGAGCCCAAATCAGACCCAGACAATTTTAGTGAAGATGATCGAGCAGAACCTGTTCAGTCCTCAAGAGTAAAGACTGCGGATCTATAGTGATCGAATGGCACTATTACTTTTGTATTTTTTGAACGATTTGCCAAATATCTGTCGCAAGAACGAACACTAAACATTGGCTTTACTATAGTATCCAAATCAAACACAGAACCATGTTTAGCATGCCTGTAGATAAACAATACATAAAAGCTCTAATCAAAGAATAATTTACACTAATGCCTAGTTCGCTGTTGAGATTTTAAAAAGTTTGTAACGTTAGGTGTTTGTCGGATAACGTTAAGTATGAATGGGCATTTAACAAACTGGTTTGCAGAGCCAAATGAGCGTTGTCATCTGTGTACTTCCTTGCTACAAAGTACAATTAACAATACGAACTATTACAGGAAAACATATCGACGGAAAATAAATCATACTTACAGGTTGTGGCCCGTAAACAGCTTCTGTTTTTAAATCCATCTTTCAGGACAAGCCATTGTAAGAATCCTGCATTGAACTCGTGAAGATTGTGGAAGCTTTCCTCTGTGAAATGTGCAGCGGGAGCCGCGCGCGCCCGTCTCACGCTGGCAGTGTTTGTCTCGCGCAGCTGAACCGCGGCTCGTGTATTGCAAATACAGACAAATATTGTCCATTATGTCACATTTTCCGGTCTTCTCTTCCGACCCCTGTCTGTCTCGTGCTTTGATTTATGATGGGCAGCATATATCTGCTGCAAATGCGACCGTGTTCCCCTCTGTCTCATACACGCATGCATGCACCATGTGAGATGGTGGTCCAGTGGGTTAAACCATGGAACTGATACGCAGAAGGTTGCTGGTTCGATCCCAGCGGTCACCACCAGTGTGTCCTTGAGCAAGGCACTTTACTCCATGTTGCTCCAGGGGGATTGTCCCTGTAATAAGGGCACTGTAAGTCTTTTTGGATAAAAGCGTCTGCCAAATGTAAAAAATGTCATATAACGTTGTATGTTAAACGCACTGCAACGCACCCCCGTCCCTAGGAAGGCTGAACAAAGTGGACCTGCAATCCGGATGAAAATAACAGCGTTTCGTCGGCATTGGCAACAACACTCCAGCCTACTAACTAGCCTACCACAACAACTATTCCCCGCGGCGATACAAAATGGCCTCGACCCCCTTATTTCATATTCTCGGAGGAGGGGTTTATGTAAATATTGGGGCTGGTGATATCAGCAACCCTGGAGGAATGTGTTGTAGTCCCTAGCGGCCGTTTGCTGTAGTCCTTAGAAATTGATTTATTTAAAAGCAAATATCTCCCTTTGCTTTACACTTTGAACGTTGTAACTTTGCAGATGTTGTTTATGCTCAAACAGCAACATTACACACTAGCTAAAGTTAGAAAAGTGAAATTGTGGTTTACCACCCCTTTAAACAAAGTAATTTATTTACACTAAATTACTCTGGGACCATTTCTGTCAGGATTTGCCCTACCCAAATTGAAAAGCTTCCCATACCCGCATACAGTGGTCTAAATTCACAATATTGGTGTAATTTTACAGGAAACCCTTTGAAGTTACATAAAACACTGATACTAGCACTGTTGTGCCCGTGTTCTGTCAATTTGTGCTACCCACTCAAACTGTGCGACCTCCGATTAAAACAGATAGGTAGCACATATTGATAGCAAATAATGCTAACCTGTCAGATTGTGCTAACAACTTCATGTGTTTTGAGGCTTTTTTCCTAAACCTACCCTTAAAACAATGCAAATATATTGTTGGTAGCACAAACTAATAAGTAGCATGTATCGTCAGTACACAGGCCCTGAGTCTGTGACATTATTATTGGAAAAGGAATATATATGGAAAGACTTAGTCATTTATTAGGCCTATATGTGTTTTATTGGACAAACAAATGGCAGGCTGGTCACAACCTATAAATAGTAAACTGAATCTGTAAAGAAATCAAAAGTAGTTTGATATTCTGAGTATAACAGATAAAGAAGCCACATCTGAACCAGCACGTACAGTATATGGTACCGAAAAAAGGTAGTTTTACACAGACAGGTGTAAAGGTATTTGCAGATGAATCACAGGGACAAGAGAGAATGTATCATACTCCAAAATCAATATTGATATCAAAGTTGTCCATAACTAAAATAAAGGTGTGTGTGTGTGTGTGTGTGTGTGTGTGTGTGTGTGTGTGTGTGTGTGTGTGTGTGTGTGTGTGTGTGTGTGTGTGTGTGTGTGTGTGTGTGTGTGTGTGTGTGCGTGTGTGTAAGTGTGTGCGTAATAATAATTCACAATTTCAGATGCTATGAGCAAAAGAGAAAGAACAGTTTTCCAGTGCGGTGCAGAAAAAGAACAGGTGGAACAAAACCAGCCAGCATATAACAAACCACACCAGGGACCCAAAGAGAAAAAATATTCTGTTTCATCAAAATGTCAAAGAATCCAGCCAAAATAAGTGGGACATATATGATAACCATGTTCACAGTATTTATTAGAATGAAATAAAACGCTCTTCTCTTTATATGGTTTGCTTCCTTTCTCTCTCTTCCTCTCTCTCCTGGTCCTGACTGCTTCAGAGCTCTGAGAACAGCCACAAGACAAAACAACTGGATGGAGAGGAATAGGGAGAGCTGCAGCGAGAAGAACCATGCAAACATAGTAGATAACATTAAAATAATCATGCAGCCCAAACAGGAACCAAGAGTGATCATCCAGGCCGCAGTGCAGCAGATCACTCTATATCTGAGAGGTTTGTACTTCAGAAAGGTTACAGGATGAACCACTGCCAGGTAACGCTCAACACACATCAGACACTGAAACAGAGGACGACCGGTGATGGCAAGTCCTTGCAAAAAATATGACAATGTTAAAAGACTTGAAAAACTGACTCGCAGTACAGAGATCAAACCATTTAGAGAACTGGCAATCTCACAAACAGAGAGATTGAGGTTGAAGAACTCTGATGCAACTCTACTTCTTGTTACTGTGATGACGAGCCAGATAACAAAGGTGTAGGAAGGTTATAGGAAGACCAAACAGTAAACCAATGGTATACAAAAATATATCCAGACTTTCCAGTGATGCAATGGACTGAGTTGTGGAGTTTGTAGATACTTCAGGTGTAGTGAAGTTCACTGTAGAGTTATTCATCTCCTCTGTTTGTATTGTATTCTCAGTTCAGCAACTCACAAAATGTATATTTCTATGGACATGGTTTTACAAAATGCATTTAAATATTTTCAAATATGCAATATACATTCCAGCAAATAATCCACATTGTCAATTCCAAATAACAGAACCACTCTGATATTAAATGACTTGAGAATTTTTAATTATTGTGTTAATTCAAACAATGTCATGGTTTACATTCACAGTGTTTTTTGTTGAAACCAAAAATTTAATAAAAAGTTTATCACCTGAAAAGTGAATGTCCAGTCTCTCTGGGTGTGTAAACGTTTTTGTGCTGTGTTTTGGAAACTGACTTCACTGCTAAGTACATGAACATGCAAATATTGAAAGCAAAATTGGTTCCAAATGAAAGATAATGCTAACTGTGTAAACACAAACAGAAAAAAATACAATAGCCTACTGCCACCCAGAAAAAAAGTGTTTTGAATTTAGTATTTTTCCATGTCATTACATTGTTTAGAGCATAAGAAACAAATGGAAAAAAACATTTTTGAAAAATGATATTTTATTCATATGTTATGATATGTCCTCTGTAGTTGACACCAGGACTGAGTTGTTTAAAAAATAAAATGACTTGAAATTGCCGCTGCTCCTCCACATCGAGAGGGGACAGCTGAGGTGGCTCGGGCATCTGTTCCGGATGCCTCCTGAACGCCTTCCCGGGAAGGTGTTTCGGGCATGTCCAACCGGGAGGAGGCCCCGGGGAAGACCAAGGACACGCTGGAGGGACTATGTCTCCCGGCTGGCCTTGGAACGCCTCGGTGTCCCCCCGGAAGAGCTAGAGGAAGTGTCTAGGGAGAGGGAAGTCTGGGCATCTTTGCTTAGACTGCTGCCCCCGCGACCCGGCCCCGGATAAAGCGGAAGAAGATGGATGGATGAATGGAATTTGAAAAATTATCCGATTTAAAATATTATAATTTTCCATAAGAGTGCTAAACATTAATATCAACTGTTTTTAAAGACTAAGAAGAAGTTGTTGTCCTGATGAAACCTCCAAACATTTGGTATCTCTGCAAAGCCCTGTGCTCTTTACTTTACAGGACATCCAGACTGTGACGTGTGACATGTGACATGCATGATGTCAGAGAAATTCCCTAAAATATAACGTCCACTACAGTGGACAAAAGTCTATTTGTGGGTCCCAGGAGGATTGGCTATTACAGGGATTTCAAGAAAACTGTACTTTATTTACAGTATTGATTAAATGACCATTTTGATATTTGTGATTATAATAAATAGAATAAAATTAAGAAAGGAAGAAAAGTTTGACCACAATATGGTATTATATTTTGATTTATTCTGGTTCTCTGGTAAATTCCCCGGTGTTGAATTAACACCGCTCAGTGTTCATATGGGAACCACCAGCAGGGTGTTAAAGTGGAACATATCATCTTTGCACTTCACAATTCCACTTTTTCAAACATTAACATCTACATCTCTGTAAATTCTCAATAAGAACTGTAGACAAATGACAGAAATAAAGCCAGTCTGGTTTGTAATAAGAGAGATTTAATGTATTTTCAGTTGATTTCATCTAAAGCTGTGGCAGAAGTCAGTTTTAGTTCTTGTGTTTCTCTTTCCTTCAGTGATTCTGCTTATTATCACCAGGTGTCTTCAATAATCAAACAATCATCACTCAGTTAATCACTTAATTGACTCACAACTGCAAACACTGCTTCAGGCCCCGTCCACACAGAGACGCAGCTGTATACATTAACATTTTGGTGTTTAAGGAGCATGAAAACAATATTTTTTTAAACCGGGTCCCAGAGAGGATAAATCTGAGAACGACACCCTTGCGTTTTCGTGTTTACAGCCAATCCGTATATTTACGCGCAGGAAAGACTAGAATAGGATACAACAACGGGCACTGGGCATGCGCACATCAATATTGCGTCATTTAAAGGTCCCGTTCTTCGTGTTTTTTTGAAGCTTTGATTGTGTTTACAGTGTGCAATATAACATGCGTTCATGTTTCGCGTGTAAAAAAAACACAGTATTTTTCACACAATTTACTTATCTGTATACCGCTGTTTTCACTCTCCTAAAAACGGGCTGATGAGTTCCTTGTTCTATGAAGTCCCTCCTTCAGAAATACGTAACGAGTTCTGATTGTGCCAGCGCTTCCCGTGTTGTGATTTGACAGCAGCTTAGCGCACATGGCACGGTTCCCGTGTTGTGATTTGACAGCAGCTTAGCCCACATGGCCCGGTTCCTGTGTTGTGATTCGACAGCAGCTTAGCGCACGTAACTTGCATGGAAAGGTCACGCCTCTTAACGGGAGATATATGCGCTTAATGATCTCTACAGCGTCTCTGGGAAAGCCAAACAAAGGTGATTTGACTCCGGGATGAAAATAACAGCGTCTCGACGACATGGCGATAAACACACTCAAACGCAACACTTCCTCTTCTCCACGTGGGACAGCAACAAGACCACGCCCCCTTTTTCGCGTATTCTTGTGGGCGGAGGTTAGTCTGTTCTACTGTTCTACTGACTGACGTAATTAATGAAGGAAGTACCAAGATGTAGTCCAAACCGGCCGTTCGCTGTAGGCTTTGAAAGGGAACTTCTGTTAAATAAAATATCTCGCTTGGCATTGAACTTTCAGCTTTAAAATTTTACAGGTATTATTTATGCTCTAACAGCAACATTACACACTAACTAAAGTTTGAACAGTGGGATCACGAAGAACGGGACCTTTAATTACTGTATTTGCATTATTGTTAGGGTAGGTTTAGGGTGTAGGCATTAATAAAACACATCTGCTAAGTAGCATATTTATTTATTGCTATTTTATTGTGAGATTTTGCCTCATTTCCTCTGTTTTTAGTGCATTTTTGTGGCAGATTTACAGCGCCACATACTGGTCTGGCATGTATACTACATCGTTTTGAGTCGCTTTCATTGCTCTCGTGTGTACGCAGATGTTTCTTGAAACAAGGGGGAAAAAAAGATCGGATAGGGAAAGTTCTGGCTTCGTGTGGATGGGGCCTCAGTATTACTTTAACACCCTGCCGGTGGTTTCCATATGAACACAGAGCTGTGTTAATTCAACACCATGTAATTTACTGTGCTGGACCTGTGGCCTTGTGGAACCTGGTGTGAGATAATGAAAATAGGCCCCACTGGTGCAAAAATGTCATACATTATACTTATATAACAATAGTAAACATGACAACATTTTTTTTTTTTTTAAGACAAAGCACCAAGCAAATATTTTTTTCAACCCTAAGTTCAAAGATTTATATCAATACATAAGAAAAAATATATATATATATCTCAGATATTAATGGCTTTCCAGCATGTCAGCATCATAGGTGACCATGAGATTTCTCAACTTCAATATTGAGACTGGAAAAAAGGTGGTTATACCTTTTTATTTTGACAAGCTAAAACATAATCAATCTGCCAAAACTATTTATATAAATCCACAGGTGGAACTTTCACAGATGGAAAATTTTGCTATATGTAAATGTTGTAAAACTAAATAAATACATTTAAAAAATGTAATAAATATTGTCTCTTTCATAGGACCTTTCATTGTATAGTCCAAATAATGTGCATGTGGCTGCAGGGGTTTAGTATGCATGTCATTCCTCTATTGTTCTGTGTTCATAGAAAATGTATTCAAACTCTTACAATTTAATTTGTTAATAATTAAAACAGATAAGTATCTGTAAGTGTAAATCATTTAAAATATCTCAAAATACACAGAGCATTGCATAACATGTTCTGGCATAAACACTAGTATAAAGAAATACGACTTTCCATTTGAAGCTTACAAATTCCCATAAATAAAAAATAGTAAAATTAGGATAAGTAATTAATGTATCACAATTGCAGGTTTTATGGGGAGCAGAGACAGGAGAGTTTTCCAGCCCGGTGCAGATAAAGAACAGGCTGAACAAAACCACCAAGAATAAAACAAATAATACCAACAGATAAAGATTCAAAATTGAGTGTCAGCACGTAAAATAATCCTGACAGAGTAAATGGCATATATATATAATAGCCATGTTCACGGTAGTTATTAGAATGAGATGAAACGCCCTTCTCTTCATGTGGTTTTCCTCCTTTTTTTCTCTCCCTCTTTCTCCTGGGCCTGACTGCTTCGGTGCTCTGAGAACAGCCACAAGACAAAACAACTGGATGGAGAAGAAGAGGAGGAACTGAATCGAGTTAATGCATGCATAAATATAAAAGTGAAGTAAGACTAAAGTAAGCATGCAGCACATACAGTATCCAAGAGTGATTATCCAGTCAACAATGCAGCAAGTCACTCTATATCTGAGAGGTTTGTACTTCAGAAAGGTTACAGGATGAACCACTGCCAGGTAACGCTCAACACAGATCAGACACTGAAACAGAGGACGACCAGTGATGGCAAATCCTATTAAAAAATGTTACGTTTGTTAGACTTGAAAACCAAGGGAAATAAGAAAGTACAGATAACAAAGAGTTTAGAGAGTTAACAATCTCACAAACAGAGAGATTGAGGTTGAAGAATCCTGATGAAACTCCACTTCCTGTTCCTGTGATGATGAACCATATAACATAAGAGTGTGTAGGAAGACCAAACAGGAAATTGATGCCGTGTACACCCTGCTTCACATTTTCCAGTAGCCCATTGGACTGAGGTATGAAGTTTGTAGAAACGGCAGATGTGTTCACTGTGAAGTTATTCATCTTCTCTCTGTCTGTCTTCTCTTCGCAGAAGATCACCTAACAAATGTTTAATGTTGCAAGATCTATAAGGGCAAAAAGAAAGGGTGTTATATAAAATGAACCGCGCCGACAAGTTGAGGAGAATTCATCTAAAGGATTGGAACACCTGTTCAATTTCTCATTAATGCAATTATCTAACCAAACAATCACATGGCAGTTGCTTCAATGCATTTATGGGTGTGGTCCTGGTCAAGACAATCTCCTGAACTCCAAACTGAATGTTCGAATGGGAAAGAAAGGTGATTTAAGCAATTTTGAGCGTGGCATTGTTGGTGCCAGACGGGCCAGTCTGAGTATTTCACAATCTGCTCAATTACTGGGATTTTCAGGCACAACCATTTCTAGGGTTTACAAAGAATGGTGGGAAAAACCTCCAGTATGCGGCAGTCCTGTGGGTGAAAATGCCTTGTTGATGCTAGAGGTCAGAGGAGAATGGGCCGACTGAGTCAAGCTGATAGAAGATCAACTTTGACTGAAATAACCACTCGTTACAACCGAGGTATGCAGCAAAGCATTTGTGAAGAAATAGAGGTTACAATTTGCACAAGCTCACCAAAATTGGACAGTTGAAGACTGGAAAAATGTTGCCTGGTCTTATGAGTCTCGATTTCTGTTGAGACATTCAGATGGTAGAGTCAGAATTCGACGTAAACAGAATGAGAACATGGATCCATCATGCCTTGTTACCACTGTGCAGGCTAGTGGTGGTGGTGTAATGGTGTGGGGGATGTTTTCTTGGCACACTTTAGAACCCTTAGTGCCAATTGGGCATCGTTTAAATGCCACGGCCTACCTGAGCATTGTTTCTGACCATGTCCATCGCTTTATGACCCCCATGTACCCATCCTCTGATGGCTACTTCCAGCAGGATAATGCACCATGTCACAAAGCTCGAATCATTTCAAATTGGATTCTTGAACATGACAATGAGTTCACTGTACTAAAATGGCCCCCATAGTCATCAGATATCAACCCAATAGAGCATCTTTGGGATGTGGTGGAATGAGAGCTACGTGCCCTGGATGTGCATCCCACAAATCTCCATCAACTGCAAGATGCTATCCTATCAATATGGGCCAACATTTCTAAAGAATGCTTTCAGCACCTTGTTGAATCAATGCCACGTAGAATTAAGGCAGTTCTGAAGGCGAAAGGGGGTCAAACACAGTATTAGTATGGTGTTCCTAATAATCCATTAGGTGAGTGTACGTTGATTATTATATGAGGATGCAGGTCCATGATCTGGGAGACAGTTTTGAAAATTATACCTATACTTAAAATATACTTTTTTGTGATCTTCCATTGACAATTTGTCTCAACCAAACAGTACCAAAAGCAGTTTAAAGACGCTTTTTAACATTTTACAAAAACTATAGGGCTTATGCATCCATCACAATGATGTCATCTCTAAATTTATGTCACAAATTAGTATTGTTCATACTGTTCAAATGCAACTTAATAGGTTTAAATTTTACCCGTTCGGTCCAGAACTGCCCAAAAAGTTTTCTCACTTTTACTCAAATTCTCAGTGTTTTAGCAAAAGTCTCAAATTCTTTTTAACTCTGCTTCGAATTAAACATGAAAAACCTACTGACAAAAATCCCAGCTTTTGGTAGCCGATGGTGTGTCCTACTCTCATTTGGTTTTTCGAATATTCCCTTTCATCCAGTGTGTAATATATAGTGGTTTGTGAATGTAAATGTTCTGCAAAGTTGTAAGGTCGAAAGTAAACAATACATAATGTTATTGTCTCTCAATAGAAAGAATACAGAATACAAGAACTGATACAAGTTGTTTGTATTTCGAATCTCACTGCGTTGCATTGTTTAATGTATATAGTAATAGCCATCTGTATTTTTATTCACTGTATATATTCATCTGTAAATTCAGTTCTGTTTATAGTAATAACCATCTCTCTACTTATACATATTTATATATATTCAGTACATTTTTATGCCCTGCACTTACGCAACCATTGTATATATCCTGCACTTGCTGCTATTGCACTTCTGGTTAGACCTAAACTGCATTTCGTTGCCTTGTACTTGTACTTGTGTAATGACAATAAAGTTGAATCTAATCTAATCTAATCTAATGCTAAGCTGTGCGTCACTATTACCTAAAACGGTGTCTATGAATGCAGATTGTCGTTCTAACTACTTTGAGTACTACTTTCGTGCTAGTGCATGCCAGGGCCAGTCGCATTTCAACTGTCACTTCCGGGACTTGATCGGGCCTTGTTGGGGCTTCCTTGGGGCCAACAGCCAGGGTTTCTTGGCCCGCCAAATCCCTTGGTCCAAAGCGGGCCAGCTCGGGCTAGAGGAGTGGTTTTGAACAAAGGATGATTTTATCTCTAGAGTCTCTGGAGATATAGTCAAGTGAAGACAAATTTACTGAACAAAATAGTGTGCAGTTTCATCTGCAGAAGTCAGCTTTAAGTTTAAGTTCAGCCACGCATGATTTAATACACCAGAGCATCAGCATTAAAGACTTAAAAAAAAATTATAAATAGCTCAACTCACTTTCAGACAGCAGCGAATAACTTCTGAAATAAATTAAATAAGGTCTCGGTTACGTATGTAACCCTCGTTCCCTGAGGAGGGAATGGAGACGTAACGCTAGTGACTAACGAATGGGGGTTTCGCTTAGAAGCCAATCATCTTCGAGAATTCAAAAACGCCCAATGGCAGTGCCAATGCCATGGGCATGCAGAATTTGCATACGTAACTCCGCCCCACCGCGTGGGTATATAAGGAAGTACATGGGCAATACCGCATTATGTTTACCTGCTGAGAAGCCAAGACTGAACTCTCGGCTGTTCCAGCGGTACAGCGGATGTGGCAAAGGGACGTTACGTTGCTGGTAAGCAGCACGCACATGGCGACAGAGTCGGTAACCATACTCTGCACGGGGCAGAGTTGCTCTTCTCCCAGTTGACCTGAAGGCCCAAATGGACTAAGTGCCGGAGCACTTGGACTCTGTGTTTGCACACCTGCTCTCGAGAGTGACCGCGTACTGAATGTCCGCCCCTCGAAGCAAACCGTAGGAACGGTCCGTGTCGAGGAAGGAGACATGGAAGTAAGCGTCCTTCAGGTCGATCTCTGCAACCAATTTACCGGACGAACGCGTCCGAGGAGGCATTCGCTACCAATATCCTGAACAGAAGCCTGTGAAGGGATCGGCAGGTCCAGGATTGGCCGTAACCCACCGGTTTCCTAGGGTACAATGAAGTAAGTGCTGAGGAAGCCGGACTTCATTTCGGCTGGAGGGACAGGCTCGATCACACCCTTCGCCAGTTGGGTGGCAACTCTAGATTTTCTGCAAGCTAGACTTTCTGAGTTATTTTTCTATAACTCTGTTCTGACCCCTTTCCCCTCCAACCACTTTAACCTTACCTCTTGTTATGTATACATTGTGTCTGTCATGTTTGTCTTATGTTAGTTTTAGTCTTGTTCCGTGACTTAGTTATTAAAGTTTGTGCACAATATATGTTAGTCATGACTCTGTGCCTGTAAACAAATTGTACCTTTAATGATCGATCTTGCTAATGCGCTCTAAGCGCTTAGGTAAATTCAAAGAAATAATTATTTTTCTGTGACCATGGAAAATATCCTTGATTTAATATCTAAGAATTAAATAAATAATCAATGTAAATGTAGCTACATCAGTTAATCTAGTTAACTGATTCAAATATTCATAATTAATCATAAAGAATAATCATAAAGAGTTAGGAATAATTATTAATATTTCCCCTCAGAGCTAATTTGTTACAAGACAATGCATATTTTTATTATGTCAGCTTAAACACACATTACTAAACAGGCAGTGAACATTTATAATTGATATTTGGCTGAAATGTAAAAAGGATATGTAACAAAACAATGTGTTTAAACATCATTAATATGAAAAATAGGTCCTGCCTGTTCTTGATTAATACCAGCTGTAACGTTCCACAGCGTTGTACATAGTGTAGAGGTTGTACATAGTCATGTTGCTAGAATTTGAGTAATCAATATCCCAATGTATACACTCTTAAGAAATACAGTTCTAAACAGTACCAAATTAGAGTTTCTTTGGCTTTTAACAATAGCAGAACCACATTTGGAGCCAAATAGAACCCTATTTATAAGGTTCCATAAAGAACCAATGCTTTAAAAGTGCTATACAGAACCTATAGGCAGCACTTGGTGTTATACATATCCTGTTTAAATAATAATTTATTTTAATTAGTATTACTATATCAGTATATTCTTATTATTAATGTATCAAGCATTTATTTTGTATTAATATTATTCTTCATATTCTTCATATTATTTTTATTAATATTGTATTTTTTAGTCCTCTGGCCTGGTCTTATAATACCTTATGCAACTTTATCATCCTAGTCTAACCCGTATTAGTTCAATAATATTCTTCCAACTACATAACTGACAACATGCTGGGGTTTATTTTATTTATTTATGTTTTTATATTATTAATAACAGTTATTCATAATGTAACATGTTCCACAAGGAATGTATTGACAGTTTTTTTCCCATTAAATACATTTTATTGATTTATTTTTTTAAACTATAATAACTGAATAACGGGCCAGATTTACTAACAGCTTGCGTCAGCTCCAATCAATTGTGTCATCACATCATTGTGTCAACTCTGATGCAACTCCACGTCCTGTTCCTGTGATGATGAGCCATATAACATAGATGTTTGTAGGAACACCAAACAGGACATTCATGCTGTCAATGCAGATTTCCACAAAGTCCAGTGGCCCAAAGGACTGAGTTGTGGAGTTTGTAGATGCTTCAAGTGTGGTGAAGTTCACTGTAGAGTTATTCATCTTCTCTGTGTTTGTCTTCTCAGTTCAAACTCCCAAACTGTATAATATTGCAACTGTTATCTTTATTAAGGAGTACTGTGAAGGAACCAGTTATTCAGTCAATAAGATAAACATAGCATTTAAATACATTCATCCAATATACACCATAATACAATTATTTTGTAATACAAACAGGCCCGGCTCTAGCTTTGAGTTGCAGGGTGGGCCAATTGAAATTCCTGGTGGGCCCATACTTTTAACATTATTTTTTTCCCCCGTAACAAAACTTAATTTTATAACAAAAGAGGCAGGTCTTGAAAGGAACTCTATATTTGCAGGGCTCAATGCAACGTAGCTTTTCTACAGGTTCATTCTGGTCCAGATTTTTACTTGCCCTGCAAAAATTTGCATTGGCCCCACCACAAAAAATATGAGTATTTTAATAAATATTAAGACAAGTAAACAGTCAGTACTAAAATAAGAACAAATTAACAAATTACAAGCAGTAGCACAAATAAATAGAATCAGGGTAGGACTGGGGGGCCCTGGGCTTGAGTTTATGTTTGAGCCCTATACACTACAAATGAACTCAACTGGAGCATCATTATAGAGTAGCATGAAATACACAAAAAATTTAAATACACTTTGAGGTTCCTAGAACAATTAATATGTAACATGCCTAGCCTAGTCAAAGAGTCGAGAGAAGATCAAAACCCTGAAATAACAGTGAGCAATAAAGCCAGAGATGAACAGTATTTTTAAATGTATTAAATGTAATATCTGTGTCCTCTTATGTCAGATTTTACATCTTATGTTAAAATTTAATGTAACCTTCACCTTTAAATACTTTGGTCAGTTCAAGAATAATTTATGCATTTGTATAGTATTTATTGATCAAATTAAAAGAGCAGTTTCATGTCTATTTTTATATTGTTCAACTGGTCAAGGTTGATATGGGCTTTAGAAAGTAGGCTACTTTGTAATAACAAGTGGAATGGAATGTTTTTTTAGAAAGAGAGTAAATAGTAAAGTAATCTAATTACACTGATGAAGATGTAGCCTAATTAGCCTAGCTAGTAATTCATTAAATAATAGGCTACTTTTTAAATATGAAAATAAAATGGTCATCATGGTGCTGTATTGAGTGAGTAGAATCCTTCATTCAAACAATTCGTTCAAATTGCTAATTGTATTTATGAATTGGTAGCTTAAATAAATAATTTACTCATGATTCGTTCAAATACGCTGATTCTTTGAGGAATAAAACAGTGTTGCTCGGAGACGCAGCGGTTCAAGAGCTCATTAAATAGATTGTTTTTCACACATTCTGGTGACATTTCTGCCCCGCTATGGCCATGAGACGGGAGAGAGCGCTGAAAACCCTTCAGATCGCATAGTTTAGTGGAAAAAGTCACAGAAATGATCATTCTCAAGAAATGACGCGTGAACATGAGAAGCCAAAGGGAACCGTCTAGACGCAGTTCTCTGCGCGCGCTTTGGGTGTACGCGCAGAGAAAACAGCGCAGCGAGTTCTTACACGTCTTTCCACGAAACGGTTTAAAATCATCATAAACTGAAAAAGAGACTTGAAACATGCTTTCTAGTTTCTAACAAGCAGATTTTTGATGACAAGCAACCGAAAACCATGATCTCTCTCAAAATCTGGAGCTGAAATATTTGACGTGGGGCCAGGGTGGGCCAAGCTTCTGATTGGGTGGGCCAGGCCCACCCTGGCCCCCCCCGTGGAGCCGAGCCTGAATACAGAGTTCATAATTTAAACTAAAAAAAACAGCACATCATTATTAAATGACTTCAAAATATGGTTGTATATATTGAGTAGTATTTATACTTAGCCTAAACTATTAAACATGTAATTTTCTTTCATATATTTCCTTTAAAATTATGTACTTCTGTTCAGAAAAAATCGAATTCCAATTTACCAATTTTAGCTGTAGCATTAAACGCATTACAAAACATTATCGGATAAACACAATTACACTGCTGGTTGATAGTACTGAGGTTAAAACAAGAAATCAAAAAGTTTTTAATCACCTGAAGAGTGAATGTCTAGTCTCTGTGGATGTTTATACATTTATGTGCTGTGTTTTGGAGACTAGAAAAATTTAATCTGATATACATCACATAAAACACAAGATATGAACATTTATAGACTGAACTTTTAAGGAACAAAAAAGGGGGGGAAAGCGTGTTGTCAAATGTGAAGCAATTATTGCTTTGGACGACTAGTTTATGTTTAAGACAAAGCACTAAGCATACCAAAAATGCATAGGACATTTTTTTCCAACCCTAAGTTCATGCATAATAAAAAAATTGTAAAAAAATCTCAGATAATAATGCCTTCCCAGTATGTCACCATCATGTGACCATGAAATGTATCAGCTGACACTCAACTTCAATATTGAGGCTGAAAAAAAGAATTGTTATAAAAAAGGCTAAAACATTATCAATCTGCCAAAACTATCTTTATAAATCTAGACTTAAATGTAAATGTTTGCTATCTAAATGTTTAGTATGTCAGTGAATACATTGACCTTTTTTTTGTAAATATTATCTCTTTCATTGAACCTTTCATTGGACAGTCCAAAAAGTTGTATGTGGCTGCAGGATACAGACATTTTTCTTTTGGATTGTTGAAAAGGTGACAGTAAACCACTGATGAACAGTTTTATAGAAAAGAAAAAAAAAAACATTTACAAAATAGTAGCAATAAATTATATCTAAATCTAAGTAAAAAATACTAAAATATACAATGACTACCTTTAATATTTAAATAAACAAATCATTAATGAATTAATGAATTAATTAAAGTTATCTAATACAACGTTTAGAAAGTAAAGTAACTGGATTTAGGGAAAAATCTCCATTGCAAGTCTTTATGAGGAACAGAGGCAGTTTTCGAGTCTGGTGAAGATAAAGAACAGGTTGAACGAAACCAGCCAACATATAAAATACCAAACCAGGGGTCCAATATGCAGGGTTATTCTGTTGTGTAAGGATGACATAGAATCCAGTGATAGTATATGGAACATATATAAAAGTCATGCTCACAGTAGTTATTAGAATGAGATAAAACGCTCTTCTCTTCATGTGGTTTTCCTCATCTCTCTTTCTCCCTCTCTCTCCTGGTCCTGACTGCTTCAGAGCTCTGAGAACAGCCACAAGACAAAACAACTGGATGCAGAAGAAGAGGAGGAACTGCAGTGAGAAGAACCACATTTGCACCTGTATGTTGTATGAGATTGCAATAAATAAACTATAGAAACAAGAGCCAAGAATAATTATCCAGGCCACAGTGCAGCAGATCACTCTATATCTGAGAGGTTTGTACTTCAGAAAGGTTACAGGATGAACCACTGCCAGGTAACGCTCAACACAGATCAGACACTGAGACAAAGGACGACCGGTGAGAATTAGTCCTTGTAGAAACAACATAAAAAATGAGAGACTTGAAACGTAAATTGTCAGTAGAGATACCAAACAGGTCAGACAGGTACCAATCTCACAAACACAGAGATTGAGGATGAAGAACTCTGCTGCGACTCCACTTCCTGTTCCTGTGATGATGAGCCATATAATATAGGAGTGTACTGGAAGACTAAATAATAAATTGATGCTGTACGCACAGATTTCCAGACTGTCCATTTGCCAAATGGACTGAGCTGTGGAGTTTGTAGATGTTTCAGGTGTGGTTAAGTTCACTGTAGAGTTATTCATCTCCTTCGTTTGTCTGCAGCTCACAAACCAAATATAATATTGCAACTGTGTTGTTGTTTTTTTATTATTATTTATGGAGAACTGTAAATGAACCAGTTAATTTAGATTAGTCAATAAGATAATCATAACATTTAAATACATTCATCCAGTATACAACATAATACAATTATTTTGTAATACAATGTACCTAATTCTAACCCGTATAACCAGACCACACCATTATTAAATGACTTCAAAATATGATTGCATATATATTCAGTGCTTAGCCTAAATTTATAAGCATGGCATTTTTCATTTCATTTCAATTTTACTCAATATGCATTAAACACACCCCAAAACATTATTGGATAAACAGTTACTGTTGGTTGATATTAGTGAGGTTAAAACAGCTGAATCAAAAAGTTTTTATCACCTGAAGAGTGAATGTCCAGTCTCTCTGGATGTGTATAAATCTCTGTGCTGTGTTTTAGAGACAAGAATACTATATGACCATGAGTTCATCTGCTACACGTCACATAAAACACAATGTATGCAAATATTTAGACCAAACTTTTATGGTTTATGACAAAGAAAAAACTATGTGTTACGACAGGAACAGGTGTGTAATAAAAAGTGTAAAGCGGTTATTAATATTTTGCAACCTTCAGTATGGAAAAGGTGACTGGGTCACTGGTGAAATTTTATTGGATAAATGGCAGACTAGTAGCAACCACTTACAATAACCATTCAGCCTGATTTTACATTTACATTTAGTCATTTAGCAGATGCTTTTATTCAAAGCGACTTACAAATGAGAGCAATAGAAGCAACTAGAACAGTCAAGGGCAACAGTATGCAAGTGCTGTAACAAGTCTCAGTTAATCTAGCACAGAACACACAGGACAGAACTTTTTTTTTTTTTTTTTTTTTTTTTTAAATAAATTAGACAGACAGAAAATTAATAGAATGTTAAGTGCTATTCTTGATTGGTCAGGTGCTGCTGGAAAAGATGTGTCTTTAGATGTTTTTTGAAAATGGCTACAGACTCGGCTGCTTGAATTGAGATAGGCAGGTCATTCCACCAGGTGGGGGCGTTCCAGGAAAAGGTCCGTGAGAGAAATTTCATGCCTCTTTGGTATGGCACCACAAGGCGTCATTCACTGGCAGAGCGTAAGCTCCTGGAGGGTGTGTAAGTCTGAACAAGCGAGTTTAGGTATATTGGTGCATAGCCAGTGGTTGCTTTGTAGGCGAGCACCAGTTCCTTGAATTTGATGCGAGCAGCTATTGGCAGCCAGTGCAGACTGATGAAGAGAGGCGTGACGTGCGCTCTCTTCGGCTCGTTAAAGATCACCCTCGCCGCTGCATTCTGGATCAGTTGCAAGGGTTTGATAGTGCATGCTGGAAGGCCCGCGAGAAGAGCATTACAGTAGTCCAGTCTGGAGAGAACAAGAGCTTGGACCAGGAGTTGTGTGGCCTGCTCTGATAGGAAGGGTCTAATCTTCCATAATGTTGTATAAGGCAAATCTGCAGGACCGGGTTGTTGCAGTAATGTGGTCAGTGAATTTTAGCTGATCATCAATCACAACTCCAAGGTTCCTGGCTGTCCTGGACGGAGTAATGGTTGATGATCCTAGCTGAATGGAGAGATTGTAATGAAGTGCTGGGTTGGCTGAGACCACAAGCAGTTCTGTCTTTGCAAGGTTTGCAAGGTTGAGTTGCAGGTGATGTTCCTTCATCCAGGCAGAAATGTCTGTTAGGCAGGCAGCGATACGAACACCAACTGTGGGATCATCTGGTTCAAATGAGAAGTAGAGTTGAATGTCTTCGACATAGCAGTGATAGGAAAAGCCATGTTTCTGAATGACAGATCCCAGTGATGACATGTAGATGGAGAAGAGAAGTGGTCCAAGCAATGAGCCCTGGAGCCCTGGGGAATACTAATTTTATTAGTATTCCTAGTTTACTTTGATTTGGAAAATATTTGAAAAATATTTGAAAGAATTTGAACATTATACACATTCATTCAGAAAATTATGAATTAAAATCAGTTAAAACTTCAGTTAAAACTTCAGTTAAAACTTTAGTTTCTGTGATGGAAATCTGAGGTTTGTGATCTGCTATGAATATATTTTTCAGTTCAGCATGCAATGGCACTTGTATCTTATTTTAATTGCATCTGACTTGACTGAAACCCAGTAATTTACATTTAAAGTATACCCCTATTATGCTATTTTAACCCTCTGAATCCTAACCTGTTTTCTGGGCCCTGGAGGTGTTTTGACATGCCCTGACATTTGTGCTTATTTCTGTTACTTGTAACATTTTCATGGCTAATGTCTGATTAGTCTGTATTCAGCACAAACTCTGCTACAATAAAACGTGAGCAACATGTATTTAAAAGTTTGTAGTTTTGAGAAAATGAAGTTTATGCGTGGTTTGTGAAAAAAAGGACCCACTTTATATTAGGTGGTCTTAACTACTATGCATTAACATTTAAATTAATAATATATACAATACAATGCACTTATTGGGTACATACATGCTTTTACATTGTACTTACATTTAAAAAATTACTTGCATGCAATTACATCTGTAATTAATATCTGTAGTTACATTTATAATTACACTGTTGACCCATCCTTTACACATAACCCTACCCTTAAACTTACCCATACCACCACACCTGTCCCTAACTTTACTTGTATCCCACCTCACCTGTATCCCACCTCAATATCAGCAAAATTTTGCAATACAATATGAACACAATGGGCCCTATTTTAACGATCTGAAACGCAACTGTCAAAGCGCGAAGCGCAAGTAACTTTGTGGGCGGGTCTCGGCGCTGTTGCTATTTTCCCGGCGGGATAAATGGCTCTTGCGCCCGGCGCAAATCTAAAATGGGTTGGTCTGAAGTAGCTTCATTATTCATAGGTGTGGTTTGGGCGTAACGTGAATAAACCAATCAGAGCGTCATCCAACATTCCCTTTAAAAGCAGGTGCGCAAGTTCCATTATGGATTGCTATTATTATGGCGTATTTACCAGGCGCACGCCAGGAGCGGTTCAGAGCCGAGGAGACTGATGTTCTTGTAAGAGCAGTGAAAGACAGAGAAGTTGTGTTGTATGGGGATGGGAGAAACCCACCCAAAATAGCGTCGGTTAAATAAATAATTAGCCTGAATAGTTTGTAAGCTAGATTTATGCCTATGTTTTCACATCTTCGTGGCACACCACAATGATTTCCGTCATCTCATGTGTTAATATTTTTTTAGTGTAACAATTTATGATTTGCAAAAATAACTGTTGCATCTGTGTAGATTACATGAGCAAAGTGTATGCGCGTTGTGCACGCTATGGTCAAGCATGCGCCCTTAAAATAGCATAATGAACAACGCGCAACGCGCCACTGACTTTAGACTAGGTTTTTTCTGGTCAGTGGCGCAATTGTTTAATGGAACAGCAAAGTCAATTGCGCTGGGTGCAAGATAGGGCCCAATAAGTACATTGTACTTATTGTTTGATGTAAGTGCATAGTAGTTAAGGCCACCTAATATAAAGTGAGGCCAAAAAAAAAAATAAGTCACTGAAATAAGGCTATACACCCATACTGAATATTTGTTCACAAGACTTTTGATAACTGCATCATGTGCGCTCAAATTTTTGTTTCAAGACACTCATTCACATAAAACAATATATTGATTTAAAATTTGTAAGACATGTTTTGTGTCAGGAAGGCTTATGCGGGGAGGGTGTGAATCATCATGAATATTGATGTTTTTCACATCTGGAAGACAGACCCTACCATAATGGCCCTGATTAAGGCTGATTTATACTTCTGCGTCGGACCTATGCCGTATCCTCTACGCCACAAGTTACATGTCGGTTTTCATTTATACTTCTGCGTTGTTGTCCAAGTCAATGTGCAATTACACATGCAGACCGCTAGTAGGCAGTGTCCACGGGCATGTTGATGGTGTAACCCACAGTATCAAGACAAAAGCCAAAAAAGGAGCAGCTTGTTGTGTGCATTGTCGTAGTAGCAGCAGCAGTAATGGTGGCAAATAGATAGCGACTTTTCTTGCAGCTTGAGTTGTTGTATATAATACAAATTGAGCATCTGTAGTTGATTAGTAGAGTTAAATAAGAGGTGATCTGGCGCTGGAATGCATTTTTGAAATCATGCAGAGTGCTCGTGGACTCTGTTTTGGCTCGTGCACAGACAAGCGTTTCAATCGATTGCTGTTGTGGAGACTTTTTCCGTTCCATTGCACCCAAATGTGTCCCTGTTCTTGACATACAATCACTGATTAACATCTTTGGTTTTAATGAGAAAATAAATAAACTATACAATGGTGGATGCGTGGATTAGAACCCAGAACCGCTGGCACACTTAACAAAAATTTTACCACTAATCCATCAAGAGCTTACAGATACTCACAGCGGATCTATGTGTTTATTCACTAACATAAAGAATCTCTGGACTACAACATATTGTGTTATATAGCAGATGTAAGGATTAAACTATCATCCCATTTCTGGACACACACACACTCCTATTGCAGAATTTTTTTTTTTTTTTTTTTTTTTTATTGACCTGAGGTAGGGGTTCTGGCAGACCAATCACAGCACTTGCAGTCCGTGTAGAATTGATGCGTTGTTACATTTTTGTAGCCTGGATGCCAGCCGAACTTAGCCCCGCCCACAACATTTTAACTCGGGCATTTCGGTCTGGACTTGATCCATAGAGAAGTAATTATGCCCGAACAGAAACTGTTCAGACCAATGAAATTTTCAGGGCGGGCTTTAGACGATGATGGACAGATGATAAACAGTAACGTAATCATCCACGTCATCAAAGGCGCTTGGGTTGAATTTGTTCTAATCCTAAACGGAGAACTTGTTGGTATATGCATTCACCTTTACTATTTCTCTCAGAAGTTTAATTATAATGTTAACCCATAAAGCTAAGTCGTTTCTTAAGTTTGATAATTAATCTGCTATGTTATGTTTATGACAGGTTATGTTGTCTTGGTAATGTCAAGTTGTCATGACAAATACACTGACAGATTATGATGTATTGGTTTATGTCAAGTTGTGATAACTAAGACATCTCAAATAATGTCATCTTTGCATTAAAAATGACATAATTGAGCGAATGACACTTAATGACAGTTGTCATAAATATGCATTAAAACTTCTTCATATTCATGACGTGTCATGTCATGATTATGAAGGTGTCATGTCGGTCTTATGCACACCCCTTCAAGTAAAGTGTTACCCTTTTCTGTGCTGTGTTTTGGAGACAAGAAGAATATTATCCGCTATACACTCACCTAAAGGATTATTAGGAACACCATACTAATACTGTGTTTGACCCCCTTTCGCCTTGAGAACTGCCTTAATTCTACGTGGCATTGATTCAACAAGATGCTGAAAGCATTCTTTAGAAATGTTGACCCATATTGATAGGATAGCATCTTGCAGTTGATGGAGATTTGTGGGATGCACATCCAGGGCACGAAGCTCCTGTTCCACCACATCCCAAAGATGCTCTATTGGGTTGAGATCTGGTGACTGTGGGGGCCATTTTAGTACAGTGAACTCATTGTCATGTTCAAGAAACCAATTTGAAATGATTCGAGCTTTGTGACATGGTGCATTATCCTGCTGGAAGTAGCCATCAGAGGATGGGTACATGGTGGTCATAAAGGGATGGACATGGTCAGAAACAATGCTCAGGTAGGCCATGGCATTTAAACAATGCCCAATTGGCACTAAGGGGCCTAAAGTGTGCCAAGAAAACATCCCCCACACCATTACACCACCACCACTAGCCTGCACAGTGGTAACAAGGCATGATGGATCCATGTTCTCATTCTGTTTACGCCAAATTCTGACTACCATCTGAATGTCTCAACAGAAATCGAGACTCATCTGACCAGGCAACATTTTTCCAGTCTTCAGCTGTCCAATTTTGGTGAGCTCGTGCAAATTGTAACCTCTTTTTCCTATTTGTAGTGGAGATGAGTGGTACCCGGTGGTGTCTTCTGCTGTTGTAGCCCATCCGCCGTAAGGTTGTGCGGGTTGTAGCTTCACAAATGCTTTGCTGCATACCTCGGTTGTAACGAGTGGTTATTTCAGTCAAAGTTGCTCTTCTATCAGCTTGAATCAGTCGGCCCATTCTCCTCTGACCTCTAGCATCAACAAGGCATTTTCGCCCACAGGACTGCTGCATACTGGATGTTTTTCCCTTTTCACACCATTTGTTGTAAACCCTAGAAATGGTTGTGCGTGAAAACCCAGTATCTGAGCAGATTGTGAAATACTCAGACCGGCCCGTCTGGCACCAACAACCATGCCACGCTCAAAATTGCTTAAATCACCTGTCTTTCCCATTCTGACATTCTGTTTGGAGTTCAGGAGATTGTCTTGACCAGGACCACACCCCTAAATGCATTGAAGCAACTGCCATGTGATTGGTTGATTAGATAATTGCATTAATGAGAAATTGAACAGATGTTCCTAATAATCCTTTAGGCGAGTGTATGTCACATAAAACAAGGTATACAAAATGGGGGGTGGGGAAGCGTGTTGTCAAGTGTAAAACAATTATTGGTTTGGATAACTATTTATTTTTTTAGACAAAGCACTAAGCATACTGAACATGCATGTGACTTTTTTTTTCAACCCTAAGTACATGCATAATAAAAAAAATAATATATCAGATAATAATGCCTTTCCAGCATGTCAACATCATGTGACAATTATATTTATCAGCTGACTCTCAACTTCAATAATGAGGCCGAAAAAGTGTTGTTATAATATAGGCTAAAACATAATCAATCTGCCAGAACTTTCACAGTTGGAACATGTTGCTCTATGTAAATGTTTGCCATGTAAATGTTTAGTGTGTCAGTGAAAACATTGACCTTTTTTTATGGCTGCAGGATACAGACATTTTTCTTTTGGATTGTTGAGTGTTCAAAAACAAGGAAAGAAAAACACCTTATAACTATCTCTGTGGAAACCCTCAATATGGAAAAGGTGACACTAAATCACTGGTGAACAGTTTTATAGAACACATTTAAAAAAAAAAAACATTACAAAATAGTAGCAATCAGTTAAACTCTACTAACTAAAAAATTCTAAAATGACTAAATATAATATTAAACATTTAATTAATTCATTATTAAATTAAAGTTATCTAATACAACATTTATGTCACAGTTGCAGGTCTTATGAGGATCTGAGGCAGTTTTCCAGTCCGGTGAAGAAAAAGAACAGGCTGAACGAAACCAGCCAACACATAACATACCAAACCAGGAATCCAATAGGCAGGATTATTCTGTTGTGTAAGGATGATATAGAATCCTATGATAGTATATGGAACATGCCATGCTCACAGTAGTTATTAGAATGAGATAAAACGCTCTTCTCTTCATGTGGTTTTCCTCATCTCTCTTTCTCTTTCTCCCTCTCTCTTTCTCCCTCTCTCTCCTGGTCCTGACTGCTTCAGAGCTCTAAAAACAGCCACAAGACAAAACAACTGGATGCAGAATAAGAGGAGGAACGGCAGTTAGAACAACCACGTTTGCACCAGTGTGTTGTGTGAGATTTCAATAAATAAACTATAGAAACACGAGACAAGAATAATTATCCAGACAACAGTGCAGCAGATCACTCTATATCTGAGAGGGTTGTTCCCTTTCAGTCGGTCACGTTCGACGTCCGTCGGACGTACCGACGAATTGGGATCACTTCTGGGAGCCCTTATCAGCTTCGAGCTATATAGAACCGACCAATGAACAATTGGCGTGCGAGATTTGCATCTCGCGCTCCGCCCCGCGGGTATAAACAGGAAGCGAGAGCGAATGCACGGCGTATGAAGAGGACTCTCGAGTTTATCGAGTTGAAAGCTGCTACCAGCAACGAGTTAGAGAAGACCGGAGATCGGGGAGAACGCGTGTTGGAGAGATGGCATTTATTGAGAAAAAATGCTGTTTTCACAGCAAACTGTTGGTTCGTGAGGGCGTTACAGTTTTGAGTACAGGCACGGGCTGCACTAAACCCCGTGCGCTGTCACGTTTCCCCCTGAGTGCTTCAGCACAGAGAGCGTTTCCTCACAAAAAGAGTACACGGGTGACGCTGCGTCTTTTTCAAGATGCCATTCCACCCCTGCATTTCTGGATGCGGTCGTTCACTGGCGGCTTTGGCGGAGTCTGCATGGCGGCGTTCTTCTCCCCTCCCGGGTTTCGGTGCTAGTGTTGTAAAGGTTCGTATGTGGGTGTTGGAAGGAAGAAGACAGGGTCAGCGTAACTGGGACTGCACTTTTTATTTGATCTCACGATCCTCAAACTGTAGCGCTCAAGCGTGTTCTAACTCAAAACTCAAAACAATGTGCACAGTGGCACTCAGGCTCAATATCTCTCTCTTTCCTCTGGCAGTCATACGCTGGCGGTTGCAGGCGTTTGCAGTCCCAGTCCCGGTCTCTCTCTCTCTCTCTCTATCTGGAGCGGCTTTTATGTGGTCTCTCCACGCCAATTACTGCAATGAGACACAGGTGTTTGTTATCTGCACTTGACCTACTTACTCACCGCTCGGTCCCGCCCTCTCTCTCCCGCTGCGAAACCACGCCCCCTCCGCCAACGATTTTGTATTTGTATTAATGTTGGTCAGAATCTGTCTGCATGCGCAGCACCGGATCCACAAATGCACATCTTACTCGTTGCATGCACAGATTAATCATTTTGATTCTAAAATCATGCGAACACCTCACAACAAACTACGCACGACAAAGATGAAAATCGAGTCAGAATTCGGCTTGAAATCGGACGAAAATCGCACTGTGTATAGCCAGCTTAAGAAATAAAAATTAATAAAAAAAATATGATAGGGTTTGGTGAAAAACAAACTGAAATTAAATTCAATGTATTAAAGAATATCCTGGCCATTGGTTGTATGGAGGGCGTTCCCATGATATTATTAACGTCGCAGTTCACTCTGACTCGCCAAGGAGAAGCACACAAGTTGTAAGAAAAAAAGATAAATAAATAAAAACACGTAATGAAAATTGAGATGAATTGTGTTAATCATTTTGTACTTACCTATAAAAAAAACACTGTTGCTGTCCTGTCTCTGTCTTTTTCGTGCTTGAAGTCTGTAATGCCGCGCTTTGATCTGAAGGTGCATTACCGCCACCTACTGGATTGGATTGTGGCGCAGTCGCTCAGTAGGGGAAAATATTCTAAATTCTTTATTAACCCTGTATTCTTTAGATAAATAATTAAATGTAGGTAAATTAATTATACAATATTTGTAAAATAATAATAATAGCCTACATTTTATACATTTAAAACAGGCTATAATTTATATTACTGGATGACCACAAGAATTAAGGACTATGTGACAGTCATTATAAATCTCTCTGCATGTGCTAGCTAGCTGAAAACACTAGAGGATTGGAGATGTTTTTCATGATGGAGGAGATTTTAAAACAATAATTAAAACATTAATATTAACAATATGCCTAATAATAATCAACTGGTTCTTCCCATTGAGTTCAATTTATAGTAGGAGTTCTTTGTTAATCCACACACTTGTTGGTAGAGATTCATCTTTTGAGGATAATGAATGTGCTCACATTTCACAGAAATGTACCCAATTGATTTGCATTTGCTTTAACATGTTGAATGATGGGACAGATAGATTGAGTAAGCCTCACCAGTGGAGAATTAAGCTGACCAAAAATCAACATTGATTCAATGTTTGTCTTTTCAACACTGAAAAGCATGGAATTATCAACATTGATCCAATATTATTTAGCATTGAATTTTCAACATTGGTCCACTATTTTTTTTAGCATAGAATTTTCAACATTGATCCAATATTACTTAGCATTGACATTTCAACCTCAACCAAATTGATGATTCTGATTGAATTTCAACATTGACTCAATGTCACAATGCTATCTGGGTACTCTTTTTAATTCTCTTTATAACTGTATATTTCTTATTCCTCTGTTGATTATTATTTTGGGTTAGGACTGTCTGACTGGAAGAGAGAAGAGATTGCAAAAGGAGAGCAGTGTGCTTCGCTTCATTCCGCTTGAAGATTGAGGCATAATTATACAAAAGTTTAAGCATTATGGGAGGCATGCACTTTTTAGCATTTAGCTTAGCCTTGAGATCTGCAATGGTCTCCTTGGGATTTTTACACTTTTCAGTCAGGGCTAACTGCTCAGCTAGTAATTTATCTAGCTGTGTTTGAAGATCTTTAATCTTTGCCTCAGACTTTTGTGCCTCTGCATTTTTAGAATGCACTTCTTTACATTTAGCCTTCATACTTGAAAATAGATGTGTTGTCACATCACGTAGCCTTTAACAAGTTTAAAGCCAATTCCTTCAACCATTAAACAATGAAAACAAATATACCCATTCCTTGGTCAGAAGGTCAGCTTTAATCCATTCACAAGATCAACTGTGTAATAATTTCCTCATTCTTACACCGATCAAAGTAAATTTCAGAAAATTCACTGCAAGGGATCCTGGGTTTCGGCACCATCTGTAAGAGTGGACTCCTCCAGGTATTCAGGCTGGAGGGTTACCGAACGACTAAAGAAACGTTATCAGAAAGATGGAAAAACTGCAACCCACTGCAACTTATACCAACGATGGAAATAAGTGCAGTTACAATAGCAAAATATGTGGGAGAGCGTTGCTATAATGTGACTATATTGTATTGCAATAGGGAGCACTTCAAAGTCAATACCAAATCAAAACTAGTTAGCACAGTATTTGTAATAGAAAGGATTTAATGACAAAAGCTGGTTATGGTTACACTTTATTAAATAATAAACTAAATTAACCATATAAACCAAATTACTGATCTAATTAGGGTTCTAAAGCCCACACTGTCACCGTATGGAAATTGAAATGAACTGATGACATCAAATGGCTATACAGCTTAATAAAATTATGCTGCATTATTTTCCTGTTTAACACTGTAAAGCTGCTTTGAAACAATCTACATTGTTAAAAGCGCTATATAAATAAAGTTGACTTGACTTGACTTGACTTAAAATAGTTTCAAAAGGATGTATGAGATGATAAACTTATACCATTAATCGTACACAGCATTAATAGAATGTTACCTGAGAGAGAGAGGGAAGAAGAAGAGAGACAAAGAGCAGGCCCTAATCAGAGAAAGCCAGAGAATAAAAGAGAAAGAGCAATCGTTACAATGTCCTTTTATCCTTCATCCTGACTATGTGACCAAACTCAAACATGACCCGTTCAAACTAACCAATCAGACCAAACTTCCCCCACTGTACTAAAGGTGTGACACACATTTGACCTGCAGGCCTTCAGCATCCTTTGTCTTTAGGAATTCCAAATGGCCCTTCTGATGAGGAAGATGAGGATGGGGGTTGACAACAGTAGAGCACATGTCTTTGTTCAATTTCAAATATCAAATATCTTTGATTATTTTCAATTCCTTCAGTATGGAGCAGGTTCTCTTTCGTAAACCCAGAGTTTCTTTCGGTCTCCTCCCCCTTTTAAAAGCGCCAGCAGTGTTTAAGTACTTTATTCATTCATTCAAACTGCACAAATGCGCTTTTTGTAGTATTTTGTTGTATTTCAAGTACAAAATATATATATATATATATATATAAATTAAATCTAAATCTAAAGTATGCAAAGTTTACTTAAAACAAGTTAAATTTGCTGCCACTTAATACAAAGTAAGAAAAGCATTCTTTGCACTGCAGGTACATTCATTCATTGCTCATATTTCATCAAGAGGACACTGTCAAAGTGACAAAAATGGCATGTCCTTTTATACAGGATCCTGACGTTCACTTGATAAACCTCTAGAAGTAACCTAATAATTAGAATTTCCTTTAGGATTTCCAGTGGTTGGACGCATTGATGACATTCCCATCATCACACTTTCTGAAAACGGATTATTGTGTGGAATGGGAGAATGCCAGATGGTAGTCCGTGATAAATACCATAACCACCACCACAGCTGTTAAATATACATTTATTTACAATTTTTATGGTCATCTTTATTTCCTACAAATACGTTATTCTTTTTCATGCTGGATTTTAATATTCTTCCTCCATCTCCTCTTCATCTGTCAGTGGTGATGGTGTTTTGCTGGCCTGAGTAGAAATAAAATGTTAATGTCATTACCCTAATTAATAAATGTAACAGGTGGGATCAGAGAACATAGACCCTTTTCACATTTCCAGGTTTCTCAGAGCGGAAGTCGTCATTTGGGTTAACTTTTATAGCGGTGAGAGTATTAATTAAATATATTTTTTGTGTGCCCCCATTTGCTCAAATAGCAAAAGAAAAACTCCATAAAAGTGATTTCACAACTTTCAAAAAGATGGAAAAAATCGAGTGAGATTGATAACAGAAGTGAAAAGAGAGAAAGATGTACATTTTTACCATCACTCCCATAGATGCTGTATTAGAAACACCCTCACAGCAGTGGTAACTTATTTTTTTGTAATTTGATGCAAAAGTAATATAATACAAAGTATTAGTGTTATAAATGTACATATATTTGTTTTAAAATTAAATATAAAATACTCCTTATTGAAACAGGCCCCAGGAGTCTTCAATAATCAAACAATCATTACTCAATTGATCACTTAATTAACTCTAACACTGCTTCAGTGTTACTTGAACACCCTGATGGTGATTCCCATATAAACAGAGCTGTGTCAATTCAACACCATGGAATTTACTGTGCTGGACTTGTGGCCTTGTGGAACCTGGTGCGAGATAATGAAAATAGGCCCCACTGGTGCAAAAATGTCATAAATTAAAATTACATAACCGCATAGTAAACATGACAACAGTTTTTTTTTTTTTTTTTTTTTTTTTTTTTTTTAAGACAAAGCACTAAGCAAATATATTTTTTCCAACCGTAAGTTCAAAGATTTATATGAATGCATAAGAAAAAAATATATATATCTCAGATATTAATGCCTTTTCAGCATGTTAACATCATAGGTGACCATGAGATTTATCAGCTGACTTATCGCAACTTCAATATTGAGACTGGAAAAAAATTTCATTTTGAGAAGCTAAAACATAATCAATCTGCCAAAACTATTTATATAAATACAAAGAATTTCACAGGTGAGACATTTTGCTATATGTAAATGTAAAAAAATAAATTTAAAAATGTAATAAATATTGGCTCTTTCATAGGACCTTTCATTGTATAGTCCAAATAATGTGCATGTGGATACAGGGGTTAAGTATGCATGTTATTCCTTTATTATTCTGTGTTCATAGAAAGTGTATTCAAACTCTTACAATTTAATTTGTAAATAAATAAAATAAGTATATTTAAGTATAAATACACAGAGCATTGCATAACATGCTCTGGCATAAACACTAGTATAAAGAAATACGACTTTTCATTTAAAGCTTACAAATTCCCATCGATAAATAAAAAATAGTAAAATTAGCATAAGGAATTCATAATGAATCACAATTGCAGGTTTTATGGGGAACAGAAACAGGAGAGTTTTCCAGCCCGGTGCAGATAAAGAACAGGCTGAACAAAACCACCAAGAATAAAACAAATAATACCAACAGATAAAGATTCAAAATTGAGTGTCAGCACGTAAAATAATCCTGAGAGAGTAAAGGGCATATATATAATAGCCATGTTCACGGTAGTTATTAGAATGAGATGAAACGCCCTTCTCTTCATGTGGTTTTCCTCCTTTCTTTCTCTCCCTCTTTCTCCTGGGCCTGACTGCTTCAGAGCTCTGAGAACAGCCACAAGACAAAACAACTGGATGCAGAAGAAGAGGAGGAACTGAATCGAGTTAATGCATGCATAAATATAAAAGTGAAGTAAGACTAAAGTAAGCATGCAGCACACACAGTATCCAAGAGTGATTATCCAGACAACAGTGCAGCAGATCACTCTATATCTGAGAGGTTTGTACTTCAGAAAGGTTACAGGATGAACCACTGCCAGGTAACGCTCAACACACATCAGACACTGAAACAGAGGACGACCTGTGATGGCAAATCCTATTAAAAAATATGTTACGTTTGTTAGACTTGAAAACCAAGGAAAATAAGAAAGTACAGATAACAAAGAGTTTAGAGAGTTAACAATCTCACAAACAGAGAGATTGAGGTTGAAGAATCCTGATGAAACTCCACTTCCTGTTCCTGTGATGATGAGCCATATAACATAAGAGTGTGTAGGAAGACCAAACAGGAAATTGATGCCGTGTACACCCTGCTTCACATTTTCCAGTAGCCCACTGTGCTGAGGTATGGAGTTTGTAGAAACAGCAGATGTGTTCACTGTGAAGTTATTCATCTTCTCTCTGTCTGTCTTCTCTTCGCAGAAGATCACCAAACAAATGTTTAATGTTGCAAGATCTATGGGGCAAAAAGAAAGGGTGTTATGTAAAATGAACCATTTGGTTCAGGACCGACAATTTGAGGAGAATATATGTTGATTAGTATATGAGGATGCAGGGCAATGATCTGGGAGACAGTTTTGAAAATTAGACCTATACTTAAAATAGAATTTTGTGATCTTCCATTGACAATTTGTTTCAACCAAACAGTACCAAAAGAAGCAGTTTAAAGAAGCTTTTTAACATTTTACACAAGAGGAAAAATATGGGCCTTATGCATCCATTTCCATGATACCATCTTTGTTTCACAAATTAGTATTGTTCATACTGTTCAAAAGCAACTTAATAGGCTTAAATTGTATCCGTTCGGTCCAGAACTGCCCAAAAAGTTTTCCTTCATCTAATTCTCACTTTTACTCAAATGCTCAGAGTGTTTTAGCGAATGTCTTTATTGTCTAAAAAAAAGTTTAACTCTGCTTCGAACTAAACATGAAAAACCTACTGACAAAATTCCCAGCTTTTGGTAGCCGATGGTGTGTCCTACTCTCATTTGGTATATCTTTCATACAGTGTGTAATATAGTGGTTTGTGAATGTAAAGGTTCTGCGAAGTTGTAAGGTCGAAAGTATACAATACATAATGTTATTGTCTCCCAAAAGAAAGAATCGACTCTTAACTGATACGAGTTGTTTGTATTTCGAATCTCACTGCGTTGCATTGTTTAATGCTAAGCAGCTGTGCGTCACTATTACCTAAAACGGTGTCTATGAATGCAGATTGTCGTTCTTACTACTTTGAGTACTACTTTCGTGCTAGTGCGTGCCAGGGCCAGTCGCGTTTCAACTGTCACTTCCGGGACTTGATCGGGCCTTGTTGGGGCATCCTTGGGGCCAACGGCCAGGGTTTCTTGGCCCACCAAATACCTTGGTCCAAAGTGGGCCAGCTCGGGCTAGAGGAGTGGTTGTGAACAAAGGAGGATTTTATCTCTGGAGTCTCTGGAGATATAGTCAAATGAAGACAAATTAACTGAAAAAAATTGTGTGGACTTTCATCAGCAGAAGTCAGCTTTAAGTTCAAGTTCAGCCACGCATGATTTAATACACCAGAGCATCAGCATTTAAGACTTAAAAAAAAAAAAAATAGCTCAAAACTCACTTTCAGAGAGCAGCGAATAACTTCTGAAATAACTTCCGTTTGTGATCTGATGTGGACCACATGAGGCAGAAATAAAAAAAGCCTAGAAAGCCTATGCATGCTGACCATTGCTATAGTAAACATGGCATATACAACCGTTTGAAGAAAGCAGACAAATCACATAAGTTAGGCTATCACAATCGTGTATTTATTTTATCTGTCAGTAATGTCTCATCTCTTTATACCGGACTGTCTGATATCCATATTTAGCTCCACAAGTCATAAAATAAATTAACTCTGTGTTTTCGGGAGCTTCCTCTGTTTCTCTGACTGTATTGGGACTGTTACTGGAGAGAGAGAAAGAGTGCTAATGCTCCTCAGGTCATATTTTTGATGTATTTTTTTCAAATAATCATTCTTTCTAATTGTGATGTAAACATACTGTCCTGTGACTACAAATAAAAAGATACAGACATGACTGAATAAGTACGTGTGTCCTCTTTCTTGTGTAAAATAACGGTAAACACCACTTTGTTCCCTTTCAGTCGGTCACGTTCGACGTACGTCGGACGTACCGACGAATTGGGATCACTTCTGAGAGCCCCTATCAACTTCGAGCTATTTAGAACCGGCCAATGAACAATTGGCGTGCGAGATTTGCATCTCGCGCTCCGCCCCGCGCCGCGGGTATAAACAGGAAGCTAGAGCGAATGCACGCTGTCATTCACTTTGGAGCCGAACGGCGTATGAAGAGGACTAGAAATCTCATCATTGAGTTTCCAGCTGCTATCAGCAACAGTTATAGAGAAGACCGGAGATCGGGGATCAACGGGTGTTGGAGAGACGGCACACTTCAGCGGGATCGCGGTGCTCACTGTTGCTCTTTAAAGAGAAAACTGCTGTTTTCACAGCAACCTGTTGGTTCGTGAGGGCGTTTTCCGTTGAGTACAGGCACAGGCTGCACTAAACCCTGTGCGCTGTCGCGTTTTCCCCCTGAGTGCTTCAGCACAAGAGCTTTTCCTCACAAAAAGAGTACACGGGTGACGCTGCGTCTTTTTCAAGATGTCATTCCACCCGTAAGTTTCTGGATGCGGTCGTTCCCTGGCGCCTGTTGACGGTCACAATCGCTGTCTCACGTGTTTGGGCAAACAGCACGCTGAGGCGGCGTTTGTGGATAGTTCGTGTTCCCACTGCGGGAACATGACTATCTCGGAACAAAGATCGAGACTCACCTACCTTCGGGAAGGCGGAGTCCCCTTACCCATCCCACGATCTAGTGCTATTCCTAACCAGAATAGACCTACTTCTTCGGATGGCCAAGGTGATCTGAGGATTATGTTCAGGGCACACCCGCCGAGTCAGTCTCCGCAAGCCCCTATTCCCTCAGTTCCGCAATCGGTAGAGCTCCCGGGAGAAGTTGCTGGTCCCTCCCACGGGCGGCCAGCGGTGACTTTCGGAGCCCCGGCAGATGAGCAGATGTCGATCGCTGCATCGGAGGGGGAGTTTCAGTCCTCGGAGGATGAGGGTTCGGCTGGGCTACCTCCCTCTGGGAGAGTCGCTTCGGCCGTACCGGACCCCGAGATGACTACTATGCTTGCCCGGGCCGCCGAAAGGGTAGGGCTCGTCTGGAACCCTCCACCGTGTCCCGAACCCTCTAGGTTGGACGATTGGTTCCTCGGGGAGGGTCGCGCTGGTTCTCAGCGCCCTGCCCCGACACCATTCTTCCTGGAGGTGCATGAGGAGCTCACGAGGTCGTGGACGGCACCTATTTCTGCCAGAAACCGGCCGAGTGACTCCTCCCCCCTCACTACCCTCGACGGCGGACCAGCCAAGGGGTACGCGGGAATCCCGCCAGTGGAGCGCGCCGTCGCAATGTAACTGTGTCCGGCGACCGCCTCTAACTGGCGTGGTGACCCGCGTCTCCCGTCCCGAGCCTGTAAGTTCACCTCCGGTCTGACTGGGGAGGCTTACAAGGCTTGCGGACAGGCTGCGTCTGCCTTGCATGCCATGGCGTTGCTTCAGGTCCACCAGGCCCAGGCACTCATGGACATGCACGAGGGTAGGCCTGACCCAGAGCTCCTCCGGGACGAAAGTCACCGCCCGTTCCATCGGTCAGGCAATGTCGACGCTTGTGGTCCAGGAGCGTCATCTCTGGCTCAACCTGGCCGACATGAGGGAGACCGACAAGTATCGGTTCCTGGACTCCCCCATTTCGTCGGCCGGGTTGTTCGGCGACGCGGTCGAGAGCTTTGCCCAGCAGTTCTCGGCCGCCCAGAAGCAGACGGAGGCCATCAAACACATTCTGCCTGCTGCTGCCTCCACCCAGCCGCCGGTGGCGCCGCCTCTGACTGCTCGTCGCCGAGGGCGTTCGCCCGCCGCCGCCGCCGCCGCCGCCTCCGCCCCCGCCCCTGCCAAGGCACTGCAGCAGCCTTCCACCAGCCGATGGCGTGGGGCCGGCCGTGGGAAGGATGTCCAGCCCACCCAGGCCGCTGCCAAGCCAGGTGGCAAGCGTTGTCGCAAGCGACCCTGAGACGGACCACCCAGAGATGGAGGAAACTGCTCTTCAGGAGATGGCTGCAGCACCACTCCCTCCCCCGGAGGAGGGCCGGGGTAGAATCTTTTGTTTCAGTTTGATTTCTGTTCCGCCGCTGGCCCCAGTGCCAGAAAACTTCAGTAAAAGAGCAGTTTCCAATATCTCTGGGTGCCAAGAGAGCGCGCTTGGCGGTGGTCGACGCTCCCATGCCTCGCCACCCTCAGGTACCTCTCCCTTCGCCAGCAGGGGACGTCGGCTGTGGTGACGCACCCAAGCGGCCTCCCCACACTCGCACGTCTCCTCCGCGAATGCAGGTAAGTGTTGCACAGCACACTCAGATCCCGCTTCGGGCCGCTCCAATGCCGTCCGAGCCGGATCCCTGCGTTCCGCCTCGCTGCCCCGCTGCGGGTAAGTCTGTGGTGCCGTTGATCCCCCTGGTTCGGAGTCTGGGAGCCTGGCTAGCGCTTCCCAGCCCATCACGTGGCTCCTCCGTACCATCAGATTCGGCTATGCGATTCAGTTTGCCCGGCGTCCCCCCAAGTTCAGGGGCGTTCACTTCACGACAGTAGTGGAGGCGAACGCCCCCGTGCTCAGGGCGGAGATCGCAGTCCTACTGGTGAAGGACGCGATAGAGCCGGTCCCTCCAGCCGAAATGAGGTCCGGGTTCTACAGCCCGTACTTCATTGTACCCAAGAAAAGCGGCGGGTTATGGCCGATCTTGGATCTTCGATTCTTGAACCGGTCCCTTCACAGGCTGCCGTTCAGAATGCTAACGCAGAAACGCATCTTCAGGTGCATCCGTCCCCAAGATTGGTTTGCAGAGATCGACCTGAAGGAGGCGTACTTTCATGTCTCGATTCTCCCTCGACACCGGCCCTTTCTGCGCTTCGCGTTCGAGGGACGGGCATATCAGTACCGCGTCTTACCCTTCGGCCTGTCCCTGTCGCCCCGCGTCTTTACGAAGGTTGCAGAGGTGGCCATTGCTCCCATGAGAGAGCATGGTGTTCGCATTCTCAACTACCTCGACGACTGGCTGATCCTTGCCTAGTCGCGAGAGCAGTTGTGCGAACACATGGACAGGGTGCTCAGTCACCTCAGCCGGTTGAGACTTCGGGTCAACTGGGAGAAGAGCAAACTCTGTCCTAGACAGAGGATCTCTTTTCTCGGTATGGAGATAGACTCGGTCGCCATGACAGCGTGCCTCACAGAGGAGCGCATCCAGTCAGTGTTGAACTGCCTGAATTCGTTCAGAGGCAGGACAGCGGCACCACTGAAACATTTTCAGAGGCTCCTGGGGCATATGGCATCCGCAGCCGCAGTAACGCCGTTGGGATTGCTTCATATGAGACCGCTGCAATGCTGGCTACACGACCAAGTCCCGAAATGGGCGTGGCACAGTGGATCCCTCCGCGTCCAAGTGACTCCGAGGGCCGCCAAACCTTCAGCCCGTGGTCGGACTCTTCGTTTCTATGGACGGGAGTTCCCCTAGAACAAGTGTTCAGGCACTCCGTTGTCTTCACGGATGCCTCATCCACGGGCTGGGGTGGCACGTACAACGGGCTTGCAGTTTTTGGTCTGTGGACAGGGCCTCAACTGCAATGGCATATCAATTGCCTCGAGTTGTTAGCAGTTCGTCTTGCACTCAGCCGCTTCAAAGTTCCGCTCAGAGGCAAGCCCGTTCTGGTTCGTACGGACAACACTGCGGCCGTAGCGTACATCAACAAACAGGGTGGTCTACGCTCCCGTCGCATGTCACAACTCGCCCGCCATCTCCTCTTATGGAGTCAGAAGCATCTGAGGTCGCTTCGTGCCATTCACATTCCGGGCCTGCTCAATCGTGCAGCCGACGAGCTCTCATGACAGCCAGTGCCCCCGGGAGAGCGTCAACTCCATCCCCAGGTGGTCCAGTTGATCTGGAGTCGTTTCGGGGCCGCACAGATAGACCTGTTTGCCTCCCCAGAGACGACCCACTGCCAGTGGTTCTATTCCTTGACCGAGGGGACCCTCGGGTCGGATGCCCTGGCACACAGCTGTAATATGCGTTTCCCTCAGTGAGCCTTCTTGCACAAACACTGTGTAAGGTCAGGGAGGACGAGGAGCAAGTCCTGTTGGTCGCTCCGTATTGGCCCAACCGGACTTGGTTCCCGGAACTAGTGCTCCTCGCGACAGCACCTCCTTGGCCCATTCCCCTGAGGAAGGACCTCCTAACTCAGAGACGAGGCACCTTATGGCACCTGCGTCCGGACCTCTGGAAACTCCATGTCTGGTCCCTGGACGGGACGCGGAGGTTCCAGGTGACCTACCGCAAGCGGTAGTTGACACCATCGCTTCCACTAGAGCCCCCTCTACAAGGCGCCTCTATGCGTTGAAGTGGAACCTGTTCGTCGATTGGTGCTCTTCTCGCCGAGAAGACCCCCGAAGATGTTCGATCAGGTCTGTGCTTTCCTTTCTACAAGAGGGGTTGGAGCGAAGGCTGTCTCCCTCCACCCTCAAAGTCTATGTTGCCGCTATCGCCGCTAATCATGATCTAGTAGATGGAAAATCTTTAGGTAAGCACGATCTGATCATCAGGTTCCTGAGGGGGACGAGGAGACTAAATCTGCCTCGCCCTCCCTCTATACCCTCTTGGGACTTGTCTCTGGTGTTAACTGCACTGCAGAGAGCGCCCTTTGAGCCTTTGCAGTCAGCAGAGTTAAAAATCTTGTCGTTAAAGACAATACTCCTGACTGCGTTGGCCTCCATCAAGAGGGTAGGGGACCTGCAGGCATTTTCGGTCGACGAATCGTGCCTGAAATTCGGGCCCGGTAACTCTCATGTGATCATGAGACCCCGGCCTGGATATGTGCCCAAGGTTCCCACTACTCCCTTCCGGGACCAAGTGGTGAGCCTGCAAGTGCTGCCTTCGGAGGAGCCAGACCCAACCCTAGCTTTTCTCTGTCCCGTCTGTGCTCTCCGGACTTACGTGGACAGAACGCAAAGCTTCAGGACCTCAGAGCAGCTCTTCGTCTGTTACGGAGGACAGCAGAAGGGAAAGGCTGTCTCCAAGCAGAGGATGGCCCACTGGATAGTGGATGCCATCGTCTTGGCGTATGAGTCTCAAGACGTGCCTTGCCCGCTCGGGTTAAGAGCCCACTCCACTAGGGGTGTTGCTTCTTCCTGGGCGCTGGCTTGTGCCGCCTCGCTGACAGATATTTGTAGAGCTGCGGGCTGGGCGACACCTAACACGTTCGCTAGATTTTATAGCCTCCATGTAGAGCCGGAATCTTCCTGTGTGCTCACTTCCCATAGTCAGTAACACCGAAGTGCCCGTTCTAGTGTCGGCTTGCTGCGCCATTCCCTCCCTCATGGTACGGATACATGCGCTTATCTGCTCCAGTCGAGTTCCCCAGAACGGCGAACCCTGTTGAGTCCTCCGCAACCCGCAACAGTCGGACGTGGCGGAGAATTCGACCCAAGGTCTAACACTCGTATGCAGTGGTGGAACTTGTGTTAGGCTGGGTTCCATATGTTGTGACCGCCACGACGGTCCCATATGTGTAATCTACCACGGTACGGCTCCCTACGGCGAGCCTGTGTCTTTCCCTTGGCAGAGTCTCCTCTGCCGTCTCAGGAAGGTGTTGTCCCCCTCCTCTAATTGGCCGGGGCCACCTTGGGACTTCCATATGTTGTGCTGCCCACGGCCAGCCCATACGTGTATTCTCCACATGTTAACTCCCTCTGGGCATGATGTGGCTTCCGCAGCGGCCTTCACAGGCTTTCCCAGCCTTATCCAATATAGTCAGCTGAGTGGGTCTTGCGGAATAGCAGCTTTGACTCTCCCTGCGTGAATTTCCCCGCCCGCATCAGATCGGGGTCTGAGGGGCTCATCGCTGGGCGCTGGAAGTGGTAGTAACTATGGCGTTTTCCAAAGGGATCCCAATTCGTCTGTACATCCGACGTACGTCGAACGTGACCGACTGAAAGGGAACGTCTCGGTTACATATGGTAACCCTCGTTCCCTGAAGGAGGGAACGGAGACGTACGTCCCGCAAATCTCGCATACCAATTGTTCATTGGCCAGTTCTAAATAGCTCGAAGCTGATAGGGGCTCCCAGAAGTGATCCAAATTCGTCGGTACGTCCGACGTACGTCTTCGTTCCCTCCTTCAGGGAACGAGGGTTACCATACGTAACCAAGACGTTTCTGTGTGACTAATGTGCAATCTTGACATAAATGAATTAATTATGATCAATATATCACTTATCGCTGTAAACCTGTGGGTTGACACTTAGGTTTTAAATCTTTAAGTAAACAAGAAAAATGCCAACAAACGGACGCTTTTATCATGCTCGTTTTGCAATCTTGCTAGTTTCCAGTGATGTATTTCTGATTAGTTTTCTAATAAAACTTCAATTTGTTGGTGAAATGATGGGTTTGTGTGATGTTGTTCCAGAGAGACGTGTTACGGACAGGTTTTAGTCAAGCACTGGGGAGTTTCTAGCCTGGCGGTGGTGGTTTTGGGTTTGGTTCTACAGGTCTGAGGCTATTAGCCCCGCCTGGTCTGTTAAAAGCCCTGGCTCACACTGGCCCAACAGTGGAAAAGCGGCTACTGAGAAACGTCCTGCTCAAGTTGTCCTTGGATCGAATAATTAGTTCTTCCAATGTCTCATGCAATGTTCTCGTGCAAAAATTGATATGGTAAAATCGACGTAATTGTTACTGTCTTTACAGTGTGTACAATTGCTGAGCTTTAGGAAGCCTCTGGATGGAGTTGTTCGGTAATGGGCGTTTAGCTTCCGAAACACGCGCTGCACGCGATAGACCAATTGTAACAGACTGGGCTGTTGGCCAATCAGAGCAGAGTAGACTCAAAGAAAGGAGACCGATTTATCCGTTGAGTACTTTGAGAATCACTGAACATTTTGGTGATGTGCAACGTTTATTATGAGAAAATGAAACCCCACATTGGTAGCGTGTGAAAGCATTAACCAATAAATAATCCAATAAATAATAATTAGGGGCTCTATACCCCAAAAACATTCTCTTCCTTCTCTTACTATCCCACTCCCTGCCCAAACCTCCCCCATAATCCGTCCCTGATGACAAAAATGTCATCAAGCCTAAGAGCAGTTTTTATTTTGTGTACTTGTACGAACTTACCATTTAAATGACAAAATCATCCGGGAAAATGACATGGATTTTGCTGAACCTTTTTGTCCCCCGTTACGGCTCCCCTGCAATAAAGTGTTAAAAGTAATGTCTTGACTGAAATTCTTATAAAATGCTGAGGATCACAAAGCATTAAAATGCTCTTTAGCTACTGACCCATTTTAAATGAACAGATTATAACTACACAACTGGCAAGAGTGCTTAGGACAAATTCAGCATAAAAAGTTAGGCAACTTAATCTTATCATGTATTGTATGCACATATGCATGTAATTTAGACTAAGTGAATCAAAATGGAAACAAGTCAATGAAAGTACATTTTGAAAGTAGGTTTTCTGTCCAAGTAAAAACAAGCCAAACAAATATTGAAATTCTATTAAAACAACATACATTCACATAGAAAATGTGAGTTAAACGCTAATCACCTGAAGAGTGAATGTCCAGTCTCTCTGGATGTGTATTCATCTATGTGCTGTGTTTTGTAGACTGACTTCACAGCTGTCACAGAATATATGACTTAATCTGCATAAAATAAGCAAATATATAAAGTAAACCAGTGGCGGGCCATGTATTTCACACCTAGGCCTTCAGTGGTATCCTACCTGAATCAATTCACGTCTTAATAAAATCATCATGACGCCACGGCTATAGCAACCATTAATATTTTACAGAAACGCAGTATAACAGGGCGTTGCGTCTCTCATGAAGCGAGAATTACTTATTAAATTATTAAATCATTTAAGAATTATTAACGCAGGGAACCCAATTGACACAATTCAACAAGTCTCCTTTCACTGCGGCCACAGCTGCACCACATAGATCATATCTAACAGAAGCATCGATCCGCTCCGGGTTTTCCGTGCTTTCCCAGCTTTATCCAATACAGTCAGCTGAGTGGGTCTTGTGGTAGGCTACCGCATTTTTGTAGTAGGCTACCTTTTGAGTTCTCCCAAACTGTGCATGTTTTGTGCAAATTCTACAGGAAAGAAAATGCAACCGCATAAATAGTTCTTGAAAAATCTTACCAACAGTATGACAAATTTATTTCAGGCGATAATACAAAGTTTTTCATTAAAATTTATTTAAACCCACAAAACTCGCGAAAATGTTATGAAAATGTTGAAAATAATATATTAATAATAACACATTCATCACGGAAAAGACGGGGCACGGATTAGCCAGGGTTGACTGTAGGCTATAAAATAATGTAAATGAAATGCATTATAGTATATATAAAATAGGCTATGATTATTTATTCACAAAACATGCCAATGTGTGCAGCTGACCCATGCTCTCAAATAAATCAAGGAGCTCCGCAAGACATCAAAATCAGTGATGGCAGTTAGTTCATTTTTCGCCAGGACAGATCGAATAGTGTTCCGTGACTGTGCGATAAGCTGGAGAAGGCTATAGCGTGGGAATTTTGAAAATGGCTTTGTAAGTATGTTAATTAATAGATTCATTTCTTCTCTTCTGTCAGCCATTGGGGTTTGAAAAAAACGCTATTAAAACTACAGATGTTTTATCTTGTGGGGTTTGCTAGTTATTCTGACTGGGCCATTAGTTATAGTATGCTCTCTGACCATCCAATCAAAGGACGTGAAAATGCCGACGTTGTTGTACGCCTGCTAGATGACCCCGGTCTTGCCAACTTGAAATCTGATTGGCTGATTAAATCGGAGTGATTATCTGATTGGTTAAAGTGCACTTTTTCATTGCCATTCATTTTAACCTAGAGGCGCCTGCAAAATTGATTCTGAAGGCCTCAAGGCAGATTTCTTTGACCTGGCAACACATGATGCCTGAAATATGATTGGATAAAAGCTCTAACATAAATAAACACTACTGGAAGCAGCGCAACCAAGAGAAAAGCTATGAAATTAAGAAAATAGACTAATTTAACACAAATTCATGGAAAAAATATATTAAAATTAGTCACTTAAAAAGTCAGAGACTCTGATAGCGATTAGGCCAGCAGAGAAGGCCTTGTTGCAACCTGATCTCACAGATTTCCGTGAAATGAACACAGGACCCTTAACTCAAAATCTGTGGCAGTTTCACGGAATCGCCGAAAATTCTGTGATGGGTCCAAGGAAGTGATGCCTATATAAGTCAATGACAGTATACAGACGCGTTGGGCATATTGGTTATCGTCATGAAACTATGATTTTTGCCATTATGACATGGAGTGTGATTCTCGATTTAATCAGCCAGCATAATTTTATTTATAAATATTTTCATTTTTTATTTATTTACAGTATTTAGACACGTTCTGAACACGTAACCCAATCCCTTCCCTAAACCTACCCATTTGTGTATTATAAAAAACAGGATATAACAGGCAGATACGACTGCAGGCACAATTTATTCAAAAAGTACAAATATTCCAAGTGTTCCGAGGCCAAACGATTAATTTGTGTGAAGAAAATCCCCAAAAGCGATCAGCAGCGTCGAGCCCATCCGCCGAAGATCAAAAACACATTTCAAATTTTACCGCCAGAAGAAACGTTACGTCAGCTTTGAGAGCATTGGCTGTCGTGTGTCTCGTGACCAATTGCATCATTACGTCGGCTTTGATTGTAAAATGCCATTGGCTCTCGTGTGTCTCGTGACAGATTGCGTCACACTAAAGATTTGTGTGTATTATTTGAATGAGATATGAATGAGTGTGTTCACGGAGCGGCAGGATCATCATTTTATCGTTTAAAACATTAAGATCAACTCTGTTCTTTACATAAAGACATTGTGTGACTTCAGAAGACTTGAAATGCAACATGAGTCAATACTTTTATGCTGTTTTTGGTCAGTTTTTGCAATAATTACCTGTGACTGTACTTGTATTTGCCTTTTATGTGTTTTATATTGTTGAGAGTGGGTATAGGTTTAGGGTAGGAGTGGAGTTAGTTGCTCCAAAATGTAAAAGTAGCCGGTAACACTTTAGAATAATGGTCATTAGTTAACATTAGTTAATGTATTAATTAACATGAACCAACCATGAGCAGTACATTTGTTACTGTATTTGTTCATCTTTGTTAACGTTAGTTAATATAAATACAGCTGTTCATGGTTTGTTCATGTTAGTTCACAGTGCATTAACTAATGTTAACAAGATTTTAATAATGCATTAGTAAAATGTTAAAATTAACATTAACAAAGATAAATAAATTCTTTATAAGTGCAGTTCATTATTAGTTAATGTTAACTTATGACCATTATTCTAAAGTGTTAGCCTATAAATATTCATAAAATCATGTCTACTTTTTACTGTCGTTGACTTGCAAAGGAATCACTTCCGTGGACCCATCACGGAATTTTCAGTGATTCTGTGTAACTGCCACAGATTTTGAGTTAAGTGTTAAATGTTAATTTCACGGTATTCTACATAGATGTTTGTAGGAAGACCAAAAAGGACATTCATGCTGTCTATGCAGATTTCCAGAAAGTCCAGAGGTCCAAAGGACTGAGTTGTGGAGTTTGTAGATGCTTCAGGTGTGGTGAAGTTCACTGTAGAGTTATTCATCTTCTCTGTGTTTGTCTTCTCAGTTCAAACTCCCAAACTGTATAATATTGCAACTGTTATCTTTATTAAGGAGTACTGTGAAGGAACCAGTTATTCAGTCAATAAGGTAAACATAGCATTTAAATACATTCATCCAATATACACCATAATCCAATTATTTTGTAATACAAAGTTCATCATTTAAACAAAAAAAAAGACAGCACATCATTATTAAATGACTTAAAAATATGGTTGTATATTGAGTAGAATGTATTCATAGCCTAAACTATTAAACATGTAATTTTCTTTCATATATTTCATTTAAAATGATGTACTTCTGTTAAGAAAATATTTCATTCCAATTTTACCAATTTTAGCTGTAGCATTAAACGCATTACAAAACATTATCGGATAAACACAATTACACTGCTGGTTGATAGTACTGAGGTTAAAACAAGAAATCCAAACGTTTTTAATCACCTGAAGAGTGAATGCCCAGTCTCTGTGGATGTTAGTACATTTCTGTGCTGTGTTTTGGAGACTAGAAGAATTTAACCTGATATACATCACATAAAACACAAGAAATGCAAATTTTTTGACTGAACTTTTAAGGTACGAAAAGGAGGGAGGGGGGGGGGGGGGAGTAGCGTGTTTTCAAATGCAATGCAATTATTGCTTTGGACGACTAGTTTATGTTTAAGACAAAGCACTAAGCATACAGAAAATGCATGGGACATTTTTTTTTCCAACCCTAAGTTCAGGCATAATAAAAAAAAATTAAAAAAAATATCAGATAATAATGCCTTCCCAGTATGTCACCACTCTCAACTTCAATATTGAGGCTGAAAAAAAAATATTGTTATAAAAAAGGCTAAAACATAATCAATCTGCCAAAACTATCTTTATAAATCTAGACTTTCACAGGTTAAATATTTTGCTATATGTAAATGTTTGCTATGTAAATGTTTAGTGTGTCAGTGAATACATTGACCTTTTTTTGTAAATATTAGCTCTTTCGTTGGACCTTTCATTGGACAGTCCAAAATGTGCATGTGGCTGCAGGATACAGACACAAAAAGAGAAAGAAATGCTCTTTATAACAATCTCTGTGGAAAACCTCAATATGGAAAAGGTGACAGTAAAACACTGATGAACAGTTTCAATTATATCTAAATCTAACAACAACAAAAAAAAACTAAAATCTACAATGACTACATTTAGTATTAAAATAAACATGAATTAATTAAATAAGTAAAGTTATCAAATACAACATTTAGAAAGTAACTGGATTTTGGTGAAATATCACAATTGCAGGTCTTATGAGGAAAAGAGGCAGTTTTCCAGTCTGGTGAAGATAAAGAACAGGCTGAACGAAACCACCCAACATATAACATACCAAACCAGGGGTCCAATATGTCGGATTATCCTGTTGTGTAAGGATGACATAGAATCCAGTGATAGTATATGGAACATATATGAAAGCCATGCTCACAGTATTTATTAGAATGAGGTAAAACGCTCTTCTCTTCATGTGGTTTTCCTCATCTCTCTTTCTCCCTCTCTCTCCTGGTCCTGACTGCTTCAGAGCTCTGAGAACAGCCACAAGACAAAACAACTGAATGGAGAAGAAGAGGAGGAACAGCAGTGAGAAGAACCACATTTGCACCTGTATGTTGTGTGACATTGCAATAAATAATCTATACAAACAAGAGCCAAGAATAATTATCCAGGCCACAGTGCAGCAGATCACTCTATATCTGAGAGGTTTGTACTTCAGAAAGGTTACAGGATGAACCACTGCCAGGTAACGCTCAACACAGATCAGACACTGAGACAAAGGACGACCGGTGAGAATTAGTCCTCGTAGAAACAGCATTAAAAATGAGAGACTTAAAAAGTAAATTGTCAGTAGAGATACCAAACAGGTCAGACAGGTACCAATCTCACAAACACAGAGATTGAGGATGAAGAACTCTGCTGCGACTCCACTTCCTGTTCCTGTGATGATGAGCCATATAATATAGGAGTGTACTGGAAGACTAAATAATAAATTGATGCTGTACGCACAGATTTCCAGGCTGTCCATTTGCCAAATGGACTGAGCTGTGGAGTTTGTAGATGTTTCAGGTGTGGTGAAGTTCACTGTAGAGTTATTCATCTCCTTCATTTGTCTTCTTATTTCAGACGCTCACAAACCAAATATAATATTGCAACTGTGTTTTTATTTTTATGGAGAACTGTAAATGAAGCAGTTAATTCAGACTTAGTCAATAAGATAATCATAACATTTAAATACATTCATCCAGTATACAACATAATACAATTATTTTGTAATACAATGTTCCTAATTGTAACCCGTATAACCAGACCACACCATTATTAAATGACTTCAAAATATGATTGCATATATATTCAGTGCTTAGCCTAAATTTATAAGCATGGCATTTTTCATTTCATTTCAATTTTACTCAATATGCATTAAACACACACCAAAACATTATTGGATAAACAGTTACTGTTGGTTGATATTAGTGAGGTTAAAACAGCTGAATCAAAAAGTTTTTATCACCTGAAGAGTGAATGTCCAGTCTCTCTGGATGTGTATAAATCTCTGTGCTGTGTTTTAGAGACAAGAATACTATATGACCTTGAGTTCATCTGCTAGACGTAACATAAAAACAAAATGTATGCAAATATTTAGAGCAAACTTTAATGGTTTATGACAAAGAAAGATGCGTTACGACAGGAACAGGTGTGTAAAAAGTGTAAAGCGGTTATTACTATTTTGCAACCTTCAGTATGGAAAAGGTGACTGGGTCACTGGTGTAATTTTATTGGATAAATGGCAGACTAGTAGCAACCACTTACAATAACCATTCAGCCTGATTTTATTAGTATTTTACTTCGATTTGGAAAATATCTGAAAGAATTTGAACTTCATACACATTAATTCAGAAAATTGTGAATTAAAATCAGTTAATACTTTAGTTTCTGTGGTGGAAATCTGAGGTTTGTGATCTGCAATGAATATATTTTTCAGTTCAGCATGCAATGGCACTTGTATCTTATTTTAATTGCATCTGACTTGACTGAAACCCAGTAATTTATATTTAAAGTATACCCCTATTATGCTATTTTAACCCTCTGAACCCTGACCCTGTTTTCTGGGCCCTGGAGGTGTTTTGACATGCCCTGACATTTGTGCTTATTTCTGTTACTTGTAACATTTTCATGGCTAATGTCTGATTCAGCACAAACGCTGCTACAATAAAACGTGAGCAACATGTGTGTAAAAGTTTGTAGTTTTGAGAAAATGACATTTATGTGTGGTTTGTGAAAGAAAAAAAAAGTCACTGAAATAAGGCCATAATGAATATTTGTTCGCAAGACTTTTGATAACTGGATCACGTAGGCTTGAATTTTTGTTTCAAGACGATGTAAAAATCCCCCTGCCCACTCATTGACATAAAACAATATATTGATGTAAAATTTGTAAGATGTGTGTTGTGTCAGGAAGGCTTATGCGGGGAGGGCGTGAATCATCATGAATATTATGCAATCATGCAATATTGCCATGCAATATGAGCATCCCTACACTACTGTGGACGTTGTTTACTTCATTAATGTGTTTACTGTGATAATGGACTGAGGATGGGAGTAGGATTCGGTATTCGGTTTCGGATTGGGCAGGATCTTAACCAGTGGGTTCGGTATTCGGCCGAACTCCAAAAATCGTGATTCGGTGCATCCCCACTACTTATATCATGCTGTGTTTTATATTATTGATACGTATAATGTGTATGAAGATTTGAGTATGTATTTTATTATGTTCTCTCTCTCTCTCTCTCTCTCTCTCTCTCTCTCTCTCTCTCTCTCTCTCTCTCTCTCTCTGCTTGCTTTGCAGTTAATTAGCCACACCTGATGCTTGTTATGGTGCGTTCACACCAGACACGAATGAAGCGAATAAATTGCGCTATTCGCACGAAGTTGGACGTGTGAACATTTTGAGTTTACTTGCTTCATTCGCGAGTGACATTCACTACACAACAGACGTGAATTTGCGTCATGGGAGGGGCTTCTTTATTCTTTATTCCTGTTTCTATAAAGTATGAAGATGTATCGTACAGCTCCAGGTATCCACATATGATGTTATCCTCATTGTTGTCAAGCTCCTGATTGGTTAACGCGGCATGAATATCCGCCAAAGTTCAAATTTTTCAGGCATCAAACGCTCAATTCACGCGAATCGCAGCATTCGAGCTGCAGAATGTCTATTCGCATCTTTGCATTGACTTAACATGTAAATCACTTGAGCGAAATCACTCTGGTGTGAATGCATGGTTTTATAACTCGCGCAATGGTTTTATTTTATGATCAGCTGTTTGATTGCTTGCATACCGAACGTGAATGTGCTGTGGCGAAAAAACTTTTTTTTTTTTTTTTTTCATTTTGATGTCGTTTTTTTTAACGCTCGCGACAGAAAAGGCTTAAACCAATCACATACAAGGAAACAAAGGTCACGAAATGTCCAGTTGATGTAACTAGCTATTCAATCAACATTAACCTTTGCCAGGCATCGCCTTCTCATGAGATTACAGTTGTAGGTGCAGTTGTGTTTGCCATTGTAGGCTACAGATAACGATATCATAACCTTTTGAGTTAAAACTCGTTGATTTTTTTCTAAACCTAATTGTGTCCGCGACTATTGAAAGTGAAGGTGTTTCTGTCAGTACGACTGTGGCACTTAAATGTTTACATTGTGACTCAACTGGAAACATAGCTGGAAACAGAGCTGCTCCGGATCGATGGTTTGTCTCGTCAGATGCGGTGCTACTGTCTCTGGAGGAGCTCCTTAAAATTGTCCCACGGACATTTGAAAGTAAGTGTGGAACCGGCCATGAAGTTTTAGCTCCTGTACAAGATTATCATACTCCCCTTCAGACTCTGTTCTTTTAAGACTGAGTCCCCCCAAAACCTTTTTTTCAGTCTTTTAAATAAAATTAAAAGCTCGTCTCCACTGAATGATGTGTTTTCTCAGTTGTTGCCACGAATGTTTTGGAATGTTGGAGCTCTGAAATGTCAGACATTCGCATGTAGAAACGCAATAGAAATTTTATTTGGTGCTTTTTGTGCATTTGCGCGTTTGAAGCGTATTCGCGTCTGACGCCCGAGTTGAAAAATCTGAACTTTGGCGTCTATTCGCGCCCCATTAACCAATCAGGAGCCTGCTTGCTGCTGTCACGTGATAAAGTGACGTGATGAGTAGGAATGCACCGAATCCAGGATTCGGGTTCGGATTCGGCCGAATATTGGGCTTTTTGACAGAGTTCAGCTTCTGCCGAACCTTAGAATTTTTTTCCACTGAACCCTATAGGCTTGCACTACGCCCCTCCTCTGGTCGAACGTAATGATGTCGCCGTCGATTTAGGGGAAAATGTTTAGCCTACTAAGTGAACCATTCAACCATTCAGGCTGTGAGAAAGTGAATATGGAACTCGTGCGCAGAAAACGTGTTGTTTGGCAGTACTCTCAGTCAAAATAAAGCGATTCAAGTCGAGCTACATGTTCAATTTGCAATGCCGATTTGTCTCGTGGTGGCAAGGACCCTAACCAAGCAGTTAAAACATTTGCGTATTAAACATCAGAAAGAATACAAGTTGTGCATGAAGGAATCTACAGACAGCAGCCAATGCAGCAACTTCAGGTACGGCAAAGGAAGGAAAGTCATCCTGGCATAATGTTGCCTATTCTTGCTTACTCTTCATAGCTGCTGTATGCTCACATCGGTTAATTTTCCCAACAACCGCTGCTCATTATCCGATTATTAACCGTTAACTGATAAGATTATAGGCTAATATTGAATTGGCATTAAATAAAAATACGATTGACAAGTGTCTGTGACACTTTTTTCACGGGTTTACTTACTGTGCAAACATCAGCATACAGAGCAGATATCATAAAATAAATAAAAATAATAAAATAAATAGGCCTACACTAAATATTTTTCACTTAAGTAATTATCAAATTAAGATGACAAAACGAAAATACACTGAATCCGTTTGAAGCTTTGAAGAACCGGAATAGTTTTTTTGTCAAATAAAAATAGCAGGCCTACCTCAACCCTCACCTTGTATGTTTTTTTTGTTTGTTTTTTTGTTTTTTTAAGTAACATGTCTAAGTGATGTGGGTTAGTCTGGAGCACAGCCTGTGGACAGAAAACAACCTCTCAAACCTCGCTTATACTTTTGTTTGTCTCCGCTGACTGACTGCGCGTGCGCCTTCTGCAAATGTGGTTTATTTATAAAGAGAGCCCCTATTTAAAAAAAATAAATCTTGTGTTTTTGGAGTTGTGAGATCCAGGCGATCACCTGGCGTTCAACGCTCATTAACCCCGGCGAGAGCAGCCTTTCCTCGGCCAGTCCTTCTGACGTCTGCCTCTGGCTCGGATGCCTCTGTAGTGGCTTTTTAAGGATATTTAAATATACATGCCGTGAAGATAATGTATGTAGTGCGTTGCCTGGACCACATTTGTATGGCTATTAATGTTTACTTTTTTTTTTTTTATGAAAATGAAAAGAGGCAGAGTAATGTTTTATGACATAATTCTCCTGGAGCACCTTGAACGCGCAAATGGATTCAAAATGTTCAAGCATCCAACTAGACGCAATAGACGCAAATTTGATGCTCTATTCGTGTTTGGTGTGAACGCAGCAGAGTGAACACTACTGGAGAGAGGTGCACTACTTCACTTCTCCCCTGCACCAGAATTGTGTCTGCTTGGAAATTGAGTGTAAAAAAGTGTAAAGTTTTGTGTTGACTTTGGTGTTGAAGTCATTTTGCACACCTTGTGTGTTGTGTGTGCTCTACTGTGAAAACGGTGTGGTAGTCTCTTATATATCAGGTAGTCATTTTCTTTCTTTTGGTTGCATTGTTTTGGTATTAAAAGGTATTGTCAATCTAATATTAACTCTTTTTATGGTATGTGAAGCTGTAGGAAAAGAGTGCCACCTTTTCTTTTTTGTAATATGTTTATCCCTGTTTTTGGTTAGTCGTGGAGTGGAGGGAAGTTTATGTTGTTTATTTCTTCTTCTTTTTTTACCTGTATAGGTAATTTAGTCCTTCTTCCAAAAGTTAGGCAACATTTTATTTGTTGTTTTGGCTAGACCCTTCCCTGAAGATTGATTTGCTTCCAATTTACTTTGTTACCTGAAATAAAACAATTTTAATTTGCCTAATCTAGTGTTTGACTCACATTCTGGGGCAGAGGACTGAAGGGAATCCTCCTCCTTATGTTTCTCCTTTTCTATTTAATTTATTTGTTACCCTCTCCCAACCCGACTGGGAGAGCTTGTAGCATAAAAATATCTCATACTTGTTTATTTATTTAGCATTGAAAGGTTGCTTACCTGTCTATATTTCACATTTCAACATGTTTCCATTGTTCCAATGTTCCCTTGCAAATCCAAGGTAAATTCACAGTGAACTCTGAACTCGATGAAAAGCAGAAGAACGATGATTAAACGCATTACAAAACATTATAGGATAAACAACTGAGGTAAAAACAAGAAATCAAAAAGTTTTGAATCACCTGAAGAGTGAATGTCTCTCTGGATGTTTATATATTTCTTGTTTATAATATCATCTGCTATATGTCACATAAAACACAAGATTTTTAGGCTGAACTTTTAAGGTATAAAAAAGGGGAGGGGAAGCGTGTTGTCAAGTGCAAAACAATTAGTGGTTTGGACAACTATTTATTTTTTAGACAAAGCACTAAGCATACTGAACATGCATGGAACATTTTTTTTTTAACATGCATAAGAAAAAATTTATTATATCAGATGATAATAATGCCTTTCCAGCATGTCAAAAACCCTCAATATGGAAAAGGTGACACTAAATCACTGATGAACAGTTTTATAGAACAAATAATAATAATAAAAAACATTACAAAATAGTAGCAATCAATTACAATATGCTCTACAAACTAAAAAATACAAAAATTACTAAATATAGTATTAAACAAATAATTAATTAATCTAATACAACATTTATGTCACAATTGCAGGTCTTATGAGGAAGAGAGGCAGTTGTCCGGTCCGGTGAAGAAAAAGAACAGGCTGAACGAAACCACCCAACAGATAACATACAAAACCAGGGATCCAATTTGCAGGATTATTCTGTTTTGTAAGGATGATATAGAATCCAGTGATAGTATATGGAACATATATAAAAGCCATGCTCACAGTATTTATTAGAATGAGGTAAAACGCTCTTCTCTTCGTGTGGTTTTCCTGCTTTCTCTCTCTCCCTCTCTCTCCTGGTCCTGACTGCTTCAGAGCTTTGAGAACAGCCACAAGACAAAACAACTGGATGGAGAAGAAGAGGAGGAACTGCAGTGAGAAGAACCACGTTTGCACCATGTTGTGTGAGATTGCAATAAATAAACAATAGAAACAAGAGACAAGAATAATTATCCAGGCCGCAGTGCAGCAGATCACTCTATATCTGAGAGGTTTGTACTTCAGAAAGGTTACAGGATGAACCACTGCCAGGTAACGCTCAACACACATCAAACACTGAAACAGAGGACGACCGGTGAGAATTAGACCTTGTAGAAACAGCGTTAAAAATGAGAGCTTCAAGTTGTTAATTGTCAGTATAGAGACTAAACAATTCAGACAGGTACCAATCTCACAAATAGAGAGATTGAGGTTGAAGAACTCTGATGCAACTCCACTTCCTGTCCCTGTTATGATGAGCCATATAACATAGATGTTTGTAGGAAGACCAAAAAGGAAATTTGTGCTGTGTACGCAGGTTAACACAAAGTCCATTAGACCAATGGAATGAATCGTGGAGTTTGTAGATGTTTCAGTTGTGGTGAAGTTCATCTCCTCTGTGTTTGTCTTCTTATTTCAGCAGCTCACAAACCAAATATAATATTACAACTGTGATCTGTGGTAAACATAACATTTAAAAACATTCACCCAGTATACAGTATAAAACAATTACAAAGTTCTAACTCATAAAACTAGAAAACACCATTATTCAATTTCTTCATAATATGGTTATATATATATATATATATATATATATATATATATATATTTATAAGCATGTCATTTTCTTTCAAATATTACAACATTTAAATAGTTTCATCTAAGTTATGGCTCATTATAATCAGTATAAAGTATAAATCTGTATAAAATAGCCCAGTCTCCTTTTACTCAATAGCTAAAGCATTAAACACACCCCAAACCATCATTGGAAAAACAATGACACTGTTGATATTATTGAAGATAAAAAAAAGTCAAAAAGTTATCACCTGAAGAGTGAATGTCCAGTCTCTCTGGATGTGTATGTGTTTTAGAGACAAGAATAATATATGACTGATTTCATCTGCTACATGTCAGAAAAATAATTGTGTTATGACAGGATGTCAAGTGTAAAGCAATTATTACTCTTTTGCAACCTTCAGTATGGAAAAGGTGACTGGGTCACTGGTGAAATGTTATTGGATAAATGACAGACTAGTAGCAACCACTTACAACAGCCATTTCAGGCAGATTGTATTAGTATTCCTAGTTTACTTCGATTTGGAAAATATTTAAAAGAATTTGAATTTCATCACATTCATTCACAAAATTGTGAATTTAAAATCAGCTGTGGTGGAAATGTCAGATTTGTGAGGTGCTATATGAATATAGCCGCATCCTCTATGCCGCAAGTTATGCGTTGGTTTTCAGTTATACTTCTGCGTTGCTGTCCACATCAACGTGCATTTACAAATGCAGACCGCAAGTAGGCAGTGTCCACGGGCATGTTGATGGTGTAACCCACAGTATCAAGACAAAAGCCAAAGAAGAAGCAACTTGTTGTGTACATTATCGTAGTAGCAGCAGCAGTGATGGCGGCAAATAGATAGCGACTTTTCTTGCAGCTTGAGTTGTCGTATCTAATACAAATTGAGCATCTGTAGTTGATTAGTAGAGTTAAATAAGAGGTGATGAATATATTTTTCAGTTCAGCATGCAATGATACGCTTACAGTATCTTATTTTAATTTCATCTGACTTGACTGACATCCAGTAATTTAAATTGTGCACCAAGATTTTTTTTTAACACAATATTAATCAACTGATCCTTAACTTTAATACAGATTTAATTTCACATTCAATCCAGTAGAAGAAACGTTCACCTGAACAGTGAATATTCTGTCTTCTGACTACATTTGAAACTGGCCAGCACATGTGCCACTCATTTAACACCCGACATGCAAATGTTTTAGACAGAGCAATTTGTTTGTTTGTTTTATTTCTTTGAAAAAAAAAAGTCATAAAATCTGTGTTATGAATATCATGTTTAATGCAATAATCTTTTGAGGGCAATCCTCAATATGGCAAAGGTATATTTACTTGACATTTACAAGACATAAAAAAGGATAAATCAAATATCACAATCATGGGATTTAAGGAAAGCCAACGCAGGACAGTTTTCCTCCTCTCTCCCTCTCACTCTCTCTCTCTTCAGAACTCTGAGAACAGCCACAAAACAAAACAACTGGATGCAGAGGGCCAGTAGTGTGTTTGTATTTTTCCAATTTTTGTGAATATAATAAATAAGCAACAGAAACAGGAGCAGAGAATAATTATCCAAGCCACGGTGTAGCAGACCACTCTATATCTGAGAGTTGTGTACTTCAGAAAGGTTACAGGATGAACCACTGCCAGGTAACGCTCAACACAGATCAGACACTGAAACAGAGGATGACCGCTGAAGAGTAGTCCAAGTAAAAAGAGTGGTAATTTGACAGCGTGGCACTCACCAGGTGAGTATCACACCGGCCTGTCTCCAAACCTTCAGCCTGGTCGTCAGGTTCCTTAGGTGGGTGAGACGGTTAAATCCTCATCGACTTCCCTCCATACAATCTTTGGACCATCCTCTGGTGTTTAGAGCACCTCTAAATGCCCCATTTGAGCCTTTGCTGTCGGCAGAGCTAAAGATTCTGTCTATGAAGACTTTACTGCTGACCGCACTGGCCTCTATCAAGAGGCTAGGGGACCTGCAGGCATTTTCGGTCAACGAATCGTGCCTAGAGTTTGGGCCGGTTGACACCCATGTGGTATGAGGCCTGGCTATGTGTCCAAGGTTTCTACCATTTCATTCAGGGACCAGGTGGTGAACCAGCAAGCACTGCCCCCGGAGGAGGCAGACCCAGCCCTGGCTTTGCTCTGTCCGTCCACTGGAAGGGGACACCAGTCATGGTGCTTTGGTTGGGATTCCTATTCGTCGGTCATCCGATGTACCGTCCCGACACCTTTTTGTCATATGACTGACATTTGAAGATGTAGCCTTAAGGCCTGTGCACACCGGGACGAATATCGCGCACGCTTATCGCCATCATTTTCGAGACGTTTTTCGTCTTTCGTCATGTTTCGTCATGTTTTCGAGTGAACATGCAAATTCAGTAGATGGCACTCCCGGTACACAAGGTGGTGCTGCGCCACTTTAAGCTTCTGACACACGCTTGTCACACAGAAGAAGAAGAGAGACAGTATTTACGTGCTTGCCAAAACCATTCACACACTTTTTGCTAACTGGCAAGCAGCATTAGCAGCTCATCTTCTTCTTGTCTTACTTCCTCTTCAAGACACTCATTCACATAAAACACTATATTGATTTAAAATTTGTAAGACATGTTTTGTGTCAGGAAGGCGTATGCAGGAAGGGTGTGAATCATCATAAATATGGATGTGTTTCATACCTGGAAGACAGACCCTACCACAATGGTCCTATTAAGGCTGATTTATACTTCTGCGTCGGACCTACGCCGCATCCTCTATGCCGCAAGTTATGCGTTGGTTTTCAGTTATACTTCTGCGTTGCTGTCCACATCAACGTGCATTTACAAATGCAGACCGCAAGTAGGCAGTGTCCACGGGCATGTTGATGGTGTAACCCACAGTATCAAGACAAAAGCCAAAGAAGAAGCAACTTGTTGTGTACATTATCGTAGTAGCAGCAGCAGTGATGGCGGCAAATAGATAGCGACTTTTCTTGCAGCTTGAGTTGTCGTATCTAATACAAATTGAGCATCTGTAGTTGATTAGTAGAGTTAAATAAGAGGTGATCTGGCGTTGGAATGCATTTTTGAAATCATGCAGAGTGCTCGTGGACGCTGTTTTGGCTTGTTCACAGACAAGCGCTAAAATGATTGCTGTTGCGGAGACTTTATTTGTTCCGTTGCAGCCAAATGTGTCCCTGTTCTTGACATACAATCACTGATTAACATCTTTGGTTTAAATGAAAAAATAATTAAATTCTACAATGGTGGATACGTGGATTAGAATTGTATAATTTATGATTTTGTATCCTTTAATTGTATCCAACCTCATATCCTAGCAGAAAGGTTAAAGAGTGTTCATAATATTGATTTTGGATTGATATGTTGGCTGATGGATTTCTTAACCAATAGGTCTCAACGTGTGAAGGTAAATGGTGTTTTATCTGATGTACTTTTTTCTTCTACTGGGTCACCGCAGGGATGTGTCCTTTCACCTCTTTTATTTGTGCTTTATACCAACGAGTGTCAGATGCAACTAGAGAGGCGTCATATCATTAAGTTTGCGGATGATTCAGTGATTGTTTCCTTGCTTAATAATGAGGATACTGATCATGGTTCTGTATTGACAGAATTTTGGAAGAATCATACAGCCATCTCTCCTGTGGCTATAAATGATCATGATGTTGAGATCACCATAATATGGTTGTACATCAATTTAAAGGGTTACTTCAGTGATTTAGCATTAAGCTTTGTATCAGTAGAAACCTGGTAGTATATTCAAATTATGGTACTTCCCCCCCTCATATCCCCCTGAGACGAGAGAATTATGCAGTTTATTTCTGGAAAAAACCCTCCAATGACGTTTTTGCCATGCCTTTTGTTCGGCTCACTCACACATTATTGAAAAGACTCGTTCAGTTTTTAATTGTGGTGTCTATTCTCTAACTGAACGAAATTATTTTATTACTATGAATATCAAAACAACGTTGGGGCCGGTGCTGTGGTTGGCAAGTGACAACCAATAGCCGTGGCTTTGGGAATGGCCTTGTAGGGCTGCGAAGCAAGTGCACTCTGAGAGTTGTTGTCTTTCATTCACATGAGACAAAAATACATTGTATGTCTTTTCTCAGTCTAGAAGGCACCAAATTCAAAAATGATTTCACATTTCTACTACATAAATGACACTGTTTAAATACACATTCATCTTCCCAGTGCTGAAGTGCCCCTTTAAATACCTTGGTACTGTAACAGATTAAAAGTTGACTTTTGAGGCTTAAGTGGATGCCGTGTGCAAGAAAGCCCACCAGCATATGCATTTTTTTTACGGAAGCTTTGTGGTTTTAATGTGGACAGTATTTAAAAATATTTTATTCTTGTTTTATTGAGTCTATTATTACTTTTTCATTTGTGTGTTGGTATGGGTCACTTTATCTCAAAAACAGAAATAGATCACAGGGCATTGTTAAAGTGTGTGGTAAAATTGGTGGCACCAGTCTGAATGATTTGAATAGTTTGTATAAAGCCAGAACTCTGAGGAAGGCTGAGTTAATGATGAGAGATACCAGCCATCCCTTGCAGAATGTTTTTAAGTTGTTACCTTCTATGCGTAGATATTATTTATCACTTTGTAGGACTAATAGATTTGTTTTCTTAATTATTCTTGTTTAAAAAAAATAAAAAATAAAAATAATAATAATAATTTTTTTTTATTTAATTTTATTTTTTCTTTCCTAGTGTGTTGTGTTGTTGTGTGCTGTTTTTGTTAATTGTATTACTGATGGCTGTGAAACAAATTGCCCCTTGGGGATAATAAAGTTGACCTAACCTAACCTAACCTAGAACCCAGAACCGACGCTTAACAAAAATTCTACCACTAGACCTTCAAGAGCACACAGATACTCACAGCGGATCTATATATTTATTCACTAATATAAAGAATCTCTGGACTACAAAATATCGTGTTATATAGCAGATGTAAGGATGAAACTATCATCCCATTTCTGGACACAAACACACACGCTCCTTTCGCAGATACATTTTTTTTAATTTATTGACCTGATGGAGGGGTTCTGGCAGACCAATCACAGCACTTGCGGTCCGTGTAGAATTAACACGTTGTTACATTTTTGGAGAGGTGCACGTCAGGGTACGGTCGTAGGCTACGTAGGAAGCATTATACACTACCATTCAAAACTCTGGGGTCAGTAAGAATTTGTTTTAAAGAAATTAATAGTTTTAATCAGCAAGAATGCATTAAATGTGTCAAAAGTGACAATAAAGACATTATAATGTTACAAAATCTTTCTATTTCAGATTAATTATGTTTTTTTAACTTTCTATTAATCAAAGAATCCTAAAAACAAATTACACAACTATTTTCAACATGGATCTCCCATTACAGTATCACCGTGAATTTCATAATCATTTGTTTGCAATATAATTTACATATGCATACACAAACAGATGTTCCTGTCACGTGTAAAGGTATTGCACTCGCACACACCAGTTTGCAGAACAAACTCAACTGACAAACTAAACGTTCCCGTGGTGTCTGCCGTTGCTAATATTTTTCATTTCGCTGTGACATTGACGCACCTTGAAAAAAATGAGCACTGCATAAGCATCACGGCAGCGTTGCTCTCTATTTGAGCGCATGCACTTGTCGCGTGTCTACATTTAAAATAACGAACTAGAGCACACAAAGACACACAAATAATTTAAGCCCAATATACAGGACATCCCGGCTAATACAGGACAGTTGGAAACCCTACTTATATCATGCTGTGTTTTATATTATAGAGCATAAAATATCTAATACGTGTATCTTAATTTAGCACTGAACGGTTGCTTACCATGCCTACATCCATTTTTTTGTGGATTTCATACATTTTTGTCTGACATTAATTCAACTAGTAGTCTACAATGTCAAGTTTATGCAACAATGCTAATATAAGTGTAATAAATGTTCACATTCTCATCTTAAAATTTCGTTCTTCTTCTTCTGAGGTAAATCCAAGGTAAACTCAGAGTGTGTCTTCCGAACTCGATGAAAAGTAGAAGAATTATGAAGCTGTGTTGTAAAACAGAAGTGTAAAACAATTATTGGTTCGGACAACTATTTATTTGTTAGACAAAGCACTAAGCATACTGAACATGCATGGGACTTTTTTTTTAACCCTAAGTTCATGCATAAGGAAAAAAATTATATATCAGATAATAATGCCTTTCCAGCATGTCAACATCATGTGACCATGACATTTATCAGCTGACTCTCAACTTCAATAATGAGGCCGAAAAAGTGTTGTTATAATATAGGCTAAAACATAATCAATCTGCCACAAATTTCACAGTTGGAACATGTTGCTATATGTAAATGTTTGCTATGTAAATGTTTAGTGTGTCAGTGAATACGTTGACCTTTTTTATGGCTGCAGGATACAGACATTTTTCTTTTGGATTGTTGAGTGTTCAAAAACAAGGAAAGGAAAAACACCTTATAACTATCTCTGTGGAAACCCTCAATATGGAAAAGGTGACACTAAATCACTGATGAACAGTTTTATAGAACAAATGTAAAAAAAAACATTACAAAATAGTAGCAATCAGTTAAACTCTACTAACTAAAAAATACTAAAATGACTAAATATAACATTAAACAAATAATTAATTCATTATTAAATTAAAGTTATCTAATGCAACATTTATGTCACAATTGCAGGTCTTAAAAAGAACCGAGGCAGTTTTCCAGTCCGGCGAAGATAAAGAACAGGCTGAACGAAACCAGCCAACACATAACATACAAAACCAGGGATCCAAGATGCAGGATTATTCTGTTGTGTAAGGATGATATAGAATCCTATGACAGTAAATGGTAGATATGTACAAGCCATGCTCACAGTAGTTATTAGAATGAGATAAAACGCTCTTCTCTTCATGTGATTTTCCTCCTCTCTCTCTCTCCCTCTCTCTCCTGGTCCTGACTGCTTCAGAGCTCTGAGAACAGCCACAAGACAAAACAACTGAATGCAGAAGAAGAGGAGGAAGTGCAGTGAGAACAACCATGTTTGCACCTGTATGTTGTGTGAGATTGCAATAAATAAACTATAGAAACAAGAGACAAGAATAATTATCCAGGCCGCAGTGCAGCAGATCACTCTATATCTGAGAGGTTTGTACTTCAGAAAGGTTACAGGATGAACCACTGCCAGGTAACGCTCAACACACATCAAACACTGAAACAGAGGACGACCGGTGAGAATTAGTCCTTGTAGAAACAACATTAAAAGTGAGAGACTTGAAAAGTAAATTGTCAGTGTAGAGACCAAACAATTCAGACAGGTACCAATCTCACAAATAGAGAGATTGAGGTTGAAGAACTCTGATGCAACTCCACTTCCTGTCCCTGTTATGATGAGCCATATAACATAGATGTTTGTAGGAAGACCAAAAAGGAAATTCGTGCTGTGTACGCAGGTTAACACAAAGTCCATTAGACCAATGGAATGAATCGTGGAGTTTGTAGATGTTTCAGTTGTGGTGAAGTTCATCTCCTCTGTGTTTGTCTTCTTATTTCAGCAGCTCACAAACAAAATATAATATTACAACTGTGATCTGTGGTAAACATAACATTTAAAAACATTCACCCAGTATACAGTATAAAACAATTACAAAGTTCTAACTCATATAACTAGACAACACCATTATTCAATTTCTTCATAATATGGTTGTATATATATATATATATATATATATATATATATATATATATATATATATATATATATATATATATATATATATATATATATATATATATATATATATATATATATATATATAAAATCTTAGTTATGGTTCATTATAATCAGTATGGGTATAAAGTATAAATCTGTATAAAATAGCCCAGTCTCATTTTACTCAATAGCTAAAGCATTAAACACACCCCAGAACATCATTGAAAAAAAACAATGACACTGTTGATATTATTGAAGATAAAAAAAGTCAAAAAGTTATCACCTGAAGAGTGAATGTCCAGTCTCTCTGGATGTGTATGTGTTTTAGAGACAAGAATAATATATGACTGATTTCATCTGCTACACATCAGAAAAATAATTGTGTTATGACAGGATGTCAAGTGTAAAGCAAGTATTACTCTTTTGCAACCTTCAGTATGGAAAAGGTGACACTGGATGACTGGTGAAATGTTATTGGATGACGTACAACAACCATTTCAGGAAGATTTTATTAGTACTCCTAGTTTACTTCGATTTGGAAAATGTGTATTTGAAAGGATTTGAACTTCATTCACATTCAATCAGAAAATTGTGATTTTAAAATCAGTTGTTGTGGAAATGTGAGGTGCTATATTATGAATATATTATTTCAGTTCAGCATGCAATGATATGTTTACTGTATCTTATTTTAATCTGATTTGACTGACATCCAGTAATTTAAATAATGCACCAAGATTTTTTTTTACACAATATTAATCAACTGATCCTTAACTTTAATTCCGAGGCTTTTTTCACATTCAATTGAAGAAACTTTCACCTGAACAGTGAATATTCTGTCTTCTGAATTTATACATTTGAAACTGGCCACACAGGTGCCACTCATTAAACATCTGACATGCAAATGTTTTAGACAGAGCAATTTGTTTGTTTGTTTTTCTGTTGAAAAAAAAGTTAAAATCTGTATTATGAATATCATGTTTAATGCAATAATCGTTTGTGGGCAATCCTCAATATGGCAAAGGTATATTTACTATTTACAAAACCAGCTAGAACATAACAAATAAAGCAAACAGAAAAAAAGCTGCTCTATATTCTGTTTTGTCAGAATAAAAAGGAATCCAGAGATAGTAAATGGCCAATATATGATAGCCATGCTCACAGTAGTTATTAGAATGATATGAAAAGCTCTTCTTTTAATGTTGTTTTCCTCCTCTCTCCCTCTCTCTCCTGGTCCTGACTGCTTCAGAGCTCTGAGAACAGCCACACAGCAGAACAGCTGAATGGAGACAAAGAGTAAGAACTGAAGCAAGTTTATGCATACATACAGTGAGGAAAATAAGTATTTGAATACCCTGATATTTTGCCATTTCTCCCACTTAGAAATCATGGAGGGGTCTGAAATTGTCATCGTAGGTGCATGTCCACTGTGAGAGACATAATCTAAACAAAAAAAATCCAGAAATCACAATGTATGATTTTTTAACAATTTATTTGTATGATACAGCTGCAAATAAGTATTTGAACACCTGAGAAAATCAATGTTAATATTTGGTACAGTAGCCTTTGTTTGCAATTACAGAGGTCAAACGTTTCCTGTAGTTTTTCACCAGGTTTGCACACACTGCAAGAGGGATTTTGGCCCACTCCTCCACACAGATCTTCTCTAGATCAGTCAGGTTTCTGGCCTGTCGCTAAGAAACACAGAGTTTGAGCTCCCTCCAAAGATTCTCTATTGGGTTTAGGTCTGGAGACCTTGATATGCTTCTTACAGAGCCACTCCTTGGTTATCCTGGCTGTGTGCTTCGGGTCATTGTCATGTTGGAAGACCCAGCCTCGACCCATCTTCAATGCTCTAACTGAGGGAAGGAGGTTGTTCCCCAAAATCTCGCAACACATGGCCCCGGTCATCCTCTCCTTAATACAGTGCAGTTGCCCTGTCCGATGTGCAGAAAAACACCCCCAAAGCGTGATGCTACCACCCCCATGCTTCACAGTAGGGATGGTGTTCTTGGGATGGTACTCATCATTCTTCTTCCTCCAAACACGTTTAGTGGAATTATGACCAAAAAGTTCTATTTTGGTCTCATCTGACCACATGACTTTCTCCCATGACTCCTCTGGATCATCCAAATGGTCATTGGCAAACTTAAGATGGGCCTTGACATGTGCTGGTTTAAAGGGTTAGTTCACCCAAAAATGAAAATTCTGTCATTAATTACTCACCCTCATGTCGTTCGACACCCGTAAGACATTCGTTCATCTTCGGAACACAAATGAAGATATTTTTGTTGAAAGCTGATGGCTGAGAAAGGCCTCCATTGACACTCAGTACATTTACACTCACAAGACCCATAAAAGGCACTAAAAACATCGTTACAAAGTCCATCTCACTACAGTGGCTCTACAATAATTTTAAGAAGCGACGACAATAGTTTTTGAGCGAAAAAAAAAAAATCAAAATAACGACTTTATTCCACAAGTTCTTGTCTTCCTGTGCCGTGAACTCACGAAGCACCACGACGCATGCGCGAGAATATGACGCAGAACCGGCGTTCGAACACGTGACCCAGAAGCGAGGAGATTTGTTTACAACGAGCAGAGGAAGACGCGCCGTATCTAAGCTGTTGAATTCTACATTGATCGTGCTTTAGGTCTCGGCGTAGAGCTCAAAATGAGAATAAAGTGTGCATTTCATGGATTCCCGAACATCATGCATCATGCTGCTTCGTGAGTTCAACGGCACAGGACAACAAGGAAGGCAAGAACTTGTAGAATAAAGTCGTTATTTTGATTTTTTTTTCGCTCAAAAACTATTATCGTCGCTTCATAAAATTATTGTAGAGCCACTGTAGTGAGATGGACTTTGTAACGACGTTTTTAGTGCCTTTTATTGGTCTTGTGAGTGTAAATGTACTGAGTGTCAATGGAGGCCTTTCTCAGCCATCAGCTTTCAACAAAAATATCTTAATTTGTGTTCCGAAGATGAACGAATGTCTTACGGGTGTCGAACGACATGAGGGTGAGTAATTAATGACAGAATTTTCATTTTTGGGTGAACTAACCCTTTAAGCAGGGGAATCTTCCGTGCCATGCATGATTTCAAACTGTGACGTCTTAGTGTATTACCAACAGTAACTTTGGAAACGGTGGTCCCAGCTCTTTTCAGGTCATTGACCAGCTCCTCCCTTGTAGTTCTGGGCTGATTTCTCACCTTTCTTAGGATCATTGAGACCCCACTGTGAGATCTTGCATGGAGCCCCAGTCTGAGGGAGATTGACAGTCATGTTTAGCTTCTTCCATTGTCTAATGATTGCTCCAACAGTGGACCTTTTTTCACCAAGCTGCTTGGCAATTTCCCCGTAGCCCTTTCCAGCCTTGTGGAGGTGTACAATTTTGTCTCTAGTGTCTTTGGACAGCTCTTTGGTCTTGGCCATGTTAGTAGTTGGACTGATTGTATGGGGTGGACAGGTGTCTTTATGCAGCTAACGACCTCAAACAGGTGCATCTAATTTAGGATAATAAATGGAGCCGAGGTGGACATTTTAAAGGCAGACTAACAGGTCTTTGAGGGTCAGAATTCTAGCTGATAGACAGGTGTTCAAATACTCATTTGCAGCTGTATCATACAAATAAATAGTTAAAAAATCATATATTGTGATTTCTGGATTTTTTTTTTTTTTTAGATTATGTCTCTCACAGTGGACATGCACCTACGATGACAATTTCAGACCCCTCCATGATTTCCAAGTGGGATAACTTGCAAAATAGCAGGGTGTTCAAATACTTATTTTCCTCACTGTAAATATAATAGTCGAAAGATACTAAAATAAACATGCCGCTCAAACAGGATCCAAGAGTGATCATCCAGACCACAGTGCAGCAGATCACTCTATATCTGAGAGGTTTGAAATTCAGAAAGGTTACAGGATGAACCACTGCCAGGTAATGCTCAACACACATCAGACACTGAAACAGAGGACGGCCAGTGTTGCCTAGTCCTAATAAAAACCATGTTAATGGTCCGAAACTTAAAACCCAAGTACAATCAAGTACATTGAACAAAGAATTAACACAGGTACCAATCTCACAAACAGAGAGATTAAGGATGAAGAACCCTGATGCAACTTCACTTCCTGCTCCTGTGACGATGAGTCAGATTATATAGGAGTGTATAGGGAGGGCAAAAATGAAATTAATGCTGTACACACATATGTCCAGCAGACTGTCCAGTAACCCAATAAAATGAGTTGTGGAGTTTGTTGAAGCTTCAGGTGAGGCGAAGTTCACTGTAGAGTTATTCATCTTCTCTTCTCCTTTGGTTGTCGTCTCAGCCCAGCATCTCATAAAGCAATTAAATAATACTGAAATATTGCGATCTATGCAGGAAGCAAAAAGAATGGTATGGATAATCAGATAATAATGCAGTGTCATATTCCTTTATGATTCAATGATATAAAAAGAGTTTAAGTTTCCCAACATAATTACTCATTTCTAAATTTGACCTCCTGGAGATCATAAAAAAAGTTTTTTTAAATTTAGGGTTGATTAATACATCTATGCATTACACAAAAAAGGTGCAAAATGGTTAAACACTAAGCTTTAAATTGTCTTAACCACAAATTATTTGTCTGGAAAATAGCAAAATTTAAGCAAATGCACTATTTAAAAAGCCATTGCTGTCTCAGAAAATCATTCAAAACAGAACAAAGTTTTTGTCAGAACATGGGAAGTTTTGTGTGGAGTGATGAATCAGAATGAAACACGGGTCGCATGGTGATGCTCTAGAATGGTGTCTTCAAAAATCTGCTGAGAAATATAATAATAAATGTATCTGAAGCATGGAGGAAGAGGTTTCATTGGGTGGGTTGCCTTTTTTGCTGCTGTGGAAAGTCAGTTAATGCTTTGGAGTACAGAAAAAATATTGCAGAATGGCTTGCTTCCCACCCTGGAAAAGTCGTTTCCTAAAGAGGAATGATCAGATGTTATGAATGATCCTGCCAAAATTGCAATGACAACCAAAAAGTGGCTTGAGAATAAGGGTAATGTTTTGGCCTAGTCAGAGTCCAGATTTGAACCCTTGTGAATATTTGGTCTCACATTAAAATCAAACTATCTAGGATAAATGAGAAACCTTTGGCGTCATACACAGACGTGTTGGGCATGAGAACGTTATCATCATGATTAAATTATATTGGGTTATGATTTTGCTATTATAACATGTTGGAGTCTGCTTCTCTATTTAATCAGCCAGCATAATTTTATTTACATTTATTTTATTTACGCTATTTAGACACGTTTGAACATGTAACACAACCCTATCCAATCCCTAAACCTACCCATTTGTGTATTATATGATATAAAACACAGGATATAACAGGCAGATATGACTGCATGCACAATTTATTCAAAAAGTAGAAATATTCCAAGTGTTCCAAGGCCAAACGATTGATTTGTGTGAAGAAAATCCCCAAAAGCGATCAGTGTCTATTTCGTCTCACATTAAAATCAAACTATCGAGGATACATTTTCAACAACTCGTGAACTGTTTGAAGCCACTGTTTTTTGTTTTGTTTTTGTTTTTTGCTTGCCCAGGAGTGTAGTCTATAAAGCATGAGGGTGTTCCAAACCTCTTTGTATAGCGTCACAAAAAAATAAGTAGTTAAAATGTTATAGACGTCTTCATATTGTCAATCTGCAGGATGGAAGATTCAGCATTCTTGGTTTGGCGTAAAACTGTGAAATAAGGCCGGGAGCCCAAATTATTAAAAGCTTACCATTGTAAATCGCAATAAGGCAAGGATACCATTTTGAACACTGACTTTTAAAGTACTTGCCCAAATAATTGATTTTTTAAAATAATAATAAAAAAAAAATCTTATGTACTTTAACTTATGAAATGTCTCCTACAGTTGAAAATAAATAAACTTTTGATATCCCCTACAAAATTCATAAACAATTAGGCAGCATTCACACAGAAAACAGATTTATGGTTAAAAAAAGGGCATGACGCAGGGCATGGGAACGAGTGTGCCATGTTTTTAGAATGCCATGTCATGCACGAGACACTGCAAAAGACATGAGTTGCAAGTGCAATGGTCAAACGTGTCCGTCTAACACACCTTTGCATAACACCAGTAAATTGATGTACGCAAACCTTAGTAAATCATCTTGCATGATTAAATACTCTCCTTCCATAAATTTTGCATCTGAAAGGGAAACTCCTAATAAGGTCAGCCGCAAAATTAACTCTGCACACCTTTTCAGCGTTAATCTTTCACTGTGTGTCTTTAGTAAATCCTGACAGTAGTTTTTATAACGTCAAAAGAGGATTTGTGCTGGTTCAAGCTGTTAGTAAATCTGATGGTGGTGGAAAAAAAAGGAATGGGAGGCAAAAATAAATAAATATTTTACCCCAGGAAACTTTGCATTCACTCACAAATGTATTGCGTTTTGTTTTGCGTTGGCTCACAAAAATTTCAAAAGGTTTGACAATGAATGCAAAATAAAACCACTCAACTTGATATCCTCTCAGGTTCACAAATAATACTCAAGATTAAATAGATTTATAAAAATAAAAAAACAAATTCTCAGGCTTCTCTTGTCCTGTTTTATCTGCCGTTCCTGTTCGTTCAGTCACTACGACGTACGTTAGTGACTAACGAATGGGGGTTTCGCTCAGAAGCCAATTACCTTCGAGAATTCAACAGCGCCCAATGGCAGTGCCAATGCCATGGGCATGCGGAATTTGCATGCGTAACTCCGCCCCACCTCGTGGGTATATAAGGAAGTACGCTGGCAACATCGCATTATGTTTCTGCTTTGGAGCCAAGAGGATCTCTTCACTCCTTCAAGCCTGATCTGAGTCTTTGTCAGCCTTCGAGACGAGCAGCTTTCCAGAGGCGTTGGTGTTACGGCGCGTTCCAGTGATCTCATACTGCCTGCCTGCTGATCTGCGCAGTGGTCCGCTAGACAGCTGGTGTGTGGTCCCTGGGCGCTTTGGCGTTCTCTGCGAAGCTTCCTCTCATAAAAGAGCTTACACGTGACGCGTCCTTTTCAGGATGTCTCGTCCGTGTACTTCTGGGTGTGGCCGGTCGTTATCTTCTTTTGATGGGCACAAACACTGTCTGGTATGTTTGGGCTTTCAGCATGCCCAGGCAGCGTTTGTGGATGCGTCATGTTCCCACTGCGGGAACATGACCATCGCAGTGTTGCGGTCAAGACTCGAGGAACTTCGTAATGAAAGTCCCCTCTACCACACCCCGATCTACTGAGCCCCAGAGGCCCAGTACTTCGGCTGGTGGTCAGGGTGACCTGAGGGTTACGGTGTGGAACAAAGTCCCGACGCTCATGCCTCGGGCCACACCCCCCTCTTGCACACTGCAACCCGCGAGTGCTCAGGCGCAGATCGCGGGGCCTGGTTCGGCCCCCCCGCGTATCTCGTTTGGCGCTCCAGAGGAGGATGCGATGTCGGTCACCGCATCACAAGGTGGGCTCGAGTCCTCTGAGGATGATGACTCGGCTGTGCTGCCGCCCTCGGGCGTTCCAGCATTGCCCGAGTCGGACCCAGAGCTGACAGCCATGTTGTCTCGGGCAGCCACGAGCCTCGAGATAGAGTGGAACCCTCCGCCCTGTCCCGAGCGCTCCCGGCTCTATGATTGGTTTTTGGGAGCGCTCGCTGACAACCGTCAGTCCCCGCCCCCAATACCTTTCTTTCCTGAGCTGCATGAGGAACTTGCGCGGTCCTGGAAGTCCCCGTTGTCTTCCCGTGACCGTTCGGTGACTTCCTCCGCCTTCTCTACCCTTGATGGGGCCGCGGCCAACGGGTACACTGGGGTCCCCCCAGTTGAACGGTCTGTTGTGATGCAACTGTGTCCAGAGAGCGCTTCAACTTGGCGTGGTGATCCTAAGCACCCCTCCAAAGCCTGTCGATTCACATCAACCTTGGTGACGAAATCGCACAGAGCCGTGGGGCAGGCTGCCGCCTCTTTGCATGCCATGGCGATCCTCCAGGTCTACCAGGCCAGGATCCTCAAGGACATGCACGAGGGTGGAGTTGATCCGGGGCTCCTAAACGAGCTGCGTGCCGCCACCGACCTCGCTCTCCGGGCGACGAAGGTGACCGCACGCTCCCTGGGTCAAGTGATGTCCACAAACGTGGTCCAGGAGAGACACCTGTGGCTGAACCTGGCTGATATGCGGGACACCGAGCGAACCCGGTTCCTCGATGCCCCCATATCCCAGGCCGGCCTCTTCGGCGGGGCGGTTGAAGACTTCGCCCAACAGTTTTAAATCGCCCAGAAGCAGACTGAGGCTATCAAACACATACTGCCCCGGCGGCCAGCTGCTGCCTCCACCCAGCCGCCGGCACAGTTGCCTCAGTCTGCTCCACACCGAGGACGCCCTCCTAGGGCTCCCGCCCCTCCCGCCCGGCCCAAGCAGCAGCCTTCACCTGGGCCGGGTGGCAGAGGTCGCCGTAGGAAGGCGTCACAATCCGCTCAGCCCGCCCCGCGCCCTGCTAAACGCCAGGCCAAGCGGCGCTCCTGAGACGGATGGCTCAGGGATGGGAAATTCTTTCCAGGAGATGGTAGCAGGACCACTCCTTCCCCCGGTGGAGGGCCGGAGGAGAATCCTTTGTTCAGCTGCTGGCCCCCGGGTCAGCAGCACCCTATTTTGGTCAAAGAAAGAATTAACACTCCCATCCCTGAGCCCCCAGAGATCGGTGATGACGGTGCGCGCCACCCTCGGGTCCCGCCACTCGCATCCCTCTCTGTCACCAGCCTCCTGGCAGAGCAGACCCCAGTGGAACGTGCGTCCTTCCCTGGTCTCCTCTGTCAGGACGCAGCAGTTAACCGTGCCCCCACACCGGGACGCCCCACAGCCTCCCATGTCCGGGCCGATAACCCTGCCTCGCTGCCCCACACCGGGTACGTCTGTGGTCCGAATGACCCCGCTGGTGCAGTTCCTGGGAGTCTGGCTTCAGCTTCCTGGGAGTCTGGCTTCAGCTTCCAGGGCTGTCCCGCTGGGTCGCGAGGACCGTCAGGCGCGGCTACGCGATTCAGTTCGCGCAGGTTCCTCCCTGCTTCTGGGGAGTCCGTTCCACCGTGATCGGGGCCAATGCCCCCGTCATGCGAGCGGAGATTGCCACCCTACTGTGGAAGGGTGCGATCGAACCTGTCCCTCCAGCCGAGATGAACTACGGGTTCTACAGCCCGTACTTCATTGTACCCAAAAAGACCGGTGAGTTACGACCAATCCTGGACCTGCGCATCTTGAACCGTTACCTTCACCGGTTTCCGTTCAAGATGTTGACAGCGAAACGCCTTTTCGAATGCGTTCGTCCGGACGATTGGTTTGCAGCGATCGACCTGAAGGACGCCTACTTCCATGTCTACATTCTACCTCGACACAGACCGTTTCTACGGTTTGCTTTCGAGGGGCGGGCATATCAGTATGCGGTCCTCCCATTCGGGCTATCTCTGTCCCCTCACGTCTTTACGAAGATTGCCGAGGCAGCCCTTGCGCCCCTTCGGCAGCACGGGGGTTGCATCCTGAATTACCTCGACGACTGGCTCATACTGGGCCACTCTCGAGAGCAGGTTTGCGGACACAGAGATCGGGTGCTCCATCACCTAGCCCGTCTGGGCCTTCGGGTCAACTGGGAGAAGAGCAAACTTTGTCCCGCGCAGAGGATCTCTTTTCTCGGTATGGATATCGACTCGGTCGCCATGTGCACGCAGCTTTCGAGCGAGCGCGCGCAGTCTCTGTTGACTTCCCTTCGTCAACTCGAGGGCAAGAATGCGGTTCCACTGAAACTATTTCAGAGGCTCCTGGGGCATATGGCATCTGCAGCCGCGGTAACGCCGCTCGGATTGCTACATGAGACCGCTTCAGCACTGGCTACGCGATCGAGTCCCGAGATGGGCATGATGGTCTGGCATGCTCCGGGTACAAGTGACTCGGGCCTGCTTACAGACTCTCACCCCGTGGTTGAACCTCAAGTTTCTACGGACCAGAGTGTCCTTAGAACGAGTTTCCAGGCATCTTGTTGCATCAACAGATGCATCATCCACGGGCTGGGGTGCCATGTGCAATGGACAAGCAGCCGCGGGCTCCTGGATAGGACCCCAGCGCCTTCTGCATGTCAATTGCCTCGAGTTACTGGCAGTACGGTTGGCCCTGCACCGCTTCCGAGCGTTGCTGAGGGGTCAACATGTACTAGTTAGGACAGACAACACGGCCGTAGTAGCGTACATCAACCACCAGGGCGGTCTACGCTCCCGCCGTATGTCTCAACTCGCCCGTCATCTCATTCTATGGAGTCAGAAGCACCTGAGGTCCCTTCCGGCTGTCCACATCCCGGGAGACCTGAACCGTGCAGCCGACGAGCTCTCAATGATTCAGCCTCTCCCCGGAGAGTGGAGACTCCATCCCCAGACGGTTCAGCTGATATGGGAACGGTTCGGCGACGCACAGGTAGACCTGTTTGCCTCCCAGGACTCTTCCCATTGCTCCCTGTTTTATTCTCTGACCGAGGGCACCCTCAGCACGGATGCACTGGCGCACAGCTGGCCGTCGGGGCTACGCAAGTATGCGTTTCCCCTAGCGAGCCTTCTTGCACGGGTACTGTGCAAGATCAGGGAAGACAAGGAGCAGGTCATGTTGGTCGCCCCGTATTGGCACGGTCAGACCTGGTTCTCAGAACTACTACTTTGCGGTCGGTTGAGATTAAAATCTTTGTCTATGAAGACGGCTCTGCTGACCGCATTGGCCTCTCTTAAGAGGGTTGGGGACCTGCAGGCATTTTCGGTTGACGAAGCGTGCCTGGAGTTCAGGCCGGCTAATTCTCATGTGATCCTGAGACCCCGGCCCGAATATGTGCCCAAGGTTCCCACCACTCCGTTCCGAGACCAGGTGGTGAACCTGCAAGCGCTGCCTTTGGAGGAGGCAGACCCAGCCTTGGCATTGCTCTGTCCAGTACGCGCTCTCCGCGCCTATGTAGACAGCACGCAATGTTTCAGGACCTCAGACCAGCTCTTTGTCTGTTATGGTGGAGAGCGGAAGGGAAGAGCTCTCTCAAAGCAGAGGTTGTCTCACTGGATAGTGGACACCATTGTTTTGGCTTACCAGCAGCAAGGTCGACCATGTCCCCTTGGGGTTAGGGCACACTCCACCCATCATCCTAACACATTCGCCAGATTTTACAATCTCCGAGTAGAGCCAGTGTTCGACTTTGTACTCGCCCATACGGGTGGCCGGTAATGGACCACGCTCAGGTGTCTTCGCTTGCTCGCCATTCCACTCCACGGACTGGATACGTGCAATATTTTCCTCAGGTGAGCTCCCCGAGAGCCCTGAGCTCCTCCAGCACTGCTGACGCCGACATCAGTTCAGTCTGCCCTTTCGAGCCCAGACCCTCATGTCCGGCCAGGTGCCCCGTGTGCGTGGTTCCCCTCCGGCGACCCCCACACGAGTATTTCCACCGTAAGCCTCCTCAGCGAGCAGGTGTCTTTCCCTTGGCAAGTCCCTGCCACCCCTAGGGTTAAAAATCCACCTTCAGCTGGTACCCTAGAGTTCTTCCATATGCAGCCCTTAGCGGGTCATATGTGTATTCTCTAAGTCCTCCCCACGGGTAGGCATCTTGGCATTCCCTCACTGGGATATGCTTCCCAGTGTACCTTGGTATTCCTGTGATAAGTGGGAGTCCTTCGTCCGTACTAGTCTTACGACAGGGTACTCACACTTACGCAGGGCACTGGAAGACAGTTGAGTGGCATTGTTGTATTGGAACCCCCATTCGTTAGTCACTAACATACTTCGTAGTGACTGAACGAAAGGGAACGTCTCGGTTATGTTTGTAACCCTCGTTCCCTGAGGAGGGAACGGAGACGTACGTTTCCTCTGCCACGTCAGCTGTGCTGCCTGGAATGCGGAGTTCAGTCTTGGCTCCAAAGCAGTAACATAATGCGATGTTGCCAGCGTACTTCCTTATATACCCACGAGGTGGGGCGGAGTTACGCATGCAAATTCCGCATGCCCATGGCATTGGCACTGCCATTGGGCGCTGTTGAATTCTCGAAGGTAATTGGCTTCTAAGCGAAACCCCCATTCGTTAGTCACTAACGTACGTCTCCGTTCCCTCCTCAGGGAACGAGGGTTACATACATAACCGAGACATTTTATCATTATAAAACAAATTACACAGAATTCAAATTAAGTGAAGCAAAGCATGACAAAAAAAAATAAAAAATACAATTTGAAGGATTTTAAAGATCCAGTCCAAATAACCACACAATTAGAAAAAAAAAGGTTAAATGGCTCTATATACCTCTATATAGGGTTATACAGCCGATGTCGAACACACCTATTGGCTGCGGCTGGATGCAACCGATCGGCGAGAGTAGCCACATGCAGGCGGGGAGGAGCTGCAAACAGAGATGTGAAGTCAACACTTTCTGCTTCCCGCAGTGACGTTCGCGCTGTGTTTGCATACTTTATCACAGATGAAGTTAAATTAATAAATTTGTCAATACACAGATGTTTCAGAGACATTATTGTCATGTAATACTTTATGCACTGCTTAATACGTGTGTTTGTACAAGAATAAAATTCAACATATAAGCCTACACTATCAATGATGTGGGGTCTATGTTTTTTATCAGTTTTATTTTAATAAATATGACAATATAACGTTGCGCCTACATGAAAGGAGGTTTTACTGTTATAAAAAACAGATTTGTGTGCATTAGTGGAACTGAAGGTTTTAGAATAAACACGATACACATGTGATCGCTGTCATGTGGTGAATCTGGCCAATCGTGGAATGTGTAGTCTGGTGCAGCCGCTCTAGAGAAACTGTACCAGCTGTATTAGCCGACTGCTCTCGAATCTCTCTCGCTGTACTTTGAAGCCATGCGTCACTGTCACGTGGCGTCTGCGCTGTCTCAAGTCTGACAAAATTTCAGACACTGAAACAGAGGACGGCCTGTGAAGAATAGTCCTAGTAAAAAGAGTGGTAATTTTGGTGCAAACTGACATTATATAAAACAAACAGTTCAGACATTTACCAAATTCACAAACAGAGAGATTGAGGTTGAAGAACTCTGATGCAACTTCACTTCCTGTTCCTGTGGCGATGAGCCATATGACATAGGAGTGAGTAGGAATGCCAAACAGGAAATTGATGCTGAACATACACATTTTCAGACTTTCAAGTAACCAGAAAGAATCAGTTGTGGAGTTTGTAGATGATTCTGTTGTGGTGAGGTTCACTGTGTAGTTGTTCATCTCCTTTGTGTTCGTCTTCAGCTGCTGACAATATATACTGCAATTGTGATTTACTGGAAAAGAGAAGCGTAGAAAATACAGGCTGAGGGAATAAACTCAAAATAAGTCATATTTTTAATGCGTTCAGTTTGAGCAATCTTGTAACTGTTCTAAACTCCCTGTTTAAATTAAAATAACCAGAGCACTTAATTATTAAATTACTTATGTATATCTGCAATATTATTTCATAGTCTACAATCTTGTGCAAAATGTAACATTCGTGACATTTTCCCTTTTATTAATTATTTCTGTTCAATAAAATGAAAACTCTTTTCTATAAAAGTCTCTTTTAATTCAATATCTAAACAATTACACTTGCCCCAAAATCCTTGGACAGATAAACACAATTACACTGTTCTGTTGATTTATTATTGATGGTAAAATCAGAAAGAAAATCAGAGATTGAATTTAAAAGAGGAGTTTATCATCTGAAAAGTCTCTCTGGGTGTGTATAAATCTGTGTGCTGTGTTTTGACTGACTTCACAATTGTTACACAAATGTGTGACTTCATCTGCTATACGTCACATAACACATCAGATATGAATATGCTTCAGGCAAAATTTCGGTTTGGATATTTTGTCACAGGAGATAGAGACGTGGAAAAAAGGTGGATAATATATTGTCAATGATAATATTATGGTTTTATTTAGCAGTTTAGCATTACTTGCATGGCATCTTGATTTAATTATCAACCAATCATTCATCGGAATTGACTTGTTCGCAACTGACTGTCCTTAAGTTTAAAGCTAACACCAGAATGACTAATGATGCTATTTTTTATTATTATTTATTTATAAATACAATTACAAATCAAAAGTTGTCAAGGGTTAATGTGCATGGCTTCATGTGCTTCTCAAACCATAAAACACATTTTGATAAGCAAATATAAAAGAAAAATTTGTTTTAAAATAACTTAACATTTGAAGATAAGAAATAGTGCACCTCTATGGAATATGTCGACTTAACCTGTAAAACATTATTTACATTCATGCAGAAAATTGCCTAACTTCAGTAACCATCTTTGGAGTCAAAGGTTCAATCTTTGACACTGTTTGACACCAACAGGTGCCACTCATTCAACACTTGATATTCAAATAGTTAGACTGAGCATTTAAAAACTGACAAAGAAAAAAAACAAAAACACTATATGTGCTTTTTTAAAACACCTCATGCCATCCATATCCGAATAACACATACAGAATAAACAGAATAAATCAGTGTGAATAACTAGAACAAGCAAATGTACAACGATAAGTCAGTTTGTGGTGGTAGATCTCTCTCTAAATAATCAGTAAATGATAGAGAGTCACACTAACATGTTCAGAGCCCAATTTACTCTGAAACAGCAGCACAATCTGTATACACTCTTAAAAATAAAGGTTCTTTATTGGTATTGATGGTTCCATGAAGAACCTTTACCGTCCATGGAACCTTTTCATTACAGCAAATGTTTTACATTTTTTTTAAATGTTCTTCACACTAAGAAAAATGGTTCCCTTTCAGTCAGTCACTCTTGACACCATGAAGGATGACTGACGAATAGGAATTTCGCCAGAGGACCAATCTACATCGAGTTTAACTAAACGAGCCAATGCACATTGGCATGCAATGATTGCAGCAGCTGCTCTGCCTCTCAGTGCGGGTATAAATGAGCAGCAGGTGCGTTGCATTAATCAGCTTTTCGCTTCGGAGCCGAGCAGTGTATGTTTCCTGCTCTCTACAAAGTGGGTATACTTATAACAAGTCAAGCTCTTCGAGTGGACCTCTCCTCGTCTAGTGTTGGAGTGACGGCATGGCAGCGGGGTTGATCTTTTCTTCTCTCTTTCTTTTCTTTTCTTTTCTGCGCTGTGGAGAGCACTTGAAAAGCCGCTCGCACGGCTGGTAAGAGGGAGTCTTCTATGAGAGAGAGAGCGTGCATGACAGGCTGCACTATTTCCCTGTTTGTTTCACTGCGACAATTCCCCTGCATGCTTCAGCACCAAGGAGAACAGTTTCCCTTAAAGAGCTTACACGGGTAGAGTTTGTGTCTTTTCAAAGATGACTTTCTACCTGTGTGTTTCTGGATGCAGTAGTTCCCTTTTGCCGAGGGATGGTCACGATTGCTGCATCACGTGTCTGAGCATTAAGCACGCTGAAGCAGTGTTCGTGGATGAGTCATGCACTCACTGAGGGAAGAGGACCATCTCGGAATTGCAGTCAAGACTCCAGTTCCTGAGAAGGGGCTGAGTCCCTGTGCCTCTGCCTAGATCTAATCCTCCCCAGAGGGTTACTTCATGTGTGGATTCCTCCACCATGTCCTGAACCCTTGAGGCTGGATGATTGTTTTTTTTCGGGATGGCCCATGCTGGTTCTCAGCGCCCCGCCCCGTCCCCGGTCCCTTTCTTCCCGGAGGTGCATGAGGAGGCTCTTCCTCCCTCACCACCCTCGACAGTGGGGCAGCTAAGGGTTACATGCTGGTTCCTCCCTTGGAGCTGGCCGTTGCCATGCAACAGTGCCCTAACTCCACCTCTAGGGGGAACCCGTGTTTCCCTTCCCTGGCCTGTAGGTATTCGTCGGATCTAACCGGCAAGGCTCACCAGGCCTGTGGGGAAGCTGCCTTTGCCCTTCACGCTAGGGCGTTGTTGCAGGTCCATCAGGCCAAAGTACTTCTGGAAGTCCAGGAACTTTTGGTCTGCGACCCCTTTCTGCGTGAGCATTTTCGAATGCCTCCATTCCGAGATTGGTTTGCAGCGATCGACTAAGGACGTGTACTTTCATGTCTCGATTCTCCCTCGACACAGGCCATTTCTACGAGTTGCATTCAAGCTTCAAGCATATCAGTACAAAGTCCTACCCTTCGTGCTGTCTCCGTCTCCCTGTCTCTTTATGAAGGTCGAGGAGGGGGCCCTTGTTCCCATTAGAGAACAGGGCGTTCGCATCCTCATCTCGACGACTGGCTCATTTTGGCATAGTCCGGGAATAAGTTGTGAGAACACAGGGACCTGGTGCTCAGACACTTCAGCCAGTTGGGTCTTCGGGTCAACTGGGAAAAGGAAAAAACTCGCCCCTGTCCAACTCCTGATATGGAGTTGGATTTGGTCAAACAAACAGCACACCTCACAGAAGAACGTGCTCAGTCGATGCTGAACTGCTTGAATACGTTCAAAGGCAGGACAGCGGTTCCACTGAAACTTTATCAGAGGCTCCTGGGGCATATGACAGCTGCAGCGGCAGTAACACCGCTCTGTTTTGCTTCATATGAGACCTCTTCAGCATTGGCTTCATGGCCGTGTCCTGAGATGGGCATGGCAGCATGGCACTCACCAGCTGAGTATCATACCAGCCTGTTGCCAAACCTTCAGCCCGTGGTCAGACCCCTTGTTTCTTCGGGCAGGAGTTCCCTTAGAACAGGTGTTCAGGCATGCTGTTGTGTTCATGGATGTCTCCGCCATGGGCTGGGGGGCCACGCACCATAGGCATGCAGTGTTTGTGGTTTGGATGGGCCCGCACCTTCATTGGCACATCAACTGCCTCAAGTTGCTAGCAGTACATCTTGCACTGAGCCGTCTAAAGAAGCCAAAGATGTATTAGTCCGTACGGACAACACTGCGACCGTTGCATACATAAACCGTCAAGGTAGTCTATGCTGCCGTTGCAACTCGCCTACCATTTCCTCCTTTGGAGTCAGAAGAATCTGAGGTCGCTTCAGGCCATTCATGTTCCCGGTGTGCTCAACTGTGTGGCCGACAAGCTCTCATGAGCTGCGCTCCCAGGAGAGTGGTGACTCCACCCCCAGGCGGTCCAGCTGATCTATAGACAGTTCGGAGAGGCTCAGGTTGACCTGTTTACCTCTCCTGAAATGTCTCATTGCCAGTTATTTTACTCCCTGACTGAGGTAACCCTAAGAGGTACTTAACACCATTACTTAGGCCCAAGCACCATCTACAAGACACGCTTACGCTTTGATGTGGAACCTGTTCATCGAGTGGTGTTCAGTTAAAATGGTTAAATCCTCATCGACCTCCCTCCATTCCCTCTTGGGACCTTGGTCTGTTGTTTAGAACACCTCAGAATGCCCCATTTGAGGCTTTGCCATCAGCAGAGCTGAAGATTCTGTTGACAAAGACTTTGCTGCTGACTGCAATGGCCTCTATCAAGAGGGTAGGGGACCTGCAGGCAATTTTGGTTGACGAATCGTGCCTAGAGTTTGAGCCAGTTCACACCCACGTGGTACTCAGACCCCGGCCTGGCTATGTGCCCAAGGTTCCTACCCCTCCATTCAGGGACCAGGTGGTGAACCTGCAAGCACTGCCCCCGGAAGAGGCAGACCCAGCCCTGGCTTTGTTCTGTTCGTCCACTGGAAGGAGACACCAGCGCTTTGGTAGGGATTCCTATCCGTCGGTCATCCGACATGGCGTCAAGAGTGACCGACTGATGCATGCCTTAGGCGGGAATTATTCAAATGAGGGATATTGTGATGTGAATTTCCAAGAGAGAAAAAAACTGATATAGATTTTACTGATATAAAGAATAACTCCCTTTGGAGTGACTTGGTGCTTTAACTTTGGAGATCTTTTTCATGCTCAAACAGCAACATTACACACTAAAAAAAGTTGAATATGTAAAAAAATCTAAAAGGCCCTCTTTAAAAGAGATTAAATGATAACAGAATTTCCACGCATTTTAATATTTTAAAGTTTAAAGGCATCTTACCCCAAGGGTCTAATATTTTCCTAATTTTACCTCTAAAAACAAATCTAAAAACATTAATGTTTCAATCCATCTAAAAATTGACAATTGTTTTTTATATATATATATATATATATATATATATATATATATATATATATATATATATATATATATATATATATATATATATATATATATTTATATTTAAAATATTAGTCTGATTGCTATTTTCCAGAGATACAAAATTATATTAACCTCAATTAACTGTTTTGAATGACTAAAACGTACAACTCTTCTTATAGGTGATATTACAAAATGATGGGTAGCCATTCATTACGTGTGTTGAGGTGAGATTGTCACATTTGACTTAAAATAAAATAAATAAAATGGTGTAGAATAAATAAAATAATGCAAAATTAACTTAAATAAAGTTTATTTAAAATAAAATAAACTGCTCGCAAAAAAATAAAATAATAAATATAAGTTATGCCCAGTCATGCACGGAGGGTATAGTAACTTTTTTACACTGCAAAGGCAACACATCTTATCACATAATAACATGTGAAAGCAATATTTCAGAAAAAAAATATTTCACAATGAATCAAATAATATTACACCAAATTACTAAATATTGTATTGCATTTAATAATTAGATGGTAAAATAATTTAATATATTGAAATATCACATTGCAGGTCTTATGAGGCACAAAGGCAGGAGAGTTTTCCAGTCCGGTCCAGATAAAGAGCAGGCTGAACTAAACCACCCAGTATATAACAGATCAGACCAGTGATCCAAAGTGTATGAACAAACTGGCTTGTTACAATGGTAAATAATCCTGTGATAGTAAATGGGACATATATAATAGTCATGCTTACAGTAGTTATTAAAATGATCAGAAACGCTTTTCTCTTTAAGTGGTTTTCCTGCTCTCTCTCTCTTCGTCTCTCTTCTGGTCCTGAATGCTTCAGAGCTCTGAGGACAGCCACAAGATAAAACAACTGGATGAAAAGGAAGAGGAGGAACTGCAGTGATAAAAACTCTGTATGTATTTCACCATTTTCAAAAAAGTCAATAAATAAGCAAGAGAAACAGGATCCAAGAGTGATATTCCAGGCCGCAGAGCAGCAGATCACTCTATATCTGAGAGGTTTGTACTTCAGAAAGGTTACAGGATGAACCACTGCCAGGTAACGCTCAACACACATTAGACACTGAAACAGAGGACGACCAGTGAAAACTAGACATACAGAAAACAGAGGTTATTTTGAGGTAATTGAAAAGTAAATCAAAAGTGTATAAACCAAACAGTTCAGAGAGTTACCGAGCTCACAAATCGATAGATTGAGGTTGAAGAACTCTGATGCAACTCCACTTCCTGTTCCTGTGACGATGAGCCATATAATATAGACGTTTGTAGGAACACCAAGCAGGAAACCGATGCTAAATGCGCAAATGTTCAGACTGTCCATTAGCCCAGTGGACTGAGTTGTGGAGTTTGTAGATAGTTCAGGTGTGGTGAAGTTCACTGTAGAGTTATTCATCTTCTCTGTGTTTGCCTTCTCAGTTCAGCAGCTCAGAAAACATGTATAATATTGCAACTGTGATCTTTGGGAAGAATGAAGTGCATATAAACCAGCCCATTCAGACTGAGAAAGCATATGCAGAGTTTAAATAAATAAATGTTCAATAAATTCAGTAGGCCTGTATATAATTCAATAGGCCAAATGTATGGCATTAAATCAAAATACAAGAACATACTTAAGGCTTAAAAAATTTGGTTCTATAAATTATTTATTTTATATTAGTGAATTAAGTAAACGTATCATTTAAATAGATTTTCATCCAGTATAAATCAGTCTGCAATTCTACATAGTTCTACAACACATATCTACATTCATATGCAAAATTGTATTTTCTTATGAGTTAAATTTAAATTAATACTTTGGTTCAATGAAACAAAAAGATTAGTCTTGATTTAGTAAAAAGCATTAAACTGGCCCAAAAATCTTGATCATTATCAGAAAAGCAAAGTAACACTGTTGCTTATTATTGAGGGTAAAAATAAGTAATTAAATTTTTTAAGAGTTTGTCACCTGCAGTGTGAATGTCCAGTCTCTCTGGTTGTGTATAAATCTCTGTGCTGTGTTTTATAGACTGACTTCACAGCTGCCACAAGATAAAATGTGCATGACGTCATGCACATAAAACACCAGAAATATATGCAACAACAACAAAAAAAAAAAATTATATATATATATATATATATATATATATATATATATATATATATATATATATATATATATATATATATATATATATATATATATATATATATATATACAACAAGAGGGCAATCTCACCTGCTTTCCTGGTATATCAGATGCTGTATCAAAGGTCCCCGGCGGTGTCCTGGGCTCACTCAGCCTCGGATTCCATTGCACTAGGCAGTTTACTAATATCCTATTCAATGTATATTTATTTTATTGATTAACCGTAGATAAATATATTAATACTTAGAAAATAGGAAAATGAATACTCGGAGTCGGGTCATTAATGAATAAGGTTCACCACATTGGTTCCCACGTTTTACTTAACAAAAGTTTCAGAATAATACAAAGTACAATTAGCTCAAAAAGAAATAACAAAGTTCCAACATAAAAAGATTAACAAATTCAATTCTAAAATTCAAAGAAATATAATAATCTCTTTGTAAAAAGTCATACACTTCTATAATCTAAAGAAATAGAATAATAGCATGTTCCATCCTACTTACGAGGCAAGTTCGGATAGTCTTGGGTGTCTAGAGATCCAAACTTCTCTCGTAACTTGTACATTTCACAATGTGGGCATTAAAAATCACTATCAAACACAACATGTTTAATATCGTCCATCATCCGCTTGTTCATTTTCTCCATTTGCCTGATTAATCTAATTAATTGTCTCCATCTTGAAGCTCGTCCTGCTCTGAGTGACTCCATCGTTTCGGATGGCTTTGAATGTCCATTTGTCTTTCTTTTCTTCTCTCCGGTGCTGTCTGTCATGTTTCTCTGCTGCATCGTTCTGTTAGTAAATCATCCATAAATCGTTTATTTGTATTCAGCACCTTTATCAATCCTTTATCATTTCTGAGAGAACATGTGACCGGAGATTCCTTGGAATTCGTAAATTGTATTTGTCCATTTCTGGCCAATTCAACAATATATATATATATATATATGATTAACATCTGAAGTGACAGGCACTGGCTGAACTTTGTCTAATAACAAATTATAGTTATTAGACCGGTCTGAGTATTTCACAATCTGCTCAGTTACTGGGATTTTCACGCACAACCATTTCTAGGGTTTACAAAGAATAGTGTGAAAAGGGAAAAACATCCAGTATGCGGCAGTCCTGTGGGCGAAAATGCCTTGTTGATGCTAGAGGTCAGAGGAGAATGGGCCGACTGATTCAAGCTGATAGAAGAGCAACTTTGACTGAAATAACCACTCGTTACAACCGAGGTATGCAGCAAAGCATTTGTGAAGCCACAACACGCACAACCTTGAGGCGGATGGGCTACAACAGCAGAAGACTCCACTGGGTACCACTCATCTCCACTACAAATAGGAAAAAGAGGCTACAATTTGCACAAGCTTACCAAAATTGGACAGTTGAAGACTGGAAAAATGTTGCCTGGTCTGATAAGACTCGATTTCTGTTGAGACATTCAGACGTTCTGCCAGTGAACGACGCCTTATAGTGCCATACCAAAGAGGCATGAAATCACTCTCACGGACCTTTTCCTGGACCGCCCCCACCTGGTGGAATGACCTGCCTATCGCAATTCGAGCAGCCGAGTCTGTAGCCATTTTCAAAAAACGGCTAAAGACACGTCTTTTCCAGCAACACCTGACCAATCAAGAATAGCACTTAACATTCTATTCATTTTCTGTCTGTCTAATTTATTTAAAAAAAAAAAAAAAAAATGTCCTGTGTGTTCTGTGTTAGATTAATTGAGACTTGTTACAGCACTTGCATACTGTAGCCCTTTACTGTTCTAGTTGCTTCTATTGTTCTCATTTGTAAGTCATTTGTAAGTGTGGCCTGCCCTTCCTATCAGCTCTTGTTCTCTCCAGACTGGACTACTGTAATGCTCTTCTAGCGGGCCTTCCAGCATGCACTATCAAACCCTTGCAGCTGATCCAGAATGCAGCGGCGAGGGTGATCTTTAACGAGCCGAAGAGAGCGCACGTCACGCCTCTCTTCATCAATCTCCACTGGCTGCCAATATCCGCTCGCATCAAATTCAAGACACTGGTGCTCGCCTACAAAGCAACCATTGGCTCTGCACCAATATACCTAAACTCGCTTGTTCAGACTTACACACCCTCCAGGAGCTTACGTTCTGCCAGTGAACGACGCCTTGTGGTGCCATCCCAAAGAGGCATGAAATCGATTTCACGGACCTTTTCCTGGACCGCCCCCACCTGGTGGAATGACCTGCCTATCGCAATTCGAGCAGCCGAGTCTGTAGCCATTTTCAAAAAACAGCTAAAGACACGTCTCTTCCAGCAGCACCTGATCAATCAAGAATAGCACTTATCACTCTATTCATTTTTTGTCTGTCTAATTTATTTATTTAAAAAAAAAAAAAAAAAAAAAAGTCCTGTGTGTTCTGTGTTAGATTAACTGAGACTTGTTACAGCACTTGCATACTGTAGCCTTTGACTGTTCCAGTTGCTTCTATTGCTCTCATTTGTAAGTCGCTTTGGATAAAAGCTTCTGCTAAATGACTAAATGTAAATGTAAGTTGCTTTGGATAAAAGCGTCTGCTAAATGACTAAATGTAAATGTAAATGGTAGAGTCAGAATTTGGCGTAAACAGAATGAGAACATGGATCCATCATGCCTTGTTGCCACTGTGCAGGCTGGTGGTGGTGGTGGTCTAATGGTGTGGGGGATGTTTTCTTGGCACACTTTAGGCCCCTTAGTGCCAATTGGGCATCGTTTAAATGCCATGGCCTACCTGAGCATTGTTTCTGACCATGTCCATCCCTGTATGACCACCATGTACCCATCCTCTGATGGCTACTTCCAGCAGGATAATGCACCATGTCACAAAGCTTGAATCATTTCAAATTGGTTTCTTGAACATGACAATGAGTTCACTGTACTAAAATGGCCCCCATAGTCAACAGATCTCAACCAAATAGAGCATCTTTGGGATGTGGTGGAACGGGAGCTTTGTGCCCTGGATGTGCATCCCACAAATCTCCATCAACTGCAAGATGCTATCCTATCAATATGGGCCAGCATTTCTAAAGAATGCTTTCAGCACCTTGTTGAATCAATACCATGTAGAATTAAGGCAGTTCTGGGGTCAAACACAGTATTAGTATGGTGTTCCTAATAATCCTTTAGGTGAGTGTATATCTAACACAGATGAATCTCTAACTGTCCAATAATACAAAAGTAACAATTCCAGAAGAATAAAATAATGCATATTTTGCTTCCTTTTGCTTCCTTTTATACCATCATCACTGTCCTCGTCAGAGCTCATTTCCCAATACATTCAGCATCTGGCTCATATTATCTCAAACATATTCTCAAAACTATAATTTTTAACATCTTCAAAATCAATATTTTGATCGCTGACAGCTTCTTCACTAGATCCACCATCAAGTGACAGTGACACTAATATTTGATCGCGTTCAGCATTTGCTTTGCAGTAAATCGCTGAGCCATTTCAAGTTTTGCTGATGATGCTTCCTATTCTTTTGTTTTCTGCCTGTAACTATGAGTGAAACGTCACTTCATCATTGTGTATCAGACTTGTGGAACGATCATCAAATTCAGTCATCAAAGATTCAATTATTGTTGTGCAGAAAAAATACACTGCTACACACCTCGGGTCCTCTCGAGTCGGCCGTCGTGCCGGCGTGATTGGCTTGCTTTTTTTCCTATCAGTGCCAAAGAGACTCAAATAACTGTCGTTTTTTATCATTCAGGCAAGTGTTATACATCATTATAATCTGTTAAGTTTCTATTTTTTTGTGTAAAGTCACAATAAAAACAAATTGTTGTGCTTTTTGCAAAATAAAGAAATCAAACATGATGCGCGATCTGCAGCCTCTCTGTCAAATACGTTCATTCAGATAGTCTTCAGAAAATGACCTCTAGCTTAGTGAATACTTGTCTCACAAACATGAGACATATGTCTAAAGAAACGCTGAAATGTCAGGTTTTAAACACTGTAAACCAAATCAAAAACAAATATTCTGTGTTTATGTAATCTGGTTGAAAGCAGAGAGATGTTAGTCGTTCCTGAGCGGCATATTATACACTAATGCGCCCACGCCCATGAAGCGCATGCTCTATTGAGATTCAAATACTGAGGCTCCGGAGTTATCGCCCACACACACATCATCTCAAACTATCTGATCAAGGACTGCATTCCTACTTCAACTATATCGTTTTGAGACGCGTTTAATAATCCTGGAATAATTATCCATTATGAGCTGTTAATTTCTGAAATAAACGATCCACTGCTGTGGGTAAGTAGGCAAAGTTTACTCTGTAAGCATCTGTGAATATTAAACGCAAAAACTTGCGCAAGGACGCACTGAAGCTTTCTTTGTTTAAATTAGCTCAAAATTACTGTCAGGTGTAAGTAATTACCTTGACAAACTATACATCATTTAAAAGATCTAAGACTCAAGCTTCCATTTTTGACCTCTGTTTTATTCTCAGTCAAATAGTGACCGTAATTTGTTAATATGTGTCAGGAGTTATGAATATGAAAACCGCGTCGGTACCTTTGATTGTAATATGAGCGTCAGCTGATGTCATTCATAAAAAAGTCTTGCGACTAAAGAACAACATTCAGGGCTTTTAGTTCAAAAGTGTGCAGATGAAGAGAAATATTGATAGATTCTCATATGTCTGTGTCAAATTTCTATACAGAGAAGTTTTATTATTTCAATCGCAGATGTAATCATTATGAGCGCTCGATACTCTGATGTGTTGTGTTTTCAGTTCATACTGGGAGCCGGAGGGCGCTCTGTGCACATGTAGTCTATATAGCATGCATGAAGAAGATACCATGTGACATTCTCTCTGACATAAACAGCTTCCAGAAATCGTTCTAACATGCAGATAGACACGTTTGAAGATAATAAACACACAATCGCAACAATATATGGCTTATCTGTGTTATTTATACCATGTTGGCTTGGCTATTTATAACATTTGACTTGTGATATAAAGTAAGTTTGGAGTAAAAACATGGTTTTAATTTCATTAATTATTGTTTTTTAATAAATTGGTGTAATAAATCATAAATTATGGCTTAATAAATCGGAAATTGTTGTGGCAGATAATACAGATAATATGTTTTAAGTTATCTGGTCTACCTTTATGAAGCAACTCTGCACTGTGCCCAAGCAGAAGTTCCTCTTGGGGACAATAAAGTTAACTAACTAAGCAAAAACTCACTTTATTTTGATTCCCTCCCCAGCAATTTTTACTTATCTAGTAAATTAATCTTGATTTAAGAATTTATAATATTTGGACTGGAAACAAGAAAAAATTCCAAATAAGAAGAGCATTTTTTGCAGTGTAGTCAAATCTTTTGATGATTTAAAATATAATGGGCCTTTGTTGACTACATTCCAAATAAAATAAACTAAAAAATATATTTCCTTTGCTCTGTTGCTCTCTGTCACATAGGCCTACCTGAAGCTCATTCATTATGCAGCTCATTAATGCGGGCTATTATGTCCTTTGTTATCTCAGGTGCCATCTCATCATTATTCATTAGATATCACACCCCCTCGCATGTTGGCTTTGTGAAGAGAAACTGTCTTACAAATTTTAAATCAGTGTATTGTTTTATGTGAATGAGTAGGCTCAATGATTCTCATATCATTATAAAGAAAAAAACAATGTGGAAATACAAGATGGAGTCAAAAGTCTTGTGAACACATATCTATTGTGTGTTTTGAGACCTTAATTTTAAAACAAAGTTTTTTGTTTTTTCAAAAAACATGCATAAACATTTTTCTATCAAAAATACAAGCATGTACATACATGTTGCTCACATATTATGGTAGCCCAGTTTGTGCTGAATACAGTGTAATTACACTTTTGCCATTAATGTGTTTATAAGCAACTGAAAAAAACACAAATGTAAGAGCATGTCAAAACTTCTAAAGGGCCCCAAAAGAGCTCAGACTCCAGAGGTTAATGACCCTATACAATTTTTATAAATAATGAATGGGAAAACAGGCATTCTTTTATATTTTCATATTTATTTATTGTTATATTGTTTATAATGAATTGATTAAGGAATACTAAGAAGGTTGATGTCTAACTTTAAAAAAATCAATGAGGGGGAGGGTAGTGAATGACGTCCTGGGTCACTAAAGACCCACGGTATGCGTTTAAGGGTTAATTAGGGGTGTAACTGTTCTAGGTTAAAAAAAAAAAACTTACCATTCTCCACCCGCAGGTAGACACGCATTTGCACCACGGTTCATCTCAAATCTGATGACGAATCTATAATAGGGTTTCATGAGTTCACACTTGCATATAATTTATAGAGAGTACATTTAAATGTGTATTTGGTGTGCTGTCCAGGGGGAGGGCTTCGAGCTCGGAATTTGGCCTGAACCCAGAGTACCCCCGTGTATGTAAGTGGTTAGAACTTAAAGTGTGGAGAAGGGGTGGTGGAGGGATGCTGATAAACTGTCAATAACAGAGGTAAGACTTCTGCGTATATATACCTCTTATTGTTGATTAGCTGAGTGCTCTCCACTTGTGTCAATTATCTGCGTGTACCCTCCCGAACCTTTTTAATAAAACATAATTTGTTGAAAATAACAATGCATAAAACAGACAGTTCTGCTAATGTATGTTTCTGTCTCTGGATGCACATCCTGGCTCCCCAATAACACATTACAACAGCAATAATCCCAAAAAAAACAAAAAGGTGAACAAAATGGTCACTCTTTGTAAACTCAAACATGACCAGTCATTTACGCAATCATCCCCCGGGTGCTGATAGTGTGCGAGCACGGGCGAGACTTGAACAGCACACGTTGCTATCTGTGTTTGAACTAAACACATTTAAGCCTTGCCAATTTAAACATTCGAGCACAAGACACAAAAGAGAACTTGCGTGCGCTGTGAAAAATGTTTTGTGTGAGTGTGTGTGCACATCCGTAGCCTCACACGACAATGTGCAAATATTAGGGGTGTAACGATTCATCTACTACATCGATGTATCGATTTATTTTCCTACGATCTAACTACATTGATCTGTGCTCGGCAAGTTGGCCTTCCGGACGACATATATCGATCTAACATCGTTTTAAAAGGTAATCAATCGATTGTATCGATCATAGGAAATAACGCATTGGATTTAAGCACGTCAGACTTTAAATGGATGTTTTTTCTTAGCACTTTTAATGATAACGGCGTTAAACGTTACTCGATTCATTCTGCCTATCTGTGACATCATCGCAACGAAATCTAAGAAATCAAAACATAGCGGCGGATGGCAGAGGAGAAGCCAACCAGCGAGAAATTATCAAGCCACCAGGAGAAACAGCTACCTGTACTTTCAACCCTGGCTAAATGTTACCTGTGCATTCCTGGGACCAGTGTGCCAGCAGAGCGAGTTTGTAGTACTGCTGGCGACATAGTGAACGTACAGAGAAGTGTTCTGCGGTCAGATCATGTTGATATTTTTGAAAAAGAAATATGTAACGTTAGAGTCATTGAAGAGTAGTTGGTTACATTTTATCTTTTGTTAAATATTGTTTGTTTATTAAACTGAGAGTAGTAGCAGGTTTCGCCAGTTTATTCAACCTGAAGAAATGTTGGTTGCACTTTATTTTTGATATTAATATTGTATTTGTATTATTTTAATGTTGAAAAACAACAGCAAAAGTAACAGGTACACCTACTATTAATTAAACCTGAAGAGAAGTTAGTTGCACTTTATTTTTGATATTAATATTGTAATATTAATATGTTGGATAACAAAAGCAGAAGTAGCAGGTTAACCTACTGTTGCACTTACTGTGCTTTTATTGAAAATATATTGAATATTGAAAATGAGAGCAGAAAAGGTTAACTTCCTGTTAATTCAACTTAAACTGTTGGTTGCACTTTATTCAAATAAAATTTGAATGCATTTGCCATTAATTGTTGTTTACTTGTTTGTTTATATCCATAATTAATTGATACCTGATTCCCTTACAAGAAACAACAGGAATCTAGGAAACTTCACCTGCACTGACCAGTATCCAGATATTTATTTCAGTCACACCAATTTTTGGCTAAAAAGTTACTGAATCGATTTCAAGTCACTGAATCGTTTCGGATCGTATCGTTCTAAATGAACCAATATCGTCCTTGAATCGTATCGACAACCTCAAATCGTGATACGAATCGAATCGTTGTTAAAACGAATCGTTACACCCCTAGCAAATATGGATTCTCTTTCATGTCTTACGCTTGAATGGACAAATTCACACAAAAATTATGTCAACATGCCCATCTTGATGAGTATCCTAGCAGACATAGGGCCTGTTCATACACCCGGCACAATTGTTTTTTGATAGTTTCAGCCCAACGTAGTTATCATTTTCACATTCAGCGCACTGCCACTTGTGCCCATCTGTTTGCCCATGTGCGATGGTCTGAAAATTGTTGGCGCATTGCTATTTTGAGGCAACTGAAAATGACTGCGGCATTGACTATCAAAAACCTGGTCTAAAGCCAATAGTGCAGCAATCCTATTT